>JBBGZY010000916.1:2400000-3000000 GCA_037952925.1 Lithobates clamitans
CAAACAGTATCCCAATATTTGTTACAAGTTCAAAGTTATGTGAATAGTTTATCAGAAACTCTTTAAGACAGAATAAACTGAGCATAAAACACAACAACCAGGATGAATAAAGGTGAAGCGCCTGCTGCGTGGCGGTGAGTTACACTCGTCTATCCTTATCCAACGCCGCAGTTTGTCCCCAGATGGGGCGGTGGGGGAGGGACGGTGCGCATGCCATGTAGTGGAGGTGCATTTCAAATGTATTAGTGAAAACCATGGCCGCGTTTCAGGTTGTGGCCATGGGGCTCATACCTAGCTAAATATTTCTTCTTGGTAAAAAAATAAAAAAAAACTAGAAAAGGTACAATTTCTGGGGAAATTGTGAAAGTGTTCTTGCCTCTACAACTGGAGTGGGCGGAGTAACTGGGTGGGGTGGAGTGGCTTGAGTAACTGTGAAAAGTGTTAAAAAGCTTAATATTTTAAAAATTATAAATAGTAGTAAAAAAGTTCCATCATTCGCTGAAAGAGCTGAACATTTTTTTCAAAAGTAATTTTTTTTTTCAAAAATGAATTTTTTTTAATCAAAAATGATTTTTTTTTCTTCAAAAATGATTTTTTTTTTCAAAAGTAATTTTTTTTTTCAAAGGTAATTTTTTTTTCAAAAATGAATTTTTTTATTTCAAAAATAATTTTTTTTTCGAAATTATTATTTTTTTTAAAGTAATTTTTTTTTCAAAAATATTTTTTTTTTTTCAAAAATATTTTTTTTTTCAAATATATTTTTTTTTCAAAAATAATTTTTTTTTTAAAAGAAATTTTTTTTTCAAAAATATTTTTTTTTTTCAAAAATAATTTTTTTTTTTTCAAAAATATTTTTTTTTTCAAAAATATTTTTTTTTTTTTCAAAAATGATTTTTTTTTTCAAAAATGATTTTTTTACTTTTTTCAAAAATTTTTTTTTTTTTCAAAAATATTTTTTTTTTTACATGGGGCGGTCATAATGTTTTGGCTGATCATGGGGTGGTCATAATGTTTTGGCTGATCATGGGGTTGTCAGCTTTTGTCACTTCCCACTCTAGTTTTGAACATTTCGCCATTCATTCCTATGGGACCAATTTCGCCGCAAAAACGTCATTTCGTGGACCATTCGGCAAAACATTCCACAAAGTAATAACACACCAATCGGGAACAATCCGCTCGTTTCGGTATATTATTTGTCTCTGTAGTGTGAAAACTGTGGGAGGAGTCTACAAGCATTATCAAGTCTAGCAGATGAAGTCACATGCATTTGGAGTGTCTCAGCATCTTGTGTTTACAACCACTGTTTCCTAGCAACGCTCATGCCCTGTTTATGCTTCCCAAATACTGCTTCATCAAAACTGCCCCATCAGAATTACCCCATCAAAACTGCCCCATCATATTCCTCTATTATAAATCAGTACATGGTGTGTCTGTCCCCTCCCCCGGGCTCTGTAATCAGCTGAGATGCTCCAGCCACCTTCCCCCCTGTGTATAACAGAAGCTTTGGTAACCATGGCAACAAAACAAACACTAACCGTACACTCTGATTAATGGCTAAAATTTCCTGAAATGACCTCTAAACAAATGGCCGTATTTTAAAAACTATACATCCTACAGCGAAGATCTTTATATTGTGAGAATCACAAGACCCAGACCTAGATTTTGATGTATAGTATGTCTCTGAAATATTAAAAATGAAGGCACAGTCGCAGTTTAGAAATTGCCCTTAAAATTTGGAGGGGGCTAGAGTGTAGTTTCAATGAATGTCAATGGACGGCGTGAGTTGCAAACAAATGGTCATATTGTGAAAACTATCAGGACTATGGCTTAGCCGTGGACATGTTTAGTGGCAGCAGGGATAGCTGAACGTTTTGATATAAGATTTGTGTAGGTGGGCTTGAAAATGAGGGAGTGGCGGCAGTTTAGAAATCATGTTCTGATTTTCCAGCTTTTGTCATCTCCCACTCTAGTTTCCCCATTCATTCCTATGGGACCAATTTTGCCGCAAAAACAACGATATTTCGTGAACCATTCGGCGAAACGTTCCACAAAGTAATAGCACACCATTCGGGAACAATCCGCACGTTTCGGTATATTACTTGTCTATGTAGTGTAAAAACTGTGGGAGGAGTTAGGGTGGTAAATTTGGCTATAATAATAAGAATAATATATATGTGAGATAACAGTAAGTGGTCTTGCTATGCAAGAACACTTAAATAACAATATGTACCTTACAAATGTAACTATACCAAAATATAGTACCTTTGCAAATGATCTGTCTTTATATGATGCATAATTTTGTTTTGTCTATTTTATTTCACTTTTCTATTTGTCAACCATTCCTTTTGTGTTCTGTAACGGTTTAAAAATATACCAATAAAAATTATTGAAAAGAAAAACAATTTAAGTCTATTTCCACATTAAGTCCCCTGTTACGAGAAATCAGATTTTTCTTACTGCCCCCCCTCCAATGGCCCTTGATAGTCCCAATACTATAAAAGACAAAACCAGATGGATCCCTGTGGTGAAATTCATCAAAATGTCTGGAAAGGTTGTGTTTAGGGAACCCCTTTCTAATATTATTAATGTGTTCCCTGATACGTACACAAAGGGGTCTTGTGGTTCTGCCTACATTATCGAATGTCCGTGCCGACTGCAATATGTGGGCAGGACCACAAGACCTGATGTATTGATGTATTAGATTATATATGTTATAGCACGTTGCACTTTAATGTATAGTATATGGCTGTAGGAGCATTCCGCTTATATATTTAGCTCCTTTTTTCACCACAATTTTTTTACACTTATTTTTTACACTTATATATTTATGATCAATATCCAGTGCATATAAGGTTGAACAGCGCCAATTCCCTTATTATAGAATTCTGTTTGATTTGAATTTCACTTAGGTGATATTCTGTGTCGGGGGGGCTGCAGTTCTTTTTTCCTCCTAAGCGCGGAACCATTGTTTTTTATTTCCTTGTCACGTCAGCTGTTACCAAATACACTTCCTCCTGTCCTGTTAGTGTTATCTCCTGTAATGACTGGAGCAGATTTTTTGTATCCTTAAGATAAGCCCTAGTCTCTACCACGCTTTTCTGTAAGAATATATCTAAATATTCACCCAACCTCGAAGTAACAGACCCTATCCCATTCACAATGGGTCTTGGGGGGGATTTTGGGGGTCTTTATGAATTTTGGGAAGGGTATAGATGGTGGGTATAGGGGAGTTACTAGGTAATAAATATCTTTTCTCCCTCACATTCAAAACATGTGACTGATACCCCATTGTGATAAGCGCCTCCAATTCTAATCTATACTGTGTGGTGCTGTCACCATTTAATTTCTGGTAGGTGCTACTATCCGATAATAATTCGGACAGCTGGTCATTATAGTATTGTTTGGCCATAATAACCACCCCACCCCACTTGTCCGCAGGTCTGATCACTATATCCTTTCTGAATTCAAGGGATTCTATTCCTTCTTTAATGTGTCTGGGATTTACATTTTTCTTGGGAGTAAGTGCCTCCAAATCTCGTAATACCAGCCCCTTGAAAACCTCAAGATGTTGTGTAGTTGTATTCGGTGGGTTGAACAGTGACTTATTTCTCAGTCCACTGTCAACCGGAACCGACATATTACTATCTCTGCTTACAGGGTTTGAAGTTTTATTAAGGAAGTGTTTTTAATACTTATTTTTCTCATAAACTTATGTACATTAATACAGTATATGCATCAAACTTACACAGAGGTCTCCGCAGACCACATTTGAGGCCTTGGTGCAAAATATTCATTTCTTTATGAGAGAGTGTGGCTCCACTGATGGTAAAGATGCCACCTAATCTGTTACCCTCCTTCTTTTTATGTACTCGGGATCCTGCTCTGCAGCCCCTTCTTCTATCCTTGGGCCTTGGGATTGGAGGTATTGTCCTGTTCTTTGTGAATAATTTCTTCCTTGCGTTTCCCTGTACCCAGCATTCATTGGGGGGTAAGGCTGGGGTGGCCGGCCCCTGTGAGATGAAGGACCCCGACCCCTCCATTGTGTTCCCCTGCCCCTCCCTAAAAAAGGGCTGGGAAAGTAAATTCCATTCCCACTGTAGTGGTCACCCAAGGGTTCATACCTATTGGCAGTGGGTATATGATGAGGGTCAATTCTCAGCAATTTGACAGGAGCACCGCTTTGATATTGTGTGTCTTTTCACATTTGTTCGTTTAATGTGACAGACTGTTGTATCTCATATTCATTCATTTATTTTTTAGTTTAAGTGGCAGCCAGATTATATATTTCTCTCTTATTGTGATTAATCACAGTGCCAGCATGTGTTAATCTGTTTGGAAACTCATTGCGCTGGGTTGGAAGGAGATAAGTGAGCCTAGTTTTATTTCTTTCATCTTTTTTTCAAAGCACAAACATTACCATTGCTGATGCAAATTTAAAATGAGTGTTTTTTATTATTTCCAAATAATCATAATTTGAGCCCACACAATGTAATATGTGTACCAACATCAGAAATCAAAATGTAATTCCCCAAAATTAGAGGGTAACATCACTATTCTACACTCACCCACCAAGAACCACCAAATATCACAGAATAAATCAAGAAGAATAACTATTGAGTAATGTAATTCCACCACCTACATGTCCAAAGAAATGCAGTATTTATGTGTATTTATGTGTAGGAGGTTTCCATATGTGGCAGCTCCATGGCTTAGAGGTTTGAACTTCTGCTTAGTCATCCCTGAGGGTCTGGGTTTGAATCCCAAACATGCTGCTTCATGTACAGTAGAGAAGTTGTCTCATCTCCCTATGTTGTGAAACATAACTCTTGACTCAGGTCCTAAAACTATGTCTAAATGTAGTATTTATATGTAGGAGGGTTCCACCACCATTATAAATCTTGCCAGATACATATCTAGCCAAAAGTATTGGGACACCTGCCTTTACACACACATGAACTTTAATAGCAGCCCAGTCTTAGTCCGTGGGGATAAAATGTGATTTAGCCAACCCTTTGCAGCTATAACAGCTTCTGAGAAGGCAGTCCACAAGGTTTAGTGTGTCTATGGGAATGTTTGACCATTCTTCCAGAAGCGCATTTGTGAGGCCAGACACTGATGTTGGATGAGAAGGCCTGGCTCGCAGTCTCTGCTCTAATTCAGCCAAAAGGTGTTGAGGTCAGGACTCTGTGCAGGCCAGTCCTCCACCCCAAATTTCCTCATCCATGTCTTTATGGACCTTGCTTTGTGCACTGGTGTGAAGTCATGTTGGAACAGGAAGGGGCCATCCGCAAACTGTTCCCACAAAGTTGGGAGCATAAAATTGTCCAAAATGTCTTGGTATGCTGATGCCTTAAGAGTTCTTTTCACTGGAACAAAGAGGCCAAGCCCAACCTCTGAAAAACAACCCCACATGATCCCCCCTCCACCAAATGATTTGGACCAGAGCACAAAGCAAGGTCCATAAAGACATGGATGAGTGAGTTTGGGGTGGAGGAACTTGACTGGCCTGCACAAAGTCCTAACCTCAACAGAACACCTTGGGGATGAATTAGAGCAGAGACTATAAGTCAGGCCTTCTCATCCAACATCAGTGCCTAACCTCACAAATGCAAATCTGGAAGAATGGTCAAACATTCCCATATATACACTCCTAAATCTTGTGGACAGCCTTCCCAGAAGAGTTAAAGCTGTTATAGCTGCAAAGGGTATGGCCAAAGGAATTTTGAACCCTACGGACTAAGACTGGGATGCCATTACAGTTCATGTGCATATAAAGGCAGGCATCCCAATACTTAGGACAATATATTGTATATTGCTTGTGACACTGAGCATGGATATGGACTTAGGGCTGGTTCACACCACAGAGATGCAGACTACATATGCGAGGCTGCCCGCTGGCTAAGTGGGTAGCGATTCTGTCTAGCAGCACTGGGGTTGCTGTTTCAATTCCCCAACATGCTAATAAATAAATATTTTAATAAATCTGCAAAAATGTCAACAAGTCTGTGTTTTTCTGTCAATATGGGGTTCTGTGCGTACATTAATGAGGAAAAAAAATGAACTTAAATGATTTTAGCAAATGGCTGCAATATAACAAAGAGTGAAAAATTTAAGGGGGTCTGAATACTTTCGTCCCACTGTATGCTTAGAAAACTGCTGCTAGCACAGTTGCAAATAGTATTATGTGTTCCTGCTCATCAGGTGCAATCACTTTAGGATTGAAAGATACTGGTGGGCGTGTACTTCTATTGGGCGTGTGTCAGTGTGCTAACAATACAACCTACCTTATATAAAGGACTGCAGTAGGGGGGGTTTGTTTGGCCTGAGAAGGCCAGTCTTTTTGCTGTGATTTGTGGGGGAGAAGGAATAATATTGTGATTAATGACAAACGCCCAACTAGAGCTGTTTGTTTGTTAAAATTCTTGTGCATTCTTTCCCTCAAAAGTGGGTTTATGTGGCCATGCTGTCAATGGTGTGCGTGTGTATTGTTCCTGTCTGACCATGCATTCATGGTTTGGGAGCATCTGCTGACCTTCTACTGCTACTCTTTGATCTCATTGTTTAATCATGTATAGGGATGAGCTTCTAGTTCGAGTAGAACATGAGTTTGTCTCAAACATCGGCTGTTCGATCGTTCGAAGATCAAAAATTATGGGCCGTTTGCGCCAAATTCGAGCGGTGTGTCATGGCCCATAATGCACTGCGTCATGGCAGTGGTTTGCTGGCTGCTGATTATCCAAGCATGCACTATGACCCGCATGCTTTGGCCAATCACAGCGCCGTAAGCAAACAGAGCCATAATTGGCCAAAGGCAGGGTGCCTTTGGCCAATTATGGCTCAGGGGATTAAGTACACGCCCCACACTTTATAAGGCCGCCTGCACGTCGGCCGTGTGTAGTGTGTTCCGGCCTTCAGAGAGAGAGAGATTGTCATTTAATTTCATTTAGATAGATTGAGCAGACAGTTGATTCAGTTGGCTCCAGTATATTCAGTATACATATACATTCCAGGCTTTGTATATATATATATATATATATATATATATATATATATATATATATATATATATTGTATCCAGTTTAGCTAGATCTCACTGCAGACCGTTCCTGTTGTTCTCATTCAGTTAGCTGCAGTATATTCAGTACTGTATCCTGTGCAGCTAGATTTCACTGCAGGCCGTTCCTGTTGTCCTCTTTCTAATATACTACAGGCAGGCAGTTCATTCAGTTAGCTGCAGTATATTCAGTACTGTATCCTTTGCAGCTAGATTTCACTGCAGGCCGTTCCTGTTGTCCTCTTTCTAATATACTACAGGCAGGCAGTTCATTCAGTTAGCTGCAGTATATTCAGTACTGTATCCTGTGCAGCTAGATTTCACTGCAGGCCGCTCCTGTTGTCCTCTTTCTAATATACTACAGGCAGGCAGTTCATTCAGTTAGCTGCAGTATATTCAATACTGTATCCTGTGCAGCTAGAGCTCGCTGCAGACCGTTCCTGTTGTTCTCTTCCTAATATACTACAGGCAGGCAGTTCATTCAGTTAGCTGCAGTATATTCAGTACTGTATCCTGTGCAGCTAGATCTCGCTGCAGACGGTTCCTGTTGTTCTGTTCCTAATATACTACAGGCAGGCAGTTCATTCAGTTAGCTGCAGTATATTCAGTAATGTATCCTGTGCAGCTAGATCTCGCTGCAGACCGTTCCCTTTGTTCTCTTCCTAATATACTACAGGCAGGCAGTTCATTCAGTTAGCTGCAGTATATTCAGTATTTATATACATCCCAGCTTTGTGCAGCTACATCTCACTGCAGGCCATTCCTGGTGTACCTATTCAAATACATTACAAATACATCAAATACAGTATGTCTGGAAGGCCAACAAGGAGAGGCAGACGCTCACAGGCCACTAAAAGAGGGCAAGCAGGCTCTGTGTCTACAGCCAACATTGCTGGTCGTGGACATGGTGCATCCTCAGCACGTGGCCGTGGGGCACGCTTTTCCTTTTTTTCGGCAGCTGGCTGTGTTGAGCCACAACTAGGGATGAACTTCGTGTTCGAGTCGAACCCATGTTCGACTCGAACATCGTCTGTTCGACCGTTTGTCGAAATGCGAACAATATGGGCAGTTCGTGCCAAATTCGTGTGGTGCGTCACGGCCCATAATACACTGTGGCATCGCAGTGCATTGCTGGCTGATGATTGGCCAAGCATGCACTATGACCCGCATGCTTGGCCAATCACAGTGCCGTCAGTAGAGAGAGCTGTAACTGGCCAAAGCCAGGGTGGCTTTGGCCAATTATGGCTCAGGGGGTTTAGAACACGCCCCACACTATATAAGGCCGCCTGCATGGCGGCCCTGTGTAGTGTGTTCAGGCGTGCTTGGAGAGAGAGAGAGACAGTGTCTCTGGCTAGTGGCTAGATTAGGCAGGACAGTCAGTGAGTTAGCTGCACTTACAATGTGTTGTGTATATATATGTATCCCAGGTGTTGTGTATATATATATATATATATATATATATATATATATACACTGTATTCAGTTTAGCTAGATCCATTCCTGTTAGCTTCCTACTGACAGGCAGGCTTGTCTTGTTACAGTATTTACAGCTACCTGAAGAAAATTGCTGGTGTTCTTTTGATCCTATTAGTGCCACAGTCAGGCAGCTAGACTATTTACAGTGTGTAGTGCGTCCTCATCACAGTGTTCAGTTAAAGTTACAAGTTAGTTTAGTGTGACCTCTGCACAGTGTTCAGCTAAAACTACAAGTTAGTGTAGTGCGTCCTCCTCACAGTGTTCAGCTAAAGCTACAAGTTAGTGTAGTGCGTCCTCCTCACAGTGTTCAGCTAAAACTACAAGTTAGTGTAGTGCGACCTCTGTACAGTGTCCAGTTAAAGCTACAAGTTGGGGTAGTGCGTCCTCCTCACAGTGTTCAGCTAAAGCTACAAGTTAGAGTAATGTGTCCTCCTCACAGTGTTCAGCTAAAACTACAAGTTAGTGTAGTGCGACCTCCTCACAGTGTTCAGCTAAAGCTACAAGTTAGTGTAGTGCGTCCTCCTCACAGTGTTCAGCTAAAACTACAAGTTAGTGTAGTGCGACCTCTGCACAGTGTTCAGATAAAGCTACAAGTTAGTGTAGTGCGACCTCTGCATAGTGTTCAGCTAAAGCTACAAGTTAGTGTAGTGCATCCTCTGAACAGTGTTCAGCTAAAACTACAAGTTAGTGTAGTGCGACCTCTGCTCAGTGTTCAGCTAAAGCTACAAGTTAGTGTAGTGCGTCCTCTGAACAGTGTTCAGCTAAAACTACAAGTTAGTGTAGTGCGACCTCTGCACAGTGTTCAGCTAAAGCTACAAGTTAGTGTAGTGCGTCCTCCTCACAGTGTTCAGCTAAAACTTCAAGTTAGTTTTTTGCAAGCTCTGCACTGTGATCAGCTAAAGCTAAAAGTTAGTGTAGTGCGAGCTCTGTACAGTGTTCAGCTACCTGTAGAAGGTTGGTGGTGTTTTCCTGATCCTATCACTACCGCAGGCAGCTAAATAAGCTACAGGTTAGTTTTTTGTGAGCTCTGCACAGTGTTCACCTAAAGCTACCTGTAGAAGGTTGGTGGTGTTTTCCTGATCCTAGCACTACCGCAGGCAGCTAAATAAGCTACAAGTTAGTTTTTTGCGAGCTCTGCACAGTGTTCAGCTAAAGCTACCTGTAGAAGGTTGGTGGTGTTTTCCTGATCCTATCACTACCGCAGGCAGCTAAATAAGCTACAAGTTAGTTTTTTGCGAGCTCTGCACAGTGTTCAGCTAAATAAGCACAAGTTAGTTTTGTGCGAGCTCTGCACAGTGTTCAGCTAAAGCTACCTGTAGAAAGTTGGTGGTGTTTTCCTGATCCTATCAATACCGCAGGCAGCTAAATAAGCTACAAGTTAGTTTTTTGTGAGCTCTGCACAGTGTTCAGCTAAAGCTACCTGTAGAATGTTGGTGGTATTCTCATAATACAGGCAGGCAGTTGATTTTGCTAGCTGCAGTATCAGTGTGTATATATATATATATATATATATATATATATATATATATACACTAAATATTAAATCCAAAATGCCTGTAACTCCCACAATCCTCCTACAGGCACCTAGGATAAAATAAGAGGCGCTCTAAACTTATAAAGTGCCCAGGTGTCTCTAGCACAATAGTGGTGTGAACCTCTTAATGTGTTCTGTGCACTCACACAAGATCTGATATTACCACAAACCAATGGCTCAAACAGATATAATAATTATAAATCCAGTGAAATAATATGTGCAATCACTTCACTCCATGCTGTACATAAACATTTCCATAGTGCACAACATAAATTCATAAAAAAATCAGTCCAAAAAAATTATATATCAAACGTGACCAAATATGAGTAAAGTGTCCAAAAAAAAGGTTGTAGATCTTGCTGAACAAACAAAGGTGATTCCGTGTGTCTTCCACCTCACCCCTCGTGATCAGTGCATCCACTCCCTCAAGAAATACACCGTCTTGATTTGCCAGCACTTTCATGCAAGGCAGTAATCACTTGTTTACCACACACAAGGGTAATTGGATCAATCGATGTCGCACAGTGAATGTTATAAATAAGGTCCACATGAAAAAAATAAAGTGCTCCAATAGTGTAAACCAGTATAACACATTTATTTAAAACCACTGCAATCTTATATCAATACACTCACATTTTAAACGATAAAAACCAGCCAAAGTAAAGTGCAGTTCACATCAACTTCAATTCAGTGAAAACCAAATGTAACTAGCGGTCAGGGTGGACCCGAGACGTGACGCATAGCGCTGTAATCACGTTTTTCATTATATTCATAGATAGTTTTACTTTGTAGATTATAGGGGGCGCGTTGGAGGTATTTTTTGTTTGAAGGGCGGTTTACCATTCAGGATACCATGATACGTTTATATATATATATATATATATATATATATATATATATATATATATATATATATATATATATCCCAACTTAGTGCATCTACAGGCCATTAGTATGTCTGGAAGGCCAAAGGCCAACAAAGAGAGGCAGACAGTCACAAGCCAATAAAAGAGGGCAAGCAGGCTCTGTGTCTAGAGGCAACAGTGCTGGTCGTGGAGACGGTGCATCCTCATCAGCACGTGGCCATGGGACACGCTTGGCCTTTTTTTCAGCAGTTGGCCGTGTTGAGCGGATGACCAAGCCGTCCTCATCCTCCTCATCCTCTCTCACCCATGCTCAGGGTACTTTGTCTGGCAAAGCAGCTGCCAATGTGGCCTCTTCCCTCGGCTCAATGGCATCAGTGACTCCTTCCCTAGCCCCACCATGTCCTCCTGAGGAGTCCCTCGAACTGTTTGACCACAGTGTTGGGTACATGCTCCAGGAGGATGCCCAGCGTTTAGAAGGCTCTGATGATGATACTGAGCTAGAAGAAGGCAGTAATGTGAGCACAGACAGAGGGGGTGCCCAAGAAGGACAGCAATCTGGCAGTCATGCTCCCCCTGCTGCAGCATACTGCCAGGTTTGCTCCAGTGATGAGGAGGGAGGGGATGATGAGGTCACTGACTCAACATGGGTGCCTGATAGGAGGGAGGAGGAGGAGGAGGCACATCTCCAATGAGGCAGGATGCCCTCCAGGGGCCAGCTTAAGGGCAGCCAACTGACTGCATCACACCGCAGAGCTCTGCATGTGCAGGGCGCTGCTGACTCCATGCGTTTTCCAAAAGTTCTTTGGTGTCGGCCTTTTTTGAGACGTGTGCACGTGAGACGTGTGCAGCAAATCGCACTGTTGCTGTTTACAACATATGTCTAAAGCGTATCAAGCATGGCCAAAACAGCAGCCACTTGGGCACCACGTGCTTGACCAGACATATGTCAAACTCCATTGCAGTCCGTTGGCAAGCGTACTTAAAAGACCCACACCAAAGAACAAGGCGGACCTCTCTTTGCTCCTCATCAGCTGGGATCTCCAACCCCACTATACCTTTAGTTCTCTCAGAAACCTGCACTGAGAGGAATGAAGGTGTAGAATTAGATGTGCCAAGTACTTGCGGGCAATCTGCTATCGCTACACCAACGTCCGCAACCATACCCTTGTAACGTGAATCAAGGAGGGATTGATCCACGTTACAAGGCAAAGCACCTTGTCCCCATGTTGATGAGGACAAGGGCCTCTTCCCGACAACCCTGGCCATTGGTTGTCGGGGTCTGCGGGCGGAGGGCTTATCGGAATCCGGCTGCCCCCTTTAATAAGGGGGCCCCCAGATCCTGGCCCCCCACCCTATGTGAATGAGTATGGGGTACATCGTACCCCTACCCATTCACCAAGGGAAAAAAGGGTCAATAAAAGAAACACTGTAGACAGGCTTTTAAAGTAATTTATTAGGCAGCTCCGGGGGTCTTCTTCCGACTTCGGGGGTCTTCTTCCGACTTCTCCGCTCTCTCCAGCCTCTTGTCCCGATATCTGGTTCTTCTCCCACTCTCCGGGCTCTTTTCCCGCTGTCCGGTTCTTCTCCCACTCTCCGGTTCTTCTGCCGGGCTCCTCCGCTATCTTCTGCTCTTTTGCCGCTCTTTTGCTAGCGGTGGCCCGGTCTTCTCCGTCGTCTTGTTCCCTCTTCTCTTCTTCTGATGTTGACACAACGCTCTCTCCCGCTGTAATGCTGTGTGAGCGGTGGGCGACGACTTATATAGGCATGGGGCATGGTCACCGCGTGATTTCACCCGGTGACCACGCCCCCTTATGACATCACAGTCCCATCATTCCCCGTTTTTTCGACGTAGGGGGTTCCCCTTAAAATCCATACCAGACCTAAGGGCCTGGTATGCCCCTGGAGGGGAACCCATGCCAGTTTTTTATTTAAAATTTGGCGCGGTGTTCCCCCTCATGATCCATACCAGACACCTGTGAGCAATGCCTGTCACTCATGGCGAAAGGAAAAACCAGTTTTACTTTCCAGATGAGTGATCGCACTGGAAACACATTCTCGCGATCAGGTACTGTAATTACAATTTTTGCTGTAATATTTTGCAGCAGGGCTTGTTCCTGTGCTCAAATAGAGTATCTGTAAGGGGTTGCAGTGTTGTGGCACTACCACCAGTGCCTAAGGCCCAATTTTTCAGCCCCTGTTCAACAAGGGCATGTAATTACAATTTTTGCTGTAATATTTTGCAGCAGGGCTTGTTCCTGCGCTCAACTAGAGTATCTGTGAGGGGTTGCAGTGTTGTGGCACCACCATCAGTGCCTAAGGCCAAATTTTTCTGCCCCTGTTCAACAGGGGCATGTAATTACAATTTTTGATCTAATATTTCACAGCAGGGCCCATTCCTGCGCCCACCAAGAGTAACTGAGAGGGCTTACAGTGTTGTGGCAACACCACCACACCACCATCAAAGGCCCAATTTTTCTGACCCTGTTCAACAGGGGCATGTAATTACAATTCTTGATATAATATTTCACAGCAGGGCCCGTTCCAGCACCCACCAGGAGTAACTGTGAGGGCTTACAGTGTTCTGGTACCACCAACACCTAAGGCCCAAATTTCTGCAGAGTATATAGGGCAGGCCCGTACTTTCAAACATCTGACTTACAAATGACTCCTACTTACAAACGGAGGGAGATAACAAAAAGTGAGAGGAAATCTACCCCTAGGTAGGGAAATTCTCTCCTGTAAGAGTTAATATGGGAAAAAGCTGTCTCCTCCACTGATGCTTTATCACCAATCTTTGTTTCCCTAAAAACCCCAAATTTTCAAAATCCAATTGTCATTGGGACAGAAAGTGAGGTGAAATCTTCTGAATAGGGGCACAGACAGAAATACGAATGTTACAGGGGTGATAACCCTTCCCTATGTTTTCCAAAAAGCTTAAACATAGATTTTTTGGCTGGAGCTACACTTACAAAATGTACCTGTTCCAAATTACAAACAGATTTAACCTAAGAACAAACCTACAGCCCTTGTCTTTCTTGGGACCGCCTATATACTTGTGTTCAGAGTATATAGGGCCTGGGGGCCCCACGCCTTTTCTTTTTTAATTCGGGTGTGGGGTTCCCCTTAATATCCATACAAGACCCAAAGGGCCTGGTAATGGGCTGGGGGGTTACCCATGCAGTGTTTTCTCAATAATTTTCATCCATATTACCGGGACCTGACATTACATTAGAGCCGCAAGCAGTTTTAAATGACTTTTATTCCTTTAGAAATGTCATTTTGTGCAGGGACTGTTCTAAACACAGGAAACACACGCCACTTTACAGGCATGTTATAGACACCCCCAGGTACGATATTTAAAGGAATATTTCACTTTTATTTTTTCACTTTAAGCATCATTAAAATCACTGCTCCCGAAAAAACTTCCGTTTTTAAAACTTTTTTTGCATTAATACTATACATGTCCCCTGGGGCAAGGACCCCAAAACCTTTTTAGGTCAATAACTTGCATATTAGCCTTTAAAATTTGCACTTTTGATTTCTCACGTTCAAGTCCCATAGACTTTAACGGAGTTCGAAAGTTTGTGCAAACTTTCATTCTGTTTGCGTGTTCTGGATGCAAAACGAACGGGGGGGGGGGGGGTAGTTCGGCTCATCCCTAATCATGTACACAGAAATGCAGCTTCCAACAAAACATGGTCACCAATGTATGTGTGTGGATTGTAGGGTGTTGGTGGTGATGCTTTGTACGAATAATGACTGGTAGCCTCCCTGACGGTTTTCCTGAGTGTGGCTCGGGGTTAAATTTCAGCACCATTAGCGGTAACCCCGAGCCACACTCGGGATTACATTGCAAGATCCTGGTGCGGTGTTACTTACCTTGTCCACAGGATCCTGCGATGTCCCCCGCTGTGTCTGCGGGCTCTGTCCTCCTCCAAAGCCTCTCTGTGCCAGGCTCCATTCCCTGCAAGCGTTGCGACGCACGGGGCAGAGCCTGGCGGCAAATTAAAAACAGTAAAAATCATAACACATACAGTACTGTAATCTTACAGATTACAGTACTGTATGAAATTATTTCACATCCCTTTTTTTCCCAGTGTTTTGTCCAATGCCCTGCATGCAGTTTATATTATATATACTGTTCTTTCTGTCTGGAAACTTGACATTGTCCATAGCAACCAAAAAGTGTCCCTTTACGTCAAAAGTGGCTTTAGACAGCTAGAAAACAGCAATAGTAAATTAGAACACTTGCAGAATTGAGCGATAGTGAATCGTGGGGAAATTTATTTTATTATTATTATATTATTATTTTTTTATTTATTTATATTTATTTATTATATTATAATATATGATTCTGTATTTCAAACTTCATTATACCCGGGATATCTACTAGAGTCTTGGTGGACAGATTTAAGTGTGTTATTGTTAAGAATTACAGGCCTACAATATAAAACGCCAAATTTCAATGCAAAATAATTGTACCGCTTTTAGCACCTAAACTACGGAATAATCATACCGCCAGGGAGGTTAAGTATGTTTCTATAATCTTGCAGGAAAAAATGTGATGTGGGTTGGTGGGTGAGTAGTGGTACCATGAAATGTGTTGCCCGTTATACACTGAAAGTAAAGCCGTGTCCAATCTAAGGTTTAGACAAATTTTAGATTGTAAGCTCCTATGAGCAGGTTCCTTAAAACCCAGTTGCTAATTGTTTTGATAAATATAGCACCATATATACTGTATAATTTTTTTATGCTAGTAAATGAATATACATAACTTGGTTTCTGCTGGAAAAATAAAAGTACACTATTGAGCTGGTTTGTTATTTTTTCTCTTTTCTTTCTTCTTTAAATTCGTTTTGGGGGTGGTTTTGGGGAAGTGCAATATCTTTCTTATACCCATAGAAATTATAATATATAATAGATATAATTGTGCACCAAAAAACAATCTCTTCAGCACACCTGCAAGTAAATATATATAACAGCTGTGGAGAATTGCAGGTAATGAATTCAGCTGGTGGATAGGCAGTGTTGTATGTGTCAGCTCTGGTTCACATTGGTGCGATTTGACATGCCACAGCCCTAATCTGTACGGTGCCACAATTTTCAAAAGTAGTTTCTGTACTACTTTTGGTGACTTATGCCATGTACACACGGGCGGACTTTTCGACCGGACTGGTCCGACGGGACGAATCCGTCAGACCATCTGACCGTGTGTGGGCTTCATCAGACCTGCAGCAGACTTTTTCGGTTGAAAATCAGATGGACTTTAGATTTGGAACATGTTTCAAATCTTTCCGACGGACTCGAGTCCGGTCGAAAAATCAGCTCGTCTGTATGCTAGTCCGACAGACGAAAACTGAGGCTAGGGCAGCTATTGGCTACTGGCTATCAACTTCCTTATTTTAGTCCAGTCGTACGTCATCACGTATGAATCCATCGGACTTTGGTGTGATCGTGTGTAAGCAAATCCGTTCGTAGGAAAGTCCATCAGAAGTCTGTCAAAAGTCAGTCGAAAGTCCATTGGAAAGACTGTCGGACCTTTGATGCAGAAAAGTCCAGCCGTGTGTACACGGCATTAGGGGTGCGATTTCCATCGACATCTGTGCAGAAACCTGCACAGATGCCTTTGAAATCCCCCCTGCAGTCGGGACTGACATGCGGGAATGAAATTGTGTGTTCAGTTGAACCCGCAGGATTTCCTCCCGCTGTCGGTGTGAATCAGGGCGCAAACTGGGTCTTTGTAATTCACCTGCTGTAATCTCAGGGACACCATTTCTTATCTCTTAACTCCCTTAAGTTTGCCTTCAAATATCGTTATATGTAGAAATACAGATTCGCATATCTGCAAATAAACAAAAATTAAAAATTCTAATCGTGGTTGCGATCAAAAGAGTGTGGTTTCACCTTCTGACCTGGAAATGAGTCATAGTAATCACCGGGAAATTCCTGTGCTGGTCAGGATCACCATCTAGGTGGACATGGCAAAGTCCCACTTTAGCAAAGAGGAGGTGCTGCTCATTTGCCAGGTAAGTGTAGGACTTGTACTTGCCCAATGTGGGGGTGGATGTGGTAGTTAGTAGGGATGAGCCAAACACCCTCCGGTTTGGTTTGCAGCAGAACATGCAAACATGCAAAAAATTTGGCAGAACACATGAACACCATTAAAGTCTATGGAACACGAACATGAATAATCAAAAATGGTAATTTTAAAGGCTTATGTGCAAGCTATTGTCATAAAAACTGTTTGGGGACCTGAGTTTTTGAAAACGGCCATTTTCCTCAAGAGCAGTGATTTTTTTAATGCTTAAAGTGAAACAATAAAAATGAAATATTCCTTTAAATATCGTGCCTGGGGGGTGTCTATAGGTCTATAGTATGCCTGCAAAGTGGCACATTTTTCCCATGTTTAGAACAGTACCACAGCAAAATGACATTTCTAAAGGAAAAATTGTCATTTAAAACTGATCGCAGCTGTCATAAATTGTCGGGTCTTGGAAATATATTTGATGGGCACACTGGCAGTGTTTGATGGCATAGTGGCAGTGTTTTATGGCACAGTGACAGAGTTTGATGGGTACAGTGGCAGTGTTTGGCACAGTGGCAGCACTTAATGGGCACAATTGCTACAATTGATGGCACAGTGGCAGCATTTGAGTGCACAGTGGCAGAGTTTGGTGCCACAGTGGCAACACTTGAGGGCACAGTGGCAGCATTTGATGGGCACAGTGGCAGCATTTGATGGCACCGTGGCAGCAATTGATGGCACAGTGGCAGCGTTTGATGGCACAGTGGCAGCGTTTGATGGCACAGTGGCAGCGTTTGATTGGCACAGTGGCAGCGTTTGATGGCACAGTGGCTGCGTTTGATGGGCACAGTGGCAGCATTTGATGGCACTTCTTTGCCTTCTGTTGCTATAAGATATATTAGAGAATATGTATATTATGTACTTTTCTATAAATGATATGGAAATTTAAAAAGGAAAATATGTGACTGGCTAAGCAATAAAAGGCACATATGCCATGTTGTCATACGAGAACATGGATATTTAAAATTGAAATCTCTCTTCTAATCACCAGTGTACGGAACCTTGTAAGCATTCTATCTCTCAAAATGATGCATATGCACATTGCTTAAAGGGGTTGTAAACCCTTGTTTTTTTTTTTGTTTTTTTAAATAACAAATATGTCATACTTACCTCCACTGTGCAGTTAGTTTTGCAGAGTGGCCCCGATCTACCTCTTCTGGGGTCCCCCGGTGACGCTGGTAGCTCCCCCCACATAAGGTGTCCACGTTGGAGAAGCATTCTCCTTGGTGGACACCCGTGCAGGTGCACTCCCGAGCCCTGCTTTTGCGTGTATTCACACAGAAAGCAGGACTTGGCTCTGTCCTCCGGTACCCACGTCATTGGATTTGATTGACAGCAGCAGGACCCAATGGCTATGCTGCTATCAATCTATTCAATCAGGACAAGAGACACCAGCGAAATCTGGTGTGCTCGTTCCCAGCCTGAGAAAGACCGCGTTCAGGTAAGTAAAGGGGGGGGGGGCTGGGGGGCTGCAGCACTACAGAAGGTTTTTCACCTTAATGCATTGAATGCATTAAGGTGAAAAACCATGAGGGTTTATAACCCTTTTAATGATAGTTGTGCATATTTGATGTGGTTTATTTCTACTAGATATGCACATTTAAGAAAACATCAGAGAAAATAGCATTTTATTCTAAAGCACGCCATAGCAGTGGTATGTTTGGATGCTGGAGTATGCATTCCATAACAAACCAGTTTAAATTCTGTGTGTAAATTTTGTAGTCTGCATGCATGGCATACATCTGATCTATTTTGCTCATGAACTGAGCTCTGGCATATATGCATATCTTTTAGGAAATTAAGTCAACAGTGTAGACTGACAGCAAAACAATGAAACTCTGACTCCTTCAAAATATTAATTTTATTTGATCCTGCTACTAAACAGAGACTGACAGGATGTGGATATCAAGACATATTCAAATATTTCTAAGTAGAAACATATTTACCAATTTTTTTACAAATATTTTATTAGGTAATTATTTCTCTGGAGTTCAGATTTGAAGTAAAAAGATTTAAGCAACAAATTTTAAAAGGAGAAAAGTCGCCAGAGTTAAGAGAGTGCCACTAATAAAGAGGATCTTCTTCCATTTGTTGTCCGTGTCATTACTTCTTTCTGATTACTGTTTGGTCTGACACATTAGCTAGAGAGAGACTCATACAAGAAAAACCTGTCATTTGTAGTAATAAATTAGATTTGTGTCACCTTATATCAAAAAATAAACTTATCGTTATTCAGCTGTCAGAAACCAGAGTATTCAATGCTAAACATCTAGTATACATTCTACTCTTATTTTAATTTATACATTGTCTCTGAATGTCAAAACACAAGACTCTCTTCTCTGCACCTTTTTTTCCCTTCACTTTTTAAACACATTTTACCCTGAATTTCTCAGTGCTGACACTATGTAACAATTGAATGCATGTGTTTGTCTATATTGAAACATTATGAGGCATTTAAAGTGGAACAGAACTAAAAATGTAAAAAACTACTTTGTTGTAGAAATTATTTGGTCTTGAATCCCGCTTAGAAAATAAACGCACTTCAAGGTAAGTGAGGGTTCCTAGGCACATCTTGTGCCTACAGCCTCATATCTGTATATCTGCAGTGTAAGATCTAAGGCACCACTGATCTATCACAGTTGTGCTCCTCACAATTCTTGTTACTGGAGAAGCAAAATCTGCCTCCACCAAGATGGCTGTCTCCACACAAAGACACAGTAGGGTTGTTTTACTAAAACTGGAGAGTGCAAAATCTGGTGCAGCTGTGCATAATGGTCAATCAACTTCTAACTTCAGCTTGTTCAATTAAGCTTTGACAATAAAATCTGGAAGTTAATTGGTTACCATGCAGAGCTGCACCAGCTTTTGTGCTCTCCAGTTTTAGTAACTTAACCCCAGTGCAGAACAAGACATGATAAGACAGTAATGGGGAAAAAATTATCTGCAGAGAGACCAGAGGCTTGCCTTTGGACATGTTTTTAAGCTCAGTTCCTGTTTTATGCATTTGAGTAAAAATATGTTTTTCATAAGTTGTGTTAAAGCAGAACTTAACCATGTGTGTGTTCAAGCTTGGGCAGTGGTTACAAGTTATGGTGCCGAAATTCCTGTGTTTTTTAAAGGGTGGGTCCAGCTCTGCACATTAGATAGTATCGGTGCAACTCGAATTACTTTGTGAAGTTTGGCTCTGGCAATATGCAACATTTGCTTTCTGATACATGCACTACATAACCCATGTAAGGGGATTCAAATCTTTTTAATAGAGATGTTTTTACGGTTTTACACTCTGTGTCTCTTTTTTTCTCTTTTTTCCTATGAGAAAAGCTAAATTTCCTATTAAGGGAGCTGTGACCTTTTACTTAACTTGCTCATTAGGAATGCTATCTATAAGGAGACCTGGGATCCTGGATATACTTGAGAAACCAGGGAAACAACATAAGCCTATTTTGACCTGTCTGATAAATGTTAGTTCAGGTTAAACCTAGAAGGTGAGTGCATTCTCACTGTAGGGGTACAATTGTGATATTCACTATAATTTGCACAGCATCTGAATATATGCACAGTTTATCTTCGAAGACTGTGATTGTCTTGAAACTTCAAGAACACTTATTGCAATATATGTGAATGTGCAATATTGTTTTACTATTATACATTGTTATGTCGTGTATGTATTGAGCTGTTATATATTACACTTTGAATAAGTGTTTTTTTTCCAAACAAATTTCTTTTATTTAGAGGTAAAAAGTGTTTGCAGAAAGCTCAATAGACAATTAAACAGTGAGAGTACATACAGCACCAATATACCTTTAAGTGGAGAATTCAAGCACTTTGATTGAAATTCCTATACATGAGGTTCCTAGACCCATCTTGTGCTTCAATTTGTGATAGTTTGCTACAGGCAACTGTCAACCAAAGGATTAGATGTTACCGGGTTTTGTTGGTGTTGTAGTGGGAGGGAGAGATTTATCCAGTACCCTTTTCAGGTGTGATATCATTCCTCTCTCTAGGAGAGGGATGTATGATAAATGAGGATTGCTTGTTATGTGTTCGGAGTGTGTTTGGTTGAGGTGGCAGATGATGGCTGGCTTTGCAAAGTGTGCATGCGAAGTGTGCATGCGTGAAGGGTAGATGGGCAATTGGGCCGAGTATCTCGGGAGGGAGAGGGGATAGGGCATAGGGGGGATGTAGGAAGGGATATAGCCAGGGGGGTGGGATAGGGAGGAAGAGGGGAGGTAGGGTGGAGGGGGAGTAGGGGGAGGGGAGAGGTAGTTGAGGGGCCATCTCTGACTTCCTCTGACTTCCCCAGTTTTATTTTGCAATTTGGGAGCGATACTAGGGGTGTTGGTCTAGGGGAGGGGTGGGGCGACAGGTTAAAGGATGAGTTTGTTAGGTATGTAGGGGTCAGTTTGTGTAAGGAAGGGCTCCAAATATGTGTGGTCGATTTTTTAGTTAAGTGGGTTGCAGAGATTGAACTAATCAGGCATCGTATGGAAATGAAACCAACAGCTCCATTTATTATTGCATTTAGTTGGGGTTATGTGGGCAATATGGATTAATTCTTCCATTTCAGAGACTTTGCGTATTCTAGTGAACCATTCTCAGATTGTGGGAGTATGTGTCGAGTTCCAGTGTAGGGGGATGCATTGCTTCACTGCGCTTATCATGTGCATCGCTAGTGATTTGTGGTATGATTTGTGTGATAAGGGTGAGAGGTGGAGTAAGAATTGGGCTGGGGTGAATTCTAGGTCATATGAGGTGACCCGAGACGTAATGTGGTGTACCGCTGTCCAAAAAGTTTGTATGGAGGTGCAATACCACCAGATGTGCAGTAGAGTGCCTTCAACTTTATGACATCTCCAGCAACTTGCTGGTTTAGCGGGGTTAATTTTGTGTAAAGAGATTGGTGTGCTATACCACCTGGACAAGATTTTTTAACCGTTTTCTTGAGTAGTGATGTTTATCGCCCCTTTATGTACGTTCAGAAATTAGTGTTCTCATTGCGCTGCCGAAGGTGAGATGGAAATATCTTTTTCCCATCTTTGGCAGGCTAGGTTCTCGTTGGAATGTGTATCTGCAAAGAGAAGGTTGTGTGTGGAGGATAACAGGTGGGGTTGGGGGATTACTTGACTGCAGAGTGTTTCGAAGGGTGTCAGTTGTCTCAAATATTTTGAGTCTTTATCTAGGGACTTTAGGTAGCGGGCAAGCAGTAAATACGTCCATGGGAGGATAGGTGGTTTTCAAGTTTGGGTAAAGATTTGGTTAGCAGTGAGAATATTCCCCTGGTGGAAGAATTGGTGGGATCTAATGTTATCTCGTGGGAATTTGTCAGTAAGGAACTGGTTGTGCATTCCTGGGGGAAAGTCAGGGTTTAGTTTTACTGTAATTAACGGGCCTGGAACGGAAGATAGGTTAGTATGAGAACACGTTTTGTGAAAGTAATTCAAGGTAGGTCCAATTAATGGATGGGTATGAAGTTCTAATGGGATGTGGTGGGAAGTCATCCATGGTAGTGAGGCCAGGTGTAGTGAAGTGAGGAAGACTTCCAGTGTGACCCAGTCCTTGTGGTGTGAGTGGACATTCCAATCCACTCTTCTGGTGAGATGGATAGTGGTGTAGTAATTTAGGATGTCCGGAAGGCCTATGCCTCCTAGGCACTTTGGCTGGGTGAGTTGTTTAAAATTAATTCTAGGTTTGTGGTTCCCCCAAAGAAATCTGGATCAGGCTGTTTTGTAGGTTTTAAAAAAGGATAGAGGGACTAGAATAGGGATTGTCTGGAGAATGTACAAGAGTCTTGGTAGGGCATTCATCTTCAGGATTGCCGTTCTGCCAAACCACGAAAAAACGGGTTATTCCAGAGTTTGAAGTCAGAGATTAGCTTGTTTAGGAGGGGTATGTGGTTCTTTGTGTATAGGTCTGGGAGCTTGGATGGGAGTTGTATGCCTAGGTACATAATTGAGTCCTGCTTCCAGTGGAGAGGGAAATTTTCTTTACACTGGTCTACTAAGCATTGGGGCAGGGAAATGTTGAGAGCATAGGATTTAGAAAAGTTGATTTTGAGCTTGGAAATTATTTGGAAATGTTTTAATTCCGATAGTAGGACTGGAAGGGTGGTCTGTCAAATTCTAGGTGCGAGGCCGGATTGCTGAGAGGGCGCCCCTTGCGACTAAGTGCAATGTAACCCTGGGAGTGAGACAGGGAGTATGGTGTCCAAAGGTGCACGGGTTGCCGGATGTTGAGGGTTGGATAGCTAAGAGCCGCTTGGGTGCGTTGGGCAACCGTGCGTGTAAGTATTCCAGTGGAGAAACCAGGAACGGGGTCAAGGCAGGCCAGGGGTCGTGAACCATAGGAGCAGTCCAGAAGAGGCACAATAACAAGGTCAGTAGCCAGGCCAGGGGTCAAGACCGATCAGACAAGCAAAGGTGCAGAGGTACAGACAGGAGCGTAGTCAAGTCCAAGCTAGAGGTCGATACAGGCGGAGATCAGGGTGAGTCAGGCAAGCTGAGTAGTAAACAGGAACCAGGAAGTCAGATACAGGAAGCAGGTACTGGGAACACATCAGGAAGCTGATGATAATCCAGCAACTTTCATACAACTGCAGCAGGTTTAAATAGGCCAGAGGGCGCCAAACACCGTCACTGTGTGCGCAAGCGCCTGGGGATGCGCCCGGCGCGGTGATGACGGTTACTGGCAGGATCACCAGTCCTAATACTATTTCCCTGACAGTGCCCCCCCCCCAAGGGGCAGCCTCCGGAATGCCCAATCGGGCCCATTTCTCAGGATGGCGACCTCTGGACAACTGCAACAGTCTGGGAGCATGAATATTTCTTGCTGGTTCCCAAGAATTTTCTTCCATAGCATAACCTTTCCATTTAATAAGAAATTGAATTGTCCTACCTCCCCGTCGACAGTCCAGAATGGCTTCCACTTCATATTCAGTTTCATCTCCCACTGAGACTGGAGGAGGAGGAACTTCTCTTCCTGGAAAGGGACTAGAGACCACAGTTTTAAGCAAAGACACGTGAAATACTGGATGTATTTTATAGGAACCTGGTAATACTAGTTCAAATGCCACTGGGTTGATTTTTCGTTTAATTGTAAAAGGCCCGATAAACCTAGGACCCAACTTCCGGGAGGGACAAGGAAGTTTCAGATTTGCTGAAGAGAGCCATACGCTATCTCCCACCTTAAACACAGGATTCCTCCTCCTTTTGTCATACTGCTTCTTGTAGTCCTCCTGGGTCTTCTGCATGGTCATCTGGAGGGTCTGATAATTAGCCTGGATAGTGTTAATTCTGTCCTGAACTGCTGGAACTGAGGCCTCCGGAATGATATTGGGCAGAAATGAGGGATGGAACCCATAGTTGGCCCAGAAGGGATTTTGATTGGTAGTTGCATGAACTGAATTGTTATATGCGAACTCCGCACACGGGAGCAAGGTGATCCAATTGTCCTGAGAAAAAGAGCAGAAGCAGCGTAGATATTGTTCTAAGGTTTGGTTTGTTCTTTCGGTTTGACCGTTGCTCTGGGGATGATAAGCAGAAGATAGATGTATTTTGATTGACAGCATTTTGCAGAGCTCTTTGCAGAATCTGGAGGTAAATTGTACCCCTCTATCGGAAACAATACTGTTAGGTAAGCCGTGTAGTCTGACTATTTCCTTTATGAAAGTCCTTGTTGTATCTGTGGCAGATGGTGTACCCTGCATGGGCAGAAAGTGAGCCATTTTGGACAGATGATCCACGACTACCAGAATAGTCGTGAATTCTTCTGAGGGAGGTAACTCTACGATAAAGTTCATTGAAATTTCTTTCCATGGCTGTTCTGGCACAGGCAGTGGACGTAACAGACCCCAAGATTTGACATTGGACCACTTATTCCGCTGGCAGATGGTACAGGAATCAATGTACCTTTTACAATCAGACTTTAGGGAAGGCCACCAGAAAGATCATTGGACCAGCTCCATCGTTTTTCGCACCCCGAAATGGCCAGAGAGTTGATGATCATGCAGAGTCCTTAGGACCTGGATTCTGGTTTGCTGTGGGACAAAGATTTTGTCCTGGTAACGAAGAAACCCATCCAAGTTTCTTAGGGAAGAGGCTTCTGGTTCTGAGCAATGGGTGGAAGCCTGTCTGAGTGAGGAGCTTAGGTCAGGTTGAATCATAAGAAAGTTCTGTGGTGACAGGATGGTGCTGGGTGCCACCTCCTCGGGAGTGTCAGAGAACATTCTGGACAGAGCTTCCGCCTTCCCATTCTTAGATCCAGGGTGGAAGGTTATGTCGAAGTTGAATCTGGCAAAGAACAGAGCCCACCGGGCCTGTCGAGGTCTTAACCGCTTAGCAGTGCTGAGGTACTCTAGGTTTCGGTGGTCCGTAAATATCATTATGGGATGAGAGGCACCTTCAAGGAGATATCTCCACTCCTCCAGAGCAGTCTTAATGGCCAAGAGTTCTCTATCACCCACATCATAGTTTCTCTTGGACTGGCTCATCTTTCGTGAAGAGAAGGCCATGGGATGTAGTAACGACTTGGGCCCCTGGCGTTGAGACAGAACTGCCCCGTGGCTACTTCAGAGGCGTCAACCTCCAGGGTATATGGCAGAGCGGGGTCGGGGTGTTGTAAGATTGGAGCCAAGGTAAACAAAGACTTCAGCTTATCGAAGGCAGATTGTGCTTCTGGAGACCACAGGAACCGAGCATGCAGACGGGTTACTTGGGTTATAGGTGAGATAATGGAAGAAAAGTTCTTAATGAACCTTCTATAAAAATTTGCGAAACCCACAAATCTTTGCACCCCCTTCTTGTCTGATGGAGTTGGCTAATTCAGGATTGACTGTATTTTTTGTGGATCCATGGCTACACCACCTGTGGAGATGATCAACCCCAGAAATTGTATGGATGCTTTTTCGAAATCACACTTCTCCGCTTTCACGTAGAGTCTGTGTTTCCTCAGTGTTTCCTCAGTGTGTGTAATACTGTCTTTACATGCGTCCGGTGAAGCTCCAGAGGAGTTGAGAAGATGAGGATATCATCAAGATAGATGATTACGAAGAGATCCAGGTATTCACGGAAGATATCATTTACAAAATGTTGAAATGAGGCCGGGGCGTTGCATAGCCCAAAGGGCATCACCAAGTATTCGAAATGTCCAAAGCATGTTCTAAACGCTGTTTTCCATTCGTCACCCTTCCGAATGCGAACGAGATTGTAGGCCCCCCGTAGGTCAAGTTTAGTGAACACCCGAGCAGTACGGAATCTCTGGAAGAGTTGAGGAACAAGGGGGAGAGGATAGCGTTTTTTTATGGTAATTTTATTGAGTTCCCTGTAATCCACACAAGGTCTTAGGGTCTTGTCTTTTTTTTCAACGAAAAAGATTCCGGCGCCAGCAGGAGAGGAAGAAGACCGGATGAAGCCTTTTTCTAAGTTTTCATCAATATATTGACGCAGGGTTCCTAGTTCCATTTCGGAGAGTGGAAAAATACGTCCAAGTAATTTCGGCTCCAGGGAGTAATTCAATCAGACAGTCATATGGTCTATATGGTGGTAGAATATCAGCTTTCTTCTTATCGAAGACATCCAAAAATTCATGATAGACTGATGGTACGTTGGGATAACTGACCGATACAGGCTGAACTGACAAACAGCTGGTAGTGTCCACGTGGCTAGGGGCCAGGCAATGCTGCAAATAGTAGGGAGAGGTGAACATAATTTCTCTCTTAGCCCAATTGATCTGAGGGTTGTGTGTTTGGAGCCAGGGAGTACCCAGGATGACTGGAAACATAGGTGAGCTCAGAACGTCAAAACGCATTAACTCCTGATGGCCATCAGGAATAGTGACAAACAGAGGAACAGTCTCTTGGGTAACAGGACCAGAACTAGGCAGGGTACCATCGGCCAGGAGAACTTCCAGTCTATGTTTCTTGGGTAGCAAAGATAGGCCAAGTCTTTTGGCCAGGTTCAGGTCCAGGAAGCAGCTTCATGCCCCAGAATCGACTATGGCTTGCAGCTGAACGCTTCCTTCCGCTAACTGCAACATAATAGAGAGGACAAGGTGGGAAGTGGAAGTTTTGGAGACTTGGAAATATACTGGGGTGTACTTGAGTGGCTTGCAGGGCCTAATGGGACAGTGGCAGAGGAAGTGTCCATTCTCTCCACAATAAAGACATAAGTTGGCTTGTCGCCGACGTTGTTTCTCCCCAGGGGTCAATGCAGCTCTCCTCCTACTAGCGGGCCTTGCCCCAGTCTCTAGAGTGGATATGCAGAGAGTTTGTGACCGTTTGGCCTGGTGCTCCCGTAGACGTCTGTCCAACTGGATGGCCCTTTGGATGAGATCCTCTAGATGAGCAGGAATACCACTTCTGGCCAATTCATCCTTGAGGGATTCAGAAAGTCCTAAACGGATTTGATATTTTAAATTCCAGCCTGTATCTGCAGACCATCGACGGAAGTCTATGGTGTAGTCCTCTACCGGCTGCTGTCCCTGCTGTAGGGAGTGCAGGACGGCTTCAGCGGTGGCTGCGAGCTAAGAATCTTCGTAGAGCTGAGACATGGCTGCGAAGAAAGTGTCCACTGTGCGGATAGCTGGGTCCTTTTGTTCCCATAGACTGTGAGCCCATGCCTGGGGATCACCGGATAACAAAGAAATAAGGAACCCAACCTTAGTAGTTTCAATAGAAAATGTCCGGGGATGCAGGGCCAGATAAAGCAAACAGGCATTTTTAAAAGATCTAAACTTTAGTCGATCTCTAGTAAACCGCTCAGGCGTTGGAACTCGTGGCTCTGGAGGTGGGATCATCACCGTAGGGGTAGCTGGTTCCATTAGTAGTTTTAGCCTACCCTCCAGATGCAGGTATCCTTCCTGTACCTTTTGGATTACTTGAGCAAGAGTAGAAGTCTGTTGGCACAAAGCCTCCACAGGGGACACACCTCTGCCGGCCTCAGTCATGGCTGGATTATACTGTCAAGTTCTAGGTGCAAGGCCGGATTGCTGAGAGGGCGCCCCTTGCGACTAAGTGCAGTGTAACCCTGGGAGTGAGACAGGGAGCACGGTGCCCAAAGGTGCACGGGTTGCTGGATGTTGAGGGTTGGATAGCTAGGAGCCGCTTGGGTGCGTTGGGCAACCGTGCGTGGAAGTATTCCAGTGGAGAAACCAGGAACGGGGTCAAGGCAGGCCAGGGGTCGTGAACCATAGGAGCAGTCCGGAAGAAGCACAATAGTTTTAATTAGGAACAAGGTCAGTAGCCAGGCCAGGGGTCAAGACCGATCAGACAAGCAAAGGTGCAGAGGTACAGACAGGAGCGTAGTCAAGTCCAAGCTAGAGGTCGATACAGGCGGAGATCAGGGTGAGTCAGGCAAGCCGAGTAGTAAACAGGAACCAGGAAGTCAGATACAGGAAGCAGGTACTGGGAACACATCAGGAAGCTGATGATAATGCAGCAACTTCCATACAACTGCAGCAGGTTTAAATAAGCCAGAGAGCGCCAAACACCATCACTGTGTGCGCATGCGCCTGGGGATGCGCCCGACACGGTGATGACGGTTACTGGCAGGATCACCAGTCCTAATACTATTTCCCTGACACGGTCATTGGTTGCGTTAGGAACAGTAGTATGTCATCTGCGAAGGAGGCGTATTTGTACTCTTTGCTGGGTGTGTGTATGCCATGTATGTCTGGATTACGTCTCAGCTTCTGGAGGAATGGTTCTAGTGTGAGGACAAAGAGGATAGTGGACAGAGGGCAGACCTGTCTCATCTCATTGCGTATGGGGAAGGCATTCGACAGAGTGTTGTTCACTCTCACTGGCTGATGGACTCGCGTATAGGGAAAGAACCAAGCTGGACATGTGTGGTCCTATGCCTATAGCCTGCAGAACCTCTTCCATTAAGTTCCAGGCCACTCTGTTGAATGTCTTCTCGGCATCCAGGGACAGAAAGAAACCTTTCCAGTTGGTTGGAGTCATGATGTGGTGTAGGTTAATTGACTTAACGGTGTTATCCCTAGCCTCTCGACCAATGATGAAACCTACCTGGTCCTTGGATATGAGAGAAGGGAGGAGCGGGGTTAGTAGTTTGCTAAAATCTTAGAAAATATTTTGATGTCTACGTAAAAAAGTGAAATAAACCTATAGTTTCCTGTGTGTGTGGGGTCCTTTCTGTCCTTGGGAATGACTGTTATGTGGGCTTCCAACAATCCATGTGTGAGTGGGTTTGAAGGTGAGAGGGAGTTAAATGTGTTCAGAAATAGAGTTTGGAGGGTTTCTGCGAATGTTTTGTAATAGACCGCGGATAAACCGTCTGGGCCTGGGCTCTTACCGGGTTTAAGTTGTTTAATTGCTTGTTCCAACTCTTTAATGGTTATTGGGGAGTCCAGGGATGTGGTAACTTCTACTGTGATTTTCTCTGGGTAAAATTGGTCCAGGAAAGCCTTGATATCATTGGCTCTTTTAGAGGGGTGTATGGAGGAGGGTTCTGCTCTGTTGAGGTCATATAGTGAAGAATAATTTTTTACAAATTCTTTCGCTATTTCATTATTTTTCGTGATTGCTTTACCTGTGGGGGAGTGTAGTTGGTATATCGTGTTGTTGGCTCTCTTTGTGTGTAGTGCTTCAGCAAGGAGGTGACTACATTTGTTTCCGAACTCATAGAAGAGTTTTTGTGAAAGTGGGACTTTTTTCTTGAGTTTATGGCCTAGCTCTTCCTGAATATGCATGCGAGTTTCAATAAGTTCTGAGTGAGTCTATTGGGCTAAGTCTAGTTTTGTGAACCCTCTAGCTTTTTGAGTTTGGAGAGTAAGTCTGAGAGTATGTTTTTTTTTTCCCCTCCTTACCGCTGCTGAGATGGCAATCAGTTTACCTCTTACTACACATTTATGAGCCTCCCATTGCATCATTTTCAGCAAAGTAATTGACTAGGCATGTGCGTACCTCTAATTCCTTTGTTTTGTCTCTTAGGATAGTTGGGTTTCATCTCCATATGTGGGTGTGAGTGGACTTTTCAGGGAAAGTAAGAGTAATTGAGATGGGTGGCGTTCAGACAATGCCATAGGTTCTATGGTTGCTGCTGTTAGTGTTGGGAGGTCTTGTTGCGTGAGAAAGATGTAGTCAAAACGGGAGTATCTGTTATGAGGGGCCGAGAAGAAGGTATAATTTTTGTCTTTTGAGTGTAGGGTGCGCCAGGTGTCGTGTAGTAGCAGGTCTTGAAGGCAGCGCCTGATTTGCTTAATCGCCCTGTATGGTAGATGGTATGTGCCTGAGGAAGTGTCTAATAGGGGGTCGAGAGGGACATTGAAGTCTCACCTAGTATCAGGATCTCTTCTTGGAAGTTAGAAAGAAGGAGGGTGACTGGACGAAAGAAGGGAGTCTGGGATGAATTGGGGCTATATATATTTGCCAGTGTGATGGTATATTCCTGAATGTGCCTTTAGGAAAGATATATCTGCCCTTTTCATCAATGAGGGAGTCAGTAATTTTGATAGATACATATATAGTATAAGTATAGAGACCTCTTTAGATTTCAATATCGGGGAGATGGCATGAAAACTATAGGGAAAGAAGTGATTGGAGAGTTTTGGTGTTGAATTGTTACAGAAGTGGGTCTCCTGTAGGTAGATTACGTTCACTTTCATGCTCCGCATGCTGGATAGTAATTGCAAGTGTTTTTCCGGGGTATTGAGGTCTTTGGCGTTAAGGGATAATAATTTCAGGGATAGGTCAGATGTTTTCGATTTTGGTGACGGCATATTGAGAGTGTGTGAGTACTCGGGAGTGGTGGTGTAGTTCTGAGGTCAGAGAGAGGAAGTCAGAGAGGGAGTGGATCAGGGAAGTGGGGGGATGGGATGTGGGTTTAAAGGAGGGTTAGGTGGGGGGGTGAGGAGTGGGGGCTTCTGTGTGGAGGAGGTAGGGAAATGTGCTAATCCGGATGTGGGGATGTACTTGCAAGCCCACTTAAAATATTAGGGGGGGTCCGGTTAGGGTCAGTGGTTACTGCCAGAGTCCGCTGTGTGTGGGTGTGGTAAGTGACATTCGACTAGGGAAGCAAGTTTTTCATCCCTGTGAGGTCAATAGGGCTGAGTGCGATGCTTACCAAGAGTATGGTCCGGGGCCAGACAGGAATCTAAGTTCACCTCTGGTCCCCTGCAATAACATGTGAGGGGTGATTGGACATGGGAGGAAGATAGGTGGAGAATGTTGAGAAATGTGTAGTCAGTAGAGTGTTTTATTATTGGATGTTAGAGCTAAGGTTTGTGACCAGAAACACAGTTTGTCAGAAGAAGTGCATTATCTAACCTGCTTATCAACAGTACTATAGGTTAGCATAGTAAAATAGGGTTAAATAAAACTTGGTAATTTGTAGCCAGGGGGTGGAGAATTACATGGCACCTAGTAGAGAAACAAAGTCTTAACCATAGTAACAAAAACAGAATTGTCAACATACTATAGAAGTATACGTGGATCCCTAGGTTTCAAGGGGGGCACGCACCCCTATGATCCCACAATTTGGAGCTATTGTATCATTCAGATAAAACACATGCGGAAATTGTATACATGCATAATTGTGAGGTATGAAGTACGTAGAGATATGTCTGTTCAGGTAAGTGAAAAGATCTAGTGAGTGTTTGAGGTGTGGTGGGACCCTTACCTGTGCATGGCCCCCTCGGAACCCAGACCACATAGTCACCAGTGGAACATTTTAGGATTAAGTATCTCAGTCTGCAGTGGTAAAAACAGGTAAAATGGCATGTTATAAAATGATGATATCTTTGTAAAGTCCTCAGATTTCGTTTTTAGGTTTTGTAGAGTCGTTTTGTCATCTTCCGGCCATGTTTCCTGTTTCCAAAAGACAAAGTTCAATCAGTAGAAACTGAGGTCTAGGAGAGTATAAGGGGTACCCATAAAGCAACGCTGGTGATGAGCTTTCCTAAAGTCCAGTCCTTTCAACCATGTGGGCAGAAAGTGCATGAGCAGAGTGTGCATGGATCATGTATTCCCGAGCCATACCATGAGCATACAGATGGCTAAGGATATTAAGAGTTATAGAGTGGCCCTGAGCAGTAGAAGAGTCATCTGCGACATCTTTCAGGGTAATCTGTCTGGTATTGGACTCAGGTAGGGTAGGAGGTGGTATAGTGTGCACCAAGTCGGAGTTTGTAAGTTCTTACTAATATGGAAGATTTGCGTCACTATTAGGTGTTTCCAGTTGGTAGATTCCCGATAGAATGGCATGGGGATAAAAGGTTCGAGAAGGCTGATACTTTAGCTGAGGGGAGTCAAAGTAATGGAGGTTCAGACCACTGTGTTAAGTTGGACCAAAAACAGTGTCAATGTTCTAGGGAGCTGCAATAATCAATAGTCAGTTTAAGAACAAAAGTTTTTAGTGGAGGGTGGAGTGTAGGTTAGTAATGTTATAAACTTTGTGCCATCTACGGGGGGGCAAAAGAAGGAGGGGGTAATGCATCTACCTGATTAGGTAAGGCGCGCCCTGTGGTGAGCCGGTGAGGACGTGGGACTACCATTGTGCGGTGTTTCTGAGGCTTTCGCATAGGGTGTGGGCGACGGCGCCCCAGGCTGAAATTGCCTGCTCCATAAATACAGTCCATGGATGTGGCTCTTTTAAGAGGAGGCAAGCGGAAATCTCTGTACCAGTCTGGTACGTCCACAAAAGGAATCTCCAGTGTGCAAAAATGCTCCAGATCTTCCGGTACTTTGAGATTCGCTGTGCAACCCTGATGAGTCGCAGACAAACAGGATGAAAACTTCCAGCGGTACAAGATTGACCTGGCTCTTAAAGTCTCCAGCAGCGGGTTTATTTCCCTTCTGCGCTGCAGTGTAATATTAGGCCGGTCCTGGTAGATTTTAATTTCTGAGCCACGAAAGGATAATTGGTTGCGGCCCCTGGCTTTATGGAGGATTTCTTCTCTTAAGGGGAACTCTGTCAGGCAGCAGACCGTATCTCTAGGGGGGTCTGAGTCTCTCCCCCTCGGACGAATGCTCTGTGGATGCGTTTTGAATGTGATCAGTGTGTCAGGGGGCCTCTCTAGTAGGTTATTGAAAATGTTAGTCACCATATGGGGAAGATAATTTGGGTCTATGGATTCTGGAACACCTATTACCCTCAGGTTACCTCTTCACCCCCTGTTATCCAGGTCTTCCATATGGCGATGTATCTCCCTAAGATGTATAGCGTGCGATTCTGTGATTTGCTGCACCTGGCAGAGGGAGACATCATGGCGGGCTTGGGTGACTTCTATGTCTTCCACTCTTAGGGCAATTGCCTGGATGTCAGATCTAAGATCTGAAATGGCCGTCTGCAGTGTGCTCTTAATGTCAGACGACACACTGCGAAGGTCATCTAGGTTGAGTGCTGGAGGGGCTCTCAGTCCTGTCTCCACTTCAACTATGATGGGCGCTCCGGATCGATGTGGGCTGTAACTCGGGGAGCGGAAGTCACGGGAGGAGGCGGCGTGTGAGGCCTACATTCTGCCCCTAGGCCATGATCGGAAGATCTCAGGGATCTGTATACTTAGCTGAGATCCTTGCGTCCTCGGGGAGCAGGTCGCTGACATGCTCTGGGACATCCTCTCCATGTCCGGGCTGTGTGGGTTGAGGTATAGCTGGGATATGCTGCGGTTTGCTGATGAAGCAAGACCTTGTGGAGCAGGAGCTCTTGGTTCACATGTCCATCTTGGAATGGATCCAGGCCACGCCCCCATAAGTGGGGTTTTTTATGTCACCAATGTGTTAAGGTGACTGAGATTTAATATTTTGTATTTAATTATGTTAGAGGTAGGGAGTATAATATTTTTAGTGCTGAATCATTTTTTATTCAATTTTTACCATTTTTTTTTCACTTAGTGTGAGCAGCTTAGATTTAGGGTTCTGTGAATGAAAGGTTTAGTTTGTCAGTTTACAACACTAGGTATTCAATATCTTCCTATCAATTTACTAAGGCTAAAAACATAAGCGTTAAACCTTGTTATTGGTTAATAGTAAAGTTCTGCTTTAATTGGGTACTCTATTCTATATAACTAATCTTTCATTTCTTATTACAAATAACTGTTTTCTTTTTAGAAATACCATAATTACCATCCAGCTCTTTCCAGAATAACCCATTGAAACCTGAATTTCAGTTCCATGTGCTGGGTTTGATTACTACAAACTTTTTTTTTTTTTCTCTTTTAATGCAACATAAAGCGTATTGTTGCTTTATCACTGTGACTGTAAAGTGTCAAAGTTCACCATAAAATAAACCATCTGCATTATCTTTTATTTATCTGTAAGAGATATCTATAAGAGTCAATGGATTTAGAGAAGTACCTCGTCTTTTCATCCCACAGTCGTGTACTTTGTGATAAACATCAGGTTTGGGTTATGGTTACGTCAAAGTAGTGCACGCATACAGTATCTCAAAGGAGCCAGATACATAGATTTATGTCTGTGGAGCACACCGCACTGGCAAAAGTTTATCTCCTGTAAAGATACCACCGTTGTTTGAAAATCTTTCTTACTTTTAAGGCTGCTTAAAAGTAAACAGCTGCAAACAAATAAGTACACAAAGGGTAAATGCATTTAGCTTTTTTTATTCTCTCTCATACTTTTTTTTACATATTTTAACATCTATTTGTGAATGTCCATTAAACTTGCTGGATTCCATTATACTTGCTGCATTTGTACACTTCTGATACAGATCAAGAATAAACTTTGAAATACTTTTTTTGACTTTGCAGTGGCCAAACTAAAATATATGTGTGTTATAAAACTAAGCATAATAACAACAGCCAGAGTAAAATACAAGTCAGTGCACTGTAATAATATTAATATTTATTCTAAAAGTGAGTTAGTGAGTTAGTCTGCACAAGGGTTAACCAGCTCTAGGCTTCTTTCCCAGGCTTTTTTGGTCCTGCTTGTCCACCCTGTTATATAAATAGAGGGGGAAGGCTGGGTTCCAAGAGCCCTCTCCAGCACATGCCGCAACCAGCATGGAACACTAAGAGGGATTACTGTGCCCAGTAGTCTGTGGGAAGATGCTGGAAGACCAAAGAACTGCCAAGCTTTGGAATATGCCAGCAATGGTCTATCACCTGGTTAAAGTATGCATGGGCAGCTTAGTTCTGTTAGATAGGGTTGTGTTGCACAGGTATGTACTTGTTGGACTTTGCACAAATCCCCATTAAAGTTGTGTTAACTGTTTCAAGCCTAGTCTGTTTCAAAAGGGGTGCATGATGGTTCCTTCCTGGCATATGAAAGAACAAGGCCTGCATTCTGGAGAGTGGTGCATGAGGACATAGCTAGGTTTACTACCTACGCTTTGGACTTTACTGCTGCCCATTGTTTGCCACATCATTCCTCTCTACTGAAATCCACATATCGCAAGTCTTTAGCTTTACATCTTGTGAATGCTGCTAGATGTTGCATCCCCTCAAAATGGGGTACCCCAACCTCTCCAACATTTGCAGAATGGTATCAACATGTCAGACCGATGGCTGAAAAAAAGGAAATGATCAATATCACACGAGATAATCCTTCTAAATGTACCCGCACGTGGGAGTGTTGGCTCCACTTTATAGAATTGCTGAATATTTTAATGCCACAAACCACACCCGGGTAAATGACTGACACCCGTTTAGATTCATAGACTGACTCGACTGCACGGGAGATGGAGACAGTGAGTTACTCTAATTGTCACTTGTCTACATAGCACAACTCTTATGCTCTTGCATTATAGCATGAGTCTTTTCAGCTTTAGATAAATATGTAATATCCATACCTTTGTCTTTGTTCACCCTTTTTCTCAACTTTTAAATCCACTTACCCCTATACTCTCCTACCCACCACCCCCACCCCACTCAACCTCTTCCATAATACTACAGCTTGCTGACTCCCCTTGGCAAATCGTGACTGACATACTGTTATATGTTATTGTTTCTCAATGTTGATATTCCACTGTTTAACACTTTACAAGACATGTACCATGTCACTTCTAGTCATTCCTATTAGAAAGCTTGAATCATTTTGATAATATTCCTTTGTCTCCAACTGTGAAAATATATACATGTACTCAACCCAGATATCTATTTTCTGTATGTTTACTATGTACGCAACATGATCCATTACATGTCATATGTGACTTTCCTGTTACATTACGGATACTGTTTCTTTTGATATCCCTGTTTTGTTGGTAAAAACCCTAATAACATTTCTGGAAAAGAGAGAAAGAAAACTTTTTTTGAGTGGAGTTTCACTTTAAGAAAGGGCATGTTTTTTGAAAGGCTCACAAATTCTACAATAAGCTCTAATAGAAGAAATAAAGAAAAAGCTCATGGCAGCTATATGGAATATTGTGAAATATTATAGTGCTGGCAGAGCTCATTTTAGATTTGTAGGCCATTTAATAAGAAGTAGACATTGCACACTGGCCAAAAAATTCTTTTGGGATTGTTAAGAGATGTGTGTAAGGCAAATAAATTGCACAATATTGTATATCTATCACTGAGTCAGAGGGAATTTATTGTTAAAAGCAAATAGATATGAATGCGAAAGAACAAATTGTGGTGCCATTCTGTCATAACTCTTCCTTATACATGATGAAATGAGCTAACAAAAGTCTTCAGAGAGCACTAGATATTGCATAAGTAATCTGACAGGCTCCTAGTCATATGGAAATTGCCACATTAAATAATTTGTTACTGGGTACCTGATATTTGGTTTGTGATTTTGTTGAATCTAGTTTTAGAACTAGTCTGCTAATGTAACATAATATTGTCAGCTCCTAACAGACATTTCTTATTTATCTGAGCACTGTATTCAACTTTAAAGAACAAATTTCAGTAACTGACTTTGCTGCTTTTCTGGTATTTTGAATACTTATATGTGCTTCAAATCAACGCAGATACTAACGCAGTTTAATTATTTTCTTGTTCTCTGGTTGGCTTTAGCATAAATTGACCTATAAAATGTGTAGCCTTAGTTTTAATATATTACCTATATTTTTCTGTTTTGTTCTCCTGATTGTACATATGCAAAGTTGTCCAATGTACAGATAATCATTAATTTCAGAATTATAATTGGTATGTTTAATTCATATGAATCTATGCAAATCAGAGAGATCTGCATATATATTCTCAGGAGAATCAGAACGCGATGAATCAGCAGTCCTCCTGATATGTTCATTCTTCTCAGCAACACTGTTATTGCTCTTTCTTGGTGCTCCCTAAGGTGACTAGGTCTGCTTGCACCTTTTTTTGGTCATTTTACGGTGAGTAGGACATACTAAAATATATATATATATATATATATATATATATATATATATATATATATATTGTTTAAGAGGGTAATAACCTTGATAGCAATGTTTAAGGCTATGGCAGCCAGTGTTGCACAAGCTAAAATTTAAAGGAGTAAAAGAATGAAAAATATTAGAAGTACCATTTGATTACTTACATTGTGTTGTCATATAGCTTTGTGGGCAAGCTATTCCTTTACTGCTATAGGAGTCAAAGTCCTCCCTTCAAATTAGCTTAAGTTGCAGTGAGCACATTTGAACTAGATGCTATACTGTCCAGACATTTATAATTATAAACCCTGTGGGATTGCATATTTGTTTATTTGTGCTGTTATCTGCTCATTTATTGTTCAGTTCCTTTATTTACATTTTGAACACAGAACTTGTAGCTGTTTCATAAAATTTGTCCTGTACATCTCAATAAGAAGCTCAGAGATGTAGACACAATTGTGTGGTTAAAACCCTCCCTTGATCTATCTACAAAAAAAAAAGTTTTGCCTTTGGTTCTACTTTAAATTGCCGGCGTCCTAATGAAAATGATAGTTGTCTGAATTCTATGTTGATCACTGTCTTCAATCCTTTGAGTCACTGATTCAGAACAAGTATGCAGATCAAGAAAGTCTAAAGCCTGGTACACAAAGGTAGTTTTTTTTTTTCGTTCAACCCAGTGGGCTTAACAAAATAAAAAATGTAGGAACTTGCTGTACTAACTATGCACCGTTAGTACAGCGATCCCCCCACTGAGCTATTGTGTACTGACAGGGGGATTGCGACCCCCCCACACACACACACCAGAACACTCCTGTCAGCAATCGCAGCCATTGGCTGTGAGCACTGATTGGATGGCAGTCGGTTTCTGTTTTTTCAGCATGCCTGTTCAACAGAAGCTGAATGTTAGGCCAGATGTCGGCCTGTTTTTGTTGAACTGGCTGATTCAGCCAATATTTGGCCCATGTGTACCAACTTTAAAGCTGGCCATACATGTTTTTTTCATGTTTTTTTTCCTTTAGCTAGCCAGCTGAATGAAAAAACTGAGCCAACTGCCCCAAACAACTTAATACACAAGTGAACTACATCTTATCCAGCCCTGAGATTTACACAGCTTTGCCACACAACACAGCTCTGTCTAGCAGGAAAGATACCTAAATTTCCTCTGCTGTAGTTAAGTGACACATACAGGTTGTGAGGGTAAAATGAAAAACAGCATTCTGTGAATCTACCCTCCTATTAGCATGTTTCTTGTTAGCACAAGAACACTGTAGCACAACTGACATGCACTTTGTGCTGCTTCTTCTTCTTGCATTTTGAGAATTGCTGTATGGGGATTGCAAGAGGCTGACAAAAGGACAAACTCAGAAATCCAGACAGCTTACTTGAAAAATAAAGTAAGTGCCATGTAGTGTGCAGTGTGCACAGAGAGGTGCTGCCTCACCTTACTTTCTAATGACTTAACCACTTCAGCCCCAGGAGGATTTACCCCCTTCCTGACCAGAGCACTTTTTACAATTCGGCACTGCATCGCTTTAACTGCTAATTGCGCGGTCATGCAATGCTGTACCCAAACGAAATTTGTGTCCTTTTCTTCCCACAAATAGAGCTTTCTTTTGATGGTATTTGATCACCTCTGCCGTTTTTATTTTTTGCGCTATAAACGGAAAAAGACTGAAAATTTTGAAAAAAAATGATATTTTCTACTTTTTGTTATAAAAAAAATCCAATAAACTAAATTTTAGTCATACATTTAGGCCAAAATGTATTCGGCCACATGTCTTTGGTAAAAAAAATGTCAATAAGCGTATATTTATTGGTTTGCGCAAAAGTTATAGCGTCTACAAACTAGGGTACATTTTCTGGAATTTACACAGCTTTTAGTTTATGACTGCCTATGTCATTTCTGAGGTGCTAAAATGGCAGGGCAGTACAAACCCCCCCCCAAATGACCCCATTTTGGAAAGTAGACACCCCAAGGAAATTGCTGAGAGGCATGTTGAGCCCATTGAATATTTATTTTTTTTGTCCCAAGTGATTGAATAATAACAAAAAAAAAAAAAAAATTTACAAAAAGTTGTCACTAAATGATATATTGCTCACACAGGCCATGGGCATATGTGGAATTGCACCCCAAAATACATTCAGCTGCTTCTCCTGAGTACGGGGATACCACATGTGTGGCCCCCTTTTTGGGAGCCTAGCCGCGTACGGGGCCCCGAAAACGCAGCACCACCTTCAGGATTTCTAGGGGCATACATTTTTGATTTCACTCCTCACTACCTATCACAGTTTTGAAGGCCATAAAATGCCAAGATGGCACAAACCCCCCCAAATGACCCCATTTTGGAAAGTAGACACCCCAAGCTATTTGCTGAGAGGCATGGTGAGTATTTTGCAGCTCTCATTTGTTTTTGAAAATGAAGAAAGACCAGAAAAAAAATTTTTTTTTTCTTTTTTCAAATTTCAAAACTTTGTGACAAAAAGTGAGGTCTGCAAAATACTCACTATACCTCTCAGCAAATAGCTTGGGTGTCTACTTTCCAAAATGGGGTCATTTGGGGGGGTTTTGTGCCACCTGGGCATTCCATGGCCTCCGAAACAGTGATAGGCAGTGAAGAGTGAAATCAAAAATTTACGGCCTTAGAAAGCCTGAAGGCGGTGCTTGGTTTTCGGGGTCCCGTGCGCGGCTAGGCTCCCAAAAAGTCCCACACATGTGGTATCCCCGTACTCAGGAGAAGCAACAGAATTTATTTTGGGGTGTAATTTCACAAATCCCCATGGCATGTTTGAGCAATATAACATTTAGTGACAACTTTGTGCAAAAAAAAAAAAAAATTTGTCTCTTTCCCGCAACTTGTGTCACAATATAAAATATTCCATGGACCAGGGCCGTTTTTAAGGCAGGGCAAAAGGGGCAGCTGCCCAGGGCCCTGTCATTGTTGTGGGGCCCAAAGCAGCTGCCTCATACTTGCCAACTATCCTGATTTAAATTCCCTCATCCTTTGAGGTTTTAGTCCCATGCTGTGTCCCAATATCTCTGTGTGAAATGCTGCTACTACTGCTGCCCAGCTCTGCCCTTCTGTTGTGTACAGATGACTCACCTGCAGACCCTGTGTTTACATGTAAATTACCGACATTCATATGTAAATAGCGGCAGCCGGCGGCATTGATATGTATATCATGCCCCCCTGAGGTCATATGCACAGTAATCTCTAGCAGACAATCAACAAACAGAAATCATGCTGTAACCACTAGCAACCAATCAGTGACCTGTAATGTGTACTGTAACCTCTAGCAACCAGTCAGTGAGCGGTAATGATACACTGTAACCTCTGGCAACAATAGCTATCGCAATAGCTGCCTGATTTGATCCAGTAAACTGATTTTGAGTCCAGCTGCTATTTATTGTATGTCTCAGAGCAGGTGGAGAGCGAAACTGCATGGGGGGGGGGGGGCAAGAAAAGTTTTGCCCAGGGTCCAATCAATATTAAAGACAGCCCTGCCATGGACTCGACATGACTCTCAGCAAATAGCTTGGGGTGTCTACTTTCCAAAATGGGGTCATTTGGGGGGGTTTGAATTTGTCCTGGCATTTTATGCACAACATTTAGAAGCTTATGTCACACATCACCCACTCTTCTAACCACTTGAAGACAAAGCCCTTTCTGACACTTTTTGATTACATGAAAAAATTATTTTTTTTTGCAAGAAAATTACTTTGAACCCCCAAACATTATATATTATTTTAAAGCAAATGCCCTACAGATTAAAATGGTGGGTGTTTCATTTTTTCTTTTCACACAGTAATTGCGCAGCGATTTTTCAAACGCATTTTTTGTGGAAAAAACACACTTTTTTCAATTTTAATGCACTAAAACACACTATATTGCCCAAATGTTTGATGAAATAAAAAAGATGATCTTAGGCCGAGTACATGGATACCAAACATGACATGCTTTAAAATTGCGCACAAACGTGCAGTGGCAACAAAATTAATACATTTTTAAAAGCCTTTAAAAGCTTTTACAGGTTACCACTTTAGATTTACAGAGGAGGTCTACTGCTAAAATTACTGCCCTCGATCTGACCTTCGCAGTGATACCTCACATGCATGGTGCAATTGCTGTTTACATTTGACGCCAGACCGAGGCTTGCGTTCGCCTTAGCGCGAGAGCAGGGGGGACAGGGGTGCTTTTTTTTTTTTTTTTTTTTTTTAAATTATTTTTTTGCTTTTTTATCTTATTTTTAAACTGTTCCTTTCATTTTTTTTTTTAAATCATTTTTATTGTTATCTCAGGGAATGTAAATATCCCCTATGATAGCAATAGGTAGTGACAGGTACTCTTTTTTGAAAAAATTGGGATCTATTAGACCCTAGATCTCTCCTCTGCCCTCAAAGCATCTGACCACACCAAGATCGGTGTGATAAAATGCTTCCCCAATTTCCCAATGGTGCTGTTTACATCCGGTGAAATCTAAGTCATAAAATGCTCGTAGCTTCCGGTTTCTTAGGCCATAGAGATGTTTGGAGCCACTCTGGTCTCTGATCAGCTCTATGGTCAGCTGGCTGAATCACCGGCTGCATTCTCAGGTTCCCTGTTGAGACAGGAGAGCCAGAGAAAAACACGGAAGACTGTGGGGGGGTCATTCCCTCCCACTGCTTGTAAAAGCAGTCTAGAGGCTAATTAGCCGCTAGGATTGCTTTTACATGAAAGCCGACCGCTGGCTAAAAAGAATGATACCAAGATGATACCTAAACCTGCAGGCATCATTCTGGTATAACCACTCAAAGTCGTGAATGGCGTACCTGAAGACAAAAAAATGGTTAACAATAAAGCACAGTAAACGGTAAAGTATAAAAAATTGCATACCTGAAAAGCAAACATGATAAAACATAATAACAATAAAACATTGCAGAATAGAATACAGTAAAAAAGAGCAGAACAAAAGAGAGAGAATAGAGAGAGAGAGAACAATGAAACGACAACTATTTTTTTTTTATTTTTGTTTGTGTTTTTTTTTTTTTTACACTTTTTTTTGTAACTGTAACTTTTATAACTGTAACCGGTTCCAGGTTCGGGTCTCTCAAAATGCGATGGCATCTTGGGAGACCCTGTGAAAGTGTGCCTAGTCTGTGCAATGCTGTACCCTACGCTAATACTCAACTAGTGAATGGTAGCGTTCAAAACATTCACCAATGCAAAGACCAGGATCATCAGGACAGGAGGGACAATAATAGCGGGTGTCACACCTATATCCGCGCTTGCTGCAGACACAACATCTTTTTTGGGGGGGTTCGTTGGGTAGGGGTACTCGGGAGGACATATAAATGCCTCTCATGCAGCCGACTGCATTTGGTTGGGGATGTGAATGGGGGAAGTATGGGCGCTGCAGAAGCGGTGGGTTCCCAATTAGGATTGGCGAATGCAGCAGGAAGGGCATTATGGGCACGACAGGCCTATGTTTGTCTTTTTGGTGGCAGCGGGACACTTATGGGACTCGCCACGTCACCAAGTGTTACTGCAGTGCTGGTATGACTACGACCGGGGTGTACTAGGCCGCTGGTGCTTGCCAGTTCACCAAAACGCTACAAAAAAAAAGTGACAGTGATTGATCGATACTGCACTTGGGTGGGCTGGGCTGGGCGGAGGGGCAAAACGCAGGTGCTAGCAGGTATCTGGGCTGATCCCACTAACACTGCGTTTTTGGGAACCCTAAACTGCTGGGGACGCTGGTATAGATCTGATCGGATCAGATATTGATCCGATCAGATACTATACCACTAAGGGAGGCGTATGCTGCGGGTGTGGGTGTTAGCGGTACTGGCGCTAATCTGACGCTGCCTGGGGCTGGTGCTTGCCAGTTCACCAAAATGCTACCAAAAAACTGTTAGCGATCGCAGGGATCAGGCCTGACTCTGCGAACGCTGCAGTTATGCGTTTAGTGTTTTGTAAGTGACAGTGATTGATCGATACTGCACTTGGGTGGGCTGGGCTGGGCCGGGCGGAGGGGAAAAACGCAGGTGCTAGCAGGTATCTGGGCTGATCCCGCTAACACTGCGTTTTTGGGAACCCTAAACTGCTGGGGACGCTAGTATAGATCTGATCGGATCAGATATTGATGCGTTCAGATATTATACCACTAAGGGAGGTGTACGGTGCGTGTACGGTGCGTGCGTGGGTGTTCGCGGTACTGGCGCTAATCTGACACTGCCTGGGGCGACGCATATCACCGCTGGGCGATCAGGGGGCTAAACCTTTATTCGGTAATAAACGGTGGGTGCCCTGACACTATAAAAAATAAACGAACTAACCAGCGTCACCCGTAACAGTTATATGGTGATCAGTGGTGAAAGGATTAACTAGGGGGCAATCAAGGGGTTAAAACATTTATTAGATAGTATATGGGGGTCCCTGTCGCTATAAAACGCTGACAGCGAACCTAAATATTTACGTTCCTAACTAGCGTCACCAGTGACACTAATACAGCGATCAGAAAAATGATCGCTTAGCGACACTGGCGACAGGGGGTGATCAAGGGGTTAAAACTTTATTAGGGGGGATTAGGGGGGTACCCTAGACCTACAGGGGGCTAACACTCACTGTCCTACCACTGCTAACTGTCACAAACTGACACTATGCAGTAATCAGGAAAAAAAAAAAAAACCTGCTTGGTGTCAGTTTGTGACTGGGGGGGTGATTGGGGGGGATCGGGGGGCGATCGGGGGGGGGGTGTTTAGTGTGCCTGGCATGTTCTACTGTGTTGTGTGTGAGTGTTGGTGCACTTACATGTCTTCTCTCCTCGGCGCTGGAACGGAAACTGCCCAGCCGAGGAGAGATGACATCACATCCTCTGCCTCTATGTACTATACAGAGGCAGGGGATGTTTCTCATTGGCTGAGAGCGATCGCGATGGGGGGGGGGCACGATCGGATGGTCTCCCCCTCGTCTCTCATCGCTCCCAACCAAATGCCGACCGCCGATGGCACCGGGGGGGGGGGTCCGATCGGACCCCCCGCCCGCGGGAAGGCAATCACGTACCAGGTAAAATTGCTTACTAATTATCTCACCCCCACAAATCAATAGCCTCATTCAAACTTCCACCTTTCCTTTTTCTCATGCTATCTGATATTGGTACAATTACATGCTCCACCTAGCCCCTATTACACTAGAATTTGATGACCACCTTCGTAAAACTCCACTTTCTATATGGAGATTAAACACCTCATTCAGTTGATAAGTGATTGTACCAACAGATCATGCAGGCGCACCACCAAATTTTCACAACCAATGACAGGCCTCAAACTCTACAATTTACCTTATGGAATACATATAAAGTGCATATGAGAGACATATTGATTCAAATTGTATCACATATTAAAAAGCAGAGGGCAAAGCTGATCAAAGACTTGCTCCACTCTATATCTTCTCGAGAACATGCTAATATGAATCACCCAGACCCCCAAATTACTCAAGATATTCTTCAAGATAGACACACTTTACGATCTCTACTATTCTACAAATATGTGTCCCACTTCTTACGGCCTAAGCAAAAGAGCAGGCACTAAATTAGTAAGACAAGTTAAGGCCAAACAAATTAAACAACAGATTTCTTCCCTCACTTATCCTCACTCCAACCTTAAACTATTTATTCCTAAAGACATTGCAATGCCTTTGGAGACTATTATCAATCACTTTATGATCTCCATAATGACCCCTCTATCCTGCAACCATCCACAGAACTTCCTTCAAGCTGTGAATTTATCTTCGCTCACTCCAGAACAGCTCTCCTCCATTTTACAACCATTTACCTTCCAAGAAATCTCCAAAATCATACAGCATCTACCCAATCATAAATCTCCCTGGAGAAGATGGGTATCCTAATGAATATTATAAAAGCCTTTGTAAAGAAATGACACCTCACTTATTGTCCATCTTCAATCTTGCTTTCACCTCTGCCTCCTTCCCACCTGAGATGCTACGGGCAGTGATTGTAACCAACCCCAAACCAAATAAGGGCCCTACCATTCCTGCCAATTATAGAAAAATAACCTTAACTCTGACATTAAAATACTTCCCAACTATTTACTAATCTCAGTACACAAGATCCCTCTATCTCAGGAAGAATAGCGACATTAAAAATGATAATACTCCCAAAACTGTTTGTACCTATTTCAGACGGTCATTATCCCACTCCCACATTCTTTCCTATTAAAGGGGTTGTAAAGGTAAAAGTTTTTTCACCTTAATGCATTCTATGCATTAAGGTGAAAAAACATCTGACAATACCGGCCCCCCCGTTTTACTTACCTGACCCCTCAAAAGTCCCGTGCTCGCCCCCGACATCCTCTTCGTTGATCAGCCTGGCCGCTGATTGGCTAGAGTGGATGGATTGAAAGCAACGCAGCCATTGGCTCGTGCTGCTGTCAATCACATCCAATGATGCGGCGCGCCGGCTGTATCAAGGGAGCGCGCCCGCAAGAACTCACCACCATGCGAGGGAGCTCGCATGAAGGTGATTAGTTCTTGCAGGGAGGAGCTGAAACAGCCGCCGAGGGACCCCAGAAGAGCAGGTTCGGGGCCACTCTGTGCAAAACGAGGTGCACAGTGGAGGTAAGTATAACATGTTTGTTATTTAAAAAAAAATTATCTTTAGTGTTCCTTTAAAGGACTTTTTAACCATTTCATATGGGGCCATTAACCTCCTAGATGCTCAGCAGACATTATGATGAGACACAAGAAAAATGGTGGTATGAATCTATCCAATTTAAACCATTACTATAAAGCATGTGTCTTGGACCAGATTGAACACTGGTGGTCTTGTGAAATTATATGACAATGATGCTCTCTAATCATATGATAGTATAAGTGCTCGCTATCTATTACCCCACTCCTCCTTATTTACCTACTTTCGGAACTTCTCACTCAACCATCCAATACCCCTGCATTTAACATTATCATTCCCACTCTCCCAATTTCTCCATGTTTCTTCCTTCCCTATTAGAGGCATCTCAATGTTTTATGCTTGAGATAGCAAAAAAGATTGCCTTTCTATAATTACCAATATATAAAAATGGGAACAAAATGGGAACAACATCTGAGTTCCACATTTCCAGAGAAAGCTTGACAAAAAGCCTTTACTATCACATATTCCTCTTTTCATTGTGTAACCCACTGGGAGCTGTACCAAAAGTCAATTTACCAATGGTACCTTACACCATATAACCACTCCAAATTTCATTCTACTCATAAATAAAAGCCCTTTGTTGTTTGTTTGTGGAGAAACTGGGGGTCAACTACTATAGCGCCATGGCGCTAATTACAGAGAATTAGTGCTAATCACGGTAGTTAGCGCTAATTAGCACTAAAACGGTATTCACTATAGTGCTGGTGAGAAAATACTCCCAAAATCGAATTTACTATAGTTTACTGAAACAAAATAGCGCACAAACCCTTACTCTGCTAAAAGCTGCAGAATTGCATATGGAAATAATGTTTAGAGCATGATATAATTGCCTAAATTGTACTGAAATATGCGGTATATTATTTAAAGATAATCTGCTTTTAAACTGTGTGAAAAAGTGATTTCTACACTGAAATATCTTTAACCGGTTCCCGACCGGCGCACGCCAATGTACGTCGGCAGAATGGCACGGCTTGGCAAATGGGCGTACCTGTACGTCCATTTGAATTCCCCGCCGTGCCATTGCGTGCGCGGGATACCCATGATCGCCTCACGGAGAGGACGAACGGGGAGATGCTGATGTAAACAGCATCTCCCCGTTCTGCCTAGTGACAAGTGTCACTGATCACAGCTCCCTGTCATCAGGAGCTGTGATCAGAGTAATGACACACAGCCCATCCCCCTGACAGTTAGAATCACTCCCCTAGGACACACTTAACTCCTCCCTGCCCCCTAATGGTTAACCCCTTCACTGCCAGTGTCATTTACACAGTAATCAGTGCATTTTTAATCGCACTGATCGCTGTATAAATGACAATGATCCCAAAAATGTGTCAAAAATGTCCAACATGTCCGCCATAACATCGCAGTCACAATAAAAATCGCTGATCGCTGCCATTACCAGTAAAAAAAAAAAAATACTAATAAAAATGGCATAAAACTATCACCTATTTAGTAAACGCTATAACTTTTGCGCAAACCAATCAATAAACGCTTAATGTGATTTTTTTTTACCAAAAATATGTAGAAGAATACGATCAGCCTAAACTGAGGAAAAAAAATGTTTTTTATATATTTTTGGGGGATATTTATTATAGCAAAATGTAAAAAATAATGCGTTTTTTTTTTCAAAATTGTCGCTCTTATTTTGTTTATAGCGCAAAAAATAAAAATCACAGAGGTGATCAAATACCACCAAAAGAAAGCTCTATTTGTGGGAAAAAAAGGACGTCAATTTTGTTTGGGAGCCACATCGCACAACCGCGCAATTGTCAGTTAAAGCGACGCAGTGCCGAATTGCAAAAAACGCTCTGGTCAGGATGGGGGTAAAATCTTCCGGGGCTGAAGCGGTTAAAAGTCTGAAAAGAGATACATTCCCTGTTTTTGTACAACTAGGTGCCAACACAATTGAGCATGCTCAGACCTGCAAATAGCTCTCATTTTGTCTTTTTTACAAGGCGCTATAGTAAATACTAAAATGAGCGCTGTGTTAAAAAGCATTTTTTGGAAGTGAAAATCGCCGCAATTATAATCCAATGCAAGTTTTAGCCATTGATTCTAATGGTACAATTGTAACTTTCCCAAATAAATCCTTTTAATGTTGAGATGAAATGTATCTTTCTCTAAAATTTCCTTTGCAACATTGCTGCTATTATTTCAAATATTTTGTTTTTAAGAATGTGGAATCTTTTGATGTTTTGGTAAAATATATTTTTCTCTGTCAATTTCACTTGTTACTCTCCATCTCACAACAATCTTTACCCAAACTAACACACATGTCTTTACAAACCAAACACTACCATTGCTGATGCAAATTTAAAATGAGTCACAATTTTTTGTGCATTTTATTATTTCCAAATAGTCCTAATTTGAGCCCAAAAAATGTGATATGTGTACCAACATCAGAAATCAAAATGTAATTCCCAAAAATTTGAGGATAATATCACTATTCTACACTCACCCAAAAAGAACCACCAAATATCACAGAATAAATTAAGAAGAATAACACTTGAGTAATGTAATTCCATCACCTGTATGTCCAAAGAAAAGCAGTATTTTTGTGTATTTATGTGTAGGAGGATCTCACAAGTGACAGCTCCGTAGCTAAGAGGTTAGAGCTTCTGCTTAGAGAAATATAGGGAAGAGAAATATCATTTTCCGAGAATTAGATAGAAGTAAAGCAGAAATAATCTTCTTACAGGAGACACACATAACCCAAAACTTAAGTACCAAAATCTACTCTAGAAATATACCAACATGGTATCAAGGAGATTCACCAATAAGAAGGGCCAAAGGAGTAGCCATTGGAATAGGGAAAAATATACGCTTCCTAATAGAACAGAGAAAAATGGATCCGGAGGGACGTTTCCTTTTTTTTATAGGCACCATACAGGGGGTAAAATATACACTTGCCAACGTTTACTGCCCTAATAAGAACCCAAAAAAATATCTGATAGACATATTAAGAACATTAACTGAATTCAAACAAGGTAAATTAATATTAGCTGGAGATTTCAATTTCAGTATGGATCGTAAAATGGACAGCACTTTCACAGCAATTGACAGAGAAATGAGACAACTAAAGAAACTAAAAAGAAAACTATTTGAACACCAATTAATTGATCCTTGAAGAATTCAGCACCCAAGCACAAAGGATTTCACATATTACTCAGCAGTACACAGAAGTTACTCCAGGTTGGACTATATTATGGTTGAACATAGAAATCTTGAAGAAATAGAAGAAACAAAAATAGGCATAATAACAGCTTCGGACCATAGTCCAGTAATGTTGAGAATGAAAATACAAGGAGAAACCTTTGAAAGAGGCCCATGGAGAATCAATGAAAATATAATTGAAGACAGTGAGACAGAAAAAATTATATCAGAAGAAATTAAAAGATACTTTAAAGAAAATGAAACCCCAGGGACATCGAAAGCAACAATCTGGGAGGCACATAAATCTGTCATCAGGGGCAAACTAATAGCTATTGGGGCAGGAAAAAAACAAGAAAGAAGAAAAAGTATGCAACAGACTGTAAAGGAAATACATGAATTAGAGCAAAAACATAAAAAGCAAGTAAACAACGAAACATACCGGTTATTATCACAAAAGAGAGAACAACTAAAGGAGTGGATGGAACAACAAGAAAAGAGGGAGTACAACAGAGTAGTGCAAGAAAAATTCAAATGGGGCAATAAACCAGGAAAATACCTTGCAAATTTGGTAAAAAAAAGAAGTCTCAAAATTATATAGAGAAGATCAAAAATGAGAAAGGAGAAGTGGTAAACAAAACCTCAGATATTGCGCTGGCATTTCAAAAATACTTTAGCTCTCTATATGCACTAAAAGAACAGGGAATACGGACAGAAGTAGGTACAAGAACAAAGAAGATACAAGACTACTTAAAAAATGCAAATTTACCAAATATAAAAACGGACCAATTAAAAGAACTGGAAAAAAATATAACGCAAGAAGAGATAAAACTGGCATTAAACCCCTGTAGGAAAAAGTCCAGGACCAGACGGGTTCACGGTTAAATACTACAAAAAATTCCAAGAACAGCTGATCCCTAAATTACAAGAATATTTGAATTCCATAGGGGAGGAAGAAGAAATAAGACGAGAATCGCTACTAGCCCATATCACAATATTACCAAAGGAAGGGAAAGACAAAACTAACTGTTCAAGCTATAGGCCGATTGCACTACTGAACACAAAACTCTATTCTAAAATCTTGGCTACTAGAATAAAAAAATTAATTCCACTCTGGATCAATCCTGACCAGACCGGATTTGTTCCTGGGAGAGAGGGACGGGACAATAGTCTAAAAACATTATTGATGCTACACAAGAGCACGCAAAGTGAGTCCCCAGTTCTATTCCTGTCACTGGATGCAGAAAAAGCATTCAACAGGGTAGACTGGGGATTCATGATGGACACGTTGCGTCACCTGGGATTAGGGATAAAAATGATGAAATGGATAACAAATCTCTATAACGGCCCGACAGCAATGGTAAAGGTGAATGGTAGACTCTCTCCATTAATCAAGATGCAGAATGGAACACGGCAAGGTTGCCCGCTCTCTCCACTATTATACGTATTGGCATTGGAACCACTGTTAGCGACACTCCGCAACAATCAAGATGTGAAAGGAGTGAGAATTGGAGGAAAAGAACACAAGATTGCGGCATATGCGGATGATATCTTGATGTATGTATCTAACCCAAGAGTGTCACTTCCAAACATATTAAAAGAAATAAAAAAATATGGAGAATTGTCAAACTTCAAAATTAATCCAATAAAAACAGAGATATTAAAGATAGGATTAGGGGAAAAAGAAGCCCAGTTTCTACAAAAAGAATTCCCATTTACTTGGGTAAAAGAATTAAATTACCTTGGAATCAAAATAACTCCAATGCCCCGTACACACGGTCGGATTTTATCTCCTGCTCTCCAACTTTGTGTGTCAGAAAATCCGATGGAAAATGTCAGATGGGAGCGTGTTGTCGGAAATTCTGACCATGTGTGGGCTCCATCGGACATTTTCCATCGGATTTTCCGACACACAAAGTTGGAGAGCAGGAGATAAAATTTTCCGACAACAAAATCCGTTGTCGGAAATTCCGATCGTCTGTACACAAATCCGACGGACAAAGTGCCACGCATGCTCAGAATAAATAAAAAGATGAAAGCTATTGGCCACTGCCCCGTTTATAGTCCCGACGTACGTGTTTTACGTCACCACGTTCAGAACGATCGGATTTTCCGACAACTTTGTGTGACCGTGTGTATGCAAGACAAGTTTGAGCCAACATCCGTCAGAAAAAATCCATGGATTTTGTTGTCAGAATGTCCGAACTAAGTCTGACCGTGTGTACGGGGCATCAGACTGGGATGCCATTACAGTTCATGTGCGTTTAAAGGCAGGCGTCCCAATACTTAGGACAATATATTGTATATTGCTTGTGACACTGAGCATGGCTATGGACTTAGGGCTGGTTTACACTACAGAGATGCAGCACACATGTGTGAGGCTGCCTGTTGGCTAAGAGGGTAGCAATTCCATCTAGCAGCACTGGGGTTGCTGGTTCAATTCCCCAACATGCTAATGCTTGTAACAAAAAGTGCAGCGCTGGATATATGTACAAAAACCCAAAATTGGTATTACTATTGGAGGACCAACAACTTTCATATGTGAACCATAAATAGTGAAAAAAATAATAAAAAAAAATAACATACCGTATATACTCAAGTATAAGTCAAATTTTTCAGCACATTTTTTTGTGCTGAAAGTGCCCCCCTCGACTTATACTGGAGTCAAGCACTTTTCTGCAGCAAAAAAATGTCATTTTCCGAACCGACTTTGGGGCCCCGTATCTCAGGGCCACTTGGAGCTAGGAAATTTGGTGTGCAAACCCAGTGGAAGTGGTGCCATAACATATCCAAAGCTGAAGTTCCTAGCACCAAGTGGCCCAGAGATACGGGGCCCCAAAATCGGTTCGGAAAATGTCATTCTCTGCTGCAGAAAAGTGCTTGACATTTTCTGAACCGACTTTGGGGCCCCATATCTCAGGGCCACTTGGTGCTAGGAACTTTAGCTTTGGATATGTTGTGGCACCACTTCCACTGGGTTTGCACACCAAATGTGGGGTTCCTAGCACCAAGTGGCCCTGAGATACGGGGCCCCAAAATCGGTTCGGAAAATGACATTTTTTTGCTGCAGAAAAGTGCTTGACTCCAGTATAATATCCACATATTTTGAAAAAGTCCAAAATACAAAAAAAAGTCCAAAATACAAAAAAAAATGTGTCCAAAGGAGCGATTAAATTTGACTTTTTTTTATATATATAAATCCATGACTGTCACCGTGTTGAACTCCCATCACCTGGTATAGATTGAAGGCTTACCAGATAGCCTCTGATCAGAGGCATAGAGCTAGCAGCTTGGGGTTTTCACTCCACAGCGACTGGAACTTTATCTGGGATGATGGATGTAGATCAGCAAGCGATCACCACAGGCCTCCAGACAGCGGTACAATCCGGGAAAAGAACTCTCACCGATATGAAGGTATTCAAGAAGAAAGAGAAAACTCCAATAGTGTAGAGCGTTTTAACTCTTGTTTATTAAAAAACGCCACACTGGCATCCATAAAACACTTTTCCTTGCAAGGAACCAATACAGCTTTAAAACGAAACTCCGCGCATGCGCCGTCGGTACAAGCGTGTTAACCCTACGGCCGCTTCGTCAGAAATGACATCATCAGGGGCACGCTCACACGTCTGCGCATGCACCTTATATGTCCGAGCGGCAAAACGAAGAGGTTCAGCCATTGGTTACGCTAGGAGGATGTTAAAGCTGCAATCAATTACCATTACAGGGGAATGGTAATTACACACGCCCCTGCTTTTTAACCATTACAATTAAAACTCCATAGAATCATCATGGTGCCATCTTGTGGACAAACATGATATTACTTCCAGAGCAATGGGTTATAATACATTACCCTTAATAATCATAAAAACTTTATTAAAAAAATCTTTAAAAAAGGTAGGGAGAAAACCAATGACTAAAAGATCATTCGAATCACCCTTCAGCAACTAAATCATATAAAAACATTATATCAGTAAAGAAAACTGGAGTGCAGAGTTTAAATATATATTCTAATCCAAATTTTATGTATAAGGTTCAGAAACCACAATCTGAATACTGTATCCCAATTCAGACCTTTATCATAGAATAGAGAAAACCCATTATGAAAAGAGGAGGAGGACATTATCTTTAGAAGAAGAATAAAGACAAAAGGGAAAGAGAAAAAGACAAAAGGGAAAGAAAGACAGGAGAGGGGGGACATCAACTGTTATTAATAAAACAGTTGATGTCCCACTCAACATTTAGGCCCGTGGGTACATGACAGCCCAGACGGTATATCCAGTTAGTCTCACTCCTGGATATACAACGTCTACTATTGCTCCCTCGTCAATGTGGTATATATTTTTCTAAGGCAAAAAACGTTGTGCCTGTGGGGTCCCTGTCATGCTTAAGGTCATAATGTTTGGAAACATTGTGTTTATCAAAACCCCTTCGTATATTGGCGATATGCTCACCCAATCTGACCTGTAACTACCTGGTAGTGCGCCCTACGTATTCTAACCCGCAAGGGTACCTCAGAAGATATACTACACATCTTGTGGTGCAGGTGATGAAAGATTTAATCGGATATGTGATACCTGTCCCAGTTGATGTGAACTCAGTTAATTTCCTTCCTTTAAACTCATTAATTTTACAAACTTGGCATTTTTTACAAGGAAAAAAACCTTTTAGATCACCAAAGAAGCTGGGTCTTGTGGGTGGATCCGGGACATTAGGTGCTATAAAGTGCCTAAGGTTTGAGGCTCCCCTGAGCAGTACACAAGGCTTATCTGCCAGCAACGGCCCCAGAACCCTATCGTTTTGTATAATGGGCCAATGTCTCTTAATTATTCGTTTAATGGCCCAGTGCTGACTGGAGTAAGTAGTCAAAAAGGCCAAACCAAAATCCTCTCTATTCTCTACTTGTGGTGAATTATCAACTAGGAGGGACTGGCGATCTCTATTTCCCACTTCTGCTATTATTGAATCTAGAGCCTGATTTTCATAGCCCTTGGTCAAAAATCTAGATTTAAGAACCAAGGCTTCTTTTTTGTAATCCTCTAAATTAGTACAAGAGTCGCAAAAATTGTCCCTTTGGGACTGCTGACAGCCAGGAACGGTGATGGCAAGAATCTAGAGGAATGTACCCGTTCCTGTCTGTTGTCTTGAAGTACGTAGATGTAATGATCCTCCCATTTTCTATGGTTATTTTCAAATCCAGAAAAAGAATCTGCAAAGCATTTACTTCATGTGTAAGGACAATGCCCCTATCGTTATTATTCAAAAATGATAAAAAGGCCATGACAGATTCGATGTCACCGTCCCATATAAAAAGGACATCATCAATGAACCTTTTCCATAGGATCAGCTCATCGCGCCTCTCATTCAAAACCACATCCTCCTCCCACTTGGCCATGAATAAGTTGGCCATGCTGGGAGCAAATTTTGCTCCCATGGCTACTCCCTTTATTTACAGATAATGAGTGCCACTATACCAGAAGTAATTGTGCTTCATCGAAAAGTCCAGTAGCTCCAACACGAATTTGCTCTGCATGATGGAGATACTGGAGTCTCGATAAAGAAAGTGCTGCACCTCTTCAAATGATGAGAATTGGCCATATAGAGCGATGCTACATCTGCGGTTACCAACAGATATGATGATTTCCACTCTATCTCACCTAATAGGTTGATGACATGTTTAGTGTCTTTTAGGAAGGAGGGGGTCCCCATCACCAGTGGTTGTAAGTACTTATCGATGTACTTACCGACTCGTGATGTAACTGAGTCAATCCCACTGATGATGGGTCTTCCAGGGGGGTTGACCAAGGTTTTATGTATCTTAGGCAATATATACATAATTGGCAGCCGTGGTGCCAAAGGCACCAAATATTCTTTCTCCTTTTTGTTCAGAATGCCCATATCTGAGCCCTTCTGAACCAGGGCTTTTAAATTTTGTTTAAATTTTGAGGTTGGGGTCTGTAGGCAAGGGGGAGTATGTCTCAGAATCAGAGAGGATCCGTATCATCTCATTAGAATATGACTCTTTATCTAAGACAACAATAGCCCCTCCCTTGTCCGCAGGGCGAACCACTATGTCTCTTACAGAGAGATTCCATTCCAACACTGATGTCCTGCTTAGATCGAGTAACTCTTGTATTAGAACTTGCCAAATCCTTAATAACCAAATCCCGGAAAATATTGACATTTGGCGCCAAATTCCCCGGGGGGTTAAAAAGTGAGGCATTGGACAAGTTTGAATGAACAATAGTAGAGGTTTCCCTCATTGATTGTCTGGTTTGATTTCTCATAATATACCTATTGATATTTAATTTCCTTGTATACTTATGGACATCTATGAAGGTTTGGAACTTATTCAGGTTCCGTTCTGGGGCAAATTTCAACCCCTTACTTAAAGTAAAAAGTTCTTCCTTAGTTAACTCCTTATTGCTAAGATTAATAATACCATTGGTATCTAAGTTCTTCTTCTTTTTGGAGTAAAGATTTTTTTTTGTATTTTGGACTTTTTCAAAATATGTGGATATAAAATCGGTATTAATCACGCACATATATCACTACAGTGAAGCACCCACTTATGTTATTGTTTTTTTATTATTTTTTTCACTATTTATGGTTCACATATGAAAGTTGTTGGTCCTCCAATAGTAATACCAATTTTGGGTTTTTGTACATATATCCAGCGCTGCACTTTTTGTTATATCTATTTAGTAGTGCCCTTATCAAGGTATAGTGCTTAGCTGCAGGATATTCTTTCACAGGTTATAATTGCTTAGTTATTGTTTGCACACCTAGCGCAAATTTTTTCTTTAGAAACATGCTAATGCTTGTGTTGAAGTTTATATGTTCTCCCAGTGTGGGTTTTTCACCACAAACCAAAGACATGATGGCATTTTATTTGTCTCCTGTCAAAATAGTCTCTAATGTAAGAAAGTTAGTTTTGAACTTTAAATTGGAAGCTCATTGCAGCCAGGGACTGATGTTAATGTTTGTTAGCACCATTCATGCCCAGGGACTTGGACATATAAAATTGTAGGGTTTACACTGCACAGGTACTTATGCTTAGAAAACTGTTGCTTTGTTTATGTGCATGCAAATGGACTTCGATCTTTGGCCTGTAGTTGGAGTTCAATGCACGTAGCCAAGGGCTAACACGATTGCAAATAGTATTATGTGTTCCTGCTCATCAGTAGGGATGGTCCTGATGTTCGAGTCGCCCAATAGCGAACAATTTGGGGTGTTTGCGGCAAATTCGAGAGCCGCGGAACACCCTTTAAAAGTCTATGGGGGAAATCAAATGTGTTAATTTTAAAGGTTACTATGCAAGTTATTGTCATAAAAAGTGTTTGGGGACCTGGGTCCTACCCCAGGGGACGTGTATCAATGCAAAAAAAAGTTTTTAAAACGGCTGTCTTTTGGGGAGCAGTGATTTTAATAATGCTTAAAGCGAAACAATAAAAGTGTAATATTCCTTTACATTTCATAGTGTCTTTTTTTTACCATTTTCACACATTTTTTGTGACATGGTAGGGGTACATTTGTTACCTGGGGGTCCCCTTGTTAAAGGGGGCTTCCAGATTCCGATAAGCCCCCCGCCCACAGACCCCCACAACCACTAGACAAGGGTTGTGGGTATGAGGCCCTTCTCCAAATCAACATAGGGACAAGGTGCTTTGGGGGGGCCACTACCCCAAAGCACCCTCCCAATGTTGAGGGCATGTGGCCTGGTATGGTTTAGGAGGGGGGGTGCTCTCTCATCCCCCACTCTTTTCCTGCGGCCTGCCAGGTTGCATGCTCGGATAAGTTCTGGTATGGATTTTTGGGGGGACCCCACGCCATTTTTTTTATAATTTTGGCGCGGGGTTCCCCTTAAAATCCATACCAGACCTTAAGGGCTTATAATTTAATTTAAGGTAATTTAAGGTAATTTAAAGGAATATTACACTTTTATTGTTTCACTTTAAGCATTATTAAAATCACTGCTTCTGAAAAAACTGACATTTTTAAAACTTTTTTTTGCATTGATACTTGTCCCCTGGGGCAGGACCCCGGTCCCCAAACACTTTATAAGACAATGCCATGCATATAAGCCTTTAAAATTAGCACTTTTGATTTTTTATGTTTGTGTCCCATAGACTTTAACGATGTTTGTGTGTTCGAACAAATTTTTTGCCTGTTCGCATGTTCTGGTGGGAACCGAACGGGGAGTGTTCGACTCATCCCTACTCATCAGGTGCAACCACTTTAGACATACATGAAGAGACAGATTGAAAGATACTGGTGGGCTGCAGTAGGGGGGTTTGTTTGGCCTGAGAAGGCCAGTTTTTTTTGCTGTGATTTGTGGGGGAGAAGGAATGATATTGTGCCTATTGACAAACGCCCAACTAGGTGCTACTTGCTGAAATTCTTGTGCATTTTTTCAATCAAAAGTGGGTTTATGTGGCAATGCTGTCAGTGTTGTGTGTGTATTGTTCCTGCCTGACCATACAAACATGGTTTGGGAGCATGTGCTGACCTTCTACTCTTTGATCTCATTGCTTAATCATGTACACGGAAATGCAGCTTCCAGCAGAACATGGTCACCAATGTATGTGTGTGTGTGGATTTGTGGGGTGGTGGGTGTTATATTTTAAACGTGTGCCTTTTTTAATATTATGTTGGAATGCTTTGTAAGAATAATGACTGTATGTTTCTATAATCTTGCAGATAAAAATGTGATGTGTTGCCCGTTATACACTGAAAGTAAAGCTGTGTCCACTCTAAGGTTTAGACATATTTTAGATTGTATGCTCCTATGAACAGGGCCCTTAAAACCCAATTGCTAACTGTTTTGCTAAATGTAGCACCATGTATCCTGTCAAAAAAATTTTGAAGCTAGTAAATGAATGTACATAATTTTGTTTCTGTTGGCAAATAAAAGTACATGAGCTTGTTTGTTGTGTTTTTTTTTCTTTTCTTTCTTTTTAATTTCTTTTTAATTAGTTTTGGGGGTGGTGGTTTTGGGCAAGTACAATATCTTTTATATCTTAAAAAACAAATCTCTTCAGTGGAATCTTCATATAACAGCTGTGGAGAATTGCAGGTAATGAATTCAGCTGGCGGTGGATAGGTAGTGTTGTATGTGTCAGCCATGGTTCACATTGGTGTTATTTGACATGGCAATTGCACCACTCTAATTGGTGCGGCGCCGCAATTTTCAAAAGTAGTTTCTGTACTACTTTTTGGAAACTTCTATTTTTATTAACATCAGTGCAGAAACCTGCACCAATGTCTCTGAAATCCCCCCCCCCCGCAGTTGGGACTGACACGCGGGAATTAAATTGTGTGTTCAGCTGAACTTGCACGATTTCCTCCCGCTGTCAGTGTGAACCAGGGCTCAAACTGGGCCTTTTGCCTTTGTAATTCACCTGCTGCTATCCCAGGGACACCATTTCTTATCGAACTCCCTTAAGTTTACCTTCAAATATTACAGTATATGTAGAAATACAGATTTGCATATCTGCAAATAAACAAAAATAAAAAAATTTCTAATCGTGGTTGCGATCAAATATTTGCAGCTACAATCAAAAGAGCGTGGTTTCGCCTTCTGACCCGGAAATGAGTCATTGTAATCACCCGAAAGTTACTGTGCTGGTCAGGATCTCCATCTAGGTGGACATGGCGAGGTCCCTCTTTAGCAAAGAGGAAGTTCTGCTCATATGCCGGGTAAGTGTAAGATATGTACTTGTGCTTACTCAATATGGAGGTGGATGTGGTAGTCAGATTTGGTGTGGGTGGGGTTCATTGATTTGTTTGGCATCACCACACATTTGCTTCTGGCCCATGTGCACACATCACTTCCTGCATTTGTTCTGCTGATGTAAATCAGCAAGGACTATGCAAATATAAATGAGGGCTCCTTTCTATTAAAATATATATGACTTGTTTCACCGTTGGGCGACTTTTCCAGCAAATTTGGACCTCCGAGTTGCATGACAAGTTGATTCTGAAAGATAACCGTTCATATCTGTGCTACTTCAAGTTGCAACAACTTCAAAGTAGTCCTTGTACTACTTTGGTGTGACTTTCATGTGACTTGAGGTACATAGGGTGCAATATTACACAGGCATTCCCAGAAGTTGGGGCCAAGTTGCAGCAGCAAAGTGGCAGCAAAATAGTGTGACTTTCAGGTTGCAGCAGTTTGAATGAGATTCATGGATAATACCTTTGAGTTAGGCACTATTCTCACTTGTGCATGCTGCAAGTGGGTCAAATTCGTCCCTGCACTACTTTGGTTTGACTTTGATGCGACTTGAGGTCCATATACAGCAAGATTACACAGGCATTGGTCGCACAAGTGCAAATGGGGCCTAATTCAAAGGTGTTATCAATGAATCTCATTAGGTTCCTTTCACACTTGGCCGGCTTTTCATACAACTTTTAGGTCCATAAGGACCCTTTCACACTTGTGCGACCTGAAAGTCTCGCAATTTTGCAGCACTTTTTTCTGCAAATTTGATGTGATTTGAAGCAATGTCAGTGTAATTTTGAGGTCTATGGATGCAGGAGTCGCAGGACAAGTCACACAAGTGTGGAAGGGGCCTTAGGGCCGGTTCACACTGCTGTGCTGTCCGACATCGGAAGTAATTTGCCCCGCACTGCAAATCACATGCGATGTCTGTGTGATGCAAACTCAGCCATACAGATTGTATGGTTGAATTTGCATCGCATTTGGACCAAAACTCGCACAGGACCCTTTTTTTTGGTCCGCAGCAGAATCGGATTGCATGGGTGTTGTCTGAATTTACAGTTCACTCTGCTATATGCAAACTGATTTGGGGGTGCCATTAGCTTTCTACTGACACTCCCAGCAGTTTGCATATGGCAGTGTTAACTACTGCGAGTTGTATGCGATGCGGGAACACTGGATTCGCACTGGATTCACAGGGTTCCCGCATCACTCCAGTGTGAACTGGCCCTGACCCTAGGTTCACACCTATGCATTTTTTTAGTGCATTTTGCAGTGTTCAGAAACACTTTACATTTAACATGGTTTAATAGGTACTAGTTCACATCTATGCTATTTGCGGCCAGTGTGTTTTTGGAAATGGTCGGGGACTTTTTTTATGCAATTTGTGGGTAATAGATTTCAATGGAACCGAACCAGAAATGCAACTGTTGAGTTTGTGAAGTGATTTTTGATGTGTTTTGCGGTTATTATTTTAACACTGTATATAGCTAGTTGCTAACCGGGGGGCCGGGAAGCCAGCTGCCGCGTCCTTAACAACCAATGAATCTTCAGCTGTCAGCGGCTTCCCCATTGAAAGTAAAAAAATGACAGCCAAAAGAATCGCCAAAAAACTGCATCTATACCAGGCCCTTCAGGTCTAGTATGGATTCGGAGGGGACCCCCCCGCGCCAAAATTTAACAAATATGGTATGGGTTCCCCCCTGTCTATTACCAGGCTCTTTTGGGTCTGGTATGAGTATTAAGGGGAACCCTGCATCAAAATAAAACAATTGTGTTAGGGTTCCCCCAAAATCCATACCAGGCCCTTCAGGTCTGGTATGGATATTAAGGGGAACCCTGTGCCAAAATTTGAAAAAAATTGGCATGGGGTCCCCCCCAAAATCCATACCAAACCTTTATCTGAGCACACAACCTGGTAGGCTGCAGGAAAAGAGGGGGGATGAGAGAGTCCCCCCCTCCTGAATCGTACCAAGCCACATGCCCTCAACATGGGGAGGGTGCTTTGGGGTAGCCCCAAAACACCTTGTCCCCATGTTGATGGGAACAAGAGTCTCATCCCCACAATCCTTGCCCGGTGGTTGTGGGGGTCTGTGGGCTGGGGGCTTATTGGAATCTGGAAGCCCCCTTTAATAAGGGGGCCCCAGATCCCGGCCCCCCTATGCGATTGGGTATCGGGTACATTGTACCTTGCACATTCACCAAAAAAAGCAGGGAAATGTGACAAAGGAATTGACAATTCCTTTATTAAAAATGTCTTCTTCTTTTCCCACTCCTTCCTCCGGTTTTCTCCTTCTTCCTACAGCTTCTTCTTCCCCTGCTTCATCCTCCATCTTCCTCCGCTTCTTCCTCCAGTCTTCTCCATCTTCTTCCTGCTTCTTCTTACAATGCTTCATCCTCCGGTCTTTCTCCTTCGCCTCTCCCGCCGCTGACCTGCTAAACATGAAAACCTCCTCCGACGCTGCGGCCAACCTATCTGTCTGTTTCCATAGCGCACATATCATATATAACTATGGGGCATGGCCGCCAGATGACATCATCAGGAAACCCCACCCCATTGTGACATCACTGACCCATCATGCCAGATGTGGTAAAGTCACAAGGGGCGGGGTCTCAGAGTGATGTCATCCGCCCCATCACAGCAACGGAAGAAAGTTCAGCGGAGGAGAAAGATTGGAGGACGGACCGGGGGAAGAAAAAGCTGGAGGAGGATGGAGAAAACCGGAGGGAGAAGCATACATTTTTAATGTATGTGAATTCACAGTTCATACTTTTATTCCTAGCCTTAAAAATTACTATTACTAGATTATGGAATTCCTGTCAAGTCCCTTCTGTCATAGATTCCATTTCTAAACTCAACTACTATGTGAGATGGAGAAACTATTATCAGTTACCAACATTACTGTTGCAAAGTGTTATGATTTATGGTCTGTATGGCTTTCTGACTTGAGATGTACTGTTAAGTCTTGATGACATCTGATATTTGATTGTATGTACTTTAATTTCTGTATTTTATTTTTCTGACTGGTGCTTCCCCCTATTTTTGTCCTCTATACTCTATACCTGCCCTCCCTACCCTCCCATTCCCACTCATCCCCCCTTTTCTGTGCCTTATCCCCCCTTAACCCCCTCTCTCCCCCTTTCTGGTGGAGAGACATTTACTCTCTCCCCTCCTACATGGGCTTACTGGCTCTGTTCTATTTGTTAGTGAATATGTTCATGTATAAGCCTTAAACCGTTATTTGTGATATTTCTCCACCATCTATTTGTACATGTTTTGTACTCATCCTGAAATTTCTAATAAAGAACTATTGGAACTAAATATCCCTCTTAACTGCACTACCACTCCAATATAGGACATATATATCTATTCCCAGGAACACTGTACCCTAAGGGGGTCTTTATTGTGAAAACAGTAGAAATCTTTCCTGCGCTCAGGTGTCCAGGGACTGAATATGTGGTGCAACCATCTAAATAAGGTAATGCCTGACGTCTTGCAGCCCTCCTTTGAACAATGGGTATTCAAGCTAAAAAGAAACAAAAAAGAAGGAGGGCGCACTGACCTAGTGCATTACCACTGGTAAACTTTATTACAGCATAAAAACAGCAAAAAATATACCGGTACTCACAAACGAGCTATCAAAAACGGCTTTGACAAGGGCCCAAATGCGCTGTTCTGTGGATCGACGCACCAGGACCTATTTCCAAGAGGGTCAGACCGGTAGGAATGGCCGATGGCTAACGCATTTCGGGGGAGCACCCCTTTCTTCAGAGCCTGAGCGGGCAATGGCTGGTCTCTCAAAGTTACCTCTATATAAATGTGTGTGTGTGTATGTACCTGTGTCTGCCACGCCCAATTGGTAGCGACGCCCCCCAATTGGCAACACCCACCCGTTTGGGCTTCCCCTCCCTGGCCCCATCTCTCTGAGTGCGATCCCCACTTCAACAGCCAAAAAACAAACACCACTCTATGTTGCTTGCTACATGATGAGCCAACAAATCTGCAGCACCATCGACATGGACCACAAAACACAGAGCACAGCCGCTCAGGACACACACACCTCACCTCCTGCATATCGCTCCGGCGACTGCCCCATGCCGTGGGCAGATTACGGGAGATAGTACGGGGCTTCTCCGGCTCCCAGGAGCCATAAAGGCACTGTTTGCAGCGTGTGGAACGCATGCAGCTCGACAGACCAGGAAGTGCGGGCATTCCTGCGTTCCACCCGCAACTTCCGGCCGATCGCGACGTCAGTTCCCCTTCCACAAGCGTCAAAGGACGCTGTGTGCAGGGGGCACGGCCCGGAAGCGCGGGTGTGTTTGCGTTCCACCCGCTGCTTCCGGCCGCCATGGGGTTGCCTAAGAGTAGCTTAGATTGTTGGTGAAGCATGCGCGCGCATCACCATAAGCCCGCGCGCCTCACACCAGTATCTTTAATGCTATCAGTTATCCTATACTGACACTGACAGCACAGGGTAGGCGGCATACCAACCAAGGCTACAGGCAGCTCACAGCACACACTTTTCTACAAGGAAACCATTCTTTAAAAATTGATTAAAAGGGTGAATGTATATTGATTAATAAAATTAATAGAATTAAAATTGAAATCAATTCCAAAAATGGAGAGGTTAGTTAAAAAATAGAAATAATAATAATAGTTAATATTTACTCTATGTGGTCCGCAGAAGCATCCTTTCAAGGTGCAATAAGTTATATAACATATAATATAAATAATTCATATAATTCATCATTAGATATAGTATCTTAGTATTAAAAGTCAAAATATGGAAATTCATAACAATTGTCATATAGATAAGACTAATGCCCCGTACACACGGTCGGACTTTGTTCAGACATTCCGACAGCAAAATCCTAGGATTTTTTCCGACGGATGTTGGCTTAAACTTATCTTGCATACACACGGTCACACAAAGTTGTTGGAAAATCCGATCATTCTGAACGCGGTGACGTAAAACACGTACGTCGGGACTATAAACGGGGCAGTGGCCAATAGCTTTCATCTCTTTATTTATTCTGAGCATGCGTGGCACTTTGTCCGTCGGATTTGTGTACACACGATCGGAATTTCCGACAACGGATTTTGTTTCTACCGGTGTAGTAGTCAGGTTTTCAGTTTCTAGTTTTATGTGTAGAAGCTAGTTATCAGGTTTTGGTTGGTTTTTAGGAAGCTAATACTTTGTTTACATAAGGCAAGTTCATGTCATCATATGTATATCACCGCCATTGGTATACAGTGCAAAATTCCCATTAGGTGCGAGCGGGCAATGGTCTTTCTCTAGTACTTTAGTCCGCAGAGGTATCCTCCAGGGCATATGTTGGGGAGATTGTTATAATCGCTTTGACGAATACCCTATATATGACATGTTATATTATATTCTATCATATGTTATATATTTTATCATATTTTATATTTTAATTTTATTTTTATCTGCATGGAGAGGTGCGCAGCCCCTTAGTAGCTATATTCTATTGCTGTTTTTTAATGGTGTTATTAATGGTATAGGCCGATGAGTATCTGTATTCATCTTTCGACCTCTTATTTATCTATTATAATCCTTTTATATGGATTATTATTATTTTGGTATCATCGTGCATTAATTTTTGTTTCTTAGTCTTATCTATATGACAATTGCTATGAATTTCCATATTTTGACTTTTAATACTAAGATACTATATCTAATGATGAATTATATGAATTATCTATATTATATGTTATATAACTTATTGCACCTTGGAACGATGCTTCTGCGGACCACATTGAGTAAATATTAACTATTATTATTATTTCTATTTTTTAACTAACCTCTCCCTTTTTGGAATTGATTTCAATTTTAATTATATTAATTGTATTAATTAATATACATTCACCCTTTTAATCAATTTTTAAAGAATGGTTTCCTTGTAGAAAAGTGTGTGCTGTGAGCTGCCTGTAGCCTCGGTTGGTATGCCGCCTACCCTGTGCTGTCAGTGTCAGTATAGGATAGCTGATAGCATTAGAGATACTGGTGTGAGGCACGCGGACTTATGGTGATGCGCGTGCATGCTTCACCAACAATCTAAGCTACTCTTAGGCAACCCCATGGCGGCCGGAAGCAGCCAGTGGAACGCAAACACACCCGCGCTTCCGGGCCGTGCCCCCTGCACACAGCGTCCTTTGATGCTTGTGGAAGGGGAACTGACGCCGCGATCGGCCGGAAGTTGCAGGTGAAACGCAGGAATGCCCGCACTTCCTTGTATGTCGTGCGGCGTGCGCTCCACACGCTGAAAACAGTGCCTTTATGGCTCCTGGGAGCCGGAGAAGCTCTGTACTATCTCCCGTAATCTGCCCACGGCATGGGGCCGTCGCCGAAGCGACATGCAGGAGGTGAGGTGTGTGGGTTCAGCCCCCCCCCGGGGGTGTGTGTCCTGAGCGGCTGTGCTCTGTGTTTTGTGGTCCATGCCGATGGTGCTGCAGATTTGTTGGCTCAGCATGTAGCAAGCAACATAGAGTGGTGTTTGTTGTTTGTTTTTTGGCTGTGGAAGTTGGGGATCGCACTCAGAGAGATGGGGCCAGAGAGGGGAAGCCCAAACAGGTGGGTTTTGCCAATTGGGGGGCGTCGCTACCAATTGGGCATGGCAGACACAGGCACATGCAAACACATTTATATAGAGGTAACTTTAAGAGACCAGGCTCTGAAGAAAGGGGTGCTCCCCCGAAACGCGTTAGCCATCGGCCATTCGCACCGGTCTGACCCTCTTGGCAATAGGTCCTGGTGCGTCGATCCGCAGAACAGCACATTTGCGCCCTTGTCAAAGCTGTTTTTGATAACTCGTTTGTGAGTATATTTTTTGCTGTTTTTATGCTGTAATAAAGTTTACCAGTGGTAATGCACTAGGTTGGTGCGCCCTCCTTCTTTTTTGGGTCTTTATTGTGGACCATAGCATAATGTCTCAGAACACTATGCTTCTTAAAACCGTGGATGGTAATCCCTATATGTCCAGTCAATTGAACCTGCAGTGTCTGAGTGGTCCTCCCTATATATTGGAGGCCACAAGTATACCATTAATGGTGGAACAGGTGATAAAGGGCTTAATGGAGAAATGTTGAGAGGTAATGGTGGATACAAAAGATTCAACCCTCTTATCTCTACAAGTATTTATTTAACAAATATTGCATTAAAAAAAATGTCAGATTATCACCTTCGTGCCTAAAGGTAAAACAAATGTTAATGCCTAAGCACAATTTTGCAACTTTGACATGTGTTAGTAAAACTGTACATATCATCACAACTACTTTGTGCATCCAGGTGGATTAAACCTTGTTTTTTCAGGACTAATTGGGCTTTCATGTGGTGGTGAATGGTAATGTATATCTCCTGATTTTTTTTTTTTATTACCAAAGGAAGACTGGGCCAAAATAGTAAAAAAAAAATGTTTTTCAAATTTAGCTGTATTCAAATTTAGCTGTTACTTTCATAACCTACCACCAAAGAACAACCAAAAATAAATTCTCTTGCTCCCAATGATTGCAGTGATATATGTGTATGTTAGTTATTGTTTATACCCATTTTACAGCCCAGAAACAATAGTGCGCATTTTGCTTTTTTTATCTTACCTAAAATACATTGACACTAACTGATACTGATACTAATTTAAAAAAGTTTTAAAAAAAAACCTGCCCAAAATATACTGACCCTGACCCTTGACCCTTACCTGACCCAAACACTAACCCTGGCACTGACCTAGATCAAACCTTGATCTAGGTATTGATCTAGGTATTTTGATAAAACCTTGATCTAGGTATTTTTCTTTTCTTTTGTTTTTTACACACTGTTGTCTGTGTATCTCTCTCTGCATGGAGAGATAGAGATACAGTGTATCTTTTCTCTCCTTTCATAGAGAGAGAAACACAGGGGTGGGCTTAAAAGTGACTGATCACTGTGATAGTCAATCCATCATTAGTACCGACCCTGAGACTTCTGCTGAGACCCCAGCCTCAGTACTGGGAGTACACTGTATGGTGCCCTCCCAGCACAAAGACAGATAAGCATATATGCGGCCCCACGGAAAAAAGCCCAGTCCAGTGAGGTCGCATATATACGTACTGTTGGCAGGGAGGGGTTATGATAAAATATAGGTCGTTTGGGGATCAAAATTATTCTATAACCCTCAGGGGAAGGAGGTAACTGGGATGCTAAAATTCTATTGTTTTTCAAAATATGCCAGTGTTTGGCCACTCTCTTTTTAATCACAAAGTGCTGTTCACAAAGAAGAAGAAGTGGCCAATGACCAAACAAGCTAATCTCCATTGGAGTGATCTTCAGCCAGATCTATTCTCTCAGCTAAAAGTGTATCTTTATCCAATTCCCACAGGATGAAGGATGTCATCTGTATGTCTAGCTCACATCCTGAGCTCCGCAGGACATTGGGCATAGATGACATTCTTCTCCCACTTGGCCCTGAAGAGGTTGGCCAAACTTGGGGCATATTTAGCCCCTATGGTCACACTCCTTTTTTGCAGAAAGTACTGACCCCTGAACCAAAAATAAATATGAGCAGCTGCAAACTTGAATAATAACGTAATGAACTCTTTTTGACTAACATGTAGGTTTTACCCCCTTCTCAAAATAGTATTCAACTGCCTCTAAACCTAAATAAAGTATTATAATGGTATGAAGTGATACAAAATGTGCAGTAACCATCAAGCTACCCTCGGGGCAAATGTGATTATTTAGTACATTAATAATATGCCTAGTGTCCTTCCTTCAAATATAATTGCATTTGACCAAGGGTTGAAGGATCCCATCTATGTACTTGCCAACCCTCGAGGTGACCAAATCGATACCATCAACGATCGGCTGTCCTGGAAGGCTGGTAAGACTCTTGTGACTCTTCCGGAGATAGTAAATGACTGAAGTACGAGGTTCTAATGGAACCAAAAAAGATTCTTCTTTTTTTTAAAATCCCCTGTCTATATCCTCTGTCAATCAACTTTTCAAGTTCTCTATTATAACCTACCACTGGGTTACTCAGATGTCACGATCACTTAATATCTTATTCATCTCCTTCACATATGGTGGTTTATCTAGGAATGCTAATCACTAAGCCAGTCAATTCCTTAACGCTCCTAATCTCCTCACATGTCATAGCCCTCTCCTCTTTTGAGTATGCCTAACTACTGTCTGTGTTAGCCGAGCTTCTCCATCTATTTCCTCATCTCCCTACACACATTGTTTGTGAGGATTTAAGAGAAATACTATAGAGTGTCACTTGAGGGACAACTCTGACCTGCTAGAGCAGCTACACAAGGGAGAATTTTACAAATAAATAACATGCTAAAACACGTTACATCAACTGTTTATATAATCTTATGGGAAGATTGTTGTTGCAATAAATAGCATATGATCATGTTCTCTTTAAGGCCTACTTGAATATATTTCAACTGGAAAAAAATAAGAGGATTTTTTTTTAAAATAGGCTGAATCACTGTGCAGTCAGCTTATGGCAAATGCACCCTCATGGTAAGTGCCTAAAAACCACTCAGAAAAATATAGTAGGTGCGTAGCCTAAAAGAGAAAAAAAATCAGCAAGACAAAAACATAAACACACTATTAAATGGTAAAAACCATAGCTGAAATTTAGTAAAAAAAAAAGAGTTAAAATGTGTGTTTTTACATAGGGTAGAAAAATGTATCAAAGACTGAATTACAGAAAACTGACCTCAGCTGTATTTTCCCACTTTATTTCTACTGATTAAAAGAAAAGTTTACAAGTGCTGGAGATAAAGATATTGTATAAAAAAGGAGCACAGCTCAAGAATACAAGAATAAGTGCATAAGTGCATTTAAAACAGTTCACAATTCATGCAATTTCATTGACTAATGAAAAATAGTTTAGTAATTGTCTTGATTTCAAACCATTTTGTTATTCAAAAGACACAAAAGGCTTAAGGTCATCCAATAGATCTTCCATTGTGATTTAACCTGCAGCTTGAATTTCATGTATTATTTTGGGGCTAAATTGTTTAAATTGCTATTGGAACAATTGAACATAAAATGTCAGCTCATGCTACATTGTAGGGACTAATGACTTACGGTAAATGTGAAAGATGGTAACTATTAGCTTCTTTATTCATACCTAAATGTCATGAAAAAAGAAAGATTGTCCTTTGATTTAGAACAGTTGGGATGGAGGCAACATACTCTACATGCTGGGGTTCAGATTTGACCCCAGCATGTGAATATTCAACTCAAAATACAGATTGTGTTGCTTAAATGCTAACCTTCTCTAAGCTTCAAAGTATATCTTCAAAGTTATAGTCTAAAACACAATTCAGATGCACAGTGAAAGTTGGAGGGTAATACAAAGAGATGTTACATGTAATGGTTAAAGGCCAAAGCCACTTTAAATCTGATTGACATTAGTTTTTCTCCGTCTGTGGATTTGGCTAACAGAGATTCTCCTTTTGTACATAACTATGTACCTGGGCTTATTTCTTCTTTCCTGAGACCAGCAAACAGTCCTCACTCTCCTGTGATTACCACGCCATAGGAACCAGAGAGTGATGTGACGTCATAAAACCCCTGTAGATCTTCAAAGACACCTATAATATCAGTAATGTGTTTTAGGCATTTCATTCAATAGTTCAATAGCGAGGCTGTCTTAAAACAAAGTGTGAGTTTATTTGATCACACTTGGCATCAACTTGAAAATAAATACAATGTTAAAACTTCATACAGCTTGATGTAGTAAAACAAAAGATATTAGGAATAAAAACTGTAGTAAAAAGAAAGTACGGAAAAAGATTTAGCTTCTTGCTTTTTCTATTGTCAGAGAGGTGTCTGTTAGAACAGCTGTTGGGAGTTAGGCTGTATATAGGCCTAAAGTAAAAAAATGTCTTCTTTAGTGTATGAAAGCATGTGTATGAAAGTGTCTCCTTCTGTGTGTGTGTGAAGAAGTGTGGCTGTTGCCACGTACACACAAGTGGACTTTACGGCAGACTTTGTCTGGCGGACTTTTCGACAGACTGTACGACGGACTTTCCCAATGAACGAACTTGCCTATACATGATCAACCAAAGTCCGATGGATTCGTACGTGATGACGTATGATCGGACTAAAACAAGAAAGTTGATAGCCAGTAGCCAATAGCTGCCCTAGCGTCGGCCATAGCGTTTTGTCCGCCAGACTAGCATACAGACAAGCAGACTCGAGTCCGTCAGACAGATTTGAAACATGTTTCAAATCTAAGTCCGCCAAACTTTTGAGAAAACAAAGTCCGCTGGAGCCCACACACGATCACATTGTCCGACGAAATCTGGTACACTGGACCAAGTATGCCATAAAGTCCGATCATGTGAACGCAGCATGTGTGTGTGTTTGAAGAAGTGTGCCTTAAGCCTTATGTAACACTGTTTTTTACACTATCTCAAATCTACAAGTCAGCAACATGCAGCTATATCCATATATAGTTTGAGTTAGAGGTGTAATGATCGTATTAGTAATTATTCTAAATATTCGCATTGCTAATAGCTGACACGACTTTTACATTTCTTTAATTGACAGAAACACATAACAGTATTCTATAAAAAACCCATAGTGTTGACCTTCTTGCTTCTGCTAAATGGCTACTTCTTGTAATGGATACTTTCTTTAAGTAACAGAAATTCAGTTGTGTTCCAAAACTTACAAATTAATAATCAACTACAATTGAATATATATATTTGTGTGAAATTTTATATATATATATATATATATATATATATATATATATATATATATATATATACAGTGGGGCAAAAAAAAGTGATTAGTCAGCCACCAATTGTGCAAGTTCTCCCACTGAAAAAGATGAGAAGAGAGGCCTGTAATTGTCATCATAGGTATACCTCAACTGTGAGAGACAAAATGTGGAAACAAATCCAGACAATCACATTGTCTGATTTTTGAAAGAATTTATTTGCAAATTATGGTGGAAAATAAGTATTTGGTCAATATCAAAAGTTCATCTCAATACTTTGTTTTATATCCTTTGTTGGCAATGACAGAGGTCAAACGTTTTCTGTAAGTCTTCACAAGGTTGTCACACACTGTTGCTGGTATGTTGGCCCATTCCTCCATGCAGATCTCCTCTAGAGCAGTGATGGTTTGGGGCTGTCACTGGGCAACACAGAATTTCAACTCCCTCCAAAGGTTTTCTATGGGGTTGAGATCTGGAGACTGGCTAGGCCACTCCAGGACCTTGAAATGCTTCTTACAAAGCCACTCCCTCGTTGGCGGGCGGTGTGTTTGGGATCATTGTCATACTGAAAGACCCAGCCACGGTTCATCTTCAATGCCCTTGCTGATTGGAGGAGGTTTGCACTCAAAATCTCATGATACATGGCCCTAGTCATTCTTTCATGTACACGGATCAGTCGTCCTGTTCCCTTTGCAGAGAAACAGCCCCAAAGCACGATGTTGCCACTCCCATGCTTCACAGTAGGTATGGTGTTCTTTGGTTGCAACTTAGCATTCTTTCTCTTCCAAACACGACGAGTTGTGTTTCTACCAAACAGTTCTACTTTGCTTTCATCTGACCATATGACATTCTCCCAATGCTCTTCTGGATCATCCAAATGCTATCTAGCAAACCTCAGACGGGCCCGGACATGTACTGGCTTAAGCAGGGGGACACATCTGGCACTGCAGGATCTGAGTCCCTGGCGGCGTAGTGTGTTACTGATGGTAGCCTTTGTTAGGTTGGTCCCAGCTCTCTGCAGGTCATTCACTAGGTCCCCCCGTGTGGTTCTGGGATTTTTGCTCACCGTTCTTGTGATCATTTTGACCCCACGGGGTGAGATCCCAGATCGAGGGAGATTATCAGTGGTCTTGTATGTCTTCCATTTTCTAATTATTGCTCCCACAGTTGACTTCTTCACACCAAGCTGCTTGCCTATTGCAGATTCAGTCTTCCCAGCCTGGTGCAGGTCTACATTTTGTTTCTGGTGTCCTTCGACAGCTCTTTGGTCTTCACCATAGTGGAGTTTGTAGTGTGACTGTTTGAGGTTGTGGACAGATGTCTTTTATACTGATAACAAGTTCAAACAGGTGCCATTAATACAGGTAATGAGTGGAGGACAGAGGAGCCTCTTAAAGAAGAACATACAGGTCTGTGAGAGACAGAATTCTTGCATGTTTGTAGGTGACCAAATACTTATTTTCCACCATAATTTGCAAATAAATTCTTTCAAAAATCAGACAATGTGATTGTCTGGATTTGTTTCTACATTTTGTCTCCCGTAGTTGAGGTATATCTATGATGACAATTACAGGCTTCTCTCATCTTTTTAAGTGGGAGAACTTGCACAATTGGTGGCTGACTAAATACTTTTTTGCCCCACTGTATATATATATATATATATATATATATATATATATATATATATATAAAATTTCACACAAATTCTAACTAGCTAACTAATTAAGTAACTATATCAAATAACTAACTATATTATAAATAATCTATGATTTACTTTATAAAAGATCTCTTCAAGCATTCTTGCGTTGTATATTCAGTGTTAATGTGTAGCTAAACACCCCACCTTGCCTCTGTATATTACTGCAGTGGGGACCTATTGCCATCCTATATACAGTGGGGACGGAAAGTATTCAGACCACCTTAAATTTTTCACTCTTTGTTATATTGCAGCCATTTGCTAAAATCAATTAAGTTCATTTTTTGTCCTCATTAATGTACACACAGCACCCCATATTGATAGAAAAACACAGAATTGTTGACATTTTTGCAGATTTATTAAAAAAGAAAAACTGAAATATCATATGGTCCTAAGTATTCAGACCCTTTACTCAGTATTTAGTAGAAACACCCTTTTGATCTAATACAGCCATGAGTCTTTTTGGGAAAGATGCAACAAGTTTTTCACACCTGGATTTGGGGATCCTCGGCCATTCCTCCTTGCAGATCCTCTCCAGTTCTGTCAGGATGGATGGTAAACGTTGGTGGACAGCCATTTTTAGGTCTCTCCAGAGATGCTTAATTGGGTTTATGTCAGGATTCTGGCTGGGCCATTCAAGAAGAGTAACAGAATTGTTGTGAAGCCACTTTTTCATTATTTTAGCTGTGTGCTTAGGGTCATTGTCTTGTTGGAAGGTAAACCTTCGGTGCAGTCTGAGGTCCTGAGCACTCTGGAGAAGGTTCTCATCCAGGATATCCCTATACTTGGCTGCATTCATTTTTCCCTCGATTGCAACCAGTCGTCCTGTCCCTGCAGCTGAACCCCCCCCCCGCAGCATGATGCTGCCACCACCATGCTTTATTGGGCAGGTGATGAGCAGTTTTCTCCACACATACCACTTAGAATTAAGGCCAAAAAGTTCTATATTGGTCTCATCAGACCAAAGAATCCTATTTCTCACCATCTTGGAGTCCTTCAGGTGTTTTTTAGCAAACTCCATGCGGGCTTTCATGTGTCATGCATTGAGGAGAGGCTTCTGTCGGGCCTCTCTGCCATAAGGCCCCGACTGGTGGAGGGCTGCAGTGATGGTTGACTTTCTACAACTTTCTCCCATCTCCCGACTGCATCTCTGGAGCTCAGCCACAGTGATCTTTGGGTTCTTCTTTACCTCTCTCACCAAGGCATTTCTCCCACGATAGTTCAGTTTGGCCGGATGGCCAGCTCTAGGAAGGGTTCTGGTCATCCCAAACGTCTTCCTTTTAAGGATTATGGAGGCTACTGTGCTCTTAGGAACCTTAAGTGCAGCAGACTTTTTTTGTAACTTTGGCCAGATATGTGCCTTGCCACAATTATGTCTCTGAGCTCTTCAGGCAGTTCCTTTGACCTCATGATTCTCATTTGCTCTGACATGCACTGTGAGCTGTAAGTTCTTATATAGACAGGTGTGTGGGTTTCCTCATCAAGTCCAATCAGTATAATCAAACACAGCTGGACTCAAATGAAGGTTTAGAACAATCTCAAGGATGATCAGAAGAAATGGACAGCACCTGAGTTAAATATATGAGTGTCACAGCCAATGGTCTGAATACTTAGGACCATGTGATATTTCATTTCTTTTTTAATAAATCTGAAAAAATGTCAACAATTCTGTGTTTTTTTGTCAATAGGGGGTGCTGTGTGTACATTAATGAGGAAAACAAATGAACTTAAATGATTTTAGCAAATGGCTGCAATATAACAAAGAGTGAAAAATTTAAGGTGGTCTGAATACTTTCCGTCTCCACTGTATAATAAAATATTTACAAAAATGTGAGGGGTGTACTCACTTTTGTGAGATACTGTATATATATATATATATATATATATATAGTTTTGTGAAAATGTATTTGGCCGTTCTGATTATTTTTTTGCATATTTGTCACACTTCAGCCCCGGAAGGATTTACCCCCTTTCTGACCAGAGCACTTTTTACAATTTGGCACTGCGTCACTTTAACTGCTAATTGCGCGGTCATGCAATGCTGTACCCAAACGAAATTTGCGTCCTTTTCTTCCCACAAATAGCGTTTTTTTTTTATGGTATTTGATCACCTCTGCCATTTTTATTTTTTGCGCTGTAAACGGAAAAAGATCGAAAATTTTGAAAAAAAATGATATTTTCTAATTTTTGTTATAAAAAAAAACCAATAAACTCAATTTTAGTCACACATTTAGGCCAAAATGTATTCGGCCACACGTCTTTGGTAAAAAAAATGTCAATAAGTGTATATTTATTGGTTTGCGCAAAAGTTATAGCGTCTACAAACTAGGGTACATTTTCTGGAATTTACACAGCCTTTAATTTATGACTGCCTATGTCATTTCTTGAGGTGCTAAAATGGCAGGGCAGTACAAAACCCCCACAAATGACCCCATTTTGGAAACTAGACACCCCAAGGAAATTGCTGAGAGGCATGTTGAGCCCATTGAATATTAATTTTTTTTCCCAAGTGATTGAATAATGACAAAAAAAAAATACAAAAAGTTGTCACTAAATGATATATTGCTCACACAGGCCATGGGCATATGTGGAATTGCACCCCAAAATATATTCAGCTGCTTCTCCTTAGTACGGGGATACCACATGTGTGGGACTTTTTGGGAGCCTAGCCGCGTACGGGGCCCCGAAAACCAATCACTGCCTTCAGGATTTCTAAGGGCGTAAATTTTTGATTTTACTCCTCACTACCTATCACAGTTTTGAAGGACATAAAATGCCCAGATGGCATTAAACCCCCCCAAATGACCCCATTTTGGAAAGTAGACACCCCAAGCTACTTGCTTTGAGGCATGTTGAGTCCATGGAATATTTTATATTGTGACACAAGTTGCGGGAAAAAGACAATTTTTTTTTTTTTTGCACAAAGTTGTCACTAAATGATATATTGCTCACATAGGCCATGGGCTATGTGGAATCGCACCCAAAAATACATTTAGCTGCTTCTCCTGAGTATGTAGATACCACATGTGTGGGACTTTTTGGGAGCCTAGCCGCGTACGGGGCCCCGAAAACCAAGCACCGCCTTCAGGATTTCTAAGGATGTAAATTTTTGATTTCACTCTTCACTGCCTATTACAGTTTTGGAGGCCATGGAATGCCCAGGTGGCACAAAACCCCCAAATGACCCCATTTTGGAAAGTAGACACCCCATGCTATTTGCTAAAAGGCATGGTGAGTATTTTGCAGCTCTCATTTGTTTTTGAAAATGAAGAAAGACAAAAAAAACCATTTTTTTTTTTTTTTTTTCAATTTTTAAAACTTTGTGACAAAAAATGGGGTCTGCAAAATACTCACTATACCTCTCAGCAAATAGCTTGGGGTGTCAACTTTCCAAAATAGGGTCATTTGGCGGGGGGTTTGTGCCACCTGGGCATTCCATGGCCTCAGAAACTGTGATAGGCAGTGAAGAGTGAAATCAAAAATTTACGCCCTTAGAAAGCCTGAAGGCGGTGCTTGGTTTTCGGGGTCCCGTACGAGGCTAGGCTCCCAAAAAGTCTCACACGTGTGGTATCCCCATACTCAGGAGAAGCAACAGAATGTATTTTGGGGTGTAATTTCACATATTCCCATGGCATGTTTGAGCAATATATCATTTAGTGACAACTTTGTGCAAAAAAAAAAAAAAAATTGTCTCTTTCTCGCAACTTGTGTCACAATATAAAATATTCCATGGACTCGACATGCCTCTCAGCAAATAGCTTGGGATGTCTACTTTCCAAAATGGGGTCATTTGGGGGGGGTTTGAACTGTCCTGGCATTTTATGCACAACAATTAGAAGCTTATGTCACACACACCCCACTCTCCTAACCACTTGAAGACAAAGCCCTTTCTGACACTTTTTGTTTACATGAAAAATTATTTTTTTTGCAACAAAATTACTTTGAACCCCCAAACATTATATATTTTTTTAAAGCAAAGGCCCTACAGATTAAAATGGTGGGTGTTTCATTTTTTTTTTTCACACAGTATTTGTGCATCGATTTTTCAAACGCATTTTTTGGGGAAAAAAACACACTTTTTTCTAAAATTTTAATGCACTAAAACACACTATATTGCCCAAATGTTTGATGAAATAAAAAAGATGATCTTAGGCCGAGTACATGGATACCAAACATGACATGCTTTAAAATTGCGTACAAACGTGCAGTGGCAGCAAAATAAATACATTTTTAAAAGCCTTTAAAAGCCTTTACAGGTTACCACTTTAGATTTACAGAGGAGGTCTACTGCTAAAATTACTGCCCTCGATCTGACCTTCACGGTGATACCTCACATGCATGGTGCAATTGCTGTTTACATTTGACGCCAGACCAACGCTTGCGTTCACCTTAGCGTGAGAGCAGGGGGGACAGGGGTGCTTTTTTTTTTTTTTTTTTCTTTATTATTTTTTTGCTTTTTTATCTTATTTTTAAACTGGTTCTTTCATTTTTTTTTAAATCATTTTTATTGTTATCTCAGAGAATGTAAATATCCCCTATGATAGCAATAGGTAGTGACAGGTACTCTTTTTTGAAAAAAATTGGGGTGTATTAGAACCTCTGCCCTCAAAGCATCTGACCACACCTAGATCGGTGTGATAATTTTCTTGTAAAAAAAAAAAAGATCGGTGTGATAAAATGCTTCCCCAATTTCCCAATGGCGCTGTTTACATCCGGCGAATTCTAAGTCATAAAATGCTCATAGCTTCTGGTTTCTTAGGCCATAGAGATGTTTGGAGCCACTCTGGTCTCTGATCAGCTCTATAGTCAGCTGGCTGAATCACCGGCTGCATTCCCAGGTTCCCTGTTGAGACAGGAGAGCCAGAGAAAAACACAGAAGATGGTGGGGGGGGGGGGCATTCCCTCACACTGCTTGTAAAAGCAGTCTAGAGGCTAATTAGCCACTAGGATTGCTTTTACATGAAAGCCGACCGCTGGCTGAAAAGAATGATACCAAGATGATACCTAAACCTGCAGGCATCATTCTGGTATAACTACTCAAAGTCGTGAATGGCGTACCTGAAGACAAAAAAAATGGTTAACAATAAAGCACAGTAAACGGTAAAGTATAAAAAATTGCATAACTGAAAAGCAAACACGAATAAAACATAATAACAATAAAACATTGCAGAATAGAATACAGTAAAAAAGAGCAGAACAATAGAGAGAGAATATAGAGAGACAGAACAATAAAACGACAACTATTTTTTTAAATTTTTTTTTGTGTTTTTTTTTTTTACACTTTTTTTTGTAACTGTAACTTTTATAACTGTAACCTGTTCCAGGTTCAGGTCTCTCAAAATGCGATGGCTTCTTGGGAGACCCTGTGAAAGTGTGCCTAGTCTGTGCAATGCTGTACCCTACGCTAATACTCAACTAGTGTATGGTAGCGTTCAAAACATTCACCAATGCAAAGACCAGGATTGTCAGGACAGGAGGGAAAATAATAGCGGGTGTCACGCTTATATCCACGCTTGCTGCAGACACGACATCTTTTTTGGGGGGGTTTGTTCGGTGGGGGTACTCGGGAGGACATAAAGAAAATGCCTCTCATGCAGCCGACTGCATTTGGTTGGGGATATGAATGGGGGAAGTACGGGTGCTGCAGAAGTGGTGGGTTCTCAATTAGGAATGGCGAATGCAGCAGGAAGGGCACTATAGGCACGACGGGCCTGTTTGTCTTCTTCTTGGTGGCAGCGGGACACTACTTGTGCTTGCCACCTCACCAGCTTGAACTGCACTTGTGGGAATCGCCACGTCACCAAGTGTTACTGCAGTGCTGGTTTGACTATGACCGGGGTGTACTAGGCCGCTGGTGCTTGCCAGTTCACCAAAAGGCTGATCCCGCTACCACTGCGTTTTTGGGAACCCTAAACTGCTGGGGACGCTAGTATTGATCTGATCGGATCAGATATTGATCCGTTCAGATATTATACCACTAAGGGAGGTGTACGGTGCGTGCGTGGGTGTTAGCAGTACTGGGGCTAACCTGACGCTGCCTGGGGCTGGTGCTTGCCAGTTCACCAAAACGCTACCAAAAAAACTGTTAGCGATCGCAGGGATCAGGCCTGACTCTGGGAACGCTGCAGTTATGCATTTAGTGTTTTGTAAGTGTCAGTGATCGATCGATACTGCACTTGGGTGGGCTGGGCTGGGCCGGGCAGAGGGGCAAAACGCAGGTGCTAGAAGGTATCTGGGCTGATCCCACTAACACTGCATTTTTGGGAACCCTAAACTGTTGGGGACGCTAGTATAGATCTGATCAGATCAAATATTGATCCGTTCACATACTATACCACTAAGGGAGGTGTACGGTGCGTGCGTGGGTGTTAGCGGTACTGGCGCTAACCTGACGCTGCCTGGGGCTGGTGCTTGCCAGTTCACCAAAACGCTACCAAAAAAACTGTTAGCGATCGCAGGGATCAGGCCTGACTCTGCGAATGCTGCAGTTATGCGTTTAGTGTTTTGTAAGTGTCAGTGATCGATCGATACTGCACTTGGGTGGGCTGGGCTGGGCCGGGCAGAGGGGCAAAACGCAGGTGCTAGCAGGTATATGGGCTGATCCCGCTACCACTGCATTTTTGGGAACCCTAAACTGCTGGGGACGCTAGTATAGATCTGATCGGATCAGATATTGATCTGTTCAGATACTATACCACTAAGGGAGGCGTATGCTGCGTGCGTGGGTGTTAGCGGTACTGGTGCTAATCTGACACTGCCTGGGGCGACGCATATCACCACCGGGCGATCAGGGGGCTAAACCTTTATTAGGTAATAAACGGCGGGTGCCCTGACACTATAACAAATAAACGAACTAACCAGCGTCACCCGTAACGGTTATACGGTGATCAGTGGTGAAAGGGTTAACTAGGGGGCAATCAAGGGTTTAAAACATTTATTAGGTAGTATATGGGGGTCCCTGTCGCTATAAAATGCTGACGGCGAACCTAAATATTTACCTCCCTAACTAGCGTCACCAGCGACACTAATACAGCGATCAGAAAAATGATCGCTTAGCGACACTGGTGACGGGGGGTGATCAAGGGGTTAAAACTTTATTAGGGGGGGTTAGGGGGGTACCCTAGACCTAAAGGGGGCTAACACTTACTGCCCTACCACACTAACTGTCACAAACTGACACCATGCAGTAATCAGAAAAAAAAAAAAACTGCTTGGTATCAGTGTGACGGGGGGGGGGGGGGTGATTAGGGGGGGATCGGGGGGGGGTAAAGGGGGGTGTAAAGTGTGCCTGGCATGTTCTACTGTGTGTGTTGTGTTGTGCAACTCACTCAGATGTCTTCTCTCCTCGGCGCCGGAACGGAAACTGCCGAGCCGAGGAGGAATCAGAGGGCCCTGCTCCTTAGAGCTTACAATCTAAGAGGGAAGGTCAAAAGATACAAGAGGTAATAACTGTGGGTGATGTGCTGATTGAGAAGATAAATGTACAGTTGTTAGGTGGGGGCCAGATAGGCTTCTCTGAAGAGATGAGTTTTCAGGGATCGTCTGAAAGTGGATAAAGTAGGAGAAAATCGGACGGATTGGGGTAGAGCATTCCAGAGGATGGGGAGGCTCTGGAGAAGTCCTGAAGGCGAGCATGGGATGAGGTGACAAGGGAGTTTGAGAGCAGGAGGTCTTGGGAAGAGCGAAGAGAACGATTAGGTTGGTATTTTGTGACTAGGTTAGAGATGTAGCTGGGGGCCAGGTTGTGGATGGCTTTGTAAGTTATAGTTAGTATCTTGAATTTAATTCGGTGACTGAGTGGCAGCCAATGGAGGGATTGGCAGAGGGGTGTAGCAGACGCTGAGCGGTTTGTGTGGTGGATGAGCCTGGCAGCAGCGTTCATGACGGACTGAAGTGGGGATAGCCTATTTAGAGGTAAACCAATGAGGAGGGAGTTGCAGTAGTCGAGGCGGGAGATGACCAGGAAGTGGATTAGAAGCTTTGTGGTGACATTGGTTAGGAAGGGGCGTATCTTGGAGATGTTGCGGAGATTGAGGCGGCAAGCTTTGGATAGTGATAGAATGTGGGGTTGAAAGGTTAGTTCAGAGTCCAGGATTACACCTAGGACCCTGGCGTGGGGAGATGGGTTGATAGTTGAGCCGTTGATATTGACAGGGAAAGCAGGGGAAGTGGCACCTGAGGGAGGAAATATCATGAGCTCGGTTTTGGATAGGTTGAGTTTGAGGAAGTGATGTGACATTAAGGCTGATATGTCTGCTAGTAAGTTGGTAATGCGTGAGGAGACAGATGGAGAGAGCTGGGGGGTGGAGAGATAGATTTGGGTGTCATCAGCGTAGAGATGATATTGAAAGCCATGGGAGGCAATCAACTGACCCAAGGAGGTAGTGTAGATTGAGAAAAGGAGAGGTCCAAGAACAGAACCTTGGGGGACCCCAACGGAAAAAGGAAGAGGAGAGGAGGAAGTAGAGTTGTAAGTGACACTAAAGGAGCGGTGTGATAGGTAGGATGAGAACCAGCGAGTACAGTCACGGAGACCAAAGGAGTGGAGTTTTTTGAGGAGGAGGGGGTGGTCCACTGTGTCAAAGGCAGCAGAGAGATCCAGGAGAAGTAGTACAGAATAGTGTCCATTGGTTTTAGCCATTAGTAGGTCATTTGAGAGTTTAAGGAGAGCAGTTTCCGTGGAGTGTTGAGGGCGAAAACCGGACTGGAGGGGATCTAGAAGTTTATTCATGGTCAGATGGTTGCTTAGTCGGTTGTAGACCAGTCTTTATTTATTTGTGTATATCCACTTATCAAGTGTATTTTTATATTTCACAGTGGAATTGCTTATCATTTATTCACAGTCACTTAATTAATTATAGACAGCTCACTTATTTATGGAATTTATGTATTTTAAGGCATACGGTGTACTATTAATAGGTTAATATCAGCGCAATTATTTATTCATATTCAGTCATTTATTTGTGTAGTTCACATTATTCATTGCAGCTAGATTATTTGGGCATCTTTTAATATATTATCACATAATTTGGTTCACCATTTCCACTTCAGCGCTTTAGTATATTTATCACTTTTTAAATAATCTGTATGGTGAGCTTAAGAGCGCATCGTTTTTAGTTAAAGCTGACTCACCCACTACCCCCAGTGAAATCACAAGTCATGGTTCTTCCATGTTTCCAGCAAGGCAACATCTTGGATGCACTTTAAATAATGTTACTATGGCTAAAAAGGTAAAAACAACTGTAAATAATGAAAGAAAGACCATTCAATAGTAGAAAAGAATTAAATATTAATTTTGGAGTTTTCAGTATAGTGTAATGTTTACAGCAGAATCAAAGTCTCCTGTTTCCCATTTCTCAAAGAGAAAATAGTGTCTAAATGGGAAGACCATTATTAAAGCTTTATATTAGACCGTCTACATTCATCCAATTCTGTGAGACCTTTACTGTCTCTTTGCAATGCCTCTGGGCAGCTAAGACATTGCTGGCCTCGCTTTAGAATGAAAGTGATAATACGGTGTAACACAAAATGTCAGGAAATATCAGTCTGTGCTGGTGGGCAAAAAGCCTGCTTTCTGTTCAGCCCAATAAATAAACCAGTATCATAAATAAAAAGAGACAATTAAGTCAGAGGTCTAGCAGTTACTTTTATTGCTGATAATTTGGGGGCAAGAATTCTGTCAGAAAAAGTTTTCTTCTTAAGTATAGTGCAATCAATCTGAAATGAATTTGGTTTGACTATTGTTCATTATATACAGTCAGATAGGTATAAGAGAGGGTTATGGAATGAAATGGGGAAGAAAGATGTGACATTGGTCATACAACTACTTAGTTCCATTTGGTTCCATTTGGTCCATAATTTCTTGTGTATTGAGTTTAGTATTTAAATGATATGCAGATCAAAGTGTGACTTTTGATCTACATATGACATCACTTAAAGAAACCTTACCAAAAAAAACAACAAACTTTTTTTTTCTTTTTTTTTAATGTATTCCTATCCATTATTAACCTTTAACATGGTAATGCTTTGTACCAAAAGCATACCTTTAGTGTAATTTTTAAAGTTAGAAAAAAAACAATAACTAAAATGTATACTTTTTATTTACAGTAAAACAACTTTTATTTAACAACTTCAAGTGTGGACTATTTCAACTACTTACAGTCCAGGCCATTTTTCAGTTTTTAGATATATATCTATCTATATATATATAGATATATATATCTATTGATATATATATATACACAGTATCTCACAAAAGTGAGTACACTCCTCACATTTTTGTAAATATTTTATTACATCTTTTCATGTGACAACACTGAAGAAATGACACTTTGCTACAATGTAAAGTAGTGAGTGTACATCTTGTCTAACAGTGTCAATTTGCTGTTCCCTCAAAATAAATCAACACACTCAACTCAAGCCATTAATGTCTAAACCGCTGGCAACAAAAGTGAGTACACCCTGTTACCCATTTTTTATATTTAAAATTTAATATCTCAAAGATATGATGTGGGTTAAATGAGAGCTCTTTGACCAAGAGTGAAAGCTTTAACACAATAACAAAATTTATTGGTAAGTAGTTTAAAGTCTATCTATACACAACCATCTATCTATAGTCTACACCCAGGAAGAAAATATTAGGTTAAAATAAGTGAATTACATGAAGGAATACAAAGTATATTCCTTAAAACATTAATCTACAAACATATTTAGTTACAAGTAAAATGCAGGCCTTTCCCATAATTACCCTTTCTCACCACCATTCCATTCTGATGACTGCTCTCCCAGCAAGAGCAAGATCTTTCCCATCTAGTCTGTGTATATCAATACGGCAGATGCCTCATTGGTTGGCATAGCATGGCAATTAATTGGTGAGCTTCCATTTTGCTGGTTAAGGATTGGCTGCATCTCCAAGCCCTATACTTTGCATAAGTCAACCCCCTTTAATGCAAATTCGTGTCACTATTAAGCCAGGAGATCGATTTGAACTTTCCCAGGAAGTTAAGTATTGGCCTCCCTTCATTGCATATCCCTGCATGGTATCCTTTGAAGTGAGTATGTGTAAAACAATGAGGTTTGACTCCCATTGTTCTTACACAAAAGCCTGGGCACTGACTTGTCTGGTCTACTCCGAGATATATATGAAAGATAATATGTTCTGGCCTGCATAGATACAAGCTAAATGAGATATATGCCTAATTACAATATTTTACAGCTATTAATGGAGATTTCACATAAACTCATAAGGCAACAACCCCTAAGTGAAAATGCCCAAATTGGGCCCAATTAGCCTTTTCCCTCCCTGGTGTCATGTGACTCATTGGTGTTACAAGGTCTCAGGTGTGAATGGGGAGCAGGTGGGTTAAATTTGGTGTTATCGCTCTCAGTCTTTCATACTGGTCACTGGAAGTTCAACATGGCACCTCATGGCAAGGGACTCTGAGGATCTGAAAAAAAGAATTGTTTCTCTACATAAAGATTGCCTAAGCTATATTAAGATTGCCAAGATCCTGAAACTGAGCTGCAGCACGGTGGCCAAGACCATACAGTGGTTTAGCAGGACAGGTTACACTCAGAACAGGCCTCGCTATGGTCGACCAAAGACACGTGCACGTGCTCAATGTCATATCCAGAGGTTGTCTTTGGGAAATAGACATATGAGTGCTGCCAGCATTGCTGCAGAGGTTGAAGGGGTGGGGTGTCAGCCAGTCAGTGCTCAGACCATATGCCGCATACTGCATTAAATTGGTCTGATGGCTGTCATCCCAGAAGGAAGCCTCCTCTAAAGAAAATGCACAAGAAAGCTCGCAAACAGTTTGCTGAAGACAAGCAGACTAAGGACATGGATTGCTAGAACCATATCCTGTGGTCTAATGAGTAGGGATGGGCTATCTGTTCGAGTCGAACATGAGTTTGACTCGAACATTGGCTGTTCACCTATTCGCCGAACAGTGAACAATTTGAGGTGTTCGCGGTAAATTCAAAAAGCCACAAAACACCCTTTAAAAGTCTATGGGAGAAATCTAAAGTGCTAATTTTAAAGGTTAATATGCAAGTTATTGTCATAAAAAGTATTTGGGGACCCGGGTCCTGCCCCAGGGGACATGTATCAATGCAAAAAAAAGTTTTAAAAACTGCCGTTTTTTCAGGAGCAGTGATTTTAATAATGTTTAAAGTGAAACAATAAAAGTGAAATATTCCTTTAAATTTTGTACCTGGGGGATGTCTATAGTATGCCTGTAAAGTAATGCATGTTTCCTGTGTTTATAACAGTCTGAGAGCAAAATAACGTTTCTAAAGGAAAAAAAGTAATTTAAAAGTACTAGCGCTAGTGCCGGCTATTAATGAATTGTCAGTCCCGACAATATACATAAAAGTCATTGAAAGTCATTGAAAAATTTTTAAAAAATGCGTGGGGGTCCCCCAAAATGCAATTACCAGGCTCTTCAGGTCTGGTATGGATATTAAGAGGAACTCCGTGCCAAAATTAGAAAAAAGATCAAAAATCCATACCAGACACTTCAGTTCAGAATACAATCAGGAGGAATCACAGGAACTGGAACCAGTTCCATCTTGGAAGTGGAGGAAAATAGTTGTAACAAAATGTCAGCCCTTACATTCTTAGTACCAGGTAAGAATGAAACAATGTAATTAAAACTAGACAAGAAAAGAGCCCATCGCGCCCTTCTGGGAGAGAGGCGTTTAGCCTCAGACAAGAATGTGAGATTCTTATGGTCAGTAAGAATGAGAACTGGCACAGCGGTACCTTCGAGGATTCTTGTCTCAATTCTTTCAAGGCTAAAATGATCGCTAACAGCTCTCTGTCACCAATCTCGTAATTGCACTCCACAGGAGACAATTTCTTGGGAAAGTAGCCACAAGGATGCATAGCTCTCTCAGAGGTAGGACGTTAAGACAGAAGGGCACCAACTCCAGTCTCAGAAGCATCAAACTCAAGGATTAAAGGTAACGTAGGATCAGGATGTGCCAACACAGGAGCAGAAACAAAGGCAGCCTTGAGACTCTCAAAGGCCTTAATGGACTCCAGGGACCAACTCTGTGGGTTACCCTCCTTTCTGGTCATATCAGTCAGGGGCTTAACCAGAGATGAGAAGCTACAAATAATCTTCTGATAATAGTTGGCAAAGCCAAGAAAACTCTGCAGAGGCTGTAAACCAATGGGTCGGGGCCACTGTAGGACTGCTGAAAGTTTCTCTGGGTCCATCAAAAAAACAGTAGTGGAAATGACATAACCCAGGAATTTAACCTGTTCACGATGGAATTCACACTCCAATTTACAATAGAGAATGTTCTCTCTTAGTTTCTGAAGCACACGGCAGACATCTGTGTGGTGGCTCTCCAGGGACTTGGAAAATATGAGGATATCGTCAAGATAAACCACCACACATAACTGCAACAAATCTTGGAGGAAATAACTTGGAATTGGATTATCTTATGATGAAGAGCCCCTACGGCCATGGACAATGGAACAGTCTCATGAGTCACATGGGCAGGCTGTAGAGGTCTCCCGTCAAGAGCCTCAATGACAAGTGGAGTGGCACACAGCTGCAGCGGAATTGAGTGCTTCAATACAAAGGCAGCATCATTGAACAGGCCTGCAACCCCAGAGTCGATTAGAACCTGTATGTCGACAGACGACTCAGCCTAAGAAAGGGTAACCAAAACCAGGGGCTTATTCTTCAGGATAACTGGGGATGAAACAACGCCACCTAAGGTCTGTCCATGACAGGACCTCAAGGTTCGGGCATTCCCTGGACGGGTAGGACAAGACTTCAAAAAGTAATGGGGGGCGTGACCGGATGTTGATGTGAGCTTCCTCCTAGCTCCGGCCTCCATGCTGCCCAGCCCCATTCCTAGCAGCCTAATCTAGCTTGCCGACTAGTTTGCCCACCTACTACTGCACATGCTGCGCTATCCTGACGGCTACCTTGACCAGTCATTCGTACCTCACCTGTGAGAGAGGAGGTGCACTGCAGAGGACGCTGGACGCTGGCGCTCGAAGCCGCTGCAGAGTGACGGCTTTCCACCGTGGCGCTGTGCTGCCGTGCACTCAGCTTGATCCACATTCAAACTACGCTGCATGTACCTCCCTGTCACTGTCGGCTTAGTTACCTGGCAATGCCCGGGGGCCCTCGCAAGAGCTGAGAAATCCCTGGTGACCCAGTCAGAAGCTCGGATGTATCAACCAAGACGCTCCAGCCTTCCCAGCCTCCCCTGCTTCAGCTACAGCTACAGCGGCAGACGCCGAGCGCACATGAAGAGCGCATACAGCTTTTGAACACTTCAGGACAGGTACGAGGGCATCTGGGTTTAGCCTAAAAGACCTGGTGTTGTAGAGGCGGACTTTACGGTATCTTGCTGATGTTATACAGTAGATGAAAAGAGAAAGTATGAAAGTGTAAAACAGGGGAAGAGCAAGGGGAGAGAAGGAAGGAAAGAGGCAAAGAAAACGCTTGTTAAGGAGTGCAGTTAAGCACCAGCGGTGGGTTATAAAGAAGTCACGCACATCCTAGAAGGTGGACTATAAAGGGGGTGACAGTAGTAACACCCGGATATACCAAACAGCAGACGAGGTGAAAGGTACTGTTGAAACCCTGCCCTGTCAGCTTCCCCAATGATGACCAGGAAGAAGGGTGAGGATCCCCAACAGCCACAGGAAAGCGCAACAATACAGGCCTCCCACTCTTCTAAGGAAAAAGGGAATTTAGTGGCACCATTATCTGCAGCGGCGGTGGCTAAAGCAAAGTTAGAAAAGTTTGCGCATACCCCTGCACATACCCCTGTTAAAAGTAACCAACTGCCTCACGAGAAGACACAGACAGGCCTGGTTGGGGATCGAAAAAGCGTGGGCAGAATGTCAGCAGCTTCATCTGTATTACCAGCTAGTACTAAAATAACAACAAATAAAAAAGTCCAGAGTTAGCCCCCCTGGAGAAAGGTACTGCATCAACCAGTGGCGCTCCCCCTGACCTAAGTACAGTTGTTGAACCCGAACCCACACTAAAGGAAGTATTGACCGCTGTGAATTCATGCAAGGGCTCCCTGAATGATCTGTGTAACCAACTAAGGGGCCTTAAGGAAGAACTATGCTCTATGAGCCAGGAGCTTCAGAAAGTATTAGAAAGGACCACACTTATAGAAGAAAGATTGAGCCAAGCCGAGGATATAGTGTACCCAATGCAATGAGAATTTAAGAGTATACAAGCGCAGTTTGAAATATACAGAAACAAAATGGATGAAATAGAAAATAGGATGCACAGATGCAATGTTAGGGTGATGGGTCTCCCAGAGGGAAGCGAGGGCCCTCGTCCCGAGGTATACATGGAAAATCTGCTCAGGGGGCTTTTTGGGACTGATATTTTTTCACCTTATTTTTCCATTGAGAGAGCGCATCGAATCCCCACCAGGCCCACTGCATCAGGGGGCCGCCATACACCAATGATTCTTAAGCTGTTTTGTTATAAGGACAAGGTGACGCTGATGCAAAAATCCAGAGAGAAAGGAGATATTTTTCATAACGACAATAGGATTTCACTGTACCCCGATTATTCCCCGGACTTGCAAAAAAGAAGGGCAGGCTTTATAGATGTGAAACGCGCACTACAGTCTCATAAAGTCTCATATGCTTTACTATACCCAGCGCGATTACGCGTAGAAGCTTTAGGGACAGTTTATTTTTTTGATACAGCTGACAAGGCCTCAGCATGGCTGGAGGACAACAAAAAGAACTTATAAATCCAGGAATTTGAGAAAGAGGAGAAAAGAGAAAAATGAAAAAGAGGATACATGTTGAATTATTAAAAGCTAAATAAGGGATGGGGTTGAGGGTGGGGGGGGGGTTTTGGGGTTGTTGTTTTTTTTTTTTTTTAGCATGGGCTGGAGGATGGGGGGAGCGAGGGTTGAAGGGTGTGAGAAAGCTCTAAATGGGTGTTGGTACACGATTAAGGTTGTGGGGTGTTTTTTTTCTCTTTTTTTTCTTTTTTTTTTGCTTTAGTGTTCTGAGAATATTTCCCCTTAAGGGATATGATATAAAAGTGTTGGGGGTGGGAGGCAGGAGGTGGATAATGGGTGGGTACGTTTGTTAACAGATGGGGTATGGAAGTATGGGTTAGATTGGGTCATAATAAAAGCCCTTAGGGCTAGCCGAATCAGGCATGGGAGGGGTAAGGGGAAGTCACTGGGTAAAGGGTTAATTATTCCCTACATGGGACTTAAACATAATAGTAAATTGAAGCAGGGCCAGGATAAGGGTAATATTCTACATAAGGGTTTGTGTTACCTATACAAGCACGAGGAAAGAAATGGAGTATTGGGGGTCTGGGGGAGACGAGAGGGGGAAGGTATTTGCCTTCTCTCCTCGCCCCTCACGCCTCTAACTATAGTTTTAGCTCTGATTGTTGATTTAGGAATCACAGAGGAGTTACAACAAATGATAAACTCTAAAGTAAGAAGTTTGATGTGTTTGACTGGGGGGTTTGGGCAAAAAAGTGGTTTATATTTTATATTGCATAAGATGGTGGTCTTGGGGTCATCCTCCGCTCTGGCCCTAATTTTGTATTTTTTGTGGGGTCTCTTTTATGGTTTTTTAATTTTTGGGTTGGTCTTTTTGTCAAAAATTTTCCTTTACCTACTCTTTGATGTCTAGCATAGTTTGAATAGGCTTGTGGAATGTTAGGGGTTTGGGCGATCCTGTTAAGAGAGCTGCTGTACTCTCAGAGCTGGAAGCCCAGGGTGTTGGACTGATTTGCCTGCAGGAGACGCACTTGACAAATGAATCCAAGCTACGAATTGGGGGTAGGAAATTTCAAATACAATTCCACTCAGTCTACTCTTCCTACTCGAGAGGAGTGAGCATATTGGTTAAAAAAGGGGTGGCGTTTACCTGCAGGGATGTCCGGATCGACACACTGGGCTGCTATATTTTTTTACACTGCCTGATAGATGGTAGAGCATTTGTTATAGCACATATATATATTCCCCCCCCATGTAAGTTGGAAATTCTATACTGTTTGTTGGAATATATGGAGAATAAGATAGGCACTCCGATGATTCTGATCGGGGACTTTAACACAGTCCTTGACAGTCGTCAGGACAGGTTTCCATCTAATACCCAGACAGAAAGGGCAATGGAGGGCAGGCTTGCACAGTTCCTAGAGGAAATGGGGTGGTGCGACCTCTGGAGAATCCGCAACCCAAACTATAGGCAATATTCTTGTTATTCAGGGACATATTGTACATTATCCCGAATAGATCTAGCCATAGGCAATAAGGAAGCGCACCCCTTAGTGCATAAAGTAGATTACGGCCCAAGAGGGTTATCAGACCACTCGCCTTTAAAACTGGTGGTGCACACCAGCGATAGACAAATACAGAGGCCTTGGACAGTAAATTCAGTATGGTTGGAGGTAATAGGGAGCACGGAAGAAATATCTATCAGTTTAAAGGAGTTTATATTATGTAACTTGGGCACAGCGTCAAGGGGGGTGGTTTGGGACACTCTAAAGGCCTTTCTCAGAGGGCTCCTAATCCAGCACATAACAAGGGTGAAGCGGAAAACAAGAATGCAGGGAGAACGCATTAGAAATGAGGTCATGGGGCTGGAAAGGCAGTATGTTCTGGACTCGACTCTAGAGTTAAGGGAGCTATGGACCAGGAAACAACAAGAATACAAAGCGATAACAATCAGAAACGTAGAGAATAGAAGGCTCTTTCAGAGGCAGAGGTTTTTTGAGGAGGGGGAAAGAGTGGGCCGAATGTTGGCTTTAGTGGCAAGTACTAATTCTCCATCCTCAACAGTCTCTGCAATTAGGTCCCCAAATGGGGAAATCGTGGCCGATTCTGTGAAAATCAAGGAGATATTTTTTGATTTTTACAGCACTTTGTACAAGTCAAAGCAGCCTACAGTAAGGGGAGAGATTGAAAAATTCTTGGAGGGATTCGTATTACCAACCCTTTCTACAGTAGATAAAGCTAACCTAGAATCCCCTATAACATTAGAAGAATTAAAGAGCGCTGTGGCAGGTATGCCCAATCACAAGACCCCAGGCCCAGATGGACTCCCCCTGGAAATATATAAATACTATGGGGAGGTTCTGCTCCCCACCCTCTTGAGGACACTAGAGGAGGCGGCCATAGATGGTGGTCTCCCTGCCTCAATGACAGAATCTAATATCATACTTATTCAAAAAGAAGAGAAGGACCAACTGGATGTATTGTCATACAGACCAATTTCGCTACTTTGCTCGGACATTAAAATTCTAGCAAAGGTATTAACAACTAGGCTAAGTAAATGCATCACCAACTTGGTACATCCAGACCAAGCAGGATTTATCCCCCATAGGTCTACCAGTGTCAACATTAGAAGGGCATATTTGAACTTGCAGACTCCAGTAGAGGGTAAGGACCCCAGAGCCATTATATCTCTGGATATAGCCAAAGCATTTGATAGCCTGGAATGGGGCTATCTCTGGGGGATAATGGAGAGATTTGGGTTTGGCCCAACCTTTATCAACTGGGTGAAAATTTTGTACAGCCACCCATCGGCTAAGTTAAAGGTCAACAATGAGTCCACAGATAGTTTAACGCTAGAAAGGGGCACAAGACAGGGGTGCCCACTATCGCCCCTTCTGTTTGCTCTGGCAATGGAGCCACTGGCAGAGGCTATAAGAAAGTCACCAGGGCTGCGGGGCTTTAGGAGGAAGTGTGGCAAAGAAAGAGTTGCAATTTATGCAGACAATGTTTTGGTATTCCTGGGGGACACGGGTCCATCCCTGGAAAAAACGATGCAACTGGTAGAAGGATTTGGGAAGATGTTGGGCCTGGTAATTAATTGGGACAAATCATTGCTACTACAGATTGACTCAACCACTAATACCCTCCCTGATGGTGCCCCTGGGTTAAATATAACTGATAAGATAAAGTACATGGGGATAGTAATGACTAGCGATCCCAATAACTACATCCGGGATAATTTGGCCCCCTTGCTTGAAAAGTTTAAAAGAAAATACGACATTTGGTCTCGGCTTCCCCTATCGCTGGCGGGACGCTCAAACCTGATCAGAATGATTTGGTTGCCACAGCTGCTATATATTCTCCATAACTCCCCGGTATGGATCGGGAGAAAATGGTTCCTGAAAATAAACTCTTTATTTAGGGAACTTGTTTGGAAGAAGGGCCAGGCCAGGATTAAATTGCAGACACTGCAGTAACCTACTTGTGAAGGAGGATTGGCAATCTCTCATCCCTATGGCTACTATTTAGCTGCCCAAATGCAGCACATGGGGGTTTGCAAATCCCTGGGTGAAGCAAGCGCCAGCAACAAAATAATGCTAGAAGGCAATTCGCATAGGCGTTTGGTGGATGCACTAGAAGCAGGTTCACTCCAGAGAAAGTTGCCAACACATAAACTAGTAAATAAGATCTGGCAGACAGTTAAGAAGACCATGGGGTATAGAGGCATCACTGAGTTCTCACCTATATGGTTTAATAAATCTCTGGGGGAATTAATGTCTATAGAAAAGAATCCCGTTTGGGAAATTCACGGAATACATAGATTGGTCCATCTGTATAGAGATATTAACTTAAAATCCTTTATGGAATTGAGAATAGAATTTGGAGTTCCATACAATATATTTTACAATTACCTACAGATCAGGCATGCACTAAATACCCAATTTAGGACCTGCCCTATGGAGTGGTGTAAAGCACCACTCCTTAATAAAATAGTTAAAGCAACAAATACTAAGGGACTGATTGCGGATGTGTATGAGCAGTTATTGGATAAGACGCTAGTTCAGGGCGTGCCCCATGGTCCTAGGGAGGGGTGGGAGGCGGATGTGGGGGAGTTGACGGACACTCAGTGGAAAAAAATAATGGAACTTGGGCCGTTGGTGTCCGTCTCTCCGTCCCAGAAGGCCTCGCACCTCTTCCTTTTACATAGAGTATATTACACTCCTAGGAGACTGTATAGGTTCGGGTGTAGACCAGACGACAAGTGTTCTAGGTGTTATAGGACAGGAGATCTCATACACATGGTATGGAGGTGTCCAAAACTAGCAAGATACTGGTCGGAAGTGGTCGGGACAATAAACCACAGATTTAAGGTAAAATTGGAATTAGACGCTAAGGTGTGTATACATGTGTGATAACATGGGGAATTCCAGCACAACCACTGCCATAGTAAGGTGCCTATATCAAGCGAGAAAACTGTTAGCACAATCCTGGCTCTCAGCAATGCCTCCAACTATAGGGGAATGGCTTAAGACAATGGACTCCCTGGTCTGGATAGAAAGGACGGTATACACTAAAAAAGGAAACTATAATAAATTTCTCAGTATATGGAGGCCCTGGCTCAAGGAGCTGAATATACGGCATCTCTTCTGAATTAACTATAGAATCTGGGTGGCTCCTTTTGGGGACAGGGGAGAATAAAGGCCCAAACTGGATAAATCTGTGTGAAGGAGCAAGCTCCACTGGGACATAGGCGGACGCAGAATATCGCGGGCTCCAGTGCTAATAAATTCAATTGTTGTGCGGTTTATTGGGGAAGGGAAGGGGGTGGTAAGATGGGAAGTAGATTAAGTGTGGGTGGGAAGAGTAGGGAAGCAAAAAGGGGGAAAAACAATACAATGCAATTTGTTACTCATCATACCTTTATAAATGTTTGTATTTATCACTGCGCACTGCAGCGCTGGCTGCGAATAGTTTATTGTCCTTGTAATCTTCTTTCCTGTCTTTGATATCTGCACTATAATACAGTGCGCTTTGCAATGTCTGTAATTATTAATAAAAAAGATTTGAAACGGAAAAGTGGGGGGGGGGGGGGGAGAGAGATCGTGGAAAATACTTAACATTTTACTTTTTTTTGGTACTATGCGATTGATCCATGAACTATGTTGATTGTGGTGGTTATGTGTGTTGTTTTATATATATGTATGTTAAGCATGCCTAATAAGGTTTTGTGATGAAATGTTATGGAATGTTTTTATGTGGAAAATATCTTAATAAAAATAATTGAAGCGCAAAAAGTGACCTTTCTGGCCACAATAAAGGCACAATCTCTCCCTCCTCCTAAAGGTTCTCTCATCTGCAGAGAGAAGCGTGAAGCCCAAGTGCATGGGTTCATCTTCACTGTCCAACTCGGTACCAGTGTTAGGACCACAGATATCAGGGTGCCATGACGAGGCTCTGTGGCTTACGCATGCGTTTGCAAATGCATGCAGACTAAACCCCTGTTTTTAATGCATATTGTTAGACAGGTTAATTTGGTTGTCTGCGAGCTGGTGGTAAGTAGGCTTGGAATTTTTTTCCTGGCCATTCCCTAGGCCTTGTTTATATCTGTTTGTAGCCCTCCAATGCTGCTTACTGCGATAGCCAGCTATAAATGAGGGTGGTGGCAAGTTTTTTGAGATCATCTTGGTGTGTGTATTGGTCCAGGAACGCACCAGCATCTTTGCAGCCATTGTGCTATTTGCTAGGTGTCTGGTGTGCTCCTGTACCTTTAAGAAGGGATGGGCTGCCCTTCAGTCCACCTGCTCTCATTTATCCATCAAAATGCATGTGCCTCCAGTGTGGGGACACTCATATTTTAGTGTTAGGACCACAGATATCAGGGTGCCGTGACGAGGCTCTGTGGCTTACGCATGCGTTCGCAAATGCGTGCGGACTAAACCCCTGTTTTTAACGCATACTGTTAGACAGATTAATTTGGTTGTCTGCAAGCTGGTGGTAAGTAGGCTTGGAATATTTTCCTGGGCATTCCCCAGGCCTTGTTTATATCAGTCCCAGGAGACATGGGAGGTGAGAGAGGCAAGGGTGCGACTGCAAAGCTTGGAGACAAATGTACAGGAGGCTTCTTTCTCTGAGTCTGAAGTCAATGAGGATGGAAAACGTGATCAACTTCTCCAGCTCAGTTGGTATATCTCGGTGCTTCTGTCTGATCCTTGATGGTATCCGAGAGACCATGAGAAAAAGTAGCCATGTGGGCCTCGTTGTTCCACGCAACCTCTGCTGCCAGAGTACGGAATTCAATGGCATAATCGGCAACAGTTCTCGTACTCTGTTTGATGGACATGAGGCACTTGGCAGCAGAAGTGGAGCATTCAGGAACGTCAAATACCCTTTTAAAAGAAGCCACAAACTGAGGGTAACTCAAGACAACAGGTTTTTGCGTCTCCCATAGAGGGTTTGCCCCGGCCACGGCTCTCTCAGAAAGCAAAGATATCACAAAACTTACTTTGCTTCTATCTGTGGGAAACACCCAGGGCAGCATCTCAAAGTATATCTCAACCTGGTTGAGAAACCCTCTGCATTGGACTCAATCACCCCCAAATAGCTAGGGAAGCAGAGCGGAACCAGACATACCTCTTATAGAGGTAATACTCAAGGTGCCTGCACAGAGACTGGAGCAGCAGCAGGGATGGCCTGCAACACAGGTTGTACCGGAGCAGCCACAGTGTGAGATTCCAGGTGAACCGTGCGACTCAGGAGCGTTTGTAATGCCACGACAAACTGATCCATGTGGTGATCCTGCTCATCCAATCTGGAAAAAATGTCACCAACAAGTGCATTGACTGCATCTTCTGAATTCATGGCCTTCGCCCTACTGTCAGAAACCATGAATCAGACTGAGACAGAAGTACAGTTAAATCACACTTGTTTAATAATAATAATAATAATAATAATAATAAAAAGATAAACAGAGTAAAGGTAGTCAAAACATAGCCAGAGTTCAGAAATCGGAACAGATAGTCAGACAAGCCAAAATGGCAGGGAGCCAGAGAACAGCGTAGTAGAACAGCAAGCAGGATCTGGAGCCAGAAGGAATGTCAGCCAAGCAAGTCTTTAACAGGAACACAGGAGAGCGTCTCTAGAGATGTGACAAAGGCGAAGGCAGAGATCATCTGGACTGGACGGCTTAAGTAGGCAGGACTGACGAGCAGGATATCATCAACAGGTGAGTCACTGTGGAGAGATAGGAGCTGGCAATTAGCCAACAGTTGAGTGGCCAGCTCAGAGAAGGAAGGGCTGTGCCCAGCCCTGACACTTTCCTAGGATACAGACATTAGGTAATCACCTATTGTGGCCAAGATAAAATCATAAAGTCTGATTTGGGATTTGATTGGGAACGCCAAATCTTACCTACCATCCAGGGAAGGGAACTGGTCTCACAGTCATGGCAACAGAAATACTGTGTGCCAGAGCCCCTGTGTATATGTAGGGCTCCTGTTCGGCAATGCCCACACTGCCGAAATGATGTGCAACCTCAATGGATCCGGCCCCACAGTGCGCTTGCTTGAAAATCACACATGCGCTGTGTCTCCGTTCAGCAAACACATAGTATCCATGTCCAGAGATCAGGATGCCCAATGGACAGTGAGGGGAGGGCCACAGGACAGTGCAGTCCTCCCCTCACTGCGTAGCCGCACACCCACCAGTGTTCAATCAAGAAATGGCCACCATCAAAAAATGCCTCCAATGGGTCTGCGCATGCACAGTACGCAACGTCACGCCAGCTGATATGTTGATCAGCTGGTGTGACATCAACACGGTGCATGTGTAGATCATCTGAGGCAGTATTTGACGATCTGTTAAGCACCGAGAGAGAATAAAATTGTCAGATTCTGTCGGGTCCCGGCAATATGGATGAAAATCAGTGAGACAAATGGCATGGATACCCACCCCCCAGTCCATTACCAGGCCCTTTGGGTCTTGCATGGATATTGAGAGGAACCCCGCACCCAAATTAAAAAAAGGAAAGGCGTGGGGCCCCCAAGCCCTATATACTCTGAACAGCAGTATACAGGCGGTACAAACAAGACAGGGACTGTAGGTTTGTTGTTAAGTAGAATCTGTTTGTAATTTTACACTGGTATATTTGTAAAGTGTAGCTCCAGCCAAAAAATCTATTTTTAAGCTTTTTGGAAAACATAGAGAAGGGTTATCACCCCTGTAACATTTGTTTTTCTGTCTGTGCACCTCTTCAGAAGATTTCACCTCACTTTCTGTCCCAATGACAAATGTTTTTTGAAAATTTGGGGTTTTTAGTGAAACAAAGATTGGTGATAAAGCATCAGTGAAGAGGAGACACGTTTTTCCCATATTAACTCTTACAGGAGAGAATTTCCCTTCCTAGGGGTAGATTTCATCTCACTTCCTGTTGTCTTCTTCCGTTTGCAAGTAGGAGTCGTTTGTAAGTCGGATGTTTGAAAGTAGGGGCCTGCCCTATATACTCTGCAGAAATTGGGGCCTTAGGTGTTGGTGCTGCCACAACACTGTAAGCCCTCACAGTTACTCTTGGTGGGCGCAGGAATGGGCCCTGCTGTGAACTATTATATCAAGAATTGTAATTACATGCCATTGTTGAACAGTGGTAGAAAAATTGGGCCTTTGGTGGTGGTGGTGGTGCTGGTGCCACAACACTGTAAGCCCTCACAGTTACTCTTGGTGGGGGCTGGAACAGGCCCTGCTGTGAAATATTATATCAACAATTGTAATTACATGCACCTGTTGAACGGGGCAGAAAAATTGGGTCTTTAGTGGTGGTGTTGGTGGTGTTGCCACAACACTATAAGCCCTCATAGTTACTCTTGGTGGGCCTTAGGCACTGGTGCCGAAACACTGCAACCCCTCACAGATGTTATAGTTGGAGCACAGGAATGAGCCCTGCTGCAAAGTATTGCTTCAAAAATTGTAATTACACGCCCATGTTAAACAGGGGCTGAAAAAATGGGCCTTGGGCACTGGTGCTGGTGCCACAACATTGCAACCCCTCACAGATACTCTAGTTGGAGCGCAGGAATGAGCCCTGCTGCAAAGTATTGCATCAAACATTGTAATTACACGCCCCTGTTAAACAGGGGCAGAAAAATTGGGCCTTAGCCACTGCTGCCACAACACTGCAACCCCTCACAGATGCTATAGTTGGAGCGCAGGAATAAGCCCTGATGCAAAGTATTGCAGAAAAAAATTGTAATTGTAAGCAATTATCAGCATGAAAATTGAGGAGGAAGAGGATTGTCACTCAGCATAACAGGATAGTCACTCAGCATCAGCATAGGCAGGCTTGAAGGGATCTCACATTTAAAAAAAAAATCAATTGGTTACATCAGCAGCAGGTGCTTGGTAGCTGGTGATCCAAGACTGATTAATTTTTATGAAGGTCAGCCGATCGACCGATTCGGTGGACAGGCGCACCCTGTGATCAGTTACAAAGCCTCCAGCAGCACTGAATGTGCGTTCCGAGAGAATGCTGGATGCAGGACAGGCCAGTAGCTCAATTACATACTGTGCAAGCTCTGGCCAGTGATCCATCCTCAAGACCCAGTAACCCAGAGAATTTTCGGTGGGAAAGGTGTCCAAGTATGATCTTGCCCCTAGGTAATCCTGCACCATGGGAATCAGACGCTGGCGATGGTTGCTGGAACCAATCAGACCTTGGGGCTGCGGACTAAAAAATTGTCTGAACGCATCGGTCAGATGGCCACCTTCTCCACTGCTCCTTCTGTGACTGACCGAAGCCTCAGCAACACGTTGTCCAGGAGGACCAGGAAATTGTAACCTGCCAGGCTCTGGAAACACATTGCACAAACCTTTCTGCAAGGCCTTCTGAAGATGTTTCATCCTCTGCTCCCTCTGCGATGGCAAGATAAGGTCCGCAACCTTACCCATGTAACGTGGATCAAGGAGGATTGCCAGCCAGTAATGATCCCTCTCCTTGATACCAAGGATCCTTCTGCAGGCTTTGCAGAATCAAGGAGGCTATGCAGCGTAGGTTTACTGAGGCATTCGGTCCAGAGTCCTCTGGGTCACTAAGGACGATATGATCCGCATCCACCACCTTCTAGCCACGTACAAGTCCATGGGTTTCTATGGACTTTAAATGATCCCTTGAAGACTGCTGCTGATGCTGAGTGCCAGGCTCCACCTCCATGCTGACACAATCCTCCTCCTCCTCCTCCTCCTCCTCTTCCTGTGTGATCGGCGGGCACGCAGGAACACTGTCTGGATAAAGGGGGCCTTGAGAGGTAAGGAAGTCCTCCTCTTCCTCCCTCTGTTCTGCCTCAAGTGCCCTGTCCATTATTCAATGCAGCATGTGCTCCAACAGGTGGACAAGAGGGACAGTGTCACTGATGCATGCACTGTCACTGCTCAGCATCCTCGTGGCGTCTTCAAATGGTGACTGGACAGTGCATGCATCCCTGATCATAGCTCACTGGCGTGGGGAAAAAAAACAAGCTTCCCTGACCCTGTCCTGGTGCCATAGTGGCATAGGTACTCATTGATGGCCCTCTGCTGCGTGTGCAGATGCTGCAGCATGGCCAACGTTGAGTTCCACCTGGTGGGCTTTTCACAGATTAGGCGGTTCTTTGGCAGGTTAAATTCCTTTTGGAGGTCAGCCAGCTGAGCACTGGCATTATATGACCTGTGGAAATGCACACAGACATTCCTGGCCTGCCTCAGGACATCCTGTAAGCCTGGGTACCTGCCCAAGAACCGCTGCACCACCAAGTTAAGGATTGGAACCAAACAGGGCACATGGGTCAGTTGTCCCTGTCAGAGGGCGGAGAAGAGGTTGGTGCCATTGTCGCAAACCACCATACCTGGCTTAAGCTGTTGTGGCGTCAACCACCTCTGAACCTGCCCCTGCAGAGCTGACAGAACCTCTGCCCCAGTGTGGCTCCTGTCCCCCAAGCACACCAGCTCAAGCCCCGCATGGCATCTTTTTGCTTGCGTGCTTGTGTAGCCCCTTGAACGCCTACGGAGCACCACTGGTTCCGAGGACTAATCAGCACAGGAAGAGGCCATGGAGGAACAAGAAGAAGAGGGGGTGGAGGAGAGAGGTGTGGCAGAATCACCACTAGTAGAATTTTGGAGGCGTGGTGGCAGAACAACCTCCAACACTACTGCACCCTGTCCTGCATCATTCCCAGCTGCCAGAAGAGTCACCCAGTGCACGGTGAGAGAGAGGTAACGTCCCTGTCCATGCCTGCTGGACCATGAGACAGCGGTAATATGCACCTTACCACTGACCGCCCTGTCCAGCAAGGCCAAGACATGTGCCTTCCACATGCCGGTAGAGAGCCAGAATCGCCTTCCATGAGAAAAAGTGGTGTTCAGGAACCTGTCACCGAGGAACCGCACATTCCACAAACTCACGGAAGGGGGCAGAGTCTACCAACTGAAAAGGCAGCAGTTGAAGTGCTAGCGATTTAGCCAAGCTAGCATTCAACCGCTGGGCATGTGGATGGCTGGGAGCGAACTTCTTTTGGCGGTGCAGCAGCTGGGGCAGGGAAATTTGCCTGGTACAGGTTTCAGAGAGGACTGAGGGTATAGTGGGGTTGGGGATCCCAGCTGATGAGGAGCAAGGAGAGGTCCGCTTTGTTCTTTTGTTCTTTGCTGTGGCCTTTTAGGTACGCTTGCCAACGAACTGCATGGCAGGTTGACATATGTCTGGTCAAGCATGTGGTGCCCAAGCGGGTGATGTTTTGGCCACGCGAGATACGATTGAGACATATGTTGCAAATAGCAGCGGTGGAATCTGATGCACTCGTCTCAAAAAAGGCCTACACCAAAGAACTTTTGAAATAACATGCAGAGACAGCAGCTCCCTGCACATGCGGAGCTCTGCGGTGTGATGCAGTTGGTGCCCTTTAGCTGACCCCTTGAGGGCATCCTGCCTCGTTGGAGATGTGCCTCCTCCTCCTCTCTCCTATCAGGCACCCACGTGGAGTCAGTGACCTCATCATCCCCTCCTTCCTCATCACTGGAGCAAACCTGGCAGTATGCTGCAGCTGGGGGAACATGACTGCCAGATTGCTGTCCTTCTTGGGCACCCCCTCTCTCTGGGCTCACGTTACTGCCTTCCTCTAGCTGCGTACCATCATCGGAGCCTTCAACACGCTGGGCATCCTCCTGGAGCATGTACCCAACACTGTGGTCAAACAGTTTGGGGGACTTTTCAGGAGGACATGGTGGGGCTAGGGAAGGAGTGACTGATGCCATTGAGCCGAGGGAAGAGGCTGCGTTGGCAACTGCTTTGCCAGACAAAGTACCCTGAGCCTGGGTGAGAGAGGATGAGGAGGATGAGAACGGCTTGGTCTTCCACATGTTGCGGCTCAACGCGGCCAGCTGCCAAAAAAAAAGACAAGCTTGTCCCATAGCCACGTGCTGATGAGGATGCACCGTCTCCACGACCAGCACTGTTGCCTCTAGACACAGAGCCTGCTTGCTCTCTTTTATTGGCTTGTGACTGTTTGCCTCTCCTTGTTGCAGTGAGATGTCGCTGTACAAAGCTGGGATGTATATATATATATATATATATATATATATATACTGATACCAATTGTGCAGAGGACTCAGTACACTAACTGTAAATACTGCAGCTGCCTGCCTGTGGTACTAATAGGATCAGAAGAACACCACCAAATTTCATCAGGTAGCTTTAGGTGCACACTGTGCAGAGGACACAGTACACTAACTGTAAATACTGCAGCTCCCTGCCTGTGGTACTAATAGGATCAAAAGAACACCACCAATGTTCTTCAGGCAGCTTTAGGTGCACACTGTGCAGAGGACACAGTACACTAACTGTAAATACTGTAGCTGCCTGCCTGTGGTGCTAATAGGATCAGAAGAACACCACCAATTTTCTTCAGGTAGCTTTAGGAGCACACTGTGCAGAGGACACCATGCACTAACGGTAAATACTGTAACTGCCTGCCTGTGGTACTAATAGGATCAGAAGAACACCAGCAATTTTCTTCAGGTAGCTTTAGGTGCACACTGTGCAAAGGACACAGTACACTAACTGTAAATACTGTAGCTGCCTGCCTGTGGTACTAATATGATCAGAAGAACACCAGCAATTTTCTTCAGGTAGCTTTAGGAGCACACTGTGCAAAGGACACAGTACACTAATGCCCCGTACACACGGTCGGATTTTCCGATGGAAAAAGTCCAATCGGAGCGTGTTGTCGGAAATTCCGACCGTGTTTGGGCTCCATTGGACATTTTCCATTGGATTTTCCGACACACAAAGTTGGAGAGCAGGAGATAAAATTTGCCGATCGCGTCAATTCCGACCGTGTGTGGCCTGTTCCGACGCACAAAGTGCCACGCATGCTCAGAAGAAATTCCGGCACGGAGCAGCTCGTTCTGGTAAACTTAGCGTTCGCAATGGATACAGCACTTTCGTCACGCTGCAATGTTAAAAATGGTTTAATACAGCGCACTCTCTTCTTCTTTATAATGTGACAAGAATTAAGTCGTTTTGCTGCTCATATTCACACACACTTCTCACAAACTTATTTCGTTACTATTTATCGTGATTCCCTCAATATATTTTGATTTCTCACATCTGATAACATATTTTTGTATATTTTTTATATATTTTTTGGCTTTAATGTAGATTCTTTTTTTATGTTTGTATTTTATTTTTATTTTTTTTGCGATTTTGATTTGTACTCCCGAAAATGTTTGTGTGTTTGTTGTGACAAGTTCCCACAACACCATTGATATGTTGTTCTATCTAATCTGTAGGAGATTGTTTGGTGTTGTTGTCCCTTGTTAATTTCACATTGTATTTTAGAAATGTACCTGAATCGTCACCAACAAACTGTCCTTTTTGGATGAAAACACACACAGGAGAGTATAATTTACATAAAAATTTTTATTAAGGGCTCACAACTAAACAAAGAGGGAGGCAACGCTGGAGAAACTGCAGAAGTGGGTGAAGCCTTGGACCCCCAGGGCAGACGTCAACTATTTTTATGCAAAATCGGTGGCCTGAGGAGTCCTTATCTAAGGGAGGGCAGTCTGGTCCAGAAGTCCCAGAGATCATGAACAGCAGCAGATGACATCTGTGTCCCCAGGCTGTGGTCATACTAGAGACTGCAGCTTTTGTCAGACCAGACTGAACCCAGGGTCATCACTCTCTTGCCTTCCTTCCACGCTTCCTTACACGCGGTGGCTCTGGTGGTGGAGTTGTGGCAGCAGGAGGAGGAGGAGGAGGATGATCCAACTCAACCACGTCGGTCTTGGGTGTTAGTTCCCCACTCACCCCCTTACGTAGGACTTTATACAGAAGGTCCTCACAGAGGAGCATGGCAGCCATGCAGGCAAAGGCCTCTTCAGGAGTTGGTAAAGCTCGGAGGGACGCCGAAGCCTCCTGGATCAGCCTGAACGCTGAATCCTGCACGGGACTCGGAGTGGCCTTCCTGGCTCGTTTATATGGCAGGCGGAGGGGAGGGACCTGAGACTCAGTCAGGCTGCGACTGGTCCCTGGCTTCTCCTGGCTGCCACTTAGCCCCGCCTCCTCCTGGCTGCAACTAATCTCCGCCTCCTCCTGATTGCCACATTCCACAACCTCCTCCTGGCTGAGGTCTTCCTGTGTATGAAAAAGGGACATAGTTTTAATATTTTTTCCATCAATCACACACAATTTTCACCTCCTGACTGCTGCAAATTGAATGTTAACAAATATAACTAGGACTATCCTTCTGAGCCCAGCATTTTTCATTCTTGTCCCAATTTTGGGTGCCCACTACTGTCTATTGATATGTAAAACACTTTTTTTCAATCAGCAATTAGTGATCAATAATAACATCTAGTAAACATCATTTATTTATTGACCAGAAATCTGTAGAATAATACTATACCTGGCTCCAGCTGGGCTCCTCCACTTCATCCTGGCTGGAAGGCCCAGGTTGGACATCGGAAGCCTCAGCTGGGATGGAAGGAAGCGTGGAAGGAAGAGTGGAAGGAAGAGTAGAGAGGGATTCCCTGACTTCAGTGTGGTCTGACAGAAATCGCAGTCTCTCATAGTACCACAACCTGGGGACATAAACATCATCTGCTGCAGCTCCAGATCTCTGGGAATCTGTGACCTTCTTGCGCTCCCTAAGATATGTGCTCCTCAGGCCATCAATTTTGGCTTTTAAATAAGGGATGGTTGCTGTGGGGACCACCGGCTTCACCAACTCCAGCAGTTTCTCCAGCGCTGCTTGCCTCTTCTGTTTATGGTTATAGTGGGGGTGTCTCACTTGCCACAGACAGGGCAGCTCCCTGTATTTGTCAATGAACAGGGGCAGGAAATTGTGGTCGTTGAATCCATCCATTTTCTCTGCAAGACACAACACAAGACAAACCCTAATGTCAGGCCAAACTCCCCTAATCTTGTTACAATATAGGCTTCCATTTCGAAGCAGTATAGGTGCAAGTTTAGATCTTACCTTCGTTATCACGATCGGCGTCTCCGATGCTCCTTCCCCTGCTCACAGATCGTACGTAATACGCACGTGTGTTACGCTTTATACACACTGCGCATGCGTATAACTCCGCCTGCCCCTTTCTAGTCTATTCCCCGCCCCTTTTCGTTCGGCACAGTGGGGGAAGAGCACATGGCGGATAGACAGCAGGTGCGTGCTAATTGTAGCAACAAGGAGGAGGAGGAGGAGGAGAGGCCGGATCCGGACACGTCCCGATCCAGAAGGAGATTTAAGGACTCAAATATGTCCTTTGGGGAGATGTTGGAGATGGTGGACATCCTGAAGAAGGCCGACTATGACGGAATGTATGGACCTTACCCCAACCCCAATGTCAGAAAGGCCAAGATCATGGCAAAAGTGGTCAGGAGTCTGCACCAGAATTTCGGGGTACGACGATCAACAAATCAGGAAGCGGTGGTCGGACCTCAAATTACGAGAACATGAGCAGTACAGAAAGATCTGGAGAGTGCTGCAAAAAAGTAAGTAGTTGTGCTGTGTTCCTATTCTTTATGTTTATTACGTTTGTGCTGCTCCATGTGCTTTTAGGAACTGTTGTACAGTTTAAAATGGCAACTTTCATGTTCATGGGCACATTATTCGTTCGGATCAAACATTTTTCGTTCCAACTATAAAATACCATTGTTTAGCCCATATGCATTTGGCCACCATTTTGACGCCCTATACTTGTCTTCACAGAATTGGGTTGTGTAGATGGCTTTGTTACTAGAATGAAATGCAAACTAGATTCTGTGTAAGGAGAGGACACTGAGCAGCTGTTTTCACATCTGGACACTGGAGCACTAGTGTGGGACACAAGAACACCCTTTTTATTAGGGGGGGCACACAGGTGCTCCAGTGTATACTATAGGGGGGGTCTCCATCTGGGAAGCTTGTACCAAACAGGTAAAGTATTGCAGGTTGACAAAGGACACTAAAAAAGGTACATCTTGGAACTCTGCTAAAATTGACAATTGTACCCCACTTCCAAGCAATGTTTCATCTTTATAGTTCTGCCCTCAAATATCTGTGTGCTAATTATACCATTTGTTTTACATAGGGGATAAAAGACTCGGAGGACACCCCTCATCTGAGGAGACCAGAGCCCCCCCCTCTGGAAGAAGGGGAAATCCCCCCAACACAAGCTGAGCAGGAGGAAGAAGATGTGGTGGAACTAGTCACCACAACAGGTGAGTGTCTGCGACCACAGGCTCAGATATGAGATGTATGGCGGCATTTTTTTGAAACCTAATTTATTTTGGGGTTCCTCTCTTTTTAGGTGATCGTGAGGTTGTGGATGAAGATCCTTTCACATCCGAAAGTGCCCAGATCCTGATCGGGGAGATCATGGGGTGTAATTTACAATTGGAAATCATCAAGCAAAACATCAATGATGTTATTCCAAAAAATAAAAACATCATTTATGTTTTGGGGCGAGTTTAAAACTCCTCCAGATCACTTTCTTCTTTTGTGTGCTACAATGTGCTAAATGTTTTTGTGATTTTTCCCAAAGCCAAATTTGGAGGATGCACACAGTGTGTCAACATGTGCTATCTGCCATCACGGGAGATCAATGGATGCGTTTTGGGGGTGAAACCCCTTCCTCAATAATAAAGTAGCTGAGAGGAAGGGCTTGCTCCTCCAAAACACATCCCTTGATCCCCCGTGATGGCAGCTAGCACATGTTGACATTGGGAAATTTGTGTGCATCTTCCAAATTTGGCTTTTCCAGGGGTGATTTCCCCCCATCTGAACGCAATATCAAACACAGTTCCTAAATACTCATGTCTGATATTGCCTTCAAATTCGACCAAATGTGACATTTGTAAGTTCAAGATTTGTGTATTTTCTTGTTGGTTTTACACAGGCCTGTTTTATCTAAAATGGACATTTTGATTTTTGATAATGCCACCACAAAAATTGGTATACCACAAACATGTTGGTTTGTTTGAAAAACCTTTGGTAAATGCACATGTGATTGTGCAGGTATTAAAAAGATTGTTAATCAAGAATGTGTGGATTATTGTCTCAACGCTACAACACTTTTGGGGTGATGTAATTGTTATTTTCTGAGAAAATGGGGGTTATTTCCTGAGGGCAAAACCACTTTGCACTACAGGTGCAGTTTCAGTGCAGTTGCAAGTGCACTTGTAGTGAAATGTTTTTTTGCATTTAGTAAATAACAGCCAACAGTGCTTTGTATAAGGTTACACAATCACGACATTTTCTGGACTCAACACATTTCTGTCAGGGTTAGCTAAAACAAACACAAGCAGTAAATGTCCACAAAGAATTTCTTTTTTTTTTATTATAAAAAAGATTCACAGATTGTCTGGCATATTGATAGCCCCCCTACCCGCAAAGAACTCCAGGTACCGTAACCGGACATCACGGGCACTCAGGAAGGGCAAGCCAGGACGGCCACTTTCAAGCGCCGTCAGTGTGGTTTAATGTATCATTCCGGCCTCAGGCCCAACTGAGCCAGCATAGTTGGCCGAATGTTTCCTTAAAAAGTTATGGAGAACACAGCACGCAAGTATAACATGGTTCAGTTTATACTCCGCCATATGGATGGGTGTCATAAATAGGCGGAACCGGCTGGCCAGGATTCCAAATATGTTCTCCACCACTCTTCGGGCTCTGGCCAGCCGGTAATTAAAAACCCTCTGTTCTGGGGTGAGGGTCCTCATTGGGAATGGCCGCATCAGGTGGTCCCCCAATGCAAACGCTTCATCAGCAATGAACACAAATGGGAGTCCTTCAACATTGTCCTCTGGAGCTGGCAAGTCCAAGCTGCCATTCTGGAGACGCCTGTAGAACTCCGTCTGGGCGATGACTCCACCATCGGACATGCGGCCATTCTTCCCCACGTCCACATACAAGAAGTCATAATTAGCCGACACCACTGCCAACATCACTATACTATTAAGCCCCTTGTAATTATAATAGTACGACCCCGAGTTGGGTGGTGGACGATGTGGACGTGTTTCCCATCAATTACCCCTCCGCAGTTAGGAAAGTCCCACCGCTGGGCAAAATGGGAGGCCACAGTCTGCCATTCCTGTGGCGTGGAAGGAAACTGTTGAGGAAAAAGCAATAAACATTACTATTTTTTCACAGAAACATGGCAAGCAGATTAGACACAAACATTATGGGGCAACCTCCAGATAGCATTTAGTAAGGGGAATTTAACAAGGCCAAAGTATACACATAAGGTACACATATCATATTCCCCCTCCCCCCTCTCATGGGCCATTTCTAACATTATAGGGGGTGTGTGGAAATATTGGACAGGTAACCCTCTTCACTTCATTGAGAGATGAATGCCTAAATAATGGGTATTACTTTGAACAGACCCTCCTTAGTTACACTATTGGCAGCCCACTGGACAGGTAAGAAGTGTCATAATACAAAGATAGAAATACACATTGTACACATTTGAGGACATTTGGACATTCTGCTATTACCTATCAAGATAATAATAGGATCCCAAAACTTTAAACAGTACCATTTGAAAGTATACAGGCAGGCCCTTGCACTACATGCTTTGGGGAATTCATCCATAAATCTGAGCACTAAAGAGGTGGGTATAGTGTGTATGGGTTTGGAAAAGTCAGCAGATAGATGATTGAGGATAGAGAATTGGGATCAGCTGACTTAGCAGTTGGGGGAGGGAGGGTTACTAAAAATTATTTGGGTACACCACAAAAAAAAGAAAAGCCTCTGGCACTCTGCCTGAATTTAAATCAAAAATAACATTTCCAAACATTTTAGGGGGTGTTTGGGGTAAAGCACTACTATGAAGCTGATAAAATACATTGTTAAGTGACTACATGAGGTGAATATAGGGCTAGGAGACACCATGCTGAGGAGGTTATTGAAGGGCAAATATGTATGAAGGACCTAAAATAATAATTACATTAAAATCCAGCATGCATGAGGACAAAGGGGACATTCACAGCATATTACAATCATGGTAATTAGGGAATGAGGAAAGAAATACAATATATTAGCAAACATTCAATACAATAAAATGTGATATAAAAGGATAAAAATCTTACCTTCATATACTCCTTCTGCAGGACCTGGATGATGGCAGAACAGGTCTCCGGGATAATGATCCCCAGAGCCTGGGGGGAGATGCCTGTCGAGAACTTTAAGTCCTGCAGACTTCTCCCTGTCGCCAAATACCGCAGGGTAGTGACGAGCCTCTGCTCCGGAGTGATGGCTTGCCTCATGCAGGTATCCTGCCTGCTAATATAAGGGGTCAGCGAAGCCAACAGACGGTGAAACACGGGGTCCGTCATCCTGAGAAAGTTCCTGAAATCATCAGGATTATTCTCATGGATCTCACGGAGCAAAGGCATATGAGAGAACTGGTCACGCTGAAGCAACCAATTCTTGGTCCATGAACTCCTCCCCACCCTGTTCATGGACTGGACTTGTGTCAAGGTCAGGACCCCAACACCAAGCCCCCGCACAGCACGAACTCTACGAGGAGTACTCATACGAAACATGGCTAGAAAACGGTCGGCTGCTCAGAACGAAGTAACAGAACGCACTGAAGAACAGCAAGGCCTGTGAAGAGCGACCTGAAAAACAGTAACGAACAAGAATACAATGACTACTTAAAGTAACGCGGAACTTGCTGCACGCACTGAAGAGCAGATACAAACCCACAAGCACAAACTGAACGGCAGAAAATGATCTGAAAGCCACGAGTCTGAAAAAGCGCGAATCGTCTCTCACCAAACTTTTACTAACACGAGATTAGCAAAAGGAGCCCAAAGGGTGCCGCGCTTGGTTCTGAACCGGCCTTTTCTAGTCTCGTCGTACGTGGTGTACGTGACCGCGTGGTTGGCGATCGGAAATTCTGACAACTTTGTGCGACCGTGTGTAGACAAAAAAAGTTTGAGCCAACGCCTGTCGGAAAAAATCCTAGGATTTTGTTGTCGGAATGTCCGAACAAAGTCCGACCGTGTGTACGCCCTATAACTGTAAATGCTGTAAATCCTGTAAAAACACCTGTCTGCCTGTCAGTAGGAAGAGAATAACAGGAACGGATCTAGCTAAATTGAATACAGTGTATATATATATATATATATATATATATATATATATATACACACAACACCTAAGATGCATATATATATACACAATACACTGTAAGTGCAGCTAACTGACTCGCCTGCCTACTCTATCTAACTTAAATTAAATGACACTGTCTCTCTGTCTATCTCTCTCCACCTCAACACACTACACAAGGCCGCCACGCAGGTCGGCCTTATATAGTGTGGGGCGTGTACTAAACCCCCTGAGCCATAATTGGTCAAAGCCACCCTGGCTTTGGCCAATTACGGCTTTCTGTACAGACGGCGCTGTGATTGGCCAAGCATGTGGATCATAGTGCATGCGCAGCCAATCATCAGCCAGCAATGCACTGCGATGCCGCAGTGAATTATGGGCCGTGACGCACCACTCTAATTTGGTGCGAACGGCCCATAACGTTCGCAATTCGACGAACGGTCGAACAGGCGATGTTAGAGTTGAACATAGGTTTGACTCGAACTCGCAGCTCATCCCTAAAGGGCACTTGCAAGTAATACGAGAACATCCCAAATGGCCACCTGGTGGACAAAGTCCATAGTGACCATGATAGAGCCAGACAATTGCACTCAAAGAGGCCCAGGTAGCCATGATGGAAAAGGACAATGCCAACAGAGGGCGTGCAGGGAAAAAACACAATACAAAACCAGCAATAGAACATAATTATTGAGCAGTGATAACATTTAAAACGTTTAACATTTAAAGGCTGTAAGCATTAAATACAATACTTTAACAACCATTGTGAATTATTCTAAAAATTGCCAGAACTTAGTACGTCACAATAGATTAAATGGAAATCAAACAAGAAGAGGGGGGGTAGAGGGGCACAAGCAAAGGGAATATTTTCAATCAGAATGAAAATTAGAAGTAAGTGTAGACATTAAGTCCAGTAGTAACTCATAAAAAGGGTCTATAGGAATTGACCTCATTCAACCCAGGGGAGGACCATAGCATTTAAATGTTCGATCTATAGGGATTAACGGAGTATGCGTGTATTCCAATTTCCACCCCTTGGATCTGGTGGAATCACCTCAAGGACATAGAAGGACACCATTTCAGTATGGTATTTATGGTGATATCCAATATGTCTTGTGACTGGTGTAATATGTTTTCCGCTACCTGAATAATAGTTGTGGTCTCCAATCCTTTCATAAAAATGAGAATGCTATCAACTCACTAGACTATATATGCTGAATCGTTCAGTATATAAGTAGGTGCAGCGTCCTTTTGATTTGCTGACTCACTAATTTGGATCTTCACGCGGACAGCGGATCCATTTTGGCGAAGGCACTCTGAGGTGGCTTTACAGTGAATGGACCACACAAGTCCCACGCTCTAGCATTCCTGACCCAGGATATAAGTGAAGGCGGTCAACCAGGCTTGGCCCCTGTGAGCTGCATACCGGACAACGGGCTCCAATTGGGACACTTGGCATACTACCTGTGATGGGATATCCTTGCCATATGGTCAGGTGAGCGGACCGATCGGTCTTTGACTGTTTTACCAGCCTACTTATGTGCACTTTTCTTCACCTCAGAGACTTAACACAATGTGACTAAACCTACATGTCTTGACACATCTCAGTACATCTTTGACCAATCAGTCAGTCTTGAGCATACAAGCTTTGAGGAACTGATAATTTGTGGGTACATTTAGCAATCATGCAACTCTGAGACTGTTTATGAGAAGCCATTCACCATGTTTAGTTTGCTCCAAATGTTTACCGGGAAAAGTTATTTTATGGTGTCAAGGTCCTCTTTAGAGTACTACAACTCAATACTTACTTATCTATCCCAGATGGGAATTCCTGTTGGCTACTAGGTAGCAAGAACTGTTTGCATATCCCGATGGTGCGTGTCACCATTTATTATGTGCTAATTACATTTCTACAACCTACTCTATACCACGGGAATAAGGATAATAGTATATGTGCATGATGTGATGCGTGATGCAGCTGCAACATTTAAGACAACTTTTTAACCAAGCCTAGGGTTTGGTGGTGGTTTTACCCAATTTTTTGTAATCAATTTTTTATATGTAACAAAATCCCTTACTTAAGCTGCATAGTCCGTTTGTAACTTCTTTTTTTAGGGGGTCCTTTTCCCCATAATGCTTTTTTGCTGTGGTCTCCAACCCTCTGTCCCAGCTGTCGCTTGGCTTTGCCAATGTAGAATGTAGAATGCTCCACATCGGCAATTCATAATATACCACATAAGAATGTTAACTCTACCACGCAGAACCCTATTGTTGTGGCAGTTGTGCACGATGTCCATGGGTGTGGGAAGGTCCAGCTATACCTTTGCCCAATGGTCAATGACATAAATCATGTATGTTGTCAAACTTCTTTACGCAGGGGAAGGTTTCCGGCTCCACAGTGAGGGGAGGACCGCGCTGTCCTGTGGCTCTCCACTCGCTGTCCATTGGGCATCCTGGTCTCTGGACACACATGTTCGAGTCTATGCGTTTGCCCCAATCGCCGAACAGGAGCCCGACATATATACAGGGGCTCTGGCACACAGTCTTTCTGGTGCCGTGACTGTGAGACCAGTTCCCTCCCCTGGATAGTAGGTTACATTTGGCGTTGCCTTCAGTCCTTTATGATTTTATCTTGGCCACAATAGGTGATTACCTAATGTCTGTATCCTAGGGGAGACCCTGCGGGAGATTCAGTGGACAATAGCCCGATCAGTCCAAGGCATTACTGCAGCATGAACCTTTCAGTGTATGCCTACAGTTTTTTAAGGTGAGCACTGAATGTATATGTTTCCCTTGTAACAATCTTATGATGCCCCCTGTATGCTGACTGATGAGTTTTATTACACATCTCTTTTTCTGTTTACCCTAGATATATTTGAGATTAGCAATATCTTTAAGGAATCTCACATACCCATAGACATTTGATTAGATGCTTTCCTCGCTTACTCGTCTATTCTATAAGGAAAACCTCAGATACATTTTTGCTTGCTGAGGCTTGGGGGTCCATTTATAGAACAGCATGACTTTCAGTTTAATATTCCTTTTCTGCAGTGTGTTGCGGCCGTTTTATATAAAAATCTCCCAGGCTTTTCTCCAGTTCTAGATCTCTGGTACTTTTGTCATGGTATGTTGAAATTTTATATGGATGAAAATTTAATTTGCTTAAAACGAATCTATATATTACTATTTTTCATGATCTCTATCATTATCTTGTTAGACTGTGATCTGTGCATCCCCTAGTGTGGGGCTCCCATACCTGCCGGGGCAGATATGTATACTGTGGTTCTATGTACATGATCGTGTTTTGGGTAAGGCGGCTGGCAGGGGACACAACCATCCATGCTTTATGGTTATATTACATTCAGTTTGTATAGATGTTAGGATTAATTTCTACTCTCTTTTCCTATTCACTTATAGAATATTAACGTTGTTTGCGCTATGATACTACATGTAATAAGCTCCTGAAGAAGCAGTGGTTTATCCACAAAACATATTGAGCTTCCTACGCACAGATGGTATATGCTGAGTTGAGTTATACTTACTTTGTGTGTGTTAAGCCTTTGTACGGTACCACGAAAGTCCATTATAGCCTCAATTCACCACTTACTCTATATAATTGTCAGGACACAGGTACTATTTTCGACATTTTACTTTAAATTGGCATTCTTCTCATTTATCTCGGTTTGTCGACATTTGTGACTGTCTGTGATTGGACACAGCCGGTCACGTGGTAAAGAGCCATTTTCATTGGCTCATTACGCTGATCAGGGATGGGTTGTGTCAGAGTGACATGCCTCATCCCTGATCGCCGCCCTGCGCACCACGGCGTGCACAAAGACAGTGCATGTGACCGGCTGTAATTGGACACAGCTGGTTACATGGTAAAGATCATAGAATGCGTTAAGGTTAAAATCATTTCTACTTTTACAACCACTTTAAGGCTTTCTAGGGGCATAAATTGGGCATCTAATTTTCTGAATACATATTATATTTTTGGAGGCTCTGGAGCACCAGGAAAGTGGAAAAAGAAAACACCCCAATGTTTTTAAGAAGCATAGTGAGTTTTTAAAATGACATTTTTTGCGACAAGTTTTTGAAAAATATGGAAAGAAAATGATTTTTTTTATACACAAAGTTGTCAATTAACCATTTGTTGCCCGCCCACCATCATTTGACGGCGGGACGGTGCAGCTGTTATCCTGGGCCGCCGTCATATGATGGCGCTGCCCTCCTGGATACCTAGGAGGCGCGCGCGCGCGCCGCGTCACTCAGGTCCTGGTGCGCGTGCCCAGCGGCCGCGATGTCCACTGGGCACCCGCGATTGCCCGATAACCGAGCAGGACTGTGGATCGTTGTGTATGTAAACACACAGATCCACATCCTGTCAGATGGGAGGAGACCGATGGTGTGTTCCTTGTACAGAGGAACACCAATCGGTCTCCTCCCCTTGTGAATCCACTCCCCCCACAGTTAGAATCACTCCTTAGGAACACATTTAACCCTACAGCGCCCGCTCCTGGTTAACCCCTTCATTGCCAGTCACATTTACACAGTAATCAATGCATTTTTATAGCACGGATTGCTGTATAAATGTGAATGGTCCCAAAAATGTGTCAAAATTCTCCGATGTGTCCGCTGCAATATCACAGTCACGATAAAAATCGCAGATCGCTGCCATTACTAGTAAAAACAAAAATAATAATAAAAATGCTATAAATCTATCCCCTTTTTTTGTAGATGCTATAACTTTTGCGCAAACCAATAAATATACGCTTATTGCAACATTTTTTACCAAAAATATGTAGAAGAACATGTATCGGCCTAAACTGAGGAAAAAATCTGTTTAAAAAAAAAAAATTGAATATTTATTATAGCAAAAAGTAAAAAATATTGTGTTTTTTTCAAGCTTGTCACTCTTGTTTTGTTTATAGCGCAAGAAATAAAAACCACAGAGGTGATCAAATACCACCAAAAGAAAGCTCTATTAGTGTGGAAAAAATAATAAAAATTTCATTTGGGTACAGTGTTGTATGACCGCGCAATTGTTATTCAAAGTGTGACAGTGCTGAAAGCTGAAAATTGGCTTGGGCAGGAAGGGGGTGAAAATGCCCTGTATGGAAGGGGTTAAAGAGTAACACCACTTTCGTGGGGAAAAAAATAGCAAATAAAGAAAATATAATATAGCATATACAATTGCAATCAAAGTCATATTGTAAATGAATATTATTAAAAATTACCTTTTCTTTTTAATCTGCAGATCTGTAATTTTCTGAGAATGAAATGCAATGTGGCTACCTGAAGGTGTTCTGTATACAGAATGTGTACAGAACACCCTCCAGAAACTTCATTTCTTGCCTTTGTTATTGGCTCACCAATTATCACAGAAGTCTGCCCTAAGATACAAGTCAGATTTCAGGCATCACCTGAAAATTTTTTTTATTTTTGGTGAGATACTCCCAATAGTAAATCATGTCTATGTCAGGGCTGGGCTCAGCCAATCCTTCTATGAGCTGGCCACTCAGCTGTCGGAAAAATGCCAGCTCCTATCTCTCCACAGTGACTCAGCTGTTGATAATATACTGCTAGTCAGTCCTGATTACTTAAGCCGTCCAGTCCAGATGATCTCTGCCTGCGCCTTGGTCAACATCACAGAGACTTTCTCCTGCGCTCCTGTTAAAGACTTGCTCGGCTGACATTGGTCCAGACAGCCAGCAGAAACAACGGGCCTAGGGCCTTGTTTAGGTCTTACCTGGATACAGGGGTAGAAGCTTTTCGCCACCTAAAGCTTTTCAAAGCCTCTGAACTTCAAACCCTAATCCAGGAATCCCCACACTGAAACAAAACTCTGGAGCCCCTCACCCTGCATACTTGAGACCCTTGTGTTGTCTTCAGTAACACTACTACAATGAAAGGGCTTTGCACTGTCACTGCAGGCAAAAGATCAGTCCAGGCAGCAGGCAAAAAAACATGGTCAATGAATAGGCTGAGGTTAGTTCAGGCTAATAGCAGATGGTTAATAAACAAGTCAGGGTCAGCTCAGGTGACAGGCAGAGTCAAAAACATGGTTGAGAAAAGGAGAAAAGGGTCAGTACACATGACATCAGATACAGGGAAATTGCAGGTAGTCACATGAGGAATATCTTCACCATACCTTCATTAACATCGCAGTGAGATATGGTACTGATGGAAGCAGTCTCCTATACAGATGCCAGATTCTGAGGAACACTGGGGACAATAATAATGGTGTTCATGCCTTACTCCATCTCTAGTGCATACACAACATTTTTTCTGGGGTCTTTGGAAATCATACATGTACCATGTGGCCCTCACAAGTTTGTATAACTTAACCTCGTATCTGGCACGTTTAGCTGGGATATATTGTTTAAGTCCAAGCCTGCCTGTAAAATAAATGAGGGACACATCAACAAAGAACTGTTTTTCAGGAGTATACATTTCTGAAGATTTTTGAGTAAAACAATTGAAAAATGGCCTAATTTTATAAAGCTTGTTATATTTGGGGAGGGCACAGGGAATTGTCGGTAAGATGCAAAAACCTCATAACTATTTTTTGGTGTGTCCTGGACATAATGGAGAATTAGTGTGTCAAAGGGTGAATGGGGTTTAAGTTAATTTTTTTGTGAGTGCCATATTTAGTGTAAGGCCAAGAAATATTTTAAATTCTTGAACTGTGATAAACTTCCACTCAAATATATGGGTATTAGACATGTGCGGTTAGTTTCCTTACATATCAAAATTCATACAAAATTTTTGTTATTTGGAGATTTGGATGTATCCGACTGTCTGACTAACAATAGTAATGCATTTCAACAAATCAAAAATAACTTATAATGAAACAACAAAATCTATTTGTTTCATTCTGATGTTTGAAGAATCTGAAGTAATAAATATATCAAATAGACATGTGCATTCGTTTTCGTCCGAATGCATTTTCGTTCGAATTTCAGCTATTTTCGTTATGGCTTTAACAAACGATAACGAAAGAGCAGAATCCGAAAAACGAAAGATCCGACATAAACAAATGCTTTATTTTCGTTTTCGTTGCTACAACAGTTCGATATAGATAGGAGATTCGACATGATGATGACAATAGGAATCTGTGTCCATCAAACCTGTGGTCGAATGTGCCTAACCTTAACTATATTAGTCCAAGATTATTCTACATAGAGAGAAAAGATTTGACATAGAGAGAAAAGATTCGACGTAGGGGAGAAAAGATTTGACGTAGGGAAGAAAAGATTTGACGTAGGGGAGAAAAGATTCGACGTAGGGGAGAAAAGATAAATAAAAATAATGATGATGATGAATGTTATTGGCTGATTGTAACCAAAGAGGAGGAGCAGTAAAATAGCTAGAACTAAGTACACACGTACTTTGGCTTATGGTCTCTGTTGAAAGTTCTAAGAAGATTCGACGGAGCAGGGAAACTATACGGTGTCATACAGTTTAGCTGCTCTGTCGAATCTTCTTTGAACATTCGACAGACACCATAAGCCTTCAATGACAGATTCGACCTTAATTTGAATTTTCGGACAAATGCAATTTTTAACGAAATGAATATGAAACAAATTTCTGGAGTAACTAAATAAATTTATTTTTCGGACGAAAACGAAATTCCGAAACAAAATATTTCAGTGTGCACATGTCTAATATCAAATTGATTTGTGAACAGCATGTTGTTAAGGAGTGGGTGACCGCGCCATCCTTAACCACTTGAGCCCCGGACCATTATGCTGCCTAAGGACCAGAGGTCTTTTTCCAATTTGGCACTGCGTCGCTTTAACTGCTAATTGCGCGGTCATGCAATGCTGTACCCAAACAAAATTTGCGTCCTTTTCTTCCCACAAATAGAGCTTTCTTTTGATGGTATTTGATCACCTCTGCGGTTTTTATTTTTTGCGCTATAAACGGAAAAAGACCGAAAATTTTGAAAAAAAATGATATTTTCTACTTTTTGTTATAAAAAAAATCCAATAAACTCAATTTTAGTCATACATTTAGGCCAAAATGTATTCGGCCACATGTCTTTGGTAAAAAAAAATGTCAATAAGCGTATTTTTATTGGTTTGCGCAAAAGTTATAGCGTCTACAAACTAGGGTACATTTTCTGTAATTTACACAGCTTTTAGTTTATGACTGCCTATGTCATTTCTTGAGGTGCTAAAATGGCAGGGCAGTACAAAACCCCCCCAAATGATCCCATTTTGGAAAGTAGACACCCCAAGGAAATTGCTGAGAGGCATGTTGAACCCATTGAATATTTATTTTTTTTGTCCCAAGTGATTGAATAATGACAAAAAAAAAAAAAAAAAAATATTTACAAAAAGTTGTCACTAAATGATATATTGCTCACACAGGCCATGGGCATATGTGTAATTGCACCCCAAAATACATTTAGCTGCTTCTCTTGAGTATGGGGATACCACATGTGTGGGACTTTTTGGGAGCCTAGCCGCGTACGGGGCCCCGAAAACCAATCACCGCCTTCAGGATTTCTAAGGGTGTAAATTTATGATTTCACTCTTCACTGCCTATCACAGTTTCAGAGGCCATGGAATGCCCAGGTGGCACAAAACCCCCCCAAAGACCCCATTTTGGAAAGTAGACACCCCAAGCTATTTGCTGAGAGGCATGGTGAGTATTTTGCAGCTCTCATTTGTTTTTGAAAATGAAGAAAGACAAGAAAAAACTTTTTTTTTTCTTTTTTCAATTTTCAAAACTTTGTGACAAAAAGTGAGGTCTGCAAAATACTCACTATACCTCTCAGCAAATAGCTTTGGGTGTCTACTTTCCAAAATGGGGTCATTTGGGGGGGTTTTGTGCCACCTGGGCATTCCATGGCCTCCGAAACTGTGATAGGCAGTGAAGAGTGAAATCAAAAATTCACGCCCTTAGAAAGCCTGAAGGCGGTGCTTGGTTTTCGGGGTTCCGTACGCGGCTAGGCTCCCAAAAAGTCTCACACATGTGGTATCCCCGTACTCAGGAGAAGCAGCAGAATGTATTTTGGGGTGTAATTTCACATATTCCCATGGCATGTTTGAGCAATATATCATTTAGTGACAATTTTGTGCAAAAAAAAAAAAATTTGTCTCTTTCCCGCAACTTGTGTCGCAATATAAAATATTCCATGGACTCGACATGCCTCTCAGCAAATAGCTTGGGGTGTCTACTTTCCAAAATGGGGTCATTTGGGGGGGGGTTTGAACTGTCCTGGCATTTTATGCACAACATTTAGAAGCTTATGTCACACATCACCCACTCTTCTAACCACTTGAAGACAAAGCCCTTTCTGACACTTATTGTTTACATGAAAAAGTTATTTTTTTTTTTGCACGAAAATTACTTTGAACCCCCAAACATTATATATTTTTTAAAGCAAATGCCCTACAGATTAAAATGGTGGGTGTTTAATTTTTTTTTTTCACACAGTATTTGCGCAGCGATTTTTCAAACGCATTTTTTGGGGAAAAAACACACTTTTTTAAATTTTAATGCACTAAAACACACTATATTGCCCAAATGTTTGATGAAATAAAAAAGATGATCTTAGGCCGAGTACATGGATACCAAACATGACATGCTTTAGAATTGCGTACAAACGTGCAGTGGCAACAAAATAAATACATTTTTAAAAGCCTTTAAAAGCCTTTACAGGTTACCACTTTAGATTTACAGAGGAGGTCTACTGCAAAAATTACTGCGCTCGATCGAACCTTCGCGGTGATACCTCACATGCATGGTGCAATTGCTGTTTACGTTTGACAACAGACCGCCGCTTGCGTTTGCCTTAGCGCAAGAGTAGGGGGCGACAGGGTTGCTTTTTTTTTTTTTTTTCTTTATTATTTTTTTGCTTTTTTATCTTATTTTTAGACTGTTCCTTTCAATTTTTATTTTTTTTAATCATTTTTATTGTTATCTCGGGGAATGTAAATATCCCCTATGATAGCAATAGGTAGTGACAGGTACTCTTTTTAAAAAAAACCCTAGATCTCTCCTCTGCCCTCAAAGCATCTGACCACACCAAGATCGGTGTAATAAAATGCTTCCCCAATTTCCCAATGGCGCTATTTACATCCGGCGAAATCTAAGTCATAAAATGCTCGTAGCTTCCGGTTTCTTAGGCCATAGAGATGTTTGGAGCCACTCTGGTCTCTGATCAGCTCTATGGTCAGCTGGCTGAATCACCGGCTGCATTTTCAGGTTCCCTGTTGAGACAGGAGAGCCAGAGAAAAACACGGAAGACGGTGGGGGGGCATAATTAGCCGCTAGGATTGCTTTTACATGAAAGCCGACCGCTGGCTGAAAAGAATGATAGCAAGATGATACCTAAACCTGCAGGCATCATTCTGGTATAACCACTCAAAGTTGTGAATGGCGTACCTGAAGACAAAAAAATGGTTAACAATAAAGCACAGTAAACGGTAAAGTATAAAATATTGCATACCTGAAAAGCAAACATGATAAAACATAATAACAATAAAACATTGCAGAATAGAATACAGTAAAAAAGAGCAGAACAATAGAGAGAATAGAGAGAGAGAACAATAAAACGACAACTATTTTTTTTTATTTTATACATTTTTTTTTTTTTTTACACTTTTTTTGTAACTAACTTTTATAACGGTAACTGTTTCCAGGTTCGGGTCTCTCAAAATGCGATGGCATCTTGGGAGACCCTGTGAAAGTGTGTCTAGTCTGTGCAATGCTGTACCCTACGCTAATACTCAACTAGTGCATAGTAGCGTTCAAAACATTCACCAATGCAAAGAACAGGATTGTCAGGACAGGAGGGACAATAATAGTGGGTGTCACGTCTACATCCGTGCTTGCTGCAGACTCAACATCTTTTTTGGGGGGGTTCGTTGGGTAGGGGTACTCGGGAGGACATAAAGAAAATGCCTCTCATGCAGCCGACTGCATTTGGTTGGGGATGTGAATGGGGGAAGTACGGGCGCTGCAGAAGCGGTGGGCTCCCAATTAGGATTGGCGAATGCAGCAGGAAGGGCACTATGGGCACGACGGGCCTGTGTTTGTCTTTTTGGTGGCAGCGGGACACTACTTGTGCTTGCCACCTCACCAGCTTGAACTGCACTTATGGGACTCGCCACGTCACCAAGTGTTACTGCAGTGCTGGTTTGACTACGACCGGGGTGTACTAGGCCGCTGGTGCTTGCCAGTTCACCAAAATGCTACCAAAAAAACTGTTAGCGATCGCAGGGATCAGGCCTGACTCTGCAAACGCTGCAGTTATGCGTTTAGTCTTTTGTAAGTGACAGTGATCGATCGATGCTGCACTTGGGTGGGCTGGGCTGGGCCGGGCGGAGGGGCAAAATGCAGGTGCTAGCAGGTATCTGTGCTGATCCCGCTAACACTGCGTTTTTGGTAACCCTAAACTGCTGGGGACGCTAGTATAGATCTGATCGGTTCAGATATTGATCCGTTCAGATACTATACCACTAAGGGAGGTGTATGCTGCGTGCGTGGGTGTTAGTGCTACTGGCGCTAACCTGACGCTGCTTGGGGCTGGTGCTTGCCAGTTCACCAAAATACTACCAAAAAAACTGTTAGCGATCGCAGGGATCAGGCCTGACTCTGCGAATGCTGCAGTTATGCATTTAGTGTTTTGTAAGTGTCAGTGATCGATCGATACTGTACTTGGGTGGGCTGGGCTGGGCCGGGCGGAGGGGCAAAACGCAGGTGCTAGCAGGTATCTGGGCTGATCCCGCTAACACTGCGTTTTTGGGAACCCTAAACTGCTGGGGATGCTAGTATAGATCTCACCGGATCAGATATTGATCCGTACAGATACTATACCACTAAGGGAGGCGTATGCTGCGTGCGTGGGTGTTAGCGCTACTGGCGCTAACCTGATGCTGCCTGGGGCTGGTGCTTGCCAGTTCACCAAAATACTACCAAAAAAAACTGTTAGCGATCGCAGGGATCAGGCCTGACTCTGCGAACGCTGCAGTTATGCATTTAGTGTTTTGTAAGTAACAGTGATCGATCGATACTGCACTTGGGTGGGCTGGGCGGAGGGGCAAAACGCAGGTGCTAGCAGGTATCTGGGCTGATCCCGCTAATACTGCGTTTTTGGGAACCCTAAACTGCTGGGGACGCTAGTATAGATCTGATCAGATATTGATCCATACAGATACTATACCACTAAGGGAGGTGTATGCTGCGTGCGTGGGTGTTAGCGGTACTGGCGCTAATCTGACGCTGCCTGGGGCGACGCATATCACCGCCGGGCGATCAGGGGGCTAAACCTTTATTCGGTAATAAACGGCGGGTGCCCTGACACTATAAAAAATAAACGAACTAACCAGCGTTACCCGTAATACCTATACGGTGATCAGTGGTGAAAGGGTTAACTAGGGGGCCATCAAGGGGTTAAAACATTTATTCGGTAGTATATGGGGGTCCCTGACGCTATAAAACGCTGATGGCGAACCTCAATATTTACGTCCCTAACTAGCGTCACCAGCGACACTAATATAGCGATCAGAAAAATGATCGCTTAGCGACACTGGTGACAGGGGGTGATCAAGGGGTTAAAACTTTATTAGGCGGGGTTAGGGGGGTACCCTAGACCTAAAGGGGGGTAACAGTAACTGTCCCAACACTGTAACTGTCACAAACTGACACCAATGCAGTAATCAGAAAAAAAAAAAAAAAAACTGCTTGGTGTCAGTTTGTGACGGGGGGGTGATTGGGGGGGGGATCGAGGGGCGATCGGGGGGGGATCGGGGTGTTTTGTGTGCCTGGCATGTTCTACTGTGTGTGTGTAGTGTTGTGCACTCACAGTGAAGTCTTCTCTCCTCGGGCCGGAACGGAAATTACCGAGCCGAGGAGAGATGACATCATTTCCTTTGCTGCTGTTTAGCATACAGCAGCAAAGGAATGATTCGATTGGCCGGCGGCGATCGCGAGGGGGGAGCCACAAACGGATGGCCTCCCCCTCACCTCCGATCGCCGTGGGACAAAACACGACCGCCTTGGGCACCGGGGGGGGGGGGCGATTGGACCCCCCACCCGCGGAAGGCGAATCATGTACGTGATTTTGCCTGTCCGTGCCACCTTGCGACGTACATCGGCGTGAGGCGGTCGTCAAGTGGTTACCAACTTGTTGATGGGGACAAGGGCTTCTTGCCCACAACCCTGGCTCGGTAGTTGTGGAGGACTGAGGGTACGGGGCGTATTGAAATCTGGAACCCCTCTTTAACAAGACGGCCCGCAGATCCCAGGGCCCTCCACGTGAATTAGAAAGGGGTACATAATACCCGATGACCCCGTCCCCATGTTTACCTGTCATTCGAGGAGTGTCCCGCCACGGAACACCCTTTAAAAGTCTATGGGAGAAATCAAAAGTGCTAATTTTAAAGGCTTATATGCATGGTATTGTCATATAAAGTGTTTGGGGACCTGGGTCCTGCCCCAGGGGACAAGGATCAATGCAAAAAAAGTTCTAAAAACGGCCGTTTTTCGGGAACAGTGATTTTAATAATGCTTAAAGTGAAACAATAAAAGTGTAATATCCCTTTAAATTTCATACCTGGGGGGTGTCTATAGTATGCCTGTAAAGGGGCACATGTTTCCCGTGTTTAGAACAGTCTGACAGCAAAATGACATTTCAAAGGAAAAAAAGGGGGCTTCCAGATTCCGATAAGCCCCCCGCCCGCAGACCCCCACAACCACCGGGCAAGGGTTGTGGGTATGAGGCCCTTGTTTGGCTACCCCAAAGCACCCTCCCAATGTTGAAGACATGTGGCCTGGTACGGTTCAGGAGGGGGGGCACTTTCTCGTCCCCCTCTCTTTTCCTGCAGCCTGCCAGGTTGCGTGCTCAGATAAGGGTCTGGTATGGATTTTTGGGGGGACCCCATGCCATTTTTTTTTAAATTTTGGCGCGGGTTCCCCTTAAAATCCATACCAGACCAGAGGGGTCTGGTATAGATTTTGAGGGGGACCGCACGCCATTTTTTTTTATTTTGGCCGGGGTTCCCCTTAATATCCATACCAGGCCTTAAAGGGATAATACACTTTTATTTTTACACTTCAAGCATTATTAAAATCACTGCTCCCGAAAAAACGTCTGTTTTTAAAACTTTTTTTTGCATTGATCCATGTCCCCTGGGGCAGGACCCAGGTCCCCAAACACTTTTTATGACAATAACTTGCATATAAGCCTTTAAAATTAGCACTTTTGATTATTCATGTTCGTGTCCCATAGACTTTAACGGTGTTCGCGTGTTCAAATGAATTTTTTGCCTGTTTGCAAGTTCTGGTGCGAACCGAACAGGGGGATGTTCGGCTCATCCCTACCCATCACGCACTGACTGACAAGTACACATACGAAGGGGTCATCTGGTAACATCACCAGATGACCCAGCCCCCATTTTTACCTGTCATTCAGGAGGTGTGTCATCACATTCCTAATGACAGGTAAACATGGGGGTGGGAGTATCTGCTTAACGCAAATAATGGCCCCACCCCCATGTTTACCTGTTATTCAGGGTGTGACGGGACATGGGAGCGTTCATGTTCGATGAGTGGCGGAATTTTTTTTTGTGAGGATTGGCGGCCAGCGTTCATTGTGATTGACATTGTACCTGCTGTGGGGGACATTTTTTTTTTAAATAAAGGACTTGTCAAGAACTGTGTGTATCTGTGTTTTTTTTTACCTTTTTTTGTAACTTAGTAGGAGTACTATGTACCCCATATTCCTTCACATGGGGGGGCTGGGGATTTGGGTGCCCCCTTCTTAAAGAGAGCTTCCAGATTCCAATAAGCCCCCCGCCTGCAAACTTCAACAACCAGCAGGCCAGGGTTGTCAGGGAGAGGCTCTCATCCACATGGGGACAAGGTGCTTTGGTTGAGGGGTCCTGGTGTGGTTTGAGGGGGCATTCGCTTCCCCCCCTTTCCTGGCCTGCTGGGCTGCATGCTCAGATAAGGGCCTGGTATGGATTGGAGGGACCCCCATGCTGTTTTTTCTTTTTTTAAAGAAATTAGTTTTGTTTACATTCTGCTGACAACAGGGAATCCAGCTGAGAGCAGATGAGTCATAGCTATTAAAGACGGCCATCCTGTCAACCAACTCTATTCCGAATGAAATGAATGCCAAAGATTTCTGGAAATTAATCGTTTTTTTAAACAAATGCATCCAAAAACAAAATTTTCACTAAACGAATGGATCTGAAAACAAAACAAAAATTTCCAGTGTGCACATGGGCATAAATAGAACTGGGGTTATTGGCAATGTGCTGCTGGGCATAAAGATTGCATTGGTCCACAATTGACTTAAAAAAATCTTTTGTGAAAAAATAAATAAATAAATTGAATGGGCGTAAAATTTTTGATTTCTGCCAAAATGCCTAGCTTACTTTGTAAATGGGGGTATTATAAACTCTACTGAATTTGATGGTAGCCATGCAGGTTTTTTAAGTGTCTTTGAGACACTAGTATGGGCCCTAAGGCTCGGTTCACACTGGGGCGACTTGGGATCCGACTTGTACGCCCTCAAGTCGCCCCAGAAATAGTCTCAATGGGAGTGAACGCTAGCGTCTTAATAGACGCTACTGAAGTCGCTCCGACTTCAGAGCGTACTCCCTGTACTACTTTGATCCGACTTTGATCCGACTTCAGCCTATTGACTATCATTGAAGTCGGATCAAAGTCGGATCGCCGTCTCGCATGATACGACTTCGGCATGCGACTTGTGCTCAGATGATCTTGAGGGGGAACTCCGCGCCAAATTTTAAATAAAAATCCGGCATGGGTTCCCCCTCCAAGAGCATACCAGGCCCTTGGGTCTGGTATGGACCTTGAGGGGAACCCCCTACGCCGAAAAAACGGTGTGGGGGGGTCCCCCAATCCATACCAGACCCTTATCTGAGCACGCAGCCTGGCCGGACAGGAATGGGGGTGGGGGACGAGCGGGCACCCCATCGTGAACCGTACCAGGCCGCATGCCCTCAACATGGGGGGTTGGTGCCTTGGGGGAGGGGGGGCGCGCTGCGGCCCCCCCACCCCAAAGCACCTTGTCCCCATGTTGATGAGGACAAGGGCCTCTTCCCGACAACCCTGGCCGTTGGTTGTTGGGGTCTGCGGGCGGAGGGCTTATCGGAATCCGGGAGCCCCCTTTAATGCTCCTGGAGGGGGAACCCATGCCGGTTTTTTATTTAAAATTTGGCGCAGAGTTCCCCCTAAAGATTCATACCAAACACAGTGGCGGGGATCCAAGTCAGATTCCCGTTCATTGAAAGTCGGACACATGTCGCAGGGCAAAGTCGGATCCACAAGTCGTGTTGAAGTCGTGTTGCCCCTGTGTGAATCGAGCCTAATTCTTTGGTGTGACACCTCACTACTTGTATTTGGCCTTTCATCTGAGTGTACTGCACTGTTGGCACTCGCCACTTCACAAGGATGTATTGCGCTGTTGGTGATTGCCTGCTGTTATTCAGAAAGCCTCATTCTTTTTGTTTGGACCCTTTCCTTCTTTGAATTGGTTACTGGACCACTGCTCTTCATGGGTCCATGTTCAGAATCTGAATCTGACATTGAGAGTACCCTGCTACTTTCATCTGTCATGCTCAGAATCTAGAATGTCTGCTCACTTGTATACATTTTGATGGAGATAGCATTCAGGATCTGATTAAACTGTACTGTTACCACATGTATGGCTATGATAAGGACACTGGTGCTGGTTTATACTGGTCTGGCATCACTGCAATCAAAGACACTAGCTCTGTTGACACTAGTGCAACAGTGATCAAGATATGGGTGCTGGTGTATAGTGGTTTAGCATCAAGGCAATTAGAGACACTGGCCCTGTTGACACGAGTGTGGAAGTGATTATGACACTGATATGGCAGTGATCAGAACACTGGTGTTGCTAGCGCTTAGGTACACTATTCCTGGCAGCATTATTGACACCGGGCCAGGAGAGAGCAGCTGGCTGCAAATTATTCACACTACACACTATTGGGCAGTGATCAACGACACTGTAAGCTGGCTAGTAGTTTATTTTGTGTGTTAAAACAGTATGACAGGCTGTGTAACACTCATGGTACCTAGGTAGTGAGGAAGTGAAATCACAATTTTACGCAAAGAAAGCCTGAAAGCTGTGCTTGGTTTTCGTTGTCCTGTATATGGCTAGGCTCCCAAAAAGTCTCACGCATGGGGTATCCCCATACTCAGGGGAAGCAGCAGAATGTATTTTGGGGTGTAATTTCACATATTCCCATGGCATGTTTGAGCAATAGATCATTTAGTGACAACTTTGTGCAAAAAAAAAAAAATGTAATTTTCCCGCAACTTGTGGCAAAATATAAAATATTCCATGGACTCAACATGCCTCTCATCAAATAGCTTGGGGTGTCTACTTTCCAAAATGGGTTCATTTGGGGGGGGGGGTTGGGCTATCTTGGCATTTTATGGCCTTCAAAACTGTGATAGGTAGTGAGGAATGAAATAAAAAATTTACACCCTTAGAAATCCTGAAGGCGGTGATTGGATTTTGGGGTCCTGTACGCGGCTAGGCTCCAAAAAAGTCTCACACATGAGGTGTCCCCATACTCAGGAGAAGCAACAGAATGTATTTTGGGGTGTAATTCCACACACAACCATGCCATGTGTGAGCAATATATCATTTAGTGACAACTTTGTGTAATTTTTTTTTGTCATTTTTCAATCGCTTGTGACAAAAAAATACAATGTTCAATGGGCTCAATATGCCTATCAGCAATTTCCTTGGGGTTTCTACTTTTCAAAATGGAGTCATTTGGGGGGGGGGGTTGTACTGCCCTGCCATTTTAGCACCTCAAGAAATGAGATAGGCAGTCATAAACTAAAAGCTGTGTAAATTCCAGAAAATGTACCCTAGTTTGTAGACGCTATAACTTTTGCGCAAACCAATAAATATATGCTTATTGACATTTTTTTTACCAAAGACATGTGGCTGAATAAATTTTGGCCTAAATGTTTGACTAAAATTGAGTTTATTAATTTGTTTTATAACAAAATTAGAAAATATCATTTTTTTCAAAATTTTCGGTTTATATTGCAAAAAATAAAAATCTCAGGGGCAATCAAATACCATAAAAAGAAAGCTCTATTTGTAGGAAAAAAAGGATGCAAATTTCGTTTGGGTACAACATTGCATGACCGTGCAATTACCAGTTAAAGCAGCACAGTGCCAAATTGTAAAAAGTCCTCTGGTCATTGAGCTGCCAAATTCTCTGGGGCTGGAATGGTTAGGCTTGTTTTTTTAGGGAGTGTAATATGGCTTAACGTATAAAAAAGGCCTTAAATGTTAGCCAATTTCCCCCAAACTTCACACAATAGAAGACTCTATCCATGCCAACATATTCTGCTCATTTGGTAAATCACACCAAAAGTTATTTACATTAGGCTACATTTTACAATGCTAAAACATTTAATGTAAAGAGCTTAATGTACCATAATGTGCCTAAACCTCAATCAATTGCACTGAAACTTTGCGCAGCTTAAGATTTTTTTAGGGAGCATAATATGGCTTAACGTATAAAAAAGAGCTGAAATGTTGACCAATTTCCCCAAACTTCACATAATAGAAGACTCTATCTATGCCAACATATTCTTAAAATTTCAGCTAACTTGGTAAATCACACCAAAAGTTATTCACATTAAGCTATATTTTACAATGTTAAAACATTTAATGTAAACAGCTTAATGTAAAAAGAGCTTAACATACCATAATGTACCTAATCCTCAATCAATTGCCCTGAAACTTTGCTTAGCCTAAGTTCTCAACATCCCAAACCTACCCAAGAAGTTTCATGCAATTCGGTGTTCCACAAGGCAAACTAGGGACATTAAACTTGTTTTTTGGGGAGCTTAATGTGGCTTAACGTACAAAAAAAGAGCTGAAATGTTGACCAATTTTCCCCAAACTTTGCACAATAGAAGATTCTGTCTATTTTTTAACATATTATGAAAATTTCAGAACATTTGGTAAATCACACCAAAAGTTATTCACATTAAGCTATATTTTACAATCCCCAAAACATGTGGCTTAGTGTAAACGGAGCCTAATGTACCATAATGTACCTAAACTTTAACAAAGTGCCTTGAAACGTTGCACAACATACGTTTTCAACTTCCCAAACCTATCTTAGAAGAGTCATGGATTTTGGTCTCCTACAAAGAAAATGAGGGTGTTAACCTTGTTTTTTTGGGGGAGCTTAATGGGGCTTATCTTTTTTTTTTTTTTTTTTTGAATTTCAAAAGTGAAGTTTATTAAGTAATTGAAGGATTACATCAATCATGAGAAAAAAAAGAGTACATTGCTCTCGAGTACAAATTATAAAAGTGGAACAGTAGTTATAAAAGATGTCAACAGTAAATTTTGGGTAAATATAGGCTTGTAACATAGCTAAATACGTTGCTATGGGCGTTGGGAGTCTCGGTATCAGAGCCCCGATGAACCGGGTCTCCCTGAACCCATCTCGCCACTAACATGTGGATAAACGTCCAAAATACAGATACACAACTACAGAATCTGGAAAAATAATAAAAAGGAGAAAATTGAAGGGAGCTTGTATCTCTATAACAATTGAATACCATGTCAGTAACGCATTTATATAATCATTACTATAAGAGAAAAAAAAGAAAGAGAAACCAGCTGGTCCGTCTATCTCTCAGGGTGGGTTAAATTTTGGTTGGATGATCTAGTCCAAAGCATGTTATGCTTGGGGGTTATAGGGGTATTACTTTTAATAATCTGCCCTGAGGCTAGTAGCCAAGGTAATTGAAAGTACTGAGAGCCTAGGGAACCAGTATTGAAGTGTAGAGAAAGCAGAAGAGAGAAAGGGGGAAAGGAAGAAATTAGGAGAGACAGAGGGGAAAGAGAAGGTGAAAGGATTAGTTGATTGTCAGGAATGATGGGAAGGAAGTGCACAGGAGACCTCTAAGAGAGGGAGACTGAGAGCCCCTCGACTCAGAACCAGTCTTGTGTACTATCAATCACACATACAGAGGGTGTCCCACTAGAGTTGCCCAGGGTTCCCAAATAGTTTTGAATTTGTCTAGGGTGTCTAGGATAGTGTTGGAAATTTTTTCTTGCAGCATGATCCAAGTAATTTTTTGTTTGGCTAATGGACACTTTCGGTGATTTCCAGGCCCTGGTGATGGTCATTTTGGCCCCCACTAGAATAAACTGGATCAGCTTCTGTGTATGTTTGGAAATTTTAGGTATGTGACCGTTAAGCAATGCAATAGTTGGATCTTGTTTCAGAGTACAACCGCAAGTTCTGCGGATAAGGGAGAAGATCTTGTTCCAATACATTCTGATTTTAGGGCATTCCCATAGTATGTGTAAAAGAGTCCCCACATGACCGCATCCTCTGAAGCAAAGAGGTGACGTTTGCGGATAGAGTTTGGCAAGACGTGACGGTACCAGATACCAGCGTGTAAGAACTTTCAGCCCTGCTTCGTTAATTGAAGTATTAACCATACCTTTAAAGGAGCAGGCAAAATTAATATGCCACTTATCCAGGTCCCAGCTGAAGTCAAGATCTCGCTCCCAGCTTGTCATGTATGCTGCTTTTTCCGTGGGTTCCGCCAGGGATGAGTAGATGAGAGAGATACCACCTTTGGTGTCTGAGGCTGAGGCACACCATTGTTCATAAGGCGTTACATAAAGATGGTTTTCATTGTTCTTCCATACCCGATTCAAAAAATGTGAGAGTTGAAAGAACCTAAATTTTTCGGCTGAAGGCATTTCAAGTTTGGAAATACAATATGCTAGAGTAAGGGGACCATTGGAGTTGAAGAATTGACCAATTCTATAAAGGCCCTTGTCAAGCCACCATTTAAAGGCTCGAATCTCTAGGCCAGGTGGGAAATTATGATTTCTGAAGATATGTGCCAGGGGGTGCCATGTGGAGATGAGGGGTTTGAGCTTATGAAGGGCGTCACAAAGTTTCATTGAGTGAGACAATGTGGGTGCTAATATAGGGGGGCGTTTTTTGGGGATATTCCAAAGCAGAAAGTCTAAGGTGAAACCGGGGACTGCTTACAGACTTCGCTGGGGTCTTTACCTGGCTTAGGTATGACCGAAACAAAAGCCAAATTGGCATTAGGGTCCAGCGGGGATGCTTTAGCTAAGGAGTTGAAAAGGCGGACCAGGTACGGAGAGAGGGAATCTATAAAAGTTTTGTAATAGTGGTTTGAGAAACCATCTGGACCTGGGGCTGAGTCTTTTCTGAGCCCCTTTATGACTGCTCGGATCTCGGATTCTTGAAATGGGGATTCCAGGATGGAACGGTGGGATTCAGAAATTTTAGGCAATGGGATCTTGTCTAGAAAAGCATCCAACTTTTGTTGAGAAATTGGGCAATCGTCGGAATACAGGTTGGCATAAAAGGATTGGAACGATTTAAGAATTTTACTTGGGTTTTGGGTGTGCGATCCGGATTGGGTTTTTATTTTGGGTAGGGCAAATGACCTATGTTTCGGGGTAAGTTTGGCCGCTAGCTGGGGGCCAAATTTGTTCGCTCGAAGATAGAAACTGCCGCTGAGCCAGTGAAGGTGCTTTTCTGCGTTGGAAGTCAAAGCTGAGTTAAGAGATATTCTAATAGTATCTAGTTTAGATAGAGTGGTAGGATTGGGGTTCAGTTTATGGGACTTGCTGAGATTTTTGTATTCTTTCTCTAGTTTCATGATATCAATTTGCCGTTCTCTCTTTAATTTTGCTGCAAGTTGGATCAATTTCCCTCTGATTACTGCTTTGTGAGCATTCCAAAGCGTGTTAGGGGAGATGTCCTCAGTGTCATTCAATAGAAAATACTCTTTAATATCCTTTTCTATTATAGTACAGTGGACGGGATTAGCTAAGATTTTCTCATTTAGGCGCCATGTGCGTAGACCTGATGGAGACAATGAATTGGATATTCCTAAAATTACTAGGGAGTGGTCAGACCACGGGACATCGTGGATAGAGGCGTGGTTAGCAATTTGTATGTCTGAGTTCAATATGAAAATGTGGTCGATTCTAGCATATGTCTTGTGGGGTGCAGAGTAGTGTGTATAGTCCCTTGTTGAGGGGTTTAATTCCCTCCATGAGTCAATGAGTCCCACCGAGTGAATAAGTCTGGCAATCTGGAGGCTTTGTTTGGGGGGTTGTTTGAGGTGAGGGATCCCCCGAGCTGCTTTATCTAGAATCTGGTCAAATGTAATATTGGAGTCCCCTCCCATAATCACCCTACCCTTGAAGTGGGGTGAGAGATTTGCCAGTAAGGAGGAGAAGAATTTAGCTTGGCCTTTGTTAGGGGCATAATATGAAATAAAAGTATAGAGGTTACTTTCAATCAATCCTTTGATTAGAATGTATCTTCCATTGTTGTCTTTCACGGTTAAAGTATGAGTAAAAGGAGTCTGTTTGGAGATTAGGATAGCTACTCCTCTTTTTTTCTCGCTAGCGTTTGCAAGAAAAAAAGTGGGGTATTTGTTGTGTAAAAAAGGAGGCGAGTAGTTTGAGGGGAAATGTGTTTCTTGGAGGAGCACTACATCTATTCCTCTTGAGTGATAGCTTTGGAAAGCTTTGCGTCTCTTGACGGGGGAGTTGAGCCCTTGGGTGTTATGTGAAGCAACCTTAAGTGCCCTCTGTAAAGGAGGTGGGTCTGCCATATTCACAAAGGGAGTAACCCTGGTGTGTTAGGTGCGTTCTTACCCGGTTCCCTGATGAAGCAGCGTGGGATCTGGGAGGGAGATCTTGCTGTCGCAGCGGAGGGCTCTGGATAAAGCCGGTCTCCTGTTCACATTCCTGAAATATAGAAAAGGGGAAGGAGGAGAAGAGGGGGAAGAGGGGAGAAAAAAGAAAATGAGAGAAGAAAGGAAAAATCATTACATAAAACAATCCAATAACTTCAAAAAAGACTAGGCGTAAGAGCCCAGAAAAGCAAGGAACTGGACTGAAAAGTTCAGTTCGAGTCTGAGACCCCAAAGCACAAAGGGTCTCAGAAAAACAGGAACAACCTCAGCCGAGGTTGTTAGTCTGATGTAACCAGTGGGAGGATCTCCCCTGATCACAACAGAGGGAGTGGCGATGCTAGCCCAGCCGAGCCGCCGGGAACCCATCTATTGGGGAAAAATGGAACCTAAAGAGTGTGAAAGACAAGAAATTCTAGATATATACCCAAGTAAAAGAAACGGAACATAAATGAGGAGTTGAGCCCAAACTCTAAAAGGAACATGGGCAAATCACTGCTTTAAACAAAAATGACAAAACAAAACCTGCCATAGGGGATGGTCAACTAGTAACCGGGAGGGGGGATGGAGGGTAGGTATAGGGATGTGGGAGGGAGGGGGGGGGAAGTGAAATGGGGTACAAACTTATGCCCTGGTGTTCCCGGAAGTCATCATAACCTCAAGTGCGGTCCATTATGAAAACCGAGGGTAGTTGTAAAAAAAAAAAAAAAAAAAAAAAACAACCCGGGATCATCTGCTTCCATCTTCATTTTAATGAGGTGAGTGGGGAAAGATCCGTTAAGTGCGACCATCTTCACTGATGGATATGTGGGATCGGATGTGGTGTACGCAATGTACACAAATACCCCTCATTCAGAGGGTATAACCTTAAGGAGAAAAGGAAGTCACATAGTCCTTGTAGAGCTGAGTAAAGATGACTTCATCTTGGAGGAAAGGAGTCGCGGTGACGCTTTGGTTGTTGTTTGTTCCAGAGGGGAGTGATGGGACTGCCTGGAGGGGGTCTCTTCGAGGAACTTGACTTGGATGGAGGATCCTGGGGGGAAGCTTCTTGAGAGATGAATCCAAGTCGCAGGAGTAAGTGTTCGCCTTCTTGGAATGAGGAGAATCCATACGATCTTTCCTTATGTTGAAACTGAAGGCGGAAAGGGAAAGTCCAGCGATATTTAATTGATTTCTGAGAGAGGATTTCAAGCAGAGGTTTTAAAGCTCTTCTCTTTAGAATTGTAGTTTTGGAGATGTCAGCGAAGACTTGAATCTTGTTTCCTTGGAAGGATAAGGTGTCCAGGTTCCGAGATCTTTTCATGACCTCCTCTTTGGTTTCGTAATAGTGGGGCTTAACCACTATATCTCTCGGGAGCCCGTCCTGTCTGGGTGGTTGCAGTGCTCTGTGAGCTCTGTAAATCTCTAGTTTGCAGTCAGAGATATCTGGGATAAGCTCTTTCATGAAAAGCTGCACTGTGTCATGAATATTAGTTACAGATTCAGGGATACCTCGAATACGAAAGTTACCTCTCCGATTACGATTTTCCAAATCGTCAATCTTCCCTAGTGCCGTGTCAAGTTGTTCCTGCATCAATTGAATGCAGTCGGTATTCTGATTGGTACGCGCCACAGTATGATCCACTGCTTGTTCGATCAAATCAATGCGAGCCCCCAAGCTCTGTAAGTCCGCCTTTATAGACGTGGTGATTTGTGCTGCATTTTGGGCCAGGCCTGTGGCCAGCATGTCTGAAAAGCAATTCAGAAGTTGTGCCATGTCTGACTGGTGGGGAGAGTTCAGAGGTGCTGTCTGTTGCATAGCAGGGGATGGGGCTGGAGCATGCAGTGAGGGGATATGGAGCATATCAGATAGGGCCCTGTTAAAAAGGGAGTCTTTGCTGGAAGGATAGGCATTCTTGGGGGAGATGTTACTCACAGAGGATCCCAGTGTGATGTGGGGAAGCTGTTCCTCCTCTGGGATGTCTGCAATGAGGTCTCCGTCTCCTGTGTCTGCCTGTGAAGAGGCCGCGGCCGCCATCTTAGATGTAGTGGGGTCGGGTAGGCCAAAGGAGAGTTTCCTGCTAGCCGCTGAGCGCTGAGATCTTTTGGGCATATAGATTTGTGCCCATGAGCCTCCTCTACCAGCGGGTGTTGATCCGGGACGGTTCCGCTAAAAAATCCGGCGTCTGGGGACCGCGGAAGGCTCGGCTGTGACGGAGCTCCCGTTCAGAGCGTCTTCCCGGGAGTCCCGCGCATGCGCACCCTCAATGGGGCTTATCTTACAATAAAGTGTCTAAACCTTAATCAATTGTCTTGAAACTTTGCACAACCCAAGCTTTCAGCTTCCCCAAACCTATACTAGATGTTTCATGGATTTTTGTTGTGACATTAAGCTTGTGTAGCCCCTACCACCATTTGTGTAGTGGCCGTAATGTGGGACAGCCAATGGTGACATATTATATGTGTGTGTGTGTGTATGGCTCACCAGCCAATCACTAGGGGTTTCTTGGCCAGTGGTGCATGCTGGGGAAGTGCATATATGCTTTGGAGAATTGCCATGTACTCAGTCTTTGTACAGCCTACATCCAGGCTTGTCCTGGAGATAGGAATGCTCAAGTGTGGGAAAGGTTTGACTAGGCCTCAAGCCTAGAAGAGACCTCACATGCTGATTGAGGAGGAGAACCAGAGATGCTGGATAGCTACTAGAGGCACCTGTTACTGGAAAGGACCTAAGGAGCATGTCTGGTGTCTCGCCTACTGAAGATCTTATGTTCTAATACCCAGTGCCAGCCTGTGCTCTGTGGAATACTGAAATGGACTGTTGAGTCTGGAGTTCTGTTCTAATCTAGTTTTTCCATGGATGTTCTTAGCCGTATACCTTTTCTGTCAGTTATTGAGTTCTCCAATAAAGCATTCAAAATGTACTTTAAATGTACTTTAAATGACTGGCACCAAAATTTTCTTTGATTGCACAGCCCTTCACTGGCCTAGGATCTGCCCAAGATCAAAATGTCAGCCTTCCTTGCTTTTGGGAGTCCATGTTATGCCTCTGGGGGTCAGGGGGTGCTGTACTTATTTTTTTGGGAGATTAATGTGGCTTAATGTAAAAAAAGAACTTGGATGTTATCCAATTTCCCCAAAATTCACACAATAGAAGACTGTATCTATGTCATCATATTCTAAAAATCTCAGGTTGTTTGGTAAAACAGACCAATGGTTATTCACTTTTAACAACTTTATTATTTTTCTGAAACATGTAATTGGAATAGCTTAAAGGGTAAGTTCACCTTTACAGAAAATGTGCAAGGTGAACTTACACTGGACCCCCTCTCGATCCCCCCCCCCGAGTCCAGCTGACCTGGAGCCCTGCAGTCACCCGCTGTGACACATCGGGCCGCTGCTTCACTGGTCAGGGGATTTGAAATCCCCGTAGCTTGATCTCCTAAACGTACCTCATAAATGTACGTATAGGAAGCATTCTAATTGGTTGGTGCCATCACATGGATGGCGCAGAGCAATCAGGACCTGCCTAGCCCATCTTGTCAGCACTGGAGAAGAGTAGAGAAAGCCGTGGGGATTTCAAATCCCTGGATGGGTAAAGCAGCGACCTGATGTGTCACAGCGGGTGATCATGGCACTCCAGATTAGTGGGACCAGGGGGGATGGGCAGGGGGTCCAGTGTACATTCACCTTACAGATTTTCTGTAAAGGTGAACTTAAACTTTAATATAAAAGGGGCTTTATGTGTGATAAAGTGCCTAAATTAGAGCTGCATGATTAATCGTTAAGAATCAAAATTGCAAACTTTTTCCCTTCCCGATCCTCAAAACAGCATGTCACGAATTCTTTCTAACAAATGCAGAGAGTTCTCACAGCTGGAAAAAAAATTCAGGCAGCCTGCTAAGTTTTATTACAACACCATCAATAAGTAGAAACAAAGTATCTTTTCATTCTTTTATCCAACAAAAGAACTCCGGCGTCTAAATGAGGGTAGTTTAACCATTTAAAGACCAAACCTTTTCTGACATTTGTTGCTTACAAGTAAAAATCATTATTTTCTGCTAGAAAATTACTTGGAACACCCAAACATGATATATATTTTTTTTTTTAGCAGAGACCCTAGAGAATAAAATGGTGGTTGTTACAATATTTTATGTCACACCATATCTGCGCAGAGGTTTTTCAAACGCAATTTTTTTGGAAAAAATACACTTTAATGTATTAAAAAAACTAAACAGTAAAGTAAGCCCATTTTTTTTGTATAATGTGAAAGATAGACATGTGCACAGCCAAAAAATTTGTTCATTTTCGTTTTCGTTTCATTAGTTTATTGTTTTTTTTCGTTTTTCGGGTCATTCGTTATGACCGCGATTCGTAAATTCGTTCATTCGTAAATTTGTAAATGCGTTCATTCGTACATTCGTACATCGTAAATTCTAACATTCGTTCATTCGTACATTCGTTCATTTGTACATTCGTTCATTCGTACATTCATACATTTTTACATTTGTACATTCGTAAATTCGTACATTCGTAAATCCATAAGGAAGACAACGACACCACTAACGGATAGGCCTACTCCCAGCACATCGGCAGCGGATGAGGCTCCTCCTCTAGTTAGTCCCATCCCCACACAGTTAGAAACACACCTAGGGAACACATTTAACACCTTGCCCCTAGTGTTAAGCCCTTCCCTGCCAGTGACATTTACACGGTAACAAATGCATTTTATAGCACTGATCGCTGTATAAATTTCAATGGTACTGAAAATGTATCAAAAGTGTCCAATCTGTCCGCCACAATGTCGCAGTCTCACTAAAAATCACAGATCACTGCCATTACTAGTAAAAAATAAATAAATATGCCATAAATCTATTCCCCATTTTGTAGACACTATAACTTTTGTGCAGACCAATCAACATACGCATATTGCGATTTTTTTTTTACCAAAAATATGTAGAAGAATACATATTGGCCTAAAATGATAAAGAAATTATTTTTTTACATTTTTTGTTGGATATTTATTACAGCAAAAAGTAAAAAAAAAAAATATTTTGGTTTTTTTTCATGTTTATATCGCAAAAAAAGAAAAAATGCAGAGATTAGCAAATACCACCAAAAGAACGATCTATTTGTGGGGGAAAAAAAGGACAACAATTTTGTTTGAGTACAACGCTGCATGACCGTGAAATTGTCAGTTAAAACAACGCAGTGCCGTATCGCAAAAAATGGCCTGGACATTAAGGGGGCAAATCCTTCCGGGGCTGAAGTGGTTAATCAATAGCCTCGAAACTTTGCACAACCAAAGTTTTTATCTTCCCAACCCTATCCTGAAAAGTTTATAGATTTTGGTTTCCCACAAGGCAAAATGAATGACATTTAGCTTGAAGTATATGTAAGGTTTTTGAAACAAACATGTCATACCTCCTCTGTTCAGTTGGTTTTGCACAGAGTGGCCCCAATCCTCCTCTTCTGGTGTCCCTCAGTGGCATTCCTGGCTCCTCCTCTTCTCGAGTGACCCGTTTGTTGGCAAATGTAGATTGTCTAGGGATATTTTTAGACCCTCGATAAGTCTGCATAAGATGTACCTTACAATCCCCACAGGCCTGTGAGATTAGCCCATTGAGACAATGATAAAAAACTCCAAAAGTCTCGCCGAGCAAATCTAATCTTTATTCTTTGGTGTGAATATTTAAAGGGGGCTTTCAGAAATTACCGCCCCTTGACCGCGTCATACAAATTATCCAATAAAATACAGAAACATTTTATGACAAAAGTGAAACTAATTATTTTTAAGATATCACGTGCTTTACAGGAAACGAAACACAAAAAATAACAGGGATGTGAGAAACGAAACTAGATTATATTACACTCCTAGTAATATGTGAAATAGAGTACAGGGAAAAACACAAAATGGAAACAAAATTATAAGATGGTGGTGGTTAAGCTAAATATGCCTTCACCGTTGAAAGGCCGCTCTCTCTCAGAGGAACTCGTGCAGGCGTGCTCCCGTGTCCATCAACCCCAGGCATCAGAATCTTCTTCAGGAGATGAGGACCAGGAGACAGCAGGCTTTGATGTTTCCCTTGTAGAGCCTTTTGCAAAATCAGTTAAGAAAGCAATCGGCTGGGAAGAAGATAAAGTGGAACCGCAGAAGGTTCGGAAATATTTCCCAAATTTAAGAAAAGATCCAGGAAACTTCCCTTTTATAGGTGAACTGGAAGATCTAATTAAAGATGAGTGGGAAAGATCTGATAAGCGGTCCAGTCTCACCAACAGACTGGCAAAGATGTATCCTTTGAAAGAGTCGAAAGTCAATTCATTGATGAACGCCCTCGTCGTCGATTCCTCCTTGATGCGTCTTGCACGGCATGTCACTCTGCCTATTATATATATAAAGCACAAAGCGCTGTGATGCTAAATAGCTGATAATTACACATAAAACCAAGTGAGGCTGCTATCAAAAGAGAGTGTTTTCAGAGTCACTTAAAAAGAATAAATAATGATATTTGAAGCGCTTCACAATGTGCATGAAAATGAATATATAAGAACAAATATAAATAGTCAAATAAATCCAGCGGTGAGTAAAAATTTCCTAAAAAATCCAGCAATCAAAATAGTGTAAAATTATAAAAAAAAATATATATATATAAAAAATTAGTGACACCAAATGTGTAAAAAATTCACATAAAAAAATCCACATAAAAATAAATAAATAGATAGGGATGTATTCAGAAGGTTCAATTATACAGGTGTAGAATCCTGATTGGTATAGAGCTTTTGATCACTAGCAAAGCTGTTTAAAAACACTTGCTTAATTAAGGTGCTCATTGATAGTAACAATGTGTTTTTTGCTTCTATTCACAACCAATGTGAGAATCATAAACAGGCAGATAAGAGAAAAAACCAATCATTGTGCAATAGTTAGGATACCAAGGTACACAGGTAAACTTCAATCCACTCACGTGTGCCTTATAATGATAAGGCATATGCAGGTTTTACTATAGCAGTCAGCCGCCTTAGACAGGAGCAGATTCAGTGCAGTACACTGTGTGAAACTGCTGATCTGCACAGAGCGTCCTTGGCTCCTCCCACGCGTTACATCACAGTCACGTGACTTTTTCAAGGATAATACAAGCTCAGACGGACTCAGCTTTATAGCACAACAGCAGAGTGGTTGCCATGGCTACAGCATGAGTTTGTCATCATTCTGCTTCCTGCATAAACTTCAATCCTGTTAAAACCTACTTTTATTAGACATGTAATTCATATGAATAACGTTGGTTTATCAAAACCACGATTCAATGTGTAAAAAACGCAGTGTGTAAAAAGTAAAAAATATATATATTGATATCTCTAATCACGTCTACTTCTTCAACTCCCTCCAGTGGTCACAATTGGTATAACATCTCACAGAGGGAGTATATGGCAAGGCATTGTCTATAATGGTTTTGATAATTGACCAGTGCCCCATGATATCACAAAAATGGGGTATCCACATGCTCTGCTCATAAATGTATGGGAAACGGAGTAAACAAGATGACATAATATATATCTATATCTATATATACACATATATATATATATATATATATATATATATATATATATATATATACATAAAACATACACATATAAAATTAAAATAAGATATGATAAGAAATAGGGAAATAATATTAAATTAAAATCTAAAAATTCCATGATAGAATATTGCAAAAATGGATGATGACCATTATTTATATCCTAGAACTGAACCAAATATTGCCACTCAGAAAAAACTGGTATTGGACAAATAATGAGAATATTGGACCAAAAATAAAAAAATAAAAAATAAAATATAAAAAATAAAATTAAAATACCATAAAAAAAAAATATATATATATATATATATATATATATATATATATATATATATATATATATATATATATAAATCTGAAAAACCTCTAAAAATCAGAAATAAAACAATTCAGGTCGAATTCAATGTTCAAACCATGGGGTTCTAATGTACCCATCTGGAATATCCATTTGGATTCATTCTTGCTGAGTTCCCTCACTTTATGGGAACCCCTCCAATGAGCCTTATACTTTTGAATAGCCCAGAATTGGAGACCCCTAGGGTCTCTGTTATGATACCTATCAAAATGTTTTGAAACACTGTGTTTTGGATAGCCTTTTCTAATGTTCTGGATATGCTCTCTTATTCTCTTCCACATTGGTCGCTTCGTTCTGCCAATGTATTGGAGGGAGCAGGAGCACTGTAAAGCATATACCACCCCCTCAGCCCTGCAAGATATAAAATCCTTTATTTCAAATTCTTGTCCAGTATTTGTTGAAGAAAATTTCTGACATTTGTATCCATTTTGATTAGTATTTATGCAGGCATAACACCTTTTACAGGGATAGAATCCTTTACCCTGAAAAAAGGTTAAATCAGTTATTCTCTTGGGTGGGTTGGGTACATTTTTAGCTATGATGTCCCTTAGAGTTGGAGCTCGTCTATAAATGAATCTCGGTTTTTCTGGGAGTATATTTGCCAAAGTAGTATCAGTTTTTAAAATAGACCAATGTCTTTTTATAATCCTCTCCATCCTCCTGTGTTGTACACTGAAGTCCATTATCAGAGGTATGTCATCTGTTTTGTCATTTACCTTGATTTTATCTTGGATCAGCGCTTCTCTTGAGGTTTGATTGACTTCTGTTATTTTTTCTTCTATAAAACATTTATTGTACCCTTTTTCTTCAAACCTCTTACCTATCCACTGAGCTTGTTTAAGATAGTCATTATTTTCTGAACAATTTCTCCGTAAGCGAATAAACTGGCCCTTCGGAATGAGCCATGGTTAATCAACATTCCGAAGGGCCAGTTTATTCGCTTACGGAGAAATTGTTCAGAAAATAATGACTATCTTAAACAAGCTCAGTGGATAGGTAAGAGGTTTGAAGAAAAAGGGTACAATAAATGTTTTATAGAAGAAAAAATAACAGAAGTCAATCAAACCTCAAGAGAAGCGCTGATCCAAGATAAAATCAAGGTAAATGACAAAACAGATGACATACCTCTGATAATGGACTTCAGTGTACAACACAGGAGGATGGAGAGGATTATAAAAAGACATTGGTCTATTTTAAAAACTGATACTACTTTGGCAACTATACTCCCAGAAAAACCGAGATTCATTTATAGACGAGCTCCAACTCTAAGGGACATCATAGCTAAAAATGTACCCAACCCACCCAAGAGAATAACTGATTTAACCTTTTTTCAGGGTAAAGGATTCTATCCCTGTAAAAGGTGTTATGCCTGCATAAATACTAATCAAAATGGATACAAATGTCAGAAATTTTCTTCAACAAATACTGGACAAGAATTTGAAATAAAGGATTTTATATCTTGCAGGACTGAGGGGGTGGTATATGCTTTACAGTGCTCCTGCTCCCTCCAATACATTGGCAGAACGAAGCGACCAATGTGGAAGAGAATAAGAGAGCATATCCAGAACATTAGAAAAGGCTATCCAAAACACAGTGTTTCAAAACATTTTGATAGGTATCATAACAGAGACCCTAGGGGTCTCCAATTCTGGGCTATTCAAAAGTATAAGGCTCATTGGAGGGGTTCCCATAAAGTGAGGGAACTCAGCAAGAATGAATCCAAATGGATATTCCAGATGGGTACATTAGAACCCCATGGTTTGAACATTGAATTCGACCTGAATTGTTTTATTTCTGATTTTTAGAGGTTTTTCAGATTTATATATATATATATATATATATATATATATATATATATATATATATATATATATATATTTTATTTTTTTTTATGGTATTTTAATTTTATTTTTTATATTTTATTTTTTATTTTTTTATTTTTGGTCCAATATTCTCATTATTTGTCCAATACCAGTTTTTTCTGAGTGGCAATATTTGGTTCAGTTCTAGGATATAAATAATGGTCATCATCCATTTTTGCAATATTCTATCATGGAATTTTTAGATTTTAATTTAATATTATTTCCCTATTTCTTATCATATCTTATTTTAATTTTATATGTGTATGTTTTATGTATATATATATATATATATATATATATATATATATATATATATATATATATATATGTGTGTATATATAGATATAGATATATATCATGTCATCTTGTTTACTCCGTTTCCCATACATTTATGAGCAGAGCATGTGGATACCCCATTTTTGTGATATCATGGGGCACTGGTCAATTATCAAAACCATTATAGACAATGCCTTGCCATATACTCCCTCTGTGAGATGTTATACCAATTGTGACCACTGGAGGGAGTTGAAGAAGTAGACGTGATTAGAGATATCAATATATATATTTTTTACTTTTTACACACTGCGTTTTTTACACATTGAATCGTGGTTTTGATAAACCAACGTTATTCATATGAATTACATGTCTAATAAAAGTAGGTTTTAACAGGATTGAAGTTTATGCAGGAAGCAGAATGATGACAAACTCATGCTGTAGCCATGGCAACCACTCTGCTGTTGTGCTATAAAGCTGAGTCCGTCTGAGCTTGTATTATCCTTGAAAAAGTCACGTGACTGTGATGTAACGCGTGGGAGGAGCCAAGGACGCTCTATGCAGATCAGCAGTTTCACACAGTGTACTGCACTGAATCTGCTCCTGTCTAAGGCGGCTGACTGCTATAGTAAAACCTGCATATGCCTTATCATTATAAGGCACACGTGAGTGGATTGAAGTTTACCTGTGTACCTTGGTATCCTAACTATTGCACAATGATTGGTTTTTTCTCTTATCTGCCTGTTTATGATTCTCACATTGGTTGTGAATAGAAGCAAAAAACACATTGTTACTATCAATGAGCACCTTAATTAAGCAAGTGTTTTTAAACAGCTTTGCTAGTGATCAAAAGCTCTATACCAATCAGGATTCTACACCTGTATAATTGAACCTTCTGAATACATCCCTATCTATTTATTTATTTTTATGTGGATTTTTTTATGTGAATTTTTTACACATTTGGTGTCACTAATTTTTTATATATATATATATATTTTTTTTATAATTTTACACTATTTTGATTGCTGGATTTTTTAGGAAATTTTTACTCACCGCTGGATTTATTTGACTATTTATATTTGTTCTTATATATTCATTTTCATGCACATTGTGAAGCGCTTCAAATATCATTATTTATTCACTCTGCCTATTGAGTACGCAGTTTCCTTTCAGGGCGTTCTTGATCGGAAATTGGATCTGGAATTGAAAAAAGCATATTCCACGGCTGGGGGCGCTTGCAGGCCAGCAATTACCACAGCAGCAGTGGCTGAAGCCATATGAGGTTGGGCAACCCAGGTGGAGAAGGACCTTCAAGACAGCACTGAATTGGACAAAATAATCTCTTTTCTTCAGGAGATCAAGTTGGCAGGCGACTTCGTGGCAGAAGCCTCAGTCAATATTATAAGATCCTTAGCAAGATCAATGCAAGATCAATGGCAAGAAGGGCCCTGTGGCTGAAACCATGGAGGGCCGATACTGCATCTAAAACAAACTGGTGCAGAATTCCATACGATGGCTCAAACCTGTTTGGGCCTAAATTGGATGCCGCTATCTCCAAGGTAACAGGAGGAAAGTCGGGATTAATTCCCTCAGACAGGAGACCCAAGGCCCAAAAGGGTCTGTCCTACAGACGCAACCTTCCTGATAAATACAAGGAAGCTAGATCCTACCGCCCCAGTAGGGAGTTTAGAAGGGACTGGAAAAATACAAGACCGTCCTTCCTGAGGATGCAGAAGTCCAAGACTACCCCGGCAGGGGAGCAGAAGAGGTCCTTTTGAAGATTCGCCTGCCCACCCAGCACAGGTGGGTGCCAGGCTCAAGAACTTCGTACAGATCTGGTCAAGTCATATAAAGGATCTGTGGACTCTATCCACAATCAGATTTGGACATAAATGGAAGTTTATGGACAGACTCCCGGGAATTCACTTCCAATCAACCAGACTGCCATCTTCACTAAACAAAAGGAAGTTACTAATAAAATATATAGTAGAATTGAAGCAAAAAGGAGCAATTCTGGAAGTTCCATCAGGTCAAAAGGGGAGGGGTTTCTATTCCCCCCTATTTTTGGTAAAGAAGAAGACTTACGCCCTGTATTGGATTTAAAAATCTTAACAGGAACATCAAAATAGAGGCTTTCAAAATGGAGAGCCTTCAGTCCATAATTCTAGCAGTGAACCTGGGCGACTGGATGCTATCAGTAGATTTATCAGACGCTTACCTACATATTCCGATTCATCCCACCTTTCAAAAGTTCCTCCGATTCACCATCAACAAATGTACTTCCAATTCCAGTGCCTCCCTTTCGGCATCTCGTTGGCTCCCAGGACATTCACCAAGGTCCTCTTACCCTTGGTTGCACTCCTCAGGGAAAAGGGTCTTCGAGTCCACAATTATTTGGACGACATCCTACTCTTAGCAGAAAATCGAGAAACTTTGCTGTGTCATCAGAAGATCCTACTGACGACTCTCCAGGACTTTGGTTGGCTAGTCAATTGGAAAAAGAGCAGTCTGCAACCCACGCAAAATATGGTATTTCTGGGAGCAGATCTGAATACCAAATTGAACAGGGTACAACTCCCTCAGGAGAAGGTCCAGCCTCTAATACAGAAGATGCAGAGATTACTGTCAGCGAGGCATCTACCAGCCAGAACCTGCTTGAGTGTGCTAGGCTCCATGTCTGCAACTCTACCCATGGTGCAGTGGTCACAATGGCACATGAGAGTCCTGCAAAACTCCTTTCTAAGGCAGTGGGATGGAGTATCGATGCGTCAGACCATTACCATTTCCAGACCAATGAAGCAATCAGTATGGTGGTGGACACACTCGACCAACCTCAGAAGATACAGACTGATAGTTCCTCCAGACCCGGTAATAGTCACTTTGGATGCCTGCCAGAATGGCTGGGGAGCTCACTTTCAAGATCAAGCAGCGCAGGGCCAATGGCAGTTCCAGGCCCAGGGTATAGTATCAAATATACTGGAACTCAGGGCAGCTTTCCAGGCTCTCATAGCATTTGCACCAGCCCTCAGAGGGAAGAATGTGCTTATCCAGATGGACAACAAGGTGGCAGTGTCCTATATCCAGAAGCAGGGGGGTACCAAGAGTCTCACACTGATGGAGGAAGTCCATCCTATCTTGGAATGGGCACAGGCACACCTAACAGACTTAAAGTCAATATATGTTCCTGCGGCACAGAAAATGTTAGCTGATTATCTGAGTCGAGAGACTCTCTCGAACAACGAATGGTCCTTGAGCCTCCAGGCCTTTTCACTTCTTACGCAAACGTGGGGAATGCCAGAGGTCGACTTAGCAGCCACACCTGCGAATACAAAGTGTCAGAGGTTTCTGTCAAGAGTGTCGTTCCCTTCAGCCGAGGGAATAGATTGTCTAATTCACCCATGCAACTTCAAGTTGGGGTACATATTCCCCTCAACCCTGTTAATTGCAAGATTCCTGTCCAGGCTCCGGAGATCCTCAGCCACAGTAATCGAAGTAATCCCACTTTGGCCGAGAACACCATGGTTCACGACCCTATTGCAGCACAGCCTTCAACCTCCAATCCCTCTTCCGGTAACCCCGGATCTGCTATTTCAAGGCCAATTTCTACACCCAGCTCCAGAGAAGTTGCATCTGACGGCCTGGAAGTTGAAAGGGCTAGGTTAAGGCAACAAGGCTGTTCTCAGGAAGTAATATCAACCCTGATGCAAGCCAGGAAGAATAACACCAACACCACCTATACAAGAATTTGGAGCAGAACTCCACTTTAATGTCCCTAGTTTGCCTTGTAGGAGACTAAAACCCATGAAAGTCCTTTGATAGGTTTGGGGAGTTGGGAACTTAGGCTGTCAAGATAATTGATTGAGGTTTAGGCACATTGTGGTCCATTAAACTCTTTTTACATTAAGCTGTCCACATTAAATTTTTTAGCATTGTAAAATATAGCTTAATGTGAATAACATTTGTGTGAATAACTTTTGGTGTGATTAACCAAATGAGCTGAACATTTCAGAATATGTTGGCATGGATAGAGTCTTCTATTGTGTGAAGTTTGGGGGAAATTGGTTAACATTTAGGCCTCATGCAAACTGGACGTTAAAATAACGTTATAAAAACGTCAGTAGCTTTGCACTGAGTTTTTCAACTTTTTTCAACGTTTTTGCAATAGTTTTTAGCGTGTATTAGCGTTTTTCCGCTTTAACGCTTTAGCTGGGTTTTTTGGATCAAAACCAACTGCTGGTGAGCGACCTTTGAGCGTTTATCGATGTTTATCAGCGTTAGAGCGTTTTTACAGCTGAAAAACGTCTCTCAGAACCCACTAGTTTTGTTTTTTTTTTACTGCTCAAAAACGCCACTGCCCAAAACTGCTGATAACAGCCTATGTGTTCATGGACACATAGGATAACATAAAATTGTATCAAATACTTACCGTAATTTTCCTTTCCTGATGCCAAACCATGGCAGCATACTAGTGATAGAGCTCCGCCTCTTGACCACTCCCTCAGGACCAGTGAACAGCATAAATGAAAGGCCTAGTTAGGCCCCACCCCATTCTCTGTAATTAGCTACATACCGAAACGTATAAGGGTGGGACCATTTGCTGCCATGGTTTGGCATCAGGAAAGGAAAATTACGGTAAGTATTTGATACAAATTTCCATTTTTCTGACGCCAACATGGCAGCATACTCTGTTGGAACAAACGGTTAAACTGATATGAGATCCAGAAACTCCAATAGATCTTTCTTTCTTTCTTTCTTTCTTTCTTTCTTTCTTTCTTTCTTTCTTTCTTTCTTTCTTTCTTTCTTTCTTTCTTTCTCTTTCTTTCTTTCTTTCTTTCTTTCTTTCTTTCGTGACTGCCCTCAAAAGTTGTGCAAACTGAAGGATTAGTGGCTCATTTAAATGTGTTATTGCCGAGAGCACTCGTGAGCTATGTGAGGATATGCTAAGGCCTGGAGGAAGTATAGAACAGCTGAGACTGGAATGACAGTAGAATCAATGTCTCACCCTACCAAGAAAAAGAAAACTTGTTCCAGAATTAGGTATATATGTTGTAAGTAGAATGTCTTCTTGCACACAACAAAGTAGAGATCACTCTGGAGTGAAACTGGAGCAACCGGAGTTGTCCATCCTCCCCCTTTAATGCCCCTGCTTGCAGCCCCAGACTGCGTATGCTATGGAGGGGAAATGTCTTCTGTATCCTGTAATGAATAGCCAGGGAAAACCGAGGGCCTCCTGGTCAATATGGAGGACTGGCTATGACAACTATGCTCTCTCTTGACAGCCTCAAGAGGAATCTCATTTGCGGGAAATGTTGGGGAAAAATATATAGTTAAATTACAGTCCCAGGGAGAGTCCAGAGCATCTGCCCCCTGCGCCTTGGGGAAACAAAATTAGAGCAAAGTTTGTGATTAATGTGGGAAACGAGGAGGTCTGTCTGTGGAAGGCCCCACCTGTGGACCAGCTCAGAGAAGATCTGGGACGTAGACCCACTCGTTGTGCGACTGCTGTCCTGTTGCTAAACTGCAAGGAGATTGGTCCTCCTTGTCTCTGTGTAATAAGGAAAAAGCGCTAAAAGGGCTGTTTGAACCCCCAGCACGTTCAAGATTACCCTCCTTAGCTGGGAATCTCTGCTTGCCTTGACTCGCAGTGCATCTTTCCGGCTGTTTTGCAGACATGATTCGCAGCAATTCTCAAGTCTAAAGGTCCTAACGGACCGTGACTTCCTCAAGGTCTTTCCAGCACTGCGGACCACTACTCATACTGAGTAACACTTATTAACTGTGTTCTATCCTGTTTCCTCCCTTGCACTAAGAATTTTACATGAAATTTGCACAGGTGCCCATGCACCCCAGGACTCATCCATATGCATGATGACATTGTGCCCAGATGACTGAGGCACTCAGAAGCCATTAAACAAGCGGAAGTATTCGTCCTCAGAAATCTGTTCCTGACTGTCACCACTTCCTCTGATGGAAATAAAATGGAGGAACTAGCAGAGCACCCCCGGGTACTCCAACTATTGGGATGGAGAAAGTTGGCTTTGCTTTCCCTCTAAGGTGTGAGGATAGGATAGGCATTCTGACGATCCAGCAACAGCCTCCATCCATGTGGTTATACTGTTTAATGGACTCGGTCTTAAAGAGCTCAAAGAGGGCCCCACAGGGTTCTTCCGATCTGCAACTGGACACTGACCAACATCTCCTGCAAACTCCAAACAGGATTGGGTATAAAACTTGGAAACTCTCTAGAGTCTGAGGTATCTGTAAGCAATGTAGCAGCCCACCCGCTGTTGTGGTGGACTTGGCAGCTTCGTGGAAGAGAGGAGCAGTGAGGAATCTCCCGAAGTGACCATGAGTGTCTGATACCTTCATCCAAGACTCTGTACAACATGCCGTCCAGAAACCAGTGAAGCGTGCCTTCTAGGTCTTACCTTAAGAGTCTGGGCATGCACTTGTGTGACTGGCTCACTGATCCCCCCAGAAGTCTGCACCAAGACACAAGCCAGACCCTTGGCATTCACTGCTACAAAAATGTAATTTTTGGCAAGATACTTTCAAGAGGAAATCATGTCTAAAGGGATGCAGACCCTGCCACTCTCCACAGAGTCCTGCAGGTGCAGCAGCTGGTTGATAATTATTAAACCATTCCCGTTAGACTCACCCAGTACATAGGCTGGTTATTGCTGGTCTGCCGGCATCTGCAGATGCTACAGTATGTAGGAGCAGGTTGACCATTTGCTTGTTCAGAGTATACAGTTTCGACATCCTGTTTATAAGAGCATTTTTCTCGAACCTCCTTCATTCTGCCCCACTTTTGTTTCTAGGGAGCAATACGCAGCCCAGGGTCTCAACCATATGGCCTCCCTAGCCGCCAAAGTGCTAGGGTGCTCTTTCAATGGCTATTAGGGATGAGCTTCAAGTTCAAGTCGAACTCATGTTCGACTCGAACATCGGCTGTTCGCCAGTTCACCGAACAGCAAACAATTTGGGGTGTTCGTGGCAAATTTAAAAGCCGCGGAACACCTTTTAAAAGTCTATGGGAGAAATATCGGGCTTATATGCATGGTATTGTCATAAAAAGTGTTTGGGGACCTGGGTCCTGCCCCATGGGACATGGATCAAAGCAAAAAAAGTTTTAAAAACGGACGTTTTTTTGGGAGCAGTGATTTTCATAATGCTTAAAGTGAAACAATAAAATGTAATATTCCTTTAAATTTCGTACCTGGGGGGTGTCTATAGTATGCTTGTAAAGGGGCGCATGTTTCCCATGGTTAGAACAGTCTGATAGCGAAATGACATTTTAAAGGAAAAAAAGTAATTTAAAACTACTCGCAGCTATTAATGAATTGCCGGTCCGACAATACACATAAAAGTTCATTGATAAAAACGGCATGGGAATTCCCCACAGGGGAACCTGAACCAAAATGGAAAAAAAAAAAAAATTACGTGGGGGTCCCCCTAAATTCCATACCAGGCCCTTCAGGTCTGGTATGGATATAAAGGGGAACTCCGGCCAAATTTTTTTTTAAAAATGGCATTGGGTCCCCCTCAAAATCTATACCAGACCCTTCAGGTCTGGTATGGATTTTAAGGGGAACCCCGCGCCAAAATTTTTTAAAAAATGGCGTGGGGTCCCCCCAAAAATTAATACCAGCCCCCTTATCTGAGGACTCAACCTGGCAGGCCGCAGGAAAAGATGGGGGGATGAGAAAGCACCCCCCCTCCCGAACCGTACCAGGCCACATGCCCTCAACATTGGGAGGGTGCTTTGGGGTAGCCCCCCAAAACACCTTGTCCCCATGTTGATGGGGACAAGGGCCTCATGCCCACAACCCTTGCCCCGTGGTTGTGGGGGTCTGCGGGTGGGGGGCTTATCGGAATCTGGAAGCCACCTTTAACAAGGGGACCCCAAGATCCCGGCCCTCCCCCCTGTGTGAAATGATAAGGGGGTACAAAAGTACCCCTACCATTTCACAAAAAAGTGTCAAAAATGTTAAAAATGACAAGAGACAGTTTTTGACAATTCCTTTATTTAAATGCTTCTTCTTTCTTCTATCTTCTATCTTCTATCTTCTTTCGGTTTCTTCCTCCATCTTCTTCTTCTTCCTTTAGTTCTTCTGGTTCTTTTAGTTCTTCCTCCGGTGTTCTCGTCCGGCATCTTCCTCCGCGGTGTCTTCTTCCCTTCTTCTTCTCGGGCCATATTTTGAGTAGCAGACTGCTGCATATGTAATATATGTAGCAAGGACCCAGGCCCCCTTCAGTCCAATGAGAACCTTCAGTCCAATGTCGTAAGGCATAGTAGGTGCACAGCAGAGAAACCCACACAGGGAGAAGATATAAACTTCAACACAAGCATTAGCATGTTGGAGAATCGAACCAGCAACCACAGTGCTGCTAGACAGAATTGCCACCCACTTAGCCAGCAGGCAGCCTCTGAAGAGTAGATTCATGGGTGCCAGACACCTAGGGTGTGCCACCTGTCCATGATTCACCCGGACAGTTCGGGTTTTTAATCATGTTTTAGGGTTTCAGTCCACCTGAGACCCGGACATATTACCCACGCCAGGCTGTGGCTCCCCAAGTAACCGAGATAGTCATATACAAAACTGTTGCCACTGTAGGCAGCTGTTTGGCCTCACTGAAGGGTGATGATGTCAGCAAGGGCAATTTGGCCACACCCACTAGAGCGATCTGTGCGTTACATTATTACTCTCCTTGGGGCACCCAAATGTGTCTGTGCAACGCCAACCCGGCAGACTCCCAGACTTCTACAGGAGGACAGCCACGCAGGGAAAAGCATCCAGCAAGATGCCACATCTGCACGGACAAGAACGCTGTCTCCTATGGCAACAGTCTCCAACAGTTTCCAATACAAGTGTAACAGTTGCTTCAGGTAATTAGGGCAAGTTCAAAACAGAATCTTGTGCATTCTTATCAACAATAATGACATTTGACATTACCTGTTGGCTGCATACTCCTCCAGAAAGTGTGTACTCACCAGCCTCCTGGGCATAGATACTGCGCCACAGGCCCTGCAGGACTCTTGCTGGGGCACTAACTCTGGGGAAGAGGAGCAAAGACATCTTCTTTGGAGCTCTTCTCCTGAGTGGGAGTGCCATCCGGGCTATACTCCTCTGAAGAACGTCCGCCTTGCCTTGGCACGGCCCTTTTAAAAGCGTGGGTGTGCGGGGCTAAAGCAAATCACACCCAATCTGCATGAGAGGGCACTTTTTTTTCTGAAAACTTACTGATACGGTGGTCCCCTAATTGTTGAGGGCCTTTATATGAGCGCGGTAACTGACTCTTGATCTGTTGAGAAGATATAGGAGAAAGGATTCCACTTTCCTTTTTTTTATTTATCTACATATACCTACATGCATATACACACATATCTACGTACAGTATGTACACATATACCCATATATATATATATATATATATATATATATATATATATATATTTACACACACACACACACACACACACACACATATACTGCAGAGGGTCAGTCTGGGATGGGTTAAGAAAGGGTTAATTAAAGAGGGTAGGAACTTCTCCTTCAGACCTGCTTACTGTCAGCTGAGCTGAAGATGTCAGAGGAGAGTGTGTTTGTAGAGAGAGAGAGACACAGCGGCCTGCTGTGTGAGGATCCATTGCTGGATTGTGAACCTGCTGGGGTGAGCAAAACCATATCAGAGACTGTAGCTCTGGCTAGAGCAATGTACTTTGTCTATATATCAGCCTGTTGGCTAAAGAGACTGAACTTTTCCTATCTGTGCACCTGTGTGACAAGACAAGCCTGTCGTTTTCTTCTGTTTGTTTTGCCGAATAAAGCCATTTTTATTTAACTGAACTGTCTGAACTAGCATTTCACCCCTCTGATCCCCTACAATACATATATGTATTTACATGCATACCCACACAACCACATACATTTTTTTTTTTTTAAACGTGTATATACGTATACACACACCCATGTAATGCCTGCAAAAGACAGCAAGGAATGGAAAAGGTAATGAAAGACAAAAGAGGGAGACATAGGTAAAAAGGTACAGGCGACCCTGTATGGCACAAGGGGCTAAGAGAGAGATAAAGCACAGCTGGCCCTCCATATTCCACAAGCGCTGCAGATACCAATTTTAAAAGCATATTTTGTTCCTAAAGAGGAAAACACTGCAGGGGCCCCAATAAGACCCACAGAAGGAACACTGAAATGCCTGAAACGTATAGGGTAGGTTTGGAAAGGTAACAACTTATGCTGTGCAAAGTTTCAGGGCAATTGATTGAGGTTTAGGCACTTTATTACATGTTAAGCTACATTAAGCCATTTTCACATTAAATGTTTTAGTATGTTCCTCCCAACTATCCTCTTCCTGCTCCTGTTCCAGAACACCTCTCAAGGACCGTGTAGAGAGAGGCTCCTTCCCAGTTCCCGAGCTCCATTCCTGAGTTCACCCCCGCAAAAACGGGGTTCCCTCAGACCACGACAGTCTAACACTCCATCATTCAGTTCTTCCACCCGACAACTCCTCTCACAGCAGGCTGACCATGGGTATATATAGGAGGCCTCTCCCCTGCCAATCCTAGTTGGGGATTGGTCAGGGCTGCTTGCCTCTTTTCCAGAACCTTCTGGAAACCAGAGGAGGCGTCCAAGAGCTGAAATACATGTCAGTCACCTGCTGCTACACTAAACCACTCCCGTGCCCTCAGATTAAAACAAACAGGCCTAGCTCACAGCATAGGCCTGCCTAAATTTACCTGCGCTGGCAGTACAAATCAAACCCACTACTCTATCACCTACCTACCTATGGTAGAGGGTGCTACATGTTTTTAATAAAACAAGCTGTTCTGCACATGTAGCAGTTGAAGGGTTGAAATAAACCATTTAACGCTGACAAGTGTTCTTACGGTAATCAGCGTTAATTCATGTAAAAAATTTATCCCAAATGGGAAAAAAAATGGCTGCTGTAACTGCTTGAGCCCGGTTTCACACATGTGCGGTACGAATTGAAGCTCTGGTTTCACTGTGCAGAAAAAAATCAGTTGTTCAGCAGTTCATCAGCGTTTTAGCTGTGGATCAGCTGCGAATTCGGAAGTAACCCGTGAGTGTCTAATTATAGATGCGAATTTAGAGCAGGCCAATCGCTTGTTATCTATTTGTGAGGCTGCTTATAAAAAGCTTGATTTTTCTGGACACTTCCTGGTTGTCCAGGAGTCTGTATTGTGTGGGTTATTTTTGTTAGCAAAATGTGTGCTGCTCTGCCCATGATAATGCCAACAGTTGTTGCTGTAACAGCAGCAATCTTGCTGGAAGTAGAGAAGAGGAGAAGGAGGAGAAGAAGATACTGGGTTCATCCCATACTAGCAAATAGGGATGAGAGAGGCCAGTTCATGATCCTGTATGAAGACCTCCGTGGGCATGAAGAAAATTTTTTTTAATTACACACGCATGTCAATAACTAGGTGAGTAATTTATTTGCCAAACAATAATTTTAAAAACATATTTCCATAGTAGGGGAGGTTTGAAAAAGACACAAGTCGGGGGGCGTGGCCAGCAGCGGAAGGAGATGGCTGCATAAGGAGAGAGCTCCGTGAGAACCAGTGGTACCGGCCCGAATACAGCGACGATAGAAGCCAGCAAACTAGCAGCACAAAGCTCCAGAGGTCCCAGCAATACACAGCCGGCGATGGGTAAGAGAAAACCCGCGGGGGGACCCCGCAAACTAACGGACTTTTACCCCTCGGCAAGCACGCCGGAGATCCAAGATGGCGCCGCTGCTCACAGGCAGCAGTGCGCCAGGCATACAGACAATAGGGGAAATAAGAGAGAGGACAGCAGACCCCCGTCCCTCTCTCCAGGCCACAGTAGCCGCTCCTCTATATGCAATACCCCATCCCAGAGCCCACAGAAAGCGGCACCTAAACGCTCATCTACCCACACATATGCTGGGGAAAAGAATGAGGATAATTGCACTTCCTATGACAGCACAACTGAATTCATAGACCAGATTCAGGAATTCCCAACATCAGGACAGCCCCTGAGTGATACCACAATGAAAGAGATGCTGGTCTCTTTACGGGGGTCCATGCACAGGGACCTCATGGACTGCATATCGCAAATTAAAACCGACATTAATGACATTGGGGAGAGAGTTAGCCACGTGGAGGACAAAATGGCAGAATTCTCAACGGCACATAATGAGTTAGTGGACGCACATAATGAAAAAGAGGAGGAGCTGGAAGCTTTAAAAAACAAAATGGTGGACCTTGAAGACAGGTCACGCACAAACAATGTCAAATTGCGGGGGGTGGCGGAGTCTATAACCCCCTCCGAACTCCGGAACTATGTACAACAACTAATTAAAGAGCTCCTTCCTGACACGCCAGATGGGGAAATCACGGTAGATAGAGCTCACAGACTACCTAAGCCACAATACCTACCAGAGAAAGTACCCCGCGACGTCATAGCTCGCATACACTTTTTTCATGTCAAAGATGATTTAATGCGTTTTGCAAGACAAAACTCCCCACTACCCAACCCGTACGCAGGCATTAACATCTACGCTGACCTCTCCCAGCACACAATGCTAGCAAGGAAGAAACTAATAACACTGACAAAAATATTGCGTAACAACAAACTTCCATACTCCTGGGGCTTTCCTACAAAACTTCTTGTAACTAAAGACGGCCGCACATTCGCTATCAGATCTTTAGAAGTAGGCCTCCAGCTGTCAAGAAAATGGGGGCTTCTCCCAATAGCTGAGGAAGGCATCCCTACTACCAAACCCCCAAGGAGTATATCCCCTGAATGGAAATCAAACAAAGATACTTGACTGACAATCTACACATTATTAAGAAATAACTCACATATAGTTTGCCCACTAATCTTTAGGGCTGAAGCTGCTTTATAGGAGCATGTACCCCCAAGTGCTCTTATGCGATTTTACTCGCACTTTGAGGAAAACCTCCTCACTTTCTTAAGTTTTGTTTTTTTGTTTAAACGTTGACTTTTTTTACCTTTTACTTTTTGTCCTACCACTGGCAACCATCTACGACAAGCTTGATGACGAAGATCAAGAGTACATTCTCCCTACAACTCCATCCCACCCAAGTGAGCATCCTACAAGCAAATCGAAGACACCTCTAACCACAGGTACTCTTATATTCTACAGCATGTATCACATTTTGAAAGCAACTATACACAAGCATTTAAATCATCGAACAAATGGTCCTTAATTTTGTGACCATCAACGCACATGGTCTCAACATACCATTCAAAAGAAGAGCAATGTGGCAGCAAGCAAAATCCCTGAAGAGCGATGTACTATGCATCCAAGAAACTCATTTCGTCCAACAGAAGCATCCTTTATGCAAAGACAAACAATTTCACATTTTCATGGCCTCAGGCCCAAAAAAAAAGCTGGTGTGTTGATAGCTATAAATCAAAATGTAGCATTTAAATTGCAGGATGTATTATATGATAAAGCTGGAAGATACATTATTTTAGTGTGTGAACTAAACAATACCTGGTATACTATCATCAACGTATATGCTCCAAATCAGGGGCAACTGTCCTTTTTGGGTGCCCTCAAGAAAAAGGTTGGGAGCATCAAAAGAGGATTAGTATTGTACTGTGGGGATTTCAATTGTGTTCCTAATAGACAACTAGATTGTTCATTTCCACATAAATCGAAAGCTACACGAATTGAACTCCAACCCTTCTTACATTCATCTGATCTATATGATGTATGGCGTTGTGTCAATTCCAATGAAAAAGATTTTACTTACTACTCAGCTCCCCATAGGTCTTATTCAAGAATCGACTTATTTGTAGCTGATTTACATTGTCTGAATAATGCAGTATCAGCTAAAATCCACCCAATTGCTTGGTCCGATCACGCTCCCGTGTCCCTCTCAATTAAGGAAAATAATGCAGCGCCACCTACACATCTATGGCGGAACAATATATCAATTTTGAAAAATCCTAAACACAGGAAGGGGTTGAGTGATCGGATCAGGGAATTCTTTCAAATTAACGATACTCCGGATATAAATATCTTTACACTGTGGTGCTCACATAAAGCTTTTGGTAGAGGCCTATTAATACAGGCAACATCAAGGGAAAAAAAAAGAGATTAAAAAGTTTTACCACACTAATGACTAAGCTTACATCCCTAGAACAACTGCACAAAACAAATCCTTCCTCCCAAACAACTACAGAATTAAACCAAACAAGACAAGAGATTAGAACCTATCTAATTTTAGATCATCAGTATCACCTGCAAAAATTTAAAGCCACACACTATACACAAGGAAACAAAGCGGGCAAATTTTTAGCGGCCTATATTCGTAAAAAACAACAAAAGTCCAAACTATCATATATTAAAGACCCTATTACGTCACAATTAGTATACCACCCTACAGCCATAGCAAACGCATTTTGCAACTACTATAAACAATTATATAATTTAAAAACAGACCTATCAACGCCACAACCTACTATGACAGGGATCAATAAGTTTCTCCACTCAGTCAACCTCCCCACTCTAAATAGCGACCAGCTAAATTATTTAAATTCCGCAATATCAGAAAATGGAATAGCTCAGATAATCAACTCCCTACCTCAAAACAAATCGCCAGGCGCAGACGGCTTCTCTGCCGAATACTATAAAGCCTTCTCCGATATTTTAGTGCCGTACATAAATAAACTCTACCACAAAGCTACTGTTGATAGCACATTCCCAGAAGAAATGCTCCAAGCCATCATAGTAGCCCTCCCTAAACCAGGGAAAAAACCAGATGCCCCACAAAACTTTAGACCCATATCCCTACTTAATACTGATCTAAAAATTTACTCCAAAATTCTAGCCAATCGCCTAGCAGAAGTAACCCCCCACTTAATCAAAGCAGACCAAGTGGGTTTTGTTAAAGGAAGGCAGGCTCCAGACGGAACCCGCAGGATGTACAACCTCCTTAAAATAGCGGAAATGAGGAAGGTGCCCACAGTGTTCCTGACGTTAGATGCCGAAAAGGCGTTTGATCGGGTCCACTGGGGGTACCTGCTGGCAACACTTGCTAAATTTGGCCTCGAAGGTCCTATCCTTTCCGCCATATCAGCACTGTATACAGTCCCAACCGCACAAGTATATACTTCCAATGCTATGTCTAACAAATTCTATATAACAAACGGGACCCGCCAGGGTTGCCCTCTATCGCCACTGATATTTTCTCTGGTGATGGAACCCCTGGCGGAGACCATTAGAAAAGATATACACATCAAGGGCATCAAGGTTTCAGAAATGAACCACAAGATAGGTCTATTTGCTGATGATGTGGTATTAACACTAACCACACCAGCCACATCTCTTGCAAGAACCCAACATATTCTCAGCGAATTTGGGAAAATATCATATTATAAATTGAATATCAGCAAATCTTCAATCCTTCCTATACACATTAACAACCCTAACCTAAAGAAACTAAAAGCTGAGTTCCCTTTTATATGGGCCCATAAATACTTAAAATATCTAGGGATTAATCTAGCGTACCCCTCCAGCTCCGTATATGACCATAACTACCCCTCTTTGATACACACCATTAAAAATGATCTTACACATATCTCCTCGCATGAACTTTCATGGATAGGGAGGATAGCCGCGTTTAAAATGACTGTCCTACCAAAAATATTATATTATTTTCGCACCATACCCATCACATTACCTGACCACTTTTTTACTATAATCGATAAACTATTAAGGAAGTTCATATGGGCTGGTAAAATAGCAAGACTATCATACTCTACGCTACAAAAATCAAAATACAAAGGTGGAGTGGGATTCCCCAAAATACGTAACTACTATATAGCAGCCATCTTAGATCAAGCCAAGTCTTGGTTTCATCAAACAACAGATAAACTGTGGGTGCAAATTGAAAAAGCAATAGTTCACCATAGGGACCTACCATCACTTCTTCTAGCTACATTAACAAATAGACCATTGTTTTACCCTAACTTTCCTTCTATCACTGCAACAGTCACAGCCTGGCAAATATTTAACGCTCACATTGATGATAGTAACAAACTCAAACAAAAGAAAACAATCACCCTAGGCATGTATGAATTCCTTCTCCCCTCCTTAAAAATGAATGAAAAAAACCTCCCGAAAAATATGACATATGCACAATTTAGAGATCAAAACCCAGCAACACTCTCATTTGCAAATATTCAGCTATACCATTATCATATAAAATACCCACATTCCTACCTCAGCTATAATCCGGAAGTATGGACATACCTCACCACTTCCTACAACGAACCTAAAGGTCTCTCATGGTTTTACAAAAATATACCCAACATGCATAAGCAGGCTAAGACAGTTAGCATGCTAAACTGGGAAAAAGACCTTAAAAGCAAATTCACATTATCCGATTGGAACAAAGCTGTTCAAACCACCTACCTATACTCTCATTGTACTAACCACTGGGACATCTCCCTTAAAATATTATTTAGAAGCTACTTAACACCGATGAGAATTTCTCAAATCTTTAGCAGCTCTGATAAATTATGCTGGCGGAAGTGTGGCAATAAGGGAACGATATACCACATTTTGTGGGAGTGTAAATCTGTGAGGAGTTTCTGGAATACAGTTTTCTCCCTAATAGCAAAAATCACAGGAAATGTCATCTCCCCCAACCCTGCATTAGCTCTTTTTAACTTGGGGATAGATAAGGTACCCAAAAAGCATAGAAACATAACTACCCACATTTTGATAGCTGCACGCTTATCCATTACTTCAAAATGGAAATCAGACACTATATCAAACATTAGTGAAGTAATAAATAGAGTAAACACCCATTACAAGTATGAAAATTTTTTCGCTTATTCAAATAATTTACTAGCAAAAGCACAAAACGAATGGGCTCCATGGTGCGCATGTTTCCCAGAGACTTCTCACTGATATTCTGAAGCGGTCAATCTAGACGGATTAAAAGCCGGTGGTAGGATGTTGCCATTATAATTTTATATTTTATGTTTAGTTTTATGTTCCTTTCTTTATTATTTTAGAATAGTTTATGTTCCTAAATTTCCCTTTTCTTTGTATTATTCCTCATTATATATTGGTTCGTTGAGGGAAAGCTCAATATTTACCCATACATATGAACCCATAATTTTTTATGATGGTGAACATCTTAAGAAATTCCAGGTCACTAATATCTCTACATATAAATGTTTATAACACAAGCATTTTAAGAGAAAATTGAGATATTCGAAAAACAGCCATTTTATAAGCTTGATTGGAGTGGGGGGGGGGGGGGTGCCCTCCCGGACACAGTTTGTTCCCAGATGGGGTGTCTGGGGGGGTGACCCACTATCCCTGACCTATTCCTGTTAATTAACGGAGTTAGTCCGAAATACCTAATTTCATCTCATTTATTTACAAATTATCGTGTAAAGTACATTAAGATAGATAAATATAGATACTGGATTCTCTTATGTTTATAGTAAGAACCAAAAATGTATACTGTATCTACTAACTGCTAAACTATACTGTATTGTTCTACTATTGTTAAAGTGGAAATTTCAATAAAAAACAATGAAAAGAAAAAGACACAAGTCCATCAAGTCTAACCTATGTGTGTGACTATATGTCAGTGTTATAATTTTAAAAAGCATGGTGTTCCCACCCCCCCCCTAAAATCCATACCAGAACATTATCAGAGCATGCAGCCTAAAAGGCCATGAAAAGGGGAGGGTGAGCACCCCCTTCCTGGACCAAACCAGGCCATATGCCCTTAACATGTGTAGTGTGTTTTATGCCCCCCCCAAAAAAAACACCTTGCCCCCAAGTTGATGAGGACAAGGTGCTTTGTGTGGGGGGATCCCACGACATTTTGTTGTCCAGTTTGGGACCAGACAATTGTTATTGTTAAATTCAGCTGCCAGTGGCTAAATGTATGTCCAAATGATGACACAACTGCAAATGACATTATATCTTATTTGTTATGCCATTTCTTTAACATACATTTTTATTTTGATTAAGGATGCAGGCCTTCTTACAGATAATAATGTTCTTAAACACTTACCTTATTATTTAGAAAAGGGTATGTCAAAAATTGTTTTTTATACACAAATCTAATAAAAGACTCATTTTTGAATTAGTTATGACAAATTACTTGGATTAATCTCCTCTCGCTTGGAGCGTCAGAACACATGCTACAGAACAAGTATCCAGCCTGCTGAAAGATTACTGATCACATTAAGGTACTTTTCACCACTGATGTCCTTTGTCATGTGAATGTAGGAGAATGCAATATTTTTAATTTTGAACTCTTCAAACATGTGTCATTCTAAATATATAATCCGACAAAAGTTGGCATAATAATTATTTATTCAAGTATACTTAAAAAAATTAAAAAATTGGCACATGTAGCCAACATAAATTAACATTCAACAAAAACAAAAAATATACATGTCTCTCAAGTAGGACTCTTGAACATGTTTTTAAAAAAAGGTGTCCTCTTGGTCCTCAACCTTGGACAGACCTCATAAATCACAGATTGTGATATGTTTTTTAAAAGGGGCCTCATTGGAATAGTGACTGGCGGAAGCCTGGTCATCACGGGCAGTGCTGGGATCTGGCCTAGCCTTGCCATGTTGACTTGTCACATACATACCAGGATTTGGGGGGGGGCTGATTGAAGGAATTGGGGATGGGATGGGATAGGGATTGTTACTGTGTGTAACTTCATATATGGAGGTTGCCTTTTCAAAGCTAGAAGGATAGGATGGGGGATTATAGGGGTAAGGTTGGTGGTGTTCTGGGTAGTGGACGTATCTGGGGTAGTTCAGGGGAGGTCTTGGTGGTGGCACATATGGCACTTGAAATGAAGCTTCCTCACGTGGCTCTGAGAAGGAGTGCAGCACTTATTCGATAGTGTTTCGCATTTCAAAGTAGCGCTCAGGTTTGACTTTCTTTATTAGAGGGACAAAACTGAGCGCCAGTATAGTATCCGGACATAAAAAAGCATCCACCTTTTCAGACATGTTTTTTTCAACATTTCAAGTAGGCGCTCACTTATGTCAGGTTGCGATAGAGGTGGTCGCCTCCGTGGCACTTTGGCTGGCAGAACAATGTCTGCAGGAGCAGAGGAGGGCCCAGGGATAGCCTCTGCCACTGCAGATTGCTCATCTGGGTTTGTTTCCCACAGATTAGAGGAGCTTTGGATTTGTGACAAATCCTCTGTGCCTTCTTCCAAACTAATCTGGGCTTGGGCCTTAGGTTGTGCCTCCAGTTGGTCATCCATAACATCTTGTTCCTCCCAACTAGCTTCTGTCCTGTTTTGAAAAAAAAGAGTGTAACTTAACTAGGCATAATCAAAGTTAAGAGGTTTGCAGATACATAGATGATATAGATGAAAACTTACTCCCTCATCTCCACAATGGGTTGCAGAAAATCCTTGGCAAACATAAAGGGTACCCTAGGCGCTGCCCCCGAGCCACTCCTTGCTTCTTTGAGATGGCGTATATATTTGCGGTAAGCATCACGCATGCTGCGCCACCTTGTCTGTAAGTAATGCACTGAAAAACAAAAAAATAAAATTAATTTTATTTATGTCTGCTTTTAGGTACCTAGCAACAGGAAATTCGTTTGGAAGTTTGCACTTTGAATTTAAGGTTGGGAAATCAACTATTAGTGGCATTGTTAATCAAACCTGCCTAGTCATATGGGAAGAACTGAAGGATTTGGTTATGAAGAAGCCAAACAAACACGAATGGTTGCAGGTAGCGGAAGTATTCTGGCAGTGTTGCAACTTCCCCAACTGTCTGGGAGCCATTGATGGGAAGCACATCCGCATCCACAAGCCTCCAGCTAGTGGGAGCCAATATTTTAATTATAAGAAATATTTTTCGCTGGTATTAATGGCAGTGGCAGACGCAAATTATAAATTTCTTTATATTGATGTGGGTTCTTATGGCAGCAGCTCTGATTGTAGTGTATTTTCACATTCCTCATTTGGCCGCATTCTGCGTGAGAATACACTTGACCAGTCATTCTCCCCTGCCCGGAACAACAGATCCTTCCCTCCCACATGTATTTGTAGGAGATGAAGCATTTGCACTTGCAGAGCACACGTTCTCTGACAACAGAAAAAAAAGTGTTCAATTATAGGCTCACTAGGGCACGACAAGTAGTTGAATGTGCATTTGGCATACTAAGCAATAAGTGGAGATTCATGCATACATCAATAAATCTCAGTATTGACCATGCTATCAGTGCTGTTAAAGCAGCCTGTGCACTGCACAACTATGTGCGTGAACGTGACGCATATCTATTTGAGGATTCCCTGGGCCATAACATGGAGGCGGCACAGTGGAATGTTACTAGGGGCACCATCATCTAATCATAAAAAGTGTGTATTGGTTTGCATTATATTATCAGGGCCTTGACAAAGTGAAAAGTGTGCTGTAACAAACAATGCTTTTTTTCTTAATTTTTATTTATTTAAATAAAAATAATGTTGTTCACATTTGCATTGTATATTCTTTTGCTAGCCCAAGCGAATCTTGGCTTATTAATTAATTTAGGGACCCCTCCGTCGCTGTCTGATGCCGTTATGTGCACAGTGTTGAGGGCATGTGGCCTGGTATGGATTTGTGGGCAAACACACGCTGTTGTTTTTTCTAATATTAGAATAAAAATGGACAACATAACTAAACAATAGGACAGCATCTACAGGTAGTGAAAGGGAAACTTACATTTGGCAGCCTGAACTTGGGATGAGCACATGCTCCACTCTGGCAAGATGATTCTGGCAATTTCCAGCCATGCACGTTTTTTAGCAACGTTGTCCTTATATTTAGGATGCCGGGTGTCATAAATCATCGGTTTCTCCCTCACAAGTCTGATCAGCTCCTCACAATCCACGGATTCCTTGGCCTTTGATGCAACTTTTCTACCCCTTTTTGCCATGCTTGCTCCGGTCAGCACACCAAAACAGACAGGGGAGGAACTGGAAGAGGGGGAGGTATAGGAGGAGGGCAGATCATTTATGTTCACACCGCAACACAGCTGCGAATCAGATGCGTGCCCATAGAAGATAATGGGCTTGTAATTCGTACTGCAATGACCAGAAAATGCACACGTTTTTTAAGCAATGCGCTGTGGGAATGCAACGCACATATGTGAACCAGCCTCATTCAAATGAACCTAGTTTCAAATGTCCTGCGAATTGGATGCGTTGTAAGCAGCATTTAATTCGCACAGTGATCACATGGCACAGACAGTGCTAATCACAGCCCATCTGCACCATGTGATTAGCTGTGGTCAATCACAGCTAATCACAATAGTAAACACTGAATGAATAGTTTTCATTCAGAAGAATGGTTGCTTATAACAGTAAAATGTACTGTTATAAGCAATCATAGTGTGTATAAAAAAAAAAGAAAATCACCTTGATCACCTTCCCAGAGTAGCACAGTATTATTATGGTAACACTGTATTGCTCTGGTCACAGTATAAAAAAAAATCTTAAAAAAAAGTAAAAAATATTTTTACATACATACTGTCACCAGTCAGTGTACATCACATGCTGTACTGTACTGGTGACAGTATGAAAACAAATTGTGAAAAAAATATATTTTTTAAAAATCTTAATTTTACAAGAAATTGTGACAAAACAATGACAACTTCAAAAAACTTGTCATGTCTGTTATTAAAGACCTTGGACTATCTACCTCCAAAAAAAAAAAAAAGGTAATATGGGGGATATTTGTACTGTCATGGTATATTTGGGCCTCAAGAGATTAGATAGGCTGTCAGTACATCAGGATTGATCAGTTTTCAGATATATAATATATATATATATATAGCATAGTTTGTGCACTTTATAACTTTCCTACAGACTAAATAATATACACTGATTTGGGTTATTTTCACCAAAGAAATATAGCAGTATACATTTTGGTCTAAATTTATGAAGAAAGATAATTTATTTGCAGAATTTTATAAAAAAACAAAGAAAAGGGGGGCGTGGCTTGGCGCGCGGCGAGGATGGTCGCACACTAACTGAGCTCCGCAGCACACACAGCCATCCGCAACCTAAATACCCGACCCAGAGCCACCAGATGCCGGGTAAGAAGCTACACTACACACCTAAATCCCGCCCAAGACGTGGATCGGTGCCTCACTCGGCTTCCACGATTCCGGACATCTTTAAAGCTAAACAGCTCACCGGCAGCAAAACGAGACCCAAGATGGCGCCGGCGCACAACGAGGAGGAGTACAGCGAGGACTCCCAGTCAGCTCCGGAGGACTCAGGCAGGGGTAAGCACAGACCGGATCACCCCTTAACGTTCGCTGATATGTCCCTGATAGCGGCTGACATCAAAGCCACTTTCTCTGCTGCCATCACGGACCTTAAGACCAGTATGCTGGTTATTAACGAGAAGATGGCGGCGGCAGAGGCCGCGGGAAGACACAGGGATAAGGCCATAGGCAGACTTGAAAAGGCCTCACTGACACAATCCCAGCACCTAATAAACATGAACAGACATATCGAAGACCTCGACAACCGAGGCAGAAGGTGCAATGTCAGGGTGAGAGGGATACCTGAATCAGTGGAACAGGCCCAAATAGCCCCAGCACTGCAAAGGGTGTTTAACAGTTTATTAGAGAGACCTGAGGACACAGAGATTGACTTTGTCAGAGCTCATAGAGCCCTCAGACCGAAAGGTCCAGACACAGCCCCTCCAAGGGATATAATATGCTGCCTACAAAGTTTTGTGTTAAAAGACGAAATAATGAGGAAAGCAAGGAGAAATGAGAGAATTGTTTTCAATGGAGCAACGATCATGCTATTTCAAGACTTGTCCCAGATCACTTTACAAAACAGACGCGCTTTGCGCCCTCTGCTGGAGAAAATAAGGGAAAAAGATCTCAGATACTCCTGGCGATTCCCCTTTGCCCTACTGGTCTCCTACAATGGCCACCAACACACCCTGCGCACCCCCGCTGACCTCCCAGAGTTCTGCCGCGCTCTAGATTTGGATCAGATCGACCTACCAGAGTGGTACGCTGATTTCCTCCGGACACCTATTGAAAGAAGCCCACCGAGCTCACCTCTCTCTACACCTGACAAGAGACTGTCCAAGAAATCCAAATACAGCAGATCTGGAAACTCCAAAATGGGAACCCCGAGAAGATCGGCAGAAGAAGCCAGATTCCAGGAGGATGAATGAAACGACGCCTATATCCCAATCTGTTGTCAGTGTTCACTAAAGTTTGCACAGTTACGTTGTTCACGGGTGCTTTGCAGATACTTCTTGATAAATCTCGTTTACATCTGCTTTGAGCAGACCCAATTTTTTCACCTACCCTTGAACCTCAAGACCCTTGGCACGAATGTGAGGCCCCAGAGTTTCACAGCTGCTCTTATTCCACATGTTCATCTTGAGTCACAATTGAAGTCCAGCTGTTCTCACAGGGCGGAAACATGGATCTTACAAAGAGGACGATAATACCATTAGTGCACCATTTGGTCTCTTTCTGCAAGTCCTTAAAGAACTTTAGCTTTAGTTTTGAATTTTATGTTAGGTCTCAGCCCTAACCTTATAAGACATCCCACCACCTCACCCCGAATTTTTGACTGATACCTGGGTCGGGTGTATGATGGTTCAGTTTTATTTCTTTTTTTCAGCTAATTTTCTTAAGGCTGTGTGTGACTCAATAGAGTTCTCTCTCAAACCTAATTTTACACATTTACTAATTTAGTTGGTGTGACCCTGCTTGGTCGTTGACGACTCCCTCTTCCCCCACAAAGTGACCCAGTGACCTGACTGCAGGTCTCGGGGTTCACTATCATACCCAGTGGGCTCCCCCTCTGGGGCGACAAGAGCACGCCCTGGTGAGGGACCCCCCAGTACTTTATTTGCTCCTTTAATATTCTCTTCCCCTTTCTTATTTACCCACCGTTTACCTTTCTCTCTTTTTCTACCCCCACTTCCCCTCTCCCCCCCCCCCTTTTTTATTTACTTTTTCTCTTTTCTTTTTCTGGTGCTCAACCTTTTGTTCTATTTTACTCAGACCCACACCAACTGGGACTGAGACTGAGAGTCTGTGATTATAACAAAGTGTTTGACCAGGTTTCTGTAGCTGTCTCCTTGCAGATTGTCCTCGAAGCCACCTCCTCCTGACCTGCCGCCATGGCCTACTCATCGCTAGGGAAAAATCCTCTGATCATCTCGCACAACGTAAGAGGACTGAATGTCCCTGAGAAACGTACTTCCCTTCTAAGGGAACTCCAAAAAGGTAAGCCGCAAATTGTTTACTTGCAGGAAACTCATTTTAGGACGCATCATGTCCCTAAACTTACGAATTCCCACTTTACAAGGGCATTCCATGCTACAAATAATGATTCCAGATCCAAGGGAGTATCAATTTTATTAAACAAAAACACACCTTTTGAACTAACTGAACAGCTCTCTGACCCCGAAGGTAGGTTTATTTTTTTAAAGGGATCTCTAGGAGGTACCCCAGTAACTCTGGCGAACGTGTATTTCCCAAATAAGGCCCATGTCACGTTTTGCCAACGAATGGTAAAGGAGCTGCAGGGATTTGCCTCCGGCTGCCTGATCCTCGGAGGGGATTTTAATGTCCCGCTCAACCCTCTAGCAGACACGTCCAACGGGAAAACATGTATCACCTACAGAATCCTCAAAAAACTAAAGGCAATGCTCCAATCCCTACAGTTGGTTGATACATGGCGCTTTCTCCATCCTGAGGATAGAGATTTTACCTTTTTTTCTATCCCACATGCTAGATATGCGAGACTAGACTACCTATTTATTTCACAGAGAGATCTTCAGTTAGTGGAGAGTGCACACATAGGAAACCAAACGATTTCTGACCATGCACCTATTTCTCTGTCGCTGGATTTATTAAATCCTCCACAGAAACAACCGACATGGAGATTAAATGCATCACTCCTGACGGACCCGTCGTTTCTTCCCACTCTAACTTCCACACTGACTGAGTTTTTCAATTTAAACAACACCCCAGACGCAGACCCTCTTATGATTTGGGAGGCCCACAAATGTACGATTAGGGGTGAGTTGATAAGAATGGGATCCAAACGTAAAAGAGAAAAGGAACTTACTATTAAAAAATTGATCACACAAATCAACACCCTAGAGACCTTGCATAAACAGTCTTTATCTACAACCACAGCCACACAACTACTAGAAGCTAGAAAAACTCTTCAACAAATATTGGATTCTAGAGCTAAAAGAACTTTATTCTTTAGAAAGAAACTATACTACGAGGCAGGAAATAAAACAGGAAAACTTTTAGCAAGAGCGATAAGGGAACACACAACCTCTAATAACATTCCCGGCATCAGAGGGACACAAGGTAAAATTGACATAACAACAGAAGCGATTGCCGATCATTTCCAGAAATATTATACAAAACTCTATAATCTTCCACCACAACACAGGGAACAAAACGTGACTGACGACAGAATCCAAATCATAAAAGACTACATACTCAGGAGCGGTCTCCCAGCTCTTCAGGAGTCAGACGCCGTTCTACTAGAGGACCCAATCACACCACTAGAAATTACCCAGGCCATTAAACATTTAAAAAATAGCAAGAGCCCAGGACCGGACGGTTACTCAGCCATTTATTATAAAACCTTCTTGAGCATCCTTAAGAATCCCCTGGCGGCTGCTTTGAACTCTCTGTCCTCGCCTAGAGAGGTGACCCCAGATTTCCTCTCGGCCCACATTACAGTGATACCGAAACCAGGAAAGGACCCATTAGAATGCCCAAGTTATAGACCCATTTCCCTGCTAAACCTGGATGTTAAGCTATTCGCCAAAATACTCGCTACGAGACTGAGCCCACTATTGCCAGAGCTGATTGATTTGGATCAGGTGGGTTTCGTTCCTGGAAGAGACGCGAAAGATAATGTCACTAAAGCGCTCCTTCTTATACATGCAGCAAAAGCGAGGGATATCGAGGGCCTTCTCCTGTCCACGGATGCGGAGAAGGCCTTCGATAGAGTAGCGTGGGATTTCATGAAGGCAGTGTGCCAACATGTGGGACTGGGTACGCACATGCTCTCCTGGATATCAGCTTTATACCAAAACCCTAAAGCTCAATTAAAAATTAATGGTACCCTCTCTAAACCTGTACACATTACGAATGGGACGAGGCAGGGGTGCCCGCTGTCACCCCTGCTATTCATACTAACCCTGGAACCATTCATAAGAACGATTAAACAAAATACCGCAATAGCTGGATTCCGGATTGGGGACAGAGAGTTCAAAGTGGCAGCTTATGCAGATGACCTTTTATTTTTTCTCACAAACCCCACTGTCTCCATACCTAACTTACTTAAAGAATTTAGTACATACAGTTACATTTCAAATTTAAAAATAAATTACTCTAAATCTGAAGCCCTCAACATTACACTACCAGATAATCTGCTCCGCCTAACCACCGCCAATTCACAGTTTAGGTGGGTCCCCAATACACTTAAATATTTAGGAGTATGGCTTACTCCTCGACTCCAGAGCACGTTTGAAAAGAATTTCCCACCACTCCTGAAGAGCTGTGAAAAAAATCTTAAAGACTGGCACTTAGATTTTCTATCTTGGTTTGGGCGGGCTGCTATTATAAAAATGATTATTCTACCCAGGTTTCTATACCTAATGCGCACCATACCAGTTAGAATCCCTCATACCTTTTTTCGTGCACTAAACTCTATAATTTTGAGATTCCTGTGGAACCAAAAAAAACCTAGGATTAGGTTACCCTGGTTGACAAGACCCAAAGATTTAGGGGGGATTAACCTCCCTAACTTTAAACATTACTATTACGCTTCACATTTAGCCAGAGTGATAGATTGGCATTGCCATGGCCACATGAAGGACTGGGTACCCCTGGAGGGAGAGCTGAATGCCCTTACGTTACAATACTATCCATGGATCCCCTGGGCTAGATATCCGCTGAATGTCCGCAAACACCCTATAACTGGCGTCACGCTAGAGATTATACACTCACTCGCCAATCGCCATTGTATTACTTCTGACGTAAGCCCACTGACTCCACTAACAGATAACCCAGATTTTGCCCCTGGACTCGGAAACAAATTGTTCAAACCCATAACTCAGGACACATCTCCATTACTGACGGGTGACTGTTTTACAGATGACAGATTTAAAGATTGGACGGTATTGAAGGTGGAAAATAACCTACCACATCTAAGGCAATGGTCTTATTTTCAATTAAGAAGCTACCTAACCAGCCATAGTCAAAAAGGGGAATTCCTTAGACCCCTCACGGATCTGGAGTCGGTTTGCCATAGTAAGACGCCTCTAAACAGAGCCATTTCATTTGCATATGCTTGGCTGCAACACCCCAAGAGCGATGATGATGATGGTCACAGGAGGAGGTGGTCAGAGGAGCTGGGAGAGGACATCTCGGATGAACAATGGAGGTATGCATGTATTTTTGCTCACAAAGGTTCTATAAACACTAAATCACAAGAGACGAGCTATAAACTACTAATGCATTGGTACAACACACCAGATAAATTGCATAAATGGAACTCTCAGAGGTCAGAACTATGTTGGAGGTGTCAGGGTGAGTTGGGCACATTGGCACATATATGGTGGCACTGTCCTCCTATCGCAAATTTCTGGTCTACAATAAAAAATTTGATTAAAAAAATCACCGAAACAAGAATAAATCTCACGGCTGCTTGCTGCCTTTTACACGTAACGAACTTTTCATTCAAGCGGTACAAGCACTCTCTGACTAAGCACCTTCTAAACGCGGCTAAATCTTTGATCCCGCTATATTGGAATTCATTGAAAGTCCCTTCCACAGCAGAATGGCTGAATAAAGTTGGCGATATTTGCGAGATGGAGGACATGCTAGCGCAGGACAGGGGCCACATTGAACGATTTCATAGAACCTGGCAACCTTGGTTCATCTTTAAGTACTCACAAGATTTCACTACAATCTTGGCACAAAGTCTGGTCTGACTCCTCTTTCACCACCCATCCACATTTCACCCCCCCCCCTTTTTTTTTTTTTTTTTTTTTTTTTTTTTTTTTTCTCCCCTTTTTTTTTTTTTTTTCTCCCCTTTTCTTTTTCTTTTTCTCCTCCCCTTTCTATTTTTATAACAGTTAATATTAAGAAGAAGGTGATGTTTACATAAGATGATAAACCAATTGTACTCTGTAGATTACTGCAATGTATGTCGTTTAGTTACTATGAGGAGATAATTACCCCTTCTTGGGATATGATATGGGTTCAAATGTTGACCCCATAACTAACATACAGATTGAGGAAACTCAGTTAACTTTCCAATTGGTTCCTTAGACTATATTTCATAAGTAATGGCATACTGATGATAATTGCACAAAAATTAATGTAATTCCATCTTGTGCTTAAAATGTCTACCTACTTTTGTAACATATCTGATAAGCAATTGTTCTCTGATGTTGCTTTGTAAGCAAATATTTTTTGTACTTTTCAATAAAACAAAATGTTTAAAAAAAAAAAACAAAGAAAAATGTTTTTTTTTTCAAATTTTTTTTTCAAAGTAAAAAACGCAGTGGTGATTAATGACCACCAAAATAACGCTCTATTTGTGTGAAAAAAAGGGGAATTGTAGTTCTATAAGTGAAATTTTAATTATACAATTAAGTACTATTTATTTGCATTAACATTTAAAAAAAAAACACACAGGCTTATGGTTGCTTGGTTGCATTTCATCCTCTCTTATGGGTTGCAGCTCTGTGATTACCTTTCTTATCTCTTCTAATGGTAACCAAAACGTGTAGCGCTAACTGAAAATTACACCCTCAAATTAATAAGGTGAAGAGCTAATGCTCTAAATACAATTTGACTAGAATAGAAAGAAGAACACAAAAAAAAAATGTCCATCACTGGAAAAAATTTGTGCAATATAAATAAAAGTCTGTGTACATAGAGACTCTACTTATCACCACTTGTGAGTGATGTATAAAGTGCCATCACCAGCATATAATCATAAAAGTCTTAAAAAGATAATGCAGAGCTGGTTCCTAAGTAGTCCCACGTATATATGTTGAATAGTGCGTGGAAGGACCAACTCTGTAACTTCACACCACAGTGTCTTGAAAGATGTGCACTTCCCTCAACCGATGAAAATGGGGGCTTACCGGAGGGTTTGAACCCAAAACAGTGTATACTGTGAGGGTCAAACCGGCTTTTATTGCTCACTGGCAATGGGGGGAAGACCTTGACAGCATGAAGATGAAGGGATCACAGGGGGCCTCAAAGATGTATCTTCTCCAAATGAAACCATGGATCTCCCCACATGTGGCTCATACAGGATAAAAAAAGGGCCACATAGTGTGATACTGTAAAACAACGTATTTTATTGTAAAATGAAATACACTTACATTAAAAACTCCACTGCCGCCTTTTTATGTACAAGCGCTTTTTTATCATCTATAATGTAAGTGTATTTCTTTTTACAATAAAATACGTTGTTTTACGGTATCACACTATGTGGCCCTTTTTTTATCCTGTATGAGCCACATGTGGGGAGATCCATGGTTTCATTTGGAGAAGATACATCTTTGAGGCCCCCTGTGATCCCTTCATCTTCATGCTGTCAAGGTCTTCCCCCCATTGCCAGTGAGCAATAAAAGCCGGTTTGACCCTCACAGTATACACTGTTTTGGGTTCAAACCCTCCGGTAAGCCCCCATTTTCATCGGTTGAGGGAAGTGCACATCTTTCAAGACACTGTGGTGTGAAGTTACAGAGTTGGTCCTTCCACGCACTATTCAACATATATACGTGGGACTACTTAGGAACCAGCTCTGCATTATCTTTTTAAGACTTTTATGATTATATGCTGGTGATGGCACTTTATACATGACTCACAAGTGGTGATAAGTAGAGTCTCTATGTACACGGACTTTTATTTATATTGCACACATTTTTTCCAGTGATGGACATTTTTTTTTTTGTGTTCTTCTTTCTATTCTAGCCAAAGCACCTTGTCCACATGTTGATGGGGACAAGGGCCTCATCCCTACAACCCTTGCCCGGTGGTTGTGGGGGTCTGCGGGCGGGGGGCTTATCAGAATCTGGAAGCCCCCTTTAACAAGGGGACCCCCAGATCCTGGCCCACCCCCTGTGTGAATTGGTAATGAGTACAAATGGACCTCTACCATTTCACAAAAAAAGTGTCAAAAATATTAAAAAAGACAATAGCCGGTTTTTGACAATTCCTTTATTAATGTCTTCTTCTTTCCCCGCTTCTTCTTCCATTTTCTTGTGGTCTTCCTTCGGTGTTCTTCTTCTTCCTCCATCTTGTTCTTCCCCCGCTTCTTCCTCTATCTTCTCTGCTTCTTCCTCCGGTCTTCTCGTCCGGCATCTTCCTCCGGCTTCTTCTTCCCCGCTTCGTCCTCTGGATGATCCGCCTCAATAAGAGTCTCCCACTGTGTGACGCTTCTGTTCTTGTGACAGCTCCTATTTAACAGAGGGCGGGGTCACCTCCCGCCCCCCTCTGACACACGAGGACTTACCTATGACTTACCCCTGGTGTTCAATAAGGAATAATGTCCATATGTAAGCATAAGGGACTTCTGAGAAGTCCTAATGTGTTCCAAAATATGTTATCCAATGGAATAAATGACAGTCACTGGAATATTAAAGTGGAGGTCCACCCTGAAAAAAAAAAAAATTGCACAAAAAAATACCTAAAAAAATGGAGAAAAAAAAAATGTTTTTACTTACCTGCAATGGCTGTTGCTAGGCAGTCTTCCTAATCTGCCTCATCCTACACCGCAGTGATCTTCAGTCTTCTGCTCCCTGCGTTGTCTTCTGGGGAATGGGGCGCAGTGTGTTATGGGAACTGTGTGTGTCCCACAACACATCGCGTCCCATTCACAAAGCACCGCGCCGCTCGCGTGTGCACAGTAGGAAACTGGCAGGCTCCACTGCCTGTTTCCCTTACTTAGGATGGCGGCGCCGAGAGCTGAGGGACGGGTCGGCCTCGGGCGGCCGACATCGCGGGCACCCAGGACAGGTAAGTCTACTTATTTAAAGTCAGTAGCTGCTGACTTAAAAAAAAAAAAAAAAAATTAGCTGGCCAGAATCCCGCTTTAAATGTGCATCAGAAAGGAATGTGAGTGACATAGAGAATCCACCACCAGAAGCACCAGTCACTTACCGGAAAGATTGAAATCATACAGGTATACACCTGATGAGTCAATCAAGCTTTTAAAGGGTAACCAGAAAGGCACAGATTCACTGTATGGACGCAACTCCAGACAGACTTTCCAGGACGGTGAATTCACCAGATTAATTACAGAGGCAGGTCAGCCCAACCATAAGGGTAAAAAGGAGAAGGGGGCAGATAGCATAATTCCATGAGTATATGAAAGGAGAGGGTTCTGGGGCTCCAGATATTGTGATGACTTCATAGGATGGTGTAATAATAGCTTTAATGGCACATCTAATATAGATTGGTGTTTGTATAGAGAAAAAAAAGGAGAGGAGGCAGCCATCCTCAGAGGGTGTCCATAGCCTCTGTCAGCAAACAATGAGAAGGAGGGGGTTTTTTGGAGGCACCAACTCTAATAAAACTGTCATATAATGTTTGTGTAGTGCAGTATATACACTTACTGGTTCGCAGGTTCAGAATGGTGTGGCGGTGTCCATCAAGGGTAGATATGTCCTGTAATGTGTTGGGGTGCAGGTTTCGGTGGCTGTCCTTCAGCTCAGGGGAAGTTTGCTCCTGGTAAATGATGCTGTTCAGCGGTGTCCGTAGTGTGGAAGCTCCATGCTAACCACCCTGGAACGCGGAAGCGGACGTAACGTCAGCGATGCATAGAGAGCATCCAAACACAGATAGTGGAATGTGCAGGCTATGTGCTCAGGGCTCACAGCTCCTTCTACTGGCCTCTACTGAGCCCCGAGCCTACACATTCCACTATCTGATGCTCTCCGTGCACCGCTGATGTCACATCCACACATTACAGGACATCTCTACCCTTGAAGGACACCGCATCCCCAATCTGAGCCTGCGAACCAGTAAGTGTATATACTGCACTACACAAACATTATATGACAGTTTTATTAGAGTTGGCGCCTCCAAAAAGCTCCCTCCTTCTCATAATTCCATGAGGAATGTTAATTGTAAAAGTATAGAAAATACACTTACATTTCCAAAGGTAAAAACAAGCGCTTCAAAAAAGGACAGTAACTATGGAATCAGCATGACAACCCAAGGTCAGCCTCCCATTGAGGCCCATCGTCCGGAGGTCGAAGCAGGGAAGAAGCCGGAGGAAGAGGCCGGACGAGAAGACTGGAGGAAGATGCCTGTGGAAAAGACAGGAAGAAGAAACAGAGGAAGATCGAGAAAGAAGTGGGGGAAAGAACAAGATGGAGGAAGAAGAAAAAAACAGAAGGAAGTTCAGAAGAAGGTGGAAGAAGAAGCAAGGAAAGAAGAAGACATTAATAAAGGAATTGTCAAAAAACGGCTATTGTCTTAACATTTTTGACACTTTTTTGTGAAATGGTAGGGGTACATTTGTACCCCATTACCAATTCACACAGGGGGGCGGGATCTAGGGGTCCCTTTGTTAAAGGGGGCTTCCAGATTCCGATAAGCTCCCCATCCGCAGACCCCCACAAACACCGGGCAAGGGTTGTGGGGATGAGGCCCTTGTGCCCATCAACATGCAGACAAGGTGCTTTGGGGGCTAGCCCCAAAGCACCCTACCCATGTTGAAGGCATGTGGCATTGGTACGGTTCAGGAGGGGGGCCGCCCTCTCGTTCCCCCCTCTTTTCCTGTGGTCTGCCAGGTTGCGTGCTCGGATAAGGGTCTGGTGTAGATTTTTGGGGGGACCTCCACACCATTTTTTAAAAAATTTTGGCGCGGGTTTCCCCTTACAATCCATACCAGACCTGAAGGGCCTGGTATGGAATTTGGGGGGACCCCCATGCATTTTTTTTTTTATTTTCGGGTTCCCCTTAATATTCATACCAGACCCAAAGGGCCTGGTAATGGACTGTGGGGGAATCCCATGCTGTTTTTTTCAACGACGTTTATGTGTATTGCAGAGATGCGACAATTCATTAATAGCCGAGAGTACTTTTAAATTAAAAGTAATCGCGCCTATATGAATTGTCGGTCCCGGCAATACACATAAAAGTAATTGAAAAAAGCATGGGATTCCCCCACAGTCCATTATCAGGCCCTTTGGGTCTGGCATGAATATTAAGGGGAACCTCGAACCAAAATTTAAAAAAAAATGTGTGGGGGTCACCCCAAATTCCATACCAGGCCCTTCAGATCTGGTATGGATATTAAGGGGAACCCTGCGCCAAAATAAAAAAAAAATGTTGTGGGGGTCCCCCTCAAAATACATACAAGACACTTATCTGAGCACGCAACCTGGTAGGCTGCAGGAAAAGAGGTGGGACAAGAGAGCAGCCCCCTCCTGAACCATACCAGGCCACATGCCCTCAACAGGGGGAGGATGTCACTATGTTGATGGGGACAAGCGCCTCATCACCACAACCCTTTCCCGGTGATTGTGGGGGGTCTGCGGACAGGGGTCTTATCAGAATCTGGAAGCCCCCTTTAACAAGGGGACCCCCAGATCCCAGCCCCCCATGTGACTTGGTAAGGGGGGTACAAATACACCGCTAGCATTTCACAAAAAAGTGTCAAAAATGTTAAAGAAGACAGTAGACGATTTTTGACAATTCTTCTTTCCCTGCTTCTTCTTCCATCTGCTTCTGGTCTTCCTTCGGTGTTCTTCTTCTTCCTCCATCTTGTTCCCCAACACTTTTTATGACAATAACTTGCATATAAGCCTTTAAAATGAGCACTTTTGATTATTCATGTTCATGTCCCATAAACTTCAACGGTATTCGCGTGTTGGAACAAATTTTTTGCCTGTTTGCATGTTCTGGATGCGAACCAAACCTGGGGGTGTTCGGCTCATCCATACTCAGAAGGAGTAGCAGAATGTGTTTTGAGTTGAAATACTAAGTATGTCCATGCTGTGTTTGAGAAATATAATTTTAAACCTAACCACTTCCATCTACAACAACACGCTGTCATCCTCCCTAGACGTACTTTCTCCTCTTTCTACACGCAGAACCAGGCCCCATCTGCCACAACCCTGGCAAACAGACGACACCAGAAGTCTCAAGAGACACAGCCGTGCTCTTGAGTGAGCATGGCATAAATCTAAGTCCCTGCAAGACTTTACCCTCTAAAATCTGCCCTTCTCAAATACAACTTCTACCTCCACACTGCTAAACAAACCTACTACAACACTCTTATCAAAACCGTCTCATTCAAACTTCGTCAACTCATTTCTACCGTTAATTCCTTACTTCACCCCCCACAGCCCCCACCCACCAACTTGCTTACAGCTCAACAGATTGCCAACCATTTCAAAAGCAAAATCGACACCATTAGGAGATATCAGCATTCCCCTTCCTCCCCTACCCAACACATCAAGTCTAAAACCACATTCAATACCCTCCTCCTTCTGCCCAGTTACCACCGATGAAGTTGATAAATTCCTCTCCATGGCCCACATCAGCACCTGTCTCCTGGACTCTGTCCTCTGTTCCCTCACAATTACTGCGACCACCTTCCAACTCTATCCTAAACTCTCTAACCCACATCTTCAACCTCTCCCTCTCCTCCGGCACCTTTCCTTCCCTGCTCAAACATGCACTGGTTACCCCCATACTCAAAAAACCCTCACTAGACCCCACCTGTTTGCATAACTTCTCCCACCCATCTCCCTTTTCCCATTTGCCTCCAAGCTCATTGAACGCCTTGTCCATGACCGAATGGGTCGCTACCTCACGGACAACAACCCAAAAATTGTCCCAAACAGAGGGGGACTAAAAGAAAAGCGGGGCTCGTAAGAGAGGCAATCTAAATGAGTATATTGAATACGAATGAATATTTATTGGTACAAAATTGAAAAACATGGAGATATATACAAAAGCATAACCAATGAGTAACCCTGCCCTAATAAAATTGATCAATACCTGGATTGATCAAAAACAAAAAACACAGACATGGGGAACATGTAGGGACTTACAAAACAAAACAAAAACGTCCGGACGTCTTGGCTATTGATGTCTGCGCAAACCGAAACAATGGGGAGTATACAGCAATGCTGAATAAGGTTTGCCGAGCAGACATCAATTCCCCCGGGGGAGGGGCAGCTCAGGGCGGGGTGCGGAAGGATATGGGGGGGCAGGGAGGGGAGGGAGGGGGGAATTGGGGAATAAAAAGGGAAGGAACCAGGGAGAGGGTGGTAAGCCGTGGAGTGGGATGCTAATGTAAGTCCTGTAATGGGACATCAAATCATCCTGTAGATGGAGGTGTATCGGCCTTGCATGTGTGAATGTTAGATCGCGGTTGCCAGGGTCCAGGATGGTATACAGCAAGATATGCAGTTATCCGGTGTGGTTTAGGTATATAAGCAGGAGCGTGCTATTGTAAAGTCAGGCGGTAATTAGCATGGGCAGAAATACATAAACAGGTGGCCAAGTACGTTACCGCTCCCGGGTCCCGTCTGGGAATCCTTGGGTATCCCCTGTGTTGTAAGCTGCACCACTTGCCGCTGTACATGATGCCGGACACTGTCCCAAAAAGTTTTCCGCGAGCCAAAGGATACTGCTCATATAGGTAGATGGCTGGCCATACAGGTGCATCTGTTACCCTCCATACGGCTGTTTCGTGCTGTAAAGCGGAATGCTCCCTCAATAGGTGAGCCAGCTAGCCCCAACAGGGGATGACAGCAGGCGTGACGTCCGGGCAGAGTGACGTCAACGCGTTTCACAAAACAAACGTGTGTGGCTTCATCTGGACGTCCATATGAAGCTACAGACGTTTGTTTTGTGAAACGCGTTGACGTCACTCCGCCCGGACGTCACGCCTGCTGTCATCCCCCGTTGGGGCTAGCCGGCTCACCTATTGAGGGAGCATTCCGCTTTACAGCTCGGAACAGCCGTATGGAGGGTAACAGATGCACCTGTATGGCCGGCCATCTACCTATATGAGCAGTATCCTTTGGCTCGCGGCTCCCGGAAATCTTTTTAGGACAGTGTCCGGCATCGTGCACAGCGGCAAGTGGTGCATCTTACAACACAGGGGTCACTGCAATCCGGAGATACCCAAGGATTCCCAGACGAGACCCGGGAGCGGTAACGTCCTGGCCACCTGTTTATGTATTTCTGCCCATGCTAATTACTGCCTGACTTTACAATAGCACGCTCCTGCTTATATACCTAAACCACACCGGATAACTGCAAATCTTGCTCTATACCATCCCGGACCCTGGCAACCGTGATCTAACATTCACACATGCAAGGCCGATACACCTCCATCTACAAGATGATTTGATGTCCCATTACAGGACTTACATTAGCATCCGACTCCACGGCTTACCACCCTCTCCCTGGTTCCTTCCCTTTTTCTTCCCCAATTCCCCCCTCCCTCCCCTCCCTGCCCCCCATATCCTTCCACACCCCGCCCTGAGCCGCCCCTCCCCCGGGGGAATTGATGTCTGCTCGGCAAACTTTATTCAGCATTGCTGTATACTCCCCATTGTTTCGGTTTGCGCAGACATCAATAGCCAAGACGTCCGGACGTTTTTGTTTTGTTTTGTAAGTCCCTACATGTTACATGTTCCCCATGTCTGTGTTTTTTGTTTTTGATCAATCCAGGTATTGATCAATTTTATTAGGGCAGGGTTACTCATTGGTTATGCTTTTGTATATATCTCCATGTTTTTCAATTTTGTACCAATAAATATTCATTCGTATTCAATATACTCATTTAGATTGCCTCTCTTATGAGCCCCGCTTTTCTTTTGGTCCCCCTCTGTTTGGGACAATTTTTGGGTTACTAGTGTATGGGGGCTGGAGGGCAACTATAGCTTTAGGTTACGGAATTTTGATACATGGTAAAACAAGCCTCATTATTCCACATTTTGATTTATCTCACGGACAACAAGCTTCTCGACCCCCTACAGTCCGGCTTCCGTCCACAACATTCTACTGAAACTGCCCTACTAAAACTCACCAATGACCTACTAACTGCTAAAACCAATGGCCATTACTCCATACTCATACTCTTAGACCTCTCTGCTGCCTTCAACACAGTTGACCACCTGCTCCTCCTCAGCAAACCCCAATCCCTTGGCCTCTGTGATTCTGCTTTATCCTGGTTCTCCTCCTACTAATTTCAGCGCACTTTTCAGTGTCACTTACAACTCTATCTCCTCTACTCCTCCTTCTCTCTCTGTTGGGGTACCCCAAGGCTCTGTCCTTGGGCCCCTCCTATTCTCACTTTATACCTCTTCCCTGGGCCAGTTGATAACCTCCCATGGCTTCCAATACCACCTCTACGCTAATGACACCCAGATATATCTCTCCAATCCTCAACTCACCCCCTCGATCTCCTCACGGATCTCAAACTTACTGAATGACATGTCGGTATGGATGTCACACCACTTTCTCAAACTCGATCTTTCTAAAACTGAGCTTGTAATATTTCCTCCTTCCTGCCCCCCCATGACTTTACCATTAAAATGAACAGCACGAGGGGGGCGTGTCCGGATGTGAAAGAAGCAGGACGTGTTCCTGGTAAGCTCCATAGCTCTCCTGCTATTACATCCATTTCTCTGGAGTAATATAGCCTGATTTTCGGTACTTCAGTATCGGACAGTGTGGACCGCATCCTGGTCATGAGCTGCAAAGGCTGGGAAGCAGGCTCAGAAGTGCCAACGCAGGACCCATGCTGCACGAGGCTCTGATATGAGTCCTGCCGCCGCCATCTTGCCTACTCCTTGCTGTACAAAGCAGGAGTGTGTAAAAGCCAGGGGGATGGCGTCTTCAGCCGCTGCGGTTAATGAATCCGGATCTGATGATTCTCCATCGGTCTCTCCGGTCCCAGAGACACCACAGGATGCCATTATTGGACCTATTTTAGAAGCTATATTGGCAAGCAAGGCGGCGGTCATGGCGAGCATAAACCATCTTACTACAGAGTGCACTTTGATTAGACATGATCTGGACAAGATAAGGGGCAAACTTACAGTGGCTGAAGACAGAATATCTGAGGTGGAGGATTTATCTCACTCTCAGGGAAATCAACTGACAGAATTGCACGCCATAGTGAAGTCACTGCAAAGTAGAGCCGATGATGCAGAAGACCGGCAGAGGAGGAATAATCTGTGGGTGGTAGGCCTGGCAGAAGGGGCTGAGTGTCCCCAAACGACTTTATTTGCAGAACAGTTTTTCAAAGCAATTGCTGGATCTTGGGGAGCTTCCCCCAACATATGTGGTAGAACGAGCCCATCGGGTGCCCACAGGCAGACGCCCCCAAGGGGAATACCCCCGACCATTTCTGGTACGGTTCTTGAATTATAGAGACCGCGACAGGATTTTGGCTGCTTCAAGAAAACACCCTGAGTTAAAGTTTGAGAATGCCAAGGTGATGTTGTTTCCCGACTTTTCAGCGGTGACCCAGAGGAAAAGGCACTCTTTCAATGATGTAAGGAAGAGGTTGAGAGAGAAAAATATTCAATACAGTATGCTCTACCCCAGCAAGCTGCAGATTCAACATAATGGCGCAGTCAAGTTCTTTGATAATCCGAGTGAGGCCTGCGAATGGATGGATCGGAACCTGTGAGGACTGCTGCAGTCTGGTTAAGTACTGACTCTACACTTATACACCTGATGCACCGTAAAATGTTTACGATTTAATATGGGCAAAATGGGAGGTAAAGAGCAACTCCAGATTAAAGAACCTCTCTCCTCAGGTTTTATTTTTTTCTTTTTCCCCAGGGGCTTTTTTCGTCCTCATTCTTGTGTTGGTTCTGTTTAACATTTGAGTTAAACTGCATATTACAGAATGCTGGAGTATCTGCTCTAAACTTTGATACATTAATCCTGAGGAGTGTATATACAGTGCCGCCACTAGAGGGCCCTGCATCACTGTTCCGTACAGAACTGAATGCTCCTACGTATACATTCATATGTGCTTACATTTTTGTGTCTTTATTATTTATTTTTTATCTTTTATTTTTTTAATTTGTTGTTTATCTGCTTCATGCTCCTTCTATTGTTCTATGATGCGGAGCTTGCAGGAACCATAGGAATTTATTACTAGTTCTGCTGGACACTAGCACAGAAGGTTGACCTTCTTAACTGTTTTTCTATTTTTTCCTTCCCTTTTTTTGGGAAGTTTTCAATTTGGGATTGAAAGCTACATACCGGACTTTTTTTGTTTTAAGTTTTTGTGTTTGGTTGTTTTTTGTTTTTTTGTTTTCTTCTGGTATAATGGCGGGGGGGGGGGGTATGCCATAGTCTAAGTTTTTATAAGGGGTTAATATTTGCTCATTTCTCTGCTCTCAGTTAGTAATCATGGGGCTCCTAGTTTCACAGTTCACATATACTGGTTACTGGCGGGGATTGGTAGGCCTATATAATGCAAAAATATTGACAAGGGACTATGGCTAATCCATTTAAAATGGTTTCATGGAATGTCCGAGGCCTGAATAGTAGGTTTAAGAGGGCATTGGTGTTCCAATATCTCAAACAGGTCAGGCCGCATGTTGTTCTCTTGCAGGAGACGCACCTGGATGGAAGCAGGATACTTGCCTTGTGTAGGCCATGGATTCAACTGACTTTTCACGCCACCTACTCTACCTATGAGAGGGGTGTGTCCATCCTTATAAGTAAATCTGTTCCCTGCACGGTTCATCAGGTGGTGTCAGATCTGGGGGGAAGATATGTGGCCTTGGTATTAGATATCTGCTCCAGTAAGTGTTGTTGGTGAACGTATATTTGCCACCTCCATTCAATGTGCAATGTTTATATGATATGTTAGTCAAACTGGAACCTCATGCTCATCTCCCACTGTTAATTATATTGGATTTCAATGCCACCTTGGGGGCGTTGGACTCCTCGAATATGGGAAGGTCGGGTTTGGTGGATCTTATATCCTGGGTAAACATGGCAGAACTTACTGAGATATGGAGGGCGAAAAACCCCACTGCCAGGTGCTTTTCCCATCTATCGCACCACCACCACTCTTCGGCCAGGATAGACCTTGCATTTGGTAGTCCGGTAATGATGTCATATGTGAAAGAAATTAAATACAGTACCTTACAGGGGGATTGTCTGATCACAACCCACTTTCTGTCTCCCTGGTTCTTCCCTCCGGGAGGGGGTTAGGGGGTTGGAGACTCTCGCCAGGTTGGCAACAGAATGATCAGATAACTACTCCTTGGGGACTCAATTACAAATTATTGGAAATCAAATGAATCCGCTGACCCTTCAATGGTTTGGAATGCATTTAAGGCGGTAATGAGGGGAGATTGTATTTTAGCCATAAAAAGGAAAGGGTGGAACAAAATTCTGAGGTTGCAGATAGAGAAAGAGAATGCGCAGAGAGCAATGCCAACTGTCCCTCGGATTCCTCCTATATGGCCTTGTTGGAGGCTCAGAGATTGCTCATCCTGCATTTTAACAATCTGGCACATACAGAGTCAAAGCATAGGACAGAATCACTGTTTGCGGAGGAAGACAAAAATGGGAAGCTCCTGGCCAGGCTGGGGGAGGATTCCCACCAACTAGCAAACATCCCAGTTGTCAAAAGTAGGGACGGGGAACTGGTTAGCGATCCAATAGGCATAATGTCTGAGTTTCGGGACTATTTTTCGACCCTGTATGCACCTATTCTCCACTATGACCACTCAGCCCTGGAGGACTTGTTGGGGAGTCTCCCTCTTCCCAAACTATCTGACATGGACAGGGGGCCTTAGAGGCAGACATCACTAACAAGGAGGTGATGTAAGCAATCTTTGCATTTCCCCCTAATAAAACGCTGGGCCCAGATGAGTTTCCAGCGGACTTTTCCAAGATCTATGCTGATCAGTTAGCACCCAGACTCACAGCACTATTAGCTTATTGTATGCAATGTCAGCAATTACCAGCATCTATGCTAGATGCTTATATGATTCTACTTCCCAAGCCTGGCAAGGACCCACTAGACTGTTCATCATATAGACCGATCACCCTATTAAACATGGATTTGAAAATCCTAACAAAGGTTTTAGCTAAGAGACTGTCAGGAATCATTTCTTCCTTGGTAGATATTGACCAGATGGGGTTTATGCCCGGTAAGTCTACAGACACCAACTTAAGGAGGCTGTTCACTTACTTGCAGCTTCACAATTTAGACTCACCCACTAGAGTTGTGGTGTCCATCAATATCGAAAAAGCTTTCGACTGGCACTATATGTTGACGGTGCTGGAGAAAATTGGTTTTGGTCCAACGTTTAGAGGGTGGATATCGATGCTCTATAGCAATCCCAGAACAGCAGTCCGCATGGGGGCACGCACTTCCCCGTTTTTCCAAATTGGCAGGGGCATTAGGCAAGGATGTCACCTGTCGCCTTTTTTGTTTGCCCTCATGATGGAACCTATCACAGTAGCGTTGAGGGCGGCCAAGGAAGTTAAGGGGATTAGGGTGAGCAACATAGATGAAAGCCTGGCACTTTATGGGGACGATATGTTGCTTTTTCTGAGAGACCCAGGGGAGTCACTAGTAACTGCACTACGCATTATGAACGAGTTTTCTCAGTATTCTGGGTTTTATATGGGTGTGAGGGACATTGCAGACCCGGCTTTGCCTTTGAAGTGGGTATCACAGATCACTAATTTAGGGGTCAAAATTACAGCAGATGTGGCAGATTATATGTCGCTTAATCTGACACCTCTTCTGGTATTTCTTAAGCAGAAAGTTCATGCCTGACAAAAACTTCCCTTGTCTCTTATAGGATGGATTAACGACTTCAGCCCCGGAAGGATTTACCCCCTTTCTGACCAGAGCACTTTTTACAATTTGGCACTGCGTTGTTTTAACTGCTAATTGCGCGGTCATGCAATGCTGTACCCAAACAAAATGTGCGTCCTTTTCTTCCCACAAATAGAGCTTTCTTTTGATGGTATTTGATCACCTCTGCGGTTTTTATTTTTTGTGCTATAAACGGAAAAAGACCGAAAATTTTGAAAAAAAATGATATTTTCTACTTTTTGTTCTAAAAAAATCCAATAAACTCAATTTTAGTCATACATTTAGGCCAAAATGTATTCGGCCACATGTCTTTGGTAAAAAAAATGTCAATAAGCGTATATTTATTGGTTTGCGCAAAAGTTATAGCGTTTACAACCTAGGGTACATTTTCTGGAATTTACACAGCTTTTAGTTTATGACTGCCTATGTCATTTCTTGAGGTGCTAAAATGGCAGGGCAGTACAAAACCCCCCAAATGACCCCATTTTGGACAGTAGACACCCCAAAGAAATTGCTGAGAGGCATGTTGAGCCCATTGAATATTTATTTTTTTTGTCCCAAGTGATTGAATAATGACAAAAAAAAAAAAATTACAAAAAGTTGTCACTAAATGATATATTGCTCACACAGGCCATGGGCATATGTGGAATTGCACCCCAAAATAAATTCAGCTGCTTCTCCTGAGTACGGGGATACCACATGTGTGGGACTTTTTGGGAGCCTAGCGGCGTACGGGGCCCCGAAAACCAATCACTGCCTTCAGGATTTATAAGGGGGTAAATTTTTGATTTCACTCCTCTCTACCTATCAGTTTTGAAGGCCATAAAATGCCCAGATGGCACAACCCCCCCCCCCCAAATGACCCTATTTTGGAAAGTAGACACCCCAAGCTATTTGCTGAGAGGCATGTTGAGTCCATGGAATATTTTATATTTTGACACAAGTTGCGGGAACGTGACAAGTTTTTTTTTGCACAAAGTTGTCACTAAATGATATATTGCTCACACAGGCCATGGGCATATGTGGAATTGCACCCCAAAATACATTCTGCTGATACTCCTGAGTACGGGGATACCACATGTGTGGGACTTTTTGGGAACCTAGCCGCGTACGAAGGCCATAAAATGCCAAGATAGCACAAAACCCCCCAAAATGACCCCATTTTGGAAAGTAGAGACCCCAAGCTATTTGCTGAGAGGCATGGTGAGTATTTTGCAGCTCTCATTTGTTTTTGAAAATGAAGAAAGACAAGAAAAAAAATTTTTTTTTTCTTTTTTCAATTTTCAAAACTTTGTGACAAAAAGTGAGGTCTGCAAAATACTCACTATACCTCTCAGCAAATAGCTTGGGATGTCTATTTTACAAAATGGGGTCATTTGGGGGGGTTTGTGCCATCTGGGCATTCCATGGCCTCCGAAACTGTGATAGGCAGTGAAGAGTGAAATCAAAAATTTACGTCCTTAGAAAGCCTGAAGGCGGTGCTTGGTTTTCGGGGTCCTGTACGCGGCTAGCCTCCCAAAAAGTCTCACATATGTGGTATCCCCGTACTCAGGAGAAGCAACAGAATTTATTTTCGGGTGTAATTTCACATATTCCCATGTCATGTTTGAGAAATATATCATTTAGTGTCAACTTTGTGCAAAAAAAAAAAAAAAAATTGTCTTTTTCCCGCAACTTGTGTCACAATATAAAATATTCCATGGACTCGACATGCCTCTCAGCAAATAGCTTGGGGTGTCTACTTTCATTTGGGGGGGTTTTGAACTGTCCTGGCATTTTATGCACAACATTTAGAAGCTTATGTCATACATCACCCACTCTTCTAACCACTTGAAGACAAAGCCCTTTCTGACACTTTTTGTTTACACGAAAAAATTATTTTTTTTTGCAAGAAAATTAATTTGAACCCCCAAACATTATATATTTTTTTAAAGCAAATGCCCTACAGATTAAAATGGCGGGTGTTTCATTTTTTTCACACAGTATTTGCGCAGCGATTTTTCAAACGCATTTTTTGTGGAAAAAACACACTTTTTTAAATTTTAATGCACTAAAACACACTATATTGCCCAAATGTTTGATGAAATAAAAAAGATGATCTTAGGCAGAGTACATGGATACCAAACAGGACATGCTTTAAAATTGCGCACAAACGTGCAGTGGCGACAAACTAAATACATTTTAAAAGCTTTTAAAAGCCTTTACAGGTTACCACTTTAGATATTCAGAGGAGGTCTACTGCTAAAATTACTGCCCTCGATCTGACCTTTGGGGTGATACCTCACATGCATGGTGCAATTGCTGTTTACATTTGACGCCAGACCGACGCTTGCGTTCGCCTTTGCGTGAGTGCAGGGGGGGACAGGGGTGCTTTCTTTTGCTTGCTTTTTTTCTTTATTATTTTTTTGCTTTTTTATCTTATTTTTAAACTGTTCCTTTCATTTTTATTTTTTTTTAATCATTTTTATTGTTATCTCAGGAAATGTAAATATCCCCTATGATAGCAATAGGTAGTGACAGGTACTCTTTTTGAAAAAATTGGGGTCTATTAGACCCTAGATCTCTCCTCTGCCCTCAAAGCATCTGACCACACCAAGATCGGTGTGATAAAATGCTTTCCCAATTTCCCAATGGAGCTGTTTACATCCAGCGAAATCTAAGTCATGAAATGATCGTAGCTTCCAGTTTCTTAGGCCATAGAGATGTTTGGAGCCATTCTGGTCTCTGATCAGCTCTATGGTCAGCTGCATTTTCAGGTTCCCTGTTGGGACAGGAGAGCCAGAGAAAAACATGGAAGACGTTGGGGGGTCATTCCGTCCCACTGCTTGTAAAAGCAGTCTAGAAGCTAATTAGTTGCTAGGATTGCTTTTACATGAAAGCCGACCGCTGTCTGAAAAGAATGATACCAAGATGATACCTAAACCTGCAGGCATCATTCTGGTATAACCACTCAAAGTCCAGCAACATACCAGTACGTTGCTGGTCCTTGTTGGGCATATATTGTAAACTTTTTTTTCATGCAGCCTGTGGGCTGCATGAAAAAAAGATATTGATTGGTGGGTATGCCCACTATTAGAATACCTCCCTTCATCCACCCACTTCTAATGATGGGCATACATGCACCGTTTATATATGCCAAAGCATGGGGGCATCCTCCCGCAAAAGGCAGGAGCAAATCGCTCCCCCACCCACTGCTGCCCCCACGCTTCGGCATATATGCTGAAGTACGTAACTGTGGTGGTGAAATCACCTCCGACAGCTCTGGAGTCACAGCTTTATGTATTGTGGGAGCAAACGCTGTTGCTGACAAGATAAATAAATCTGCGCTGCAACTGAATGGCGTACCTGCTAAGCAAATGATGGTTAACAAAAAACAAAGTAACATTACAGTATAACAGTAATACTTACCATACCTGCAAAGCAAATACAAAAAAAAACATAGTAAAAAATGAAACATTTAACGCAACCTGTGCCTACCTAAAATATATATATGCCGAAGCATGGGGGCATCCTCCCGCAAAAGGCAGGAGCAAATCGCTCCCCCACCCACTGCTGCCCCCACGCTTCGGCATATATGCTGAAGTACGTAACTGTGGTGGTGAAATCACCTCCGACAGCTCTGGAGTCACAGCTTTATGTATCGTGGGAGCAAACGCTGTTGCTGACAAGATAAATAAATCTGCGCTGCAACTGAATGGCGTACCTGCTAAGCAAATGATGGTTAACAAAAAACAAAGTAACATTACAGTATAACAGTAATACTTACCATACCTGCAAAGCAAATACAAAAAAAAACATAGTAAAAAATAAAACATTTAACGCAACCTGTGCCTACCTAAAATATATATATGCCGAAGCATGGGGGCATCCTCCCGCAAAAGGCAGGAGCAAATCGCTCCTCCACCCACTGCTGCCCCCACGCTTTGGCATATATGCTGAAGTATGTAACTGTGGTGGTGAAATCACCTCCGACAGCGAAGGAGTCACGACTTTATGTATCGTGGGAGCAAATGCTGTTGCGGTCAAGATAAATAAATCCGCGCTGCAACTGAATGGCGTACCTGCTAAGCAAATGATGGTTAACAAAAAACAAAGTAACATTACAGTATAACAGTAATACTTACCATACCTGCAAAGCAAATACAAAAAAAATCATAGTAAAAAATAAAACATTTAACGCAACCTGTGCCTATCTAAAATATATATATGCCGAAGCATGGGGGCATCCTCCCCCAAAAGGCAGGAGTAAGTCGCTCCTCCACCCACTGCTGCCCCCACGCTTCGGCATATATGCTGAAGTATGTAACTGTGGTGGTGAAATCACCTCTGACAGCGCTGGAGTCACGGCTTTATGTATCGTGGGAGCAAACGCTGTTACTGTCAAGATAAATAAATCCACTCTGCAGCTGAATGGCATACCTGAAAACAAAAAAGTGGTTAACAATAAAAAAACTAAGTATAAAAAAATTGCATACCTATAAAGCAAACATGATAAAAACATAACAATAAAACATTGCAGTATAGAATACAATAAAAAAGAGCAGAACAATAGAGAGAGAATAGAGAGAGAACAATAAAATAACAACTATTTTTGTTTTTTTTTATTTTATATTTTTTTTTGTTTTTTTTTTTTTACACTTTTTTTAGTAACTTTAAAACTTTTTTAACTGGTACCAGGTTTGGGTCTCTCAAAATGCGATAGCATTTTGGGAGACCCTGTGAAAGTGTGTCCTAGTCTGTGCAGTGCTGTACCCTATGCTAATACTCAACTAGTGTATGGTAGCGTTCAAAACATTCATCAATGCATAGACCAGGATTGTCAGGACAGGAGGGACAATAATACCGTGTGTCATGCCTAAATCCGCGCTTGCTGCAGACACAACATGTTTTTTGGGGGGCTCGTTGGGTAGGGGTACTTGGGAGGACATGAAAAATGCCTCTCATGCAGCCGGCTTACTGCATTTGGTTGGGGAAGGTGAGGTGGAGCATCGTCTGGATACAGAAGGGCTCTGATGATCTCTTCCTGGAATTTAAGGAAGGATCCAGTCCCTCCTGAAGCTCTGAATAGCACATGAGCATTCAGCAAAGCCAATTGAAATAAATAAACAGACACTTTTTTGTACCAGCGTCTGGCCTTACGGGCAACTAGGTACGGCGCCAACAAATGGTCGTTGAGGTCCACCCCTCCCATATTTTGGTTATATTCGTGGACACAGAGGGGTTTCTCCACAACACCAGTCGCCGTAGTAATTTGGACCATCGTGTCTGCATGAAGGGAGGTAAGAACGAAAACATTCTTATCCCTCCACTTCATAGCGAGCAAATTATTACACTTCAAGCAGGCTCTCTCCCCCAGCCTAAGACGGGAATCTACAAGCCGCTGGGGAAGGCCCGGCGATTAGATCGCACGGTGCCACATGCTCCAATCTGTTGATCAAAAAGGTGACTAAAAATTGGCACGCTTGTGTAATAATTGTCCACGTACAAGTGGTACCCCTTTCCGAATAAGGGTGACACCAAGTCCCACACTATCTTGCCAGCGCTTCCTATGTAGTCAGGGCAGTTTGTGACTATCTTTGCCCTCGTACACAATAAAACTACATGTATAGCCTGTGGCCCTGTCACAGAGCTTATACATCTTGACCCCGTATCTGGCATGCTTGCTGGGAAGGTACTGTTTGAATGACAAGCGGCCAGAAAATTTAATCAGGGACTCATCAACGCAGACAACTTGATGGGGAGTAAACAAGTCTGCAAAAAGTTGGTTAAAGTGGTTTACGAGGGGCCGAATTTTGTAGAGGGTCTCCACGAGGACGACAGAGTTCATTGTCATTGAAGTGCATGAACCGCAAAATCTGCTCGTATCGTGCCCTGGTCTTGGAGGCAGAGAACACGGGCATATGGTAAATTGGGTCAGTGGACCAATATGACCGCAACTCACTCTTTTTATTTATGCCCATGTTGAGGGAAAGGCCCAGAAAGAGCTTAAATTCGGGGACCGTAATTGGTCTCCAATCTCTGGCAAGGGAGGACTGGGGAATAGTGGCGATGTGTTGACCAGCGTATAAATTGCATTGGTCCACAATAGATCTATAGAGATCTTCGGTGAAAAACAGCGAATAAAAATCCAGTGGCGTAAAATCAACTGTTTCCACCTGAATTCCGGGTTGGCTAGTGAATGGGAGGAATACGGGTGCTGCAGAAGTGGTGGGTTCCCAATTCGGATTGGCGAATGCAGCAGGAAGGGCACTATGGGCACGACGGGCCTGTCTTTGTCTTCTTGGTGGCAGCGGGACACTACTTGTGCTTGCCACCTCGCCAGCTTGAACTGCACTTATGGAACTCGCCACGTCACCACGTGATACTGCAGTGCTGGATGTACGACCAGGGTGTACTAGGCCGCTGGTACTTGCCAGTTCACCAGAAGGAATAGCAGCACTAGTACTTCTCTGCTCCATACGAGGGACCTGCGGTTCTTGCACTTCAAGGACAGAAGAAGAAGATTGGGGTCTGGTACGCCTGACCTTGGCAGGGACCACAACTCCGTTGAGAGCTATCTGTCATGGAGCCACTGTCCTCTACAGGATCATATTCTGAGCCTGAATCTGATAGATGAGTGACTTCCTCTTCACTATCTGTCATGCTCAGAAACGTGTAGGCCTCTTCACTAGTGTACCTTCGATTTGCCATTTTGGGCTCTAAATTTGGGGGTACACTAGTGAGACTCACAGGCAAAAAAGCTCCTGACTGTTAGCAACTGATTCAAAACGCTACCAAAAAACTGTTAGCGATCGCAGGGATCAGGCCTGTCTTTGCGAACACTGCAGTTATGTGTGTTTAGTGTTTTGTAAGTGATAGTGATCGATACTGCACTTGGGTGGGCTGGGCAGGGCTGGGCCGAGGGGCAAAACGCAGGTGCTAGCAGGTATCTGGGCTGATCCAGCTAACACTGCATTTTTGGGAACCCTAAACTGCTGGGGATGCTAGTATAGATCTGATCGGATCAGATATTGATCCGTTCAGATACTATAGCACTAAGGGAGGTGTATGCTGCGTGCGTGGGTTTTAGCGGTACTGGCGCTAACCTGACGCTGCCTGGGGCGACGCAGACCTTATCTGACCCTAAAAACTTAACTTATATCACCGACTGGCAATTAGGGAATTAAACCTTTATTAGGAAATAAACGGCGGGTGCCCTGAAACTATAATAAACTATAAAAAACAAATTAACTAACCAGTGTCACCTATAACACTTATACGGTGATCACTGGTGAAAGGGTTAACTAGGGGGCAATCAGGGGGTTAAAACCTTTAGTAGGTAGTATATGGGGGTCCCTGTCGCTATAAAACACTGATAGCGAACCTATATACTTACCTCCCTAACTAGCGTCACCTGTGTTACTAATACAGCGATCAGAAAAATGATTGCTTAGTGCCACTGACGACGGGGGGTGATCAAGGGGTTAACCTTTATTGGGGGGGTTAGGGGGGTACTCTGGACCTAAAGGGGGTACCCTAGACCTAAAGGGGGCTAACCCTAACTGCCCTAACACTTATAACTGTCACAAACTGACACCAATGCAAAAAAAAACAAACTGTGCCTGCGTGTTCTACTGTTAGTGTAGTGTTGGTGTAACTTACATTGATGTCTTCTCTCCTCAGCGCCGGAACGAAAAGACCGGCTCGAGGAGATGTGACATCACTTCCTCTGCCGCTGTTTACATTACAGTAGCAGAGGAAGAATTTCATTCGCCGGGAGCACTCGTGAGGGGGTGGCCACGAATGGATGGCCTCCCCCTCAGGTCTGATAATCCGCAAACAAATGCCGGCCGCCTCTGGCACCGGGGGGGTCCGATCAGACCCCCCACCCGCGGGAGGCAGATCACGTATGGGTACGTGATTCTGCCTGCCCGTGCCATTCTGCCATGCCATGACGTATATCAACGTGAGGTGGTCGGCAAGTGGTTAACCTCTTGAAAATGAAAATTCTCCCTGTCATACTATATTTTTTGCAAAACGCTCTCATTTGGATTCCCAAATCCTTTTTTAAAAAATTAGATAGCCTCACTAATTCCTTTCTTTGGGCTCCTAAACAGCCAAGAATAGGTCTGAAAGTATTACAAGAACAATGGGGTGGGGGTGGACTGGCCCTCCCGGACTGGCCAAAATATTATATAGCTGGACAAATGGTGGTGGTACATAGATGGCTGACCTTGGATGATGGGGATTCAGCAACAGTCTTGGAAGCTGCACACCTGGGCTCCTATGAGTCCCTGCGGAAGGCCATACATAGAGGAACCAAAATGGATCTTCCTCTTACTGCTTCAATGAAGGCCACGATTAAGGCATGGAGGGAAGCAGTTGGAATGGCATGTCCTAGTTACTAACATCTCTGTCCATCCACTCCCCTGTGGATGAATCCCGGACTGTCACATTTCTACTCATTTCATGATCCCATGGGATGGGCAACAAGGGGAATCAAAACTCTTAAGGATATTACTATGGATGGGACATTGCTGACGTTTGACTAGCTTAAAGCCAGACACGACTTGCCTAACACTCAATACTTCAGGTACATCAAGCTGCGCCATGCGTTTCACTCGCAATTTAAAAATAAGACAATAGAATCATTTCCCTCAGACATAGAAAACCTGTTATCCACAGAGGACCTTCCCAAGACACTTTCAGTTTCCTATAAGGTGTTAAGACTAAGCCGAAAGCAGTAAACAAGTGTAGAGAGCATTGGGAAGTTGAGGTCCCAGATATTCAAGGAGAGGACTGAGGCGCACATCCGTTCCAACCCTTAATTGCTGCTAGAGATAGACTGATTCATTTTAAATTCTTGCACAGGATTTGTTATATGCCAGCTAGTCTGGCTTCTATTTACCCAACAGTGCAGGCAGAGTGCTGGACATGCTCTTTCGCTCCAGCGGTGGCTGAACACATATTTTGGAGCTGTCCTCAGATCAAACTGTATTGGTCTGGGGTCACCTCCTGTATCTCAGAAGTTCTGATGACTCCGATCCCAATGACGGTCAAGGTGTGTCTCCTGGGATTGGTTGAGGAGGTGGTCCCCTCTCCAGCCCATAGAACTCTCCTCACCATCCTCTTGTTCTATGGAAGGAAGGCTATTCTGTTGCGGTGGCATAGGCCGGGGGCTCCTGACCTGTGCTTCTGGAAGGGACTGGTCAATGCTATGATGCCTTATTACAAAGCGACATATCTATCTAGAGGTTGTGGAAAGAAATTTGATAGAGTTTGTCAGTCATGGTACAACTCTGAACTAATGGTAGGCTAACTATAATACATGGGGGTAGGCTGATATGAAGTCCTTTAAGATAACTAATCCTGTCAAAAGGCCAAAGGCCCCGCTATGGAGTTTTGGTCATGGACTGTGGTGGGGCACGGCTGCTGCAATCCAGTTGTTTCCTGGAGAACGGAGAGAGAGAGAACTGAGCAATGGGGGTTGGTTAAGGGAGGGGGGTGGGGCTTTTGTAACTATTATAGGTAGTTAGAACACTGTTGTCAGTTAGACAGCCATGTAATTGAATGTACATGTTGGTCACGTTGGCCTATACTAATTCAGTGACAATGAGTTGGTTATACCTTTGTTTCGTTGTTGAGTTGTTGAAAAGAAATAATAAAAAGAATTTTAAAAAAAGATGAACAGCACAACCATTGATCCCTCCACACATACCAGGGTGCTGGGTGTAATCCTTGACTCTGACCTCTCCTTCAGCCCCTACATCCAATCACTGGCTAAATCCTGACGCCTTAACCTCCGCAACATCTCCAGACTTCGACCCTATCTGACTAAAGACACCACAAAGCAACTTATTCACTCCTTAATTATTTCCCGCCTTGACTACTGCAACGCTCTCCTTAATGGCCTACCCTTACACAGGCTATCCCCCCTTCGGTCTATTATGAATGCTGCTGCTAGACTAATACACCTCACTAACCAATCCATGACTGCTGCTCCTCTCTGCCAATCCCTTCACTGGCTTCATCTACCCCACCGTATAAAATTCAAAATTCTAACCACAACATACAAGGCCATCCACAACATTGCCCCCAGCTACATCACAAACCTCACCTGCAGATATTGCCCAAATTGTCCCCTCCACTCGCCCCAGGACCTCCTGCTCTCTAGATCCCTTGTTATTTCCTCTCATGCTCGTCTTCAGGACTTCTCCAGAGCCTCTCCCATCCTCTGGAATTCCCTGCCCCGGTATATCCGATCAGCCCCTAACCTGTCCACCTTTAGGAGATTAGGAGATCCCTAAAAACTCACTTATTCAGAGAAGCCTATCCCACACCCACCTAACAACCCCATCAAATCATTCCCCACATCTATTACCTATTTTACCACCACCCCCTCCCTTTAGAATGTAAACTCTATGAGCAGGGCCCTCCTGTCTCTTCTGTATTTAACTTTACTGTAATTGTGCTGCCCCCCTCTACATTGTAAAGCGCTGCATAAACTGTTGGCGCTATATAAATCGTGAATAATAATAATAATAATTTTAACTTGATAACTTTATGTAAAAAAAAAAAAAATGTTCATTTTCATTCTGCATTTTCCCAAAAAACATGCAGCAAAAAAATTAAGTCTTCAAAAGAGTCACTATGCCTCTTAAAAAATAACTTGGGCATTTTCTTTTTTTCAAAATGTGGTCATTTATGAATGTTTTCACTTTGCTGGTGCTACAGAACCTCCAAAAAGATCATAGGTAGTCAGGAAATAAATAGATGCATTATGTATGCCCCTAGAAAGCTTGAAGGTGCTGCTTGGATTTTGGGCCCCTCTGTGTGGCTAGCCTGAAAAAGTCTCAAACATGTGGTATCCCCATACTCAGGAGGAATAGCAATAGCATTTCTAAGAATGCCTATGCGTGTTAGAAACATCTTATTAATTGACAACTTTGAGTAAAAAATATATTTTCATTTTCTTTCCAGCATTTTACAAAAGCTTACGGTAAAAAAAAATCCCTTAGAAAATAAGTTGGAGTGTTTGCTTTCCAAAATGAGGTCATTTTGTGGGTGTTTCCACTGTTCAGGTGCTCAAGAGCCTGCAAAAATGTGATAGGAATTTAGATGTGTAATTTACATGTAATTTATGCTTTTTTGAAAGCCTAGAAGTGCTCCCTAGATTTTGGGCCACTCTATGTATCTAGGCTGTGAAAAGTCACACAATTTTGTTCTCAATTTTTCAAAAAATTGTGACAAATAAATTACAACTTCAAACAACTCAGTATGCCTCTTACTAAATACCTTGGACTGTCTACTTTCAAAAAAGGTAATTTGCATGGTATTTGTACATTCCTGGCTTCATGAAATGCATGGCAATCAGTACATCAGGATTCATCAATTTTCAAATATATACCGTACTTACCGTATACCACAGTTTGTAGACTCTATAACCTTTACAAAGACTAAATAATATACACTAATATGGGTTATTTGTATCAAAGTAATATAGCAGAACACATTTGTCATGAAGGGAACCAAACGCTTCTAAAGTGAAGTAATGTAATTTAATTAAGTAAGTGATTATAGATACAAACACCTCCAATACAACACAGTGCACAACAATCCAACTACCAGACAGACACCCACAAAAAACAACAATCAAACAGGTACATACAATAGATGGGGAATACCAGAATTGTAAACGTAGCCAGTAGGGATGAGCCGAACACCCCCTGGTTCGGTTCGCATCTAGAACATGCGAACAGGCAAAAAATTTGTTCGAACACGCGAACACCATTAAAGTCTATGGGACACAAACATGAATAATCAAAAGTGCTCATTTAAAAGGCTTATATGCAAGTTATTGTCATAAAAAAGTGTTTGGGGACCTGGGTCCTGCCCCAGGGGACATGTATCAATGCAAAAAGAAGTTTTAAAAAATGACTTTTTTTGGGAGCAGTGATTTTAATAATACTTAAAGTGAAACAATAAAAGTGTAGCATTCCTTTAAATTTCGTACCAAGGGGCATGTCTATAGTATGCCTGTAAAGGGGCACATGAGGGCGAGGTCACCACCCGGTGACCCCGCCCTCCTCTGACACATGGGGACTTCACAGGGACTGCCCTATAGCTTTCCCCGTGTTGTCAGAAGGGGGGGGTCATCCGTTTACGTAACTGGGTGACCCTGCCCCCCTCTGACAACACGGGAAAAGCCATAGGGAAGTCCCCATGAAGTCCTTGTGCATCAGAGAAGGGTGGGGTCACCAGGTGGCCCCGCCCTCCATTATATAAGAAATGTCAGAAGAACCAAAGCGTCACACGGTGGAAGACTCCCACTGAGGCGGATCGTGCGGACGGAGCGGAGAAGAAGCCAGAGGAAGATGCGGGACGAGAAGAGCGGAGGAAGAAGATGGAGAAGAAGAAGATGGAGGAAGAAGAAGAACACCGAAGGAAGACCAGAAGAAAGAGGATGGAAGAAGAAGTGGAAAGAAGAAGAAATTAATAAAGGACTTGTCAAAGACTATCTCTTGTGTTTTTTAACCTTTTTGACACTTTTTTTGTCAAATGGTAGGCTATTACCAATTCACACGGGGGGCGGGATCTGAGGGTCCCCTTGTTAAAGGGGGCTTCCAGATTCCAATAAGCCCCCTGTCCGCAGACCCCCACAACCACCAGGCAAGGGTTGTGGGGATGAGGCCCTTCTCCCCATCAACATGGGGACAAGGTGCTTTGGGGGGCTACCCCAAAGCACCCTTCCAATGTTGAGGGCATGTGGCCTGGTATGGTTCAGGGGAGGGGGGCACTCTCTCGTCCCCTCTCTTTTCCTGCGGCCTGCCAGGTTGCATACTCAGATAAGAGTTTGGTATGGATTTTAGGGGGACCCCACGCCATTTAAAAAAAAAATTGTCACGGGGTTCCCCTTAAAATCCATATGGTATGGATTTTGAGGGGACCCCAACACCATTTTTTTTTTTTAATTTTGGCACAGAGTTCCCCTTAATATCCATACCAGACCTAAAGGGCCTGGTATGGAATTTAGGAGGACCCCCACGCATTTAAAAAAAAAATTTGGTTCGGGGGTTCCCCTGTGGGGAAATTCCATGCCGTTTTTATCAATGTATGTGTATTGCCGGACCGACAATTCATCATTATAGCCGGCGCTAGCGATCGTAGTTTTACATGACTATTTTTCCTTTAGAAATGTCATTTTGCTGTTAGACTGTTCTAAACATGGGAAACATGCGCCCCTTTACAGGCATACTATAGATACCCCCCAGGTATGAAATTTAAAGGAATATTACACTTTTATTGTTTCACTTTAAGCATTATTAAAATCACTGCTCCTGAAAAAACTGCAGTTTTTAAAACTTTTTTTTGCATTGATACATGTCCCCTTGGGCAGGACCCAGGTCTCCAAACACATTTTAGGACAATACCATGCATATAAGCCTTTAAAATTAGCACTTTTGATTTCTCCCATAGACTTTTAAAGGGTGTTTCGCGGCTTTCAAATTTACCGCGAACACCCCAAATTGTTCACTGTTCAGCGAACAGCCAATATTCGAGTCAAACTCATGTTCAACCCGAACATAAAGCCCATCCCTAGTAGCCAGGCCAGGGTCATCAACGATAGATTAGCAGATGGGGGCAAGGAGCAAACAGGACAGGGAGAAGGTGGACAGGATCAGGCTGCAGGGCAAGGGTACAAGGTAACAGGGTCACAGGAGGGACAGGTTCAGGTTTGGGTTCAGGTTTCAGGTTCAGATTCAGGTACAGGTACAGAGGATCACAGGTACAGGTCAAAACTCAAGGACAATACCATGGCAAATGTGTGAGTGCTTGCCGGGTATTAATACACATCTTCTGCAATCAGCCTCAGGTGATGACTGATTGCAGGAGAAAATGTCGGCTCCACACTGCCAGGAGATACCCACTGGTGGACACCAGTACTGCGGCCCAAGGATCAAACAATTCCACCAGCAGGTGAAACTTTTCCTGACAGTACCCCCCTCGAAGAAGCGGCCTCCAGATGCTCCAACTAGCAGCTGCTGAAAAAAAGTCCATGGCGTCAAGCCGGGCAGTGGGCAGGGGTATATCAAACTGAACATGAATAAGGTCCATGGCATTAAGCCGGGCAGCAGGCACAGGCACGTCATGCTGGGCAGTGGGCACAGGCACATCAAGCTGCGCGGCAGGTAGCGGCACATCAAGCCAGGCCGCGGGCACAGGCACGTCAAGCTGGGCAGTGGGCACAGGCACATCAAGCTCGGCAGCAGGCACATCAAGCTGGCAAGCAGGCACATCGAGCTGGGCACTGGGCACATTAAACTGGGCAGTGGGCACAGACACATCAAGCTGGGCAGTGGGCACAGGCACATTGAGCTGGGCAGCAGGCACATCAGGCTGGGCAGTAGGCACATCAAGCTGGGCAGCAGGCACAGGCAGATTGAGTTGAGCAGCAGGCACATCAGGCTGGGCAGCAGGTACATCAAACTGGGCAGTAGGCACAGGCACATCGAGTTGAGCAGCAGGCACATCAGGCTGGGCAGCAGACAGAGGCACATCAGGCTGGGCAGCAGACAGAGGCAAATCAGGCTGGGCAGCAGACAGATGCACATCAGGCTGGGCCATGGACAGATGCACATCAGGCTGGGCCATGGACAGAGGCACGTCAGGCTGGGCCGTGGACAGAGGCATGTCAAGCTGGGCCGTGGACAGAGGCACGTCAGGCTGGGCCATGGACAGAGGCACATCAGCCTGGGCCATGGACAGAGGCACATCAGGCTGGGCAATGGACAGAGGCACATCATGCTGGGCAATGGACAGAGGCACATCAGGCTGGGCAGCAGGCTCTAGGTCATCTGGCTGGGTGGCAGGCTACGGGTCATCTGGTAGGGCAGCAGGTTCTGGGTCAATGGCTAGGTAGCAGGCTCCAGATCATCTGGCTGGGCAGCAGGCTCCGGGTCATCTGGCTGGGCAACAGGTTCTGGGTCATCTGGCTGGGGAAACAGGCTCCAGGTCATCTGGCTGGGCAACAGGCTCCGGGTCATCTGGCTGGGCAACAGGCTCCGGGTCATCTGGCTGGGCAACAGGCTCTGGGTCATCTGGCTGGGCAGCAGGCTCTGGGCCATCTGGCTGGGCGGCTGGTTCCAGGTCATCTGGCTGGGTATCAAGCTTTGAAACATCAGGCCGGGCAGCGAGCACCGTAGCAGCAGGCTGGGTAATGGGCACTGGCCCAACGGGCTGGTTCGAAGTTATCTAGATTACCATACAAACTGGATTCCTTATTGTTACCTCAAGCCTTTATTATACTTGAGACTTGTTTGTTATATAGTTTGTTCCATATATCACTTATTTGTAGTCTGTCATAGTCCTGGAGATAGTCTCTGCACCTCCATGACTTTCTGGAGTGCCCTATATTTTGGTTTGGACACTCTTTGGACAAATTGTACCCACTGGCTGGTGATTTTTCACCACCTCTTGGATACTAGCTCCTAGTAGTTGCCACTTTCTCTTTTTTAGAAAACGAGAACCTCTTATACTCTTCCACTTAATCTAAGCCAATATACACTGACTAATAACTAACTAATCTCTTTACCAACCCTAGCTTTTTCCTAACCACCCAACCCTCACTGTCCTCCTCTTTTCCAGAGAGGTAATTATACAAATTTTCTACTAGAACCCTTGACTCTTTTCACGTTTAAGCGATGGCTCCCCTAAATATACTAACACTTAATGTACCGGGTTTTAACTCACTCCGAAAATGCACTAAAGCTTTTCGATCCTTCTCAAAACTCTTGGCACATGTGGTCTGCCTACAAGAGACACACTTTTCATCTTAGTCCTCTCCAAAATTTTTTAGTCGCAAATACCCTCAGGTTTACACCTCTTCAGCTGGCACTAAACAAAGAGGTGTCTTAATTGCTTTTTTATTATACAACACCATTTACCCTTCAAACAGAACTCAAAGACCCCAAAGGTCGATACCTTTTTTGTAATGGAAACTCATAAAAAAAGGCACTCTCATAATTGGTGGTGATTCAAATCAAATAATATACCCTTTTCTAGACAAATCCTTAAACCCGATTATTGCCCACTGTCTCACCAACCAACAACTACTTAACCAATATTCCCTTTCTTGACACATGGAGAGAACAAAACCCTGCAAGACAACAATATACCCACTATTTCCATCCCCATAAACAATTCTCCCGCATAGACCATCTCTTTGTCAATGGTACATAGTAGGTGAGGTTGAAAAAAGTCCATCAAGTCCAACCTATGTGTGTCTGATTATATGTCAGTATTGCATTGTATATCCCTGTATGTTGCGGTTGTTCAGGTACTTATCTAACAGTTTTTGAAACTATTGATGCTCCCAGCTGAGACCACCGCCTGTGGAGGGGAATTCCACATCCTTTCCGCTCTTACAGTAAAGAACCCTCTACATAGTTTAAGCAATTGCCAACCGCTGCACGACGATGTACGTCGGCAGAATGGCATGGGCAGGCAAAAGGACTTACAGGTACGTCCTTGCCTTCCTGCGGGCGGGGGGTCCGATCAGAACCCCCCGGTGCCTGCCGTGGTTGGATTCTCGCCAGGGGCGTCATTCGTGGCTCCCCCCTCGTGATCGCTCCTGGCTAATTAAATGCTTCCTCAGCTTCTGTATAGTAAACAGAAGCGGAGGAAGTGATGTCATCGCTCCTCGTCTCGGTATTTTCCGTTCCGGCGCCGAGGAGAGAAGACATCCGAGTGAGTGCACAAACACTACACACACAGTAAAACATGCCAGGCACACATTACACCCCCCATCACCCCCTGATCACCCCCCAATCATCCCCCCGTCACACTGACACCAAGCAGTTTTTTGTTTTTTTGTTTTTTTCTGATTACTGCATTGGTGTCAGTTTGTGACTTTGTTCGGACATTCGGACGGTCGGACTTTGTTCGGACATTCCAACAACAAAATCCTAGGATTTTTTCCGACGGATGTTGGCTCAAACTTGTCTTGCATACACACGGTCACACAAAGTTGTTGGAAAATCCACTACATTCCCTGAGATAACAATAAAAATGATTTTAAAAAAACAAAAATGAAAGGAACAGTTTAAAAATTAGATAAAAAAGCAAAAAAATTGTAAAGAAAAAAAAAAAAGCACCCCTATCCCCCCCTGCTCTCGCGCAAAGGCGAACACAAGCGTCGGTCTGGCGTCAAATGTAAACAGCAATTGCACCATGCATGTGAGGTATCACCGCGAAGGTTAGATCGAGGGCAGTAATTTTAGCAGTAGACCTCCTCTATAAATCTAAAGTGGTAACCTGTAAAGGCTTTTAAAGGCTTTTAAAAATGTATTTAGTTTGTCGCCACTGCACGTTTGTGTGCAATTTTAAAGCATGTCATGTTTGGTATCCATGTACTCGGCCTAAGATCGTCTTTTTTATTCCATCAAACATTTGGGCAATATAGTGTGTTTTAGTGCATTAAAATGTAAAAAAGTGTGTTTTTTCCTGAAAAAAAATGCATTTGAAAAATCGCTGCCCAAATACTGTGTGAAAAAAAAAAAATGAAACACTCACCATTTTAATCTGTAGGGCATTTGCTTTAAAAAAATATATAATGTTTGGGGGTTCAAGGTAATTTTCTTGCAAAAAAAATTTTTTTTCATGTAAACAAAAAGTGTCAGAAAGGGTTTTGTCTTTAAGTGGTTAGAAGAGTGGGTGCTGTGTGACATAAGCTTCTAAATGTTGTGCATAACATGCCAGGACAGTTCAAACCCCCCCAAATGACCCCATTTTGTAAAGTAGACACCCCAAGCTATTTGCTGAGAGGCATGTCGAGTATATGGAATATTTTATATTGTGACACAAGTTGCGGGAAGAGGACACATTTTTTTTGCATTCTTTTTAGTTGTCACTAAATGATATATTGCTCAAACATGCCATGGGAATATGTGACATTACACCCCAAAATACATTCTGTTGCTTCTCCTGAGTACGGGGATACCACATGTGTGAGACTTTTTGGGAGCCTAGCCACGTACGGGACCCCGAAAACCAAGCACCGCCTTCAGGCTTTCTAAGGGCGTAAATTTTTGATTTCACTCTTCACTGCCTATCACAGTTTCAGAGGCGATGGAATGCCCAGGTGGCACAAACCCCGCCCCCCCAAATGACACTATTTTGGAAAGTAGACACCCCAAGCTATTTGCTGAGAGGTATAGTGAGTATTTTGCAGACCTCACTTTTTGTCACAAAGTTTTGAAAATTGAAAAAAGAAAAAAAAAAATTTTTCTTGTCTTTCTTCATTTTCAAAAACAAATGAGAGCTGCAAAATACTCACCATGCCTCTCAGCAAATAGCTTGGGGTCTCTACTTTTCAAAATGGGGTAATTTGGGGGGATTGTGCCATCTGGGCATTCCATGGCCTCCGAAGCTGTGATAGGCAGTGAAGAGTGAAATCAAAAATTTACGCCCTTAGAAATCCTGAAAGCGGTGATTGGATTTTGGGGCCCCGTATGAAGCTAGGCTCCCAAAAAGTCCCACACATGTGGTATCCCCGTACTCAAGAGAAGCAGCTAAATGTATTTTGGGGTGCAATTCCACATATGCCCATGGCCTGTGTGAGCAATATATCATTTAGTGACAAGTTTGTGCAAAAAAAAAATTTGTCACTTTCCCGCAACTTGTGTCAAAATATAAAATATTCCATGGACTCAACATGCCTCTCAGCAAATAGCTTGGGGTGTCTACTTTCCAAAATGGGGTCATTGGGGGGGGTTCCATCTGGGCATTTTATGGCCTTCAAAACTGTGATAGGCAGTGAGGAGTGAAATAAAAAATTTACGCCCTTAGAAATCCTGAAGGCGATGATTGGTTTTCGGGGCCCCGTGCGCGGCTAGGCTCCCAAAAATTCCCACACATGTGGTATCCCCGTAATCAGGAAAAGCAGCTGAATGTATTTTGGGGTGCAATTCCACATATGCCCATGGCCTGTGTGAGCAATATATCATTTAGTGACAACTTTTTGTAAATTAATATTCAATGGGCTCAACATGCCTCTCAGCAATTTCCTTGGGGTGTCTACTTTCCAAAATGGGGTCATTTGGGGGGGGGGGGTTGTACTGCCCTGCCATTTTAGCACCTCAAGAAATGACATAGGCAGTCATAAATTAAAGGCTGTGTAAATTCCAGAAAATGTACCCTAGTTTGTAGGCGCTATAACTTTTGCGCAAACCAATAAATATATACTTATTTTTTTTACCAAAGACATGTGGCCAAATACATTTTGGCCTAAATGTATGACTAAAATTAAGTTTATTGGATTTCTTTTATAACAAAAAGTAGAAGATATCATTTTTTTTTTTAAATTTTCGGTCTTTTTCCGTTTATATCGCAAAAAAAAAAGGCAGAGGTGATCAAATACCATCAAAAGAAAGCTCTATTTGTGGGAAGAAAAGGACGCAAATTTTGTTTGGGTACCGTGCAATTAGCAGTTAAAGAGACGCAGTGCCAAATTGTAAAAAGTGCTCTGGTCAGGAAGGGGGTAAATCCTTCCGGGGCTGAAGTGGTTAAGGTTAAAGCTTTTTTCTTCTAATTTTAATGAGTGGCCACGTGTCTTGTTGAACTCCCTTCTGTGAAAAAGTTTTATCCCTATTGTGGGATCACCAGTACGGTATTTATAAATTGAAATCATATCCCCTCTCAAACATCTCTTCTCCAGAGAGAATAAATTCAGTGCTCGTAACCTTTCCTCATAACTAATAACCTCTAGATAGATTTATTAGCTTAGTTGCCCTTCTTTGTACTCGCTGCATTTCCAGTACATCCTTCCTGAGGACTGGTGCCCAGAACTGGACAGCATACTCTAGGTGCGGCCAGACCAGAGTCTTGTAGAGCGGGAGAATTATCGTTTTATCTCTGGAGTTGATCCCTTTTTAATGCATGCCAATATTCTGTTTGCTTTGTTAGCAGCAGTTTGGCATTGCATGCCATTGCTGAGCCTATCATCTACTAGGACCCCCAGGCCCTTTTCCATCCTAGATTCCCCCAGAGGTTCTCCCCTCAGTGTATAGATTGCATTCATATGTTTGCCACCCAAATGCATTATTTTACTTTTTCCTACATTAAACCTCATTTGCCATGTAGTTGCCCACCCCATTAATTTATTCAAATCTTTTTGCAAGGTTTACACATCCTGCAGATAATTGTCCTGCTTAGCTTAGTATTGTCCACAAATACAGAGATTGAATTGTTTACCCCATCCTCCAGGTCGTTTATTAACAAAATAAATAGGACTGGTCCCAGCACAGAACCCTAGGGGACCCCACTATCCACCTCTGACCATTCCGAGTACTCCCCATTTATCACCACCCTTTGAAACTCGCCCTTGTAACCAGTTTTCAATCCATGTACCCACCCTATGGTCAATGCCAACGGACCTTATTTTTATACAGTAAACGTTTAGGGGGAACTGTGTCAAATGCTTTTGCAACCTCTAGATACACTATGTCTACGGGCCTTCCTTTATCTATATGGCAACTCACCTCCTCATAAAAGGTTAGTAGATTGGTTTGGCAAGAACGATTCTTCATTCATCCATGCTGATTACTGCTAATGATACTGTTCTCGTTACTAAAATCTTGCATATAGTCCTTTATCATCCCCTCCAAGAGCTTGCGTACTATTGATGTTAGGTTAACTGGTCTGTAATTCCCAGGGATGTATTTTGGGCCCTTTTTAAATATTAGTGCTACATTGGCTTTTTTCCAATCACCTGGTACCATTCCAGTAAGTAGACTGTCAGTAAAAATTAGGAACAATGGTCTGGCAATTACTTGACTGAGTTCCCTAAGTACCCTCAGATGTAAGCCATCTGGTTCCAGTGATTTATTAATGTTAAGTTTCCCAAGTCTACTTTTAATTCTGTCCTCTGTTAACCATGGAGGTGCTTCCTTTGATGTGTCATAAGGATAAACACTGCAGTTTTGGTTACTGAAGCCCCCCGATTCCCTTGTGAAGACTGAGGAGAAGAATAAATTCAATACCTTCACCATCTCCCCAGACTTTGTAACCAGCTGTCCTTCCTCATTCTTTATGGGGCCAATATGGTCTGTCCTCCCTTTTTTACTGTTTACATATTTAAAGAATTTCTTGTGATTTTTTTTGCTCTCCTCCGCTATGTGTCTTTCGTGTTCCCTCTTAGCCACCCTTATTGTACCCTTACATTTCTTGTTGCATTCTTTATAAAGTCTGAATGCTGATGATTAGGGATGAGCCGAACACCCCCCCGGTTCGGTTCGCACCAGAAACTGCGAACGGAGCGAAAATTTGCACGAACGTTAGAACCCCATTGACGTCTATGGGACTCGAACGTTCAAAATCAAAAGTGCTCATTTTAAAGGCTAATTTGCTTGGTATTGTCCTAAAAAGGGTTTGGGGACCCGGGTCCTGCCCCAGGGGACATGTATCAATGCAAAAAAAGTTTCAAAAACGGACGTTTTTTCGAGAGCAGTAAATTTAATGATGCTTAAAGTAAAAAAGTGAAATATTCTTTTAAATATCGTACCTGGGGGGTGTCTATAGTATGCCTGTAAAGTGGCGCGTGTTTCCCGTGCTTAGAACAGTCCCTGCACAAAATGACATTTTTAAAGGAATAAAAGTCATTTAAAACTGCTTGCGGCTTTAATGTAATGTTGGGTCCTGGCAATATGGATGAAAATCAGTGAGACAAACGGTATGGGTACCCCCCAGTCCATTACCAGGCCCTTTGGGTCTTGTATGGATATTAAGGGGAACCCCGCACCCAAATTAAAAAAAGAAAGGTGTGGGGCCCCCAGGCCCTATATACTCTGAACAGCAGTATACAGGCGGTGCAAACAAGACAGGGACTGTAGGTTTGTTGTTAAGTAGAATCTGTTCGTAATTTTGAACTGGTACATTTTTAACGTGTTTAGCTCCAGCCAAAAAAATCTATTGTAGCCTCCCTGGCGGTTTTCCCGAGTGTGGCTCGGGGTTAAAAATCAGGACCATTAGTGGTAACCCCGAGCCACACTCAGGATTAAATCGCAGGATCCTGGTGTGGCTTTACTTACCTTGTCCCCGGGATCCTGCGATGTCCCCCGCAGTGTCCGTGGGCTCTGTCCTCGTCCGAAGCCTCTCCTTGCCAGGCTCCGTTCCCTGCGAGCGTCACGATGCACGGGGGCGGAGCCTGGCGGCAAATTTAAAAAAATGTCAAAATCATAACACATACAGTACAGTAATCTTACAGATTACTGTACTGTATGAAATGATTTCACATCCCTTTTGTCCCCAGTGCTTTGGCCCATGCCCTGCATGCAGTTTTATGTGATATATACTGTTCTTTCTGCCTGGAAACTGGAGATTGTCCATAGCAACCAAAAAGTGTCCCTTTACGTCAAAAGTGGCTTTAGACCATCTAGAAAACAGCGATAGTAAATTAGAACACTTGCAGAATTGAGCGATAGTGAATCGTGGGGAAATTTATTTTATTACTATTTATTTTTATTTTTTTTAATTATTTATTTTTACTTATTATATTATAATTTATGTTTTTGTGTTTCAAATTTTATCATACCCAGGATATCTACTAGACTCTTGTTTGGACAGATTTAAGTGTGTTATTGTTAAGAATTACAGACCTACAATATAAAACGCCAAATTTCCATGCAAAATAATTGTACCGCTTTCAGCACCTAAAATCCGAAATAATCATACCGCCAGGGAGGTTAAGCTTTATGGAAAACATAGGGAAGGGCTTCAGAAGATTTCACCTCACTTTTTGTCCCAATGACAAATGTTTTTTGAAAAATTGGGGTTTTTAGTGAAACAAGGATTGGTGATAAAGCATCGGTGTAAAGAAGAAACGTTCTTCCCATATTAACTCTTACAGGAGAGAATTTCCCTTCCTAGGGGTAGATTTCATCTCACTTCCTGTTGTCTCCTTCCGTTTGCAAGTAGGAGACGTTTGTAAGTTGGATGTTTGAAAGTAGGGGCCTGCCCTATATACTCAGCAGAAATTGGAGCCTTAGCTGTTGTTGTGGCCACAACACTGTAAGCCCTCACAGGGCCCTGCTGTGAAATATTAGATCAAGAATTGTAATTGAAAACCGGAGATAACCAGGTGCAAATTACGCCACCCCTGACCTGTATTACCACCTCCGCGCTATGTTAATAAATGTCAAAACCCTACCAAAGCTGCCACTTAACAATAAAATGTATATAAACCGAATTCACCAAAAGAAAATTATGGATGAAATAGTGGCGCTAAACCCCAGGTGGGGAGATGCCAGACACTCTTATCCAGCCAGTGAGCTGAATACAGACGTGACTAGAAAAAAAGTGAAAAAAACATATAATGCTAAATATCCCAAAAAGTAAAAACTAATATTAAATAAAATAAATTATTCAATAAATTCAATATGAGCTAATATAAATTATAACACTCAGTGAAAGTGATATACAAATATATAAATCCAAGACAAATATAAATTATAACACTCAGTGAAAGTGATATACAAATTTATAAATCCAAGACAAAATATATAATAAAAATTGAACAAAGTAAATGTCTATAAAGTCCAGAAACCAATCAATCGTGAAAAATAATCGTGAAAATATTTGAAGAAAGTCTAAAAAAAGAGTGAGGGTGACTCCAAAACTGCTCATCTGTGTTTTCAAACATCCACCACACCTCTGTGACGTGAATCCACTCCCTGCTGAAATTCAAACTCACCAGCTGTTAAGGCCTCTCACTCTCGTGTTTGGCCTGACAGAGCCTCTAACCCACTTACATGGGGGTTAACATGCGAGCATACACTTCCATTGCTCCATAGGAACACCGCTTTTCTCAGGTTGGTAGTATGACATAAAAATAAAAGAAGCTCCAATAGTGTAATCTCGTTTAAAAGATTTAATCACATATAAAACAACTTGTAATGAACTCGCATTTAAAATAAAATAAAATAAAATTAACTAACATTTAAAATAAAATAAAATGTGACTTGCCTGTTATTTTATTTTAAATGTGAGTTCAGTACAACTTGTTTTATATGTGATTAAATCTTTAATCACATATAAAATAAAATTAAAATATTTTATTTATTTATATCACATATAAAATAAAATAAAATTAACTCACATTTAAAATAAACTCACATTTAAAATAAAATAAAATAAAATAAAATAAAATAAAATAAAATGTGACTTGCCTGTTATTTTATTTTAAATGTGAGTTCAGCACAAGTTGTTTTATATGTGATTAAATCTTTTAAACAAGATTACACTATTGGAGCTTCTTTTATTTTTATGTCATACTACCAACCTGAGAAAAGCGGTGTTCCTATGGAGCAGTGGAGGTGTATGCATGTTAACCCCCATGTAAGTGGGTTAGAGGCTCTGTCAGGCCAAACACGAGAGTGAGAGGCCTTAACAGCTGGTGAGTTTGAATTTCAGCAGGGAGTGGATTCACATCACAGAGGTGTGGTGGATGTTTGAAAACACAGCTGAGCAGTTTTGGAGTCACTCTTTTTTTGGACTTTCTTCAAATATTTTCACGATTATTTTTCACGATTGATTGGTTTCTGGACTTTATAGACATTTACCGTGTTCAATTTTTATTATATATTTTGTCTTGGATTTATATATTTGTATATTGCCGCGTACACACGAGCGGACTTTACGGCGGACTATGCCCGACGGACTGGATTTCGTCGGACAATTCGATGTGTGTGGGCTCCAGCGGACTTTGCTTTCTCAAAAGTTGGACGGAATTAGATTTGAAACTTGTTTTAAAATTTATCCGACGGACTCTTCTTTCTAGCGGACAAACCGATCGTCTGTGTGCTAGTCCGACGAACTCAAACTGACGCATGCTCTGAAGCAATTACAAGACGGAAGCGCTCGGTCTGGTAAAACTAGCCTTCGTCTTGAAGCTAGCACATTCCTCTTCTGTCGTCTTTTAATACAGCCTTTTTTTAGGATTGATAATGCGAGAGGAATGAAGTTGTTTTTCTGCTTTATATTCACACAGAGTTCTCACAAACTTCTTTCTTCATGATTTATCCTCCTGCCATGACTAATATAATATTTTGTAACAGCCAGATCTCCATAACTTTAACATTTTAAAATAGATTTTTTTTTTTGTTTTATTTCAACACTTTAGCTATTTTACAATGTGTGTTAAATGCTAACCACATTTTTTGTGTGTATTTTCAAGTTACCACAATTAACATTCATATTTTGTGTTGTTTTAAAGAACCTTAATGAGGTTGTTGTCCCTTGTTCATTAGACATAGGGGGGTGTATTTAACAAAGGCAAAATCATTTTTCACTCCAAGTGCTAATTATACATATAATTCCACATAAAGAGCATTTTGAAGTGCGTTCGCTGTGGATCCGAGGGGCACATGCAAGGAAGCCCAAACAAAAACAAATAATTTTTATTTGACATGATTTTTGGAATAAATCAGCAGAGCTTCCCCCGAGCTTGTTTTTGACAAAAGGCTTAAATCATGTAAGAATATCAAGTGAAATGTTCACTTGAGAAATTGCACACCAAGTGCACTTGTTGGAAGTGCAGTCGCAGAAAAACTGATGGGAAGAGCTTAAATTCGGGGAAGCTCTGCTGATTTATTCCGAAAATCATGTCAAATAAAAGTTAATTGTTTTTATTTGACAAAAACACACATAGGGGTTGATTTCCTAAAGGTAAAAAGCCTGTGCATTTTGGAAATTGCATTTGCCCTCTGCAAGAGCAGTTGCTCCCAAGCTTTATTAAATGTGAAGCAGCTCTGCTGACTTCCATCATCCAATCATGTGCAAGCAAAACTTTTTTTTTTTTTTCTTTTACTTGCACAGGATTGGGTACTCTTTGCAAAGTCAAGCTTTTAAATAATTTCTGATGCTCTGGAGCAATTGCACTTGCAGAGGGCAACTGCCCTCTGCAAAGTGCACAGACTATTTGCTTTTCTCAAATCAACCCCATAGTCTTTTCGACCTGTACCTGCCTACTCCCAAACAAAATGGCGTTTTTTAATCAAAAGACATAGGCAAGAATGTAAGGTAAACCAAAATGTATTTATTTTATTCCCAAAAAAATTAGGAAGGCAACACTGGACACACTTTTAGAATCTGGGAAGCCTTTCGTCCCCCAGGACACACATCAAGTTTGAGGACAAGAAAATAGTTATCTTGCGACTATAGGGAGCACAGGGAGCACAGTCAGACCAGACAGAAACCAGGCAATCACTTTCGACTCTTCCGTGGAGCCTTCCCTCCATGCTTCTCTGCAGCCTTCCCTCCACGCTTCTCTGATGCCTTCCTCGGAGGTTGTGCCTCTGGTGGTGTACTTGGGGCAGGAGGAGGAGGAGGAGGAGGAGGAGGAGGAGGAGGAGGAGGAGGATTGGCTTCATCTGCTAGATAGGTTGTAGTAGTAAGCTCCCCTCTCAAGCCCTTCTGGTAAGCCTGGAAAATTAGACCCTCACAGAGGAGGCGTTGGCCCTTTTCCAACTCCAGTAATCTGCTGGCTATATAGGTGCCATACGCCTCCTCTGCATTGGGAGGTTTGCTCAGGATTAGGCTTGCTTCCCGTATGAGGTCTAGGGATTCCTGCTCTGTTGGTGGCATTCTGGGCCTTTTGTGGAGAATGCGGAGGGGAGGCACCTGACACTCTGTGCGGCTTCTACTTGGCCCAGCCACAGCCTCCTCCTCTCTCCCACTGGGCAAGGCCTCCTCCTCTCTCCCACTGGGCAAGGCCTCCTCCTGGCTGAGGTCATCCTGTGTAAAAAAAGGGACATAGTTGTAATTTTCTGTTATGCAATCACACACAATTTTCAGCTCCTAACTTTCAAATATAATTACACAAAATAGTAAAGGCTATCTATTTGACCACACCATTATTTCAGATGATCAACAAGATCTGAAGTTACGTATATATTTGGCCACTACTGTCTAGTGATATATCTACATATTACTCTTTGTGCAGAAGTGATTTTTTATGAAGCACTTTCAAAATTAACACCTTAACATCATTAATAACATTTACACAATCCCCAAATCTAAAAAAAAAGTATACCTGGCTGAAGCTGGGCGCATCCACTTCATCAATGGTGAAAAGGCCCAGTTCATCCTGGGACTCCTCAGCTGGGGTGGATTTGGATGGAAGGCTGGAGGGAAGAGTGGATGGAAGGCTGGAGGGAAGAGTGGAGGGAAGGCTGGAGGGAAGGGTGGGGGGAAGGGTGGAAAGTGATTGCCTGGCTTCGGTCTGCTCATCCAGGAATCGCAGTTTGTGGTAATACCACAACTTGGGGACATAAACTTGGTCAGCTGCTGCCCCGGATCTGAGCGACTCCTGGATTTTTCTGTGTTCCCGCTTATACATGTTACGCAAGATACCTATTTTCCTGTCCACAAACTTGAGGTCTGCCTGGGGGAGTCGAGTCTTCACAAACTCTAAAAGTGTGCCCAGTGTTGCCTTCCTAACATCCCGATTATAATATAGGGGGTGTTTGACCTCCCACAGGTTTTTCTTGTCCTCATAGAGCTCAATAAAATGGCACAAAAATCCTTCCTCTTTAAAGGGATTCATTTTTTCTGGAAGACAAGACACAAGATCAAAACTTAAATGTCAGGCCCAAATCTCAGGATTAGTTTGTGTTGTAATCTAGGGGACACACACACACACACACACACACACACACACACACACACACACTCTTTAATCTTACCTTCGTTTGTGACGGTCGCTACTTCCGCACGGACATACGTAGGCCATCGTAATAGCTTTATATACACTGCGCATGTGTCATGCTCCGCCTGCGTCGCCCGCCCCTGACGTTCGTAAGTACGATTTGGCCCCGCCCCTTCACTCTTCGTTGCGCAGTGGGAGTAGATAGCAAAAGATGGCGGAGCGATTAAGTGAAAGTAGCGCGGAGGAAAGCCCGGAGCCCCAAACATCCACATCCCGGAGGAGATATAAGGCCACCAACATGGCTTTTGAAGAGATGGTGGAGATGGTGTCCATATTGAGAAGGGAGGACTACGATGGCAAAAAAGGACCGTACACACGACCCAATATGAGAAAGGACAAAATAATGTCCTCAATTGTCACCGCTCTTGAAGAGAAATTTGGGACAAAACGTTCGAAAGAACAATTGCAGAAGCGGTGGTCTGACATAAAAAGTCGGGAGCCAGAACAATATTGGCGAATAAAGAAGCTGCTTAAAAAAAGTAAGTACTTGTGTTTTACTATTGAGATACAGAACTTGCATGCTGATCCTTATTTTTGGCGGTTTTTCTGCATCGTTCGTAAATACCGTTCTTTGAAATAGATATGATACTTTATAAAGTGACGTTATTTTTTCACCAAATACGATGGGACAGTGTTGGACATACATTTATGGCTTGATAATTTGTCGAATTCCCACAATGAGTTGATGTGGTGTAGATGTGTTTGAAAATATAATGCTTCATCAAAAATGATTCAGTGTAATGTAGGGACAGGACACAGCAGCTGTTTCCACATCTGGACTCACGAGCACTATAGTTAGTGGGAATGATTTAGCAGTCCCACTATTGTTCTTCGATTCTATTTATTTTTAAATTTACTTTTAATTTTATTCCGTACGTTTTTTGGCTCTGCGTAACTTCTGCATACTTTCAGCTATTAAAACCATTCAACTATTAAAATGTTCGTCTCTTTTAGCTGATGTGTGGTCTTTTTCAACTTTTTTACTACCATTTATACGTTTTTAAATATTAAGGTTTTTTTCACTTGTTTAAACATTGAATTCAATGGGAGCATGCTTGAAATCCTTAAATTCTTCTTCCGCTCCCAAAAGTTTCAGCTCCTTCATACTTTCACCTAGAGACACCAAACAAACTTTACAATGTTCAATAAATATTCAGCTATCTGGCTATATCCTTTCAGTTTGATATTTTTGTAATTTTTGGAGAAAAAGCTTTTTGTTTAGAGGTCATTTCGTGAAATTTTAGACATTAATCAGAGTGTACTGTGTTTGTTTTGTTGCCATGGTTACCAAAGCTTCTGTTATACACAGGGGGGGAGGTGGCTGGAGCATCTCAGCTCTGATTACAGAGCCCGGGGGGAGGGGACAGACACACCATGTACTGATTTATAATAGAGGAATATGATGGGGCAGTTTTGATGGCGGTCATTTTAGCAATTTAGCTATTCAGCATTCCCACGCATTTTGCGCAGGAAATGCATTTTCTAGTGTACTATGTGACCATAAATACATTTTTGAGGGGTAATACACATAGGAGATCATTGAGGTGTCAGCATCTGTGAAACTTGCCCGAAAATAAGCATTCTTTATAATTGTTGTTCATAGGTAATGTTCATCCTGTCTTCAACATTTATTATGATGCAAAATTGGCAAAAAATCATAACCAACGTTTTACTTTATTTATTAAAACCTAAAAGATCAGTGTGTTTTAACTATACCTTTTTTTCAAATCTCATAGGGGAGAAAAGACTCAGACAACAGTCCAAGGATCTCAGGACCCCCCCAAGTCACCAGCCTGAGGCCGAAGCTACCCCAAGCCCCAGCCCAAGACCACGCCCACCCGACGACCTTGAGGAAGGAGAGGTGGAGGAAGTGTGCGAGGTTTCAAGCCCACCAAGTGAGTGACTGACACCCCAGCTTGAGTTACTGTATTTTGGCGTGCATATTGTAAACCTTGTTTTTATTCACTCGTTTTAGGTGAGTTTCTGGTTGTGGAAGACCAAGCAGCAGAACACTTCACCACAGACAGTGCGCAAAGACTAATTGGCCAGATAATGCTGTGGAATGGCCACATAGATCAAATGCGTGAACAAATTCACAGCATGAAACTTCGCCTGGACTCCATGCAACAGGAAATGAAGAACATGATTTATATCTTGGGCAGAATATAATCACGTTTGGCCTAAAAACATCAATCATGTTCTTCATTTCCTTGGGAATTTTTTTTGTTTGAAAAATTTTTTTTTCTATTTTTGGGGTATACCCAAATTTACATTGTGTGATGCACACGGTGTGTCATCATGTGCTATCTTCCATCATGGGTTAGCAATGTACTTGTTTTGTGTTTGCAAACCCTTCATCCTGAAAAATCTTGGGTGGTGAGAGGAACCAAAAATGGGATTGCACACACAAAACACGTACATTGCTCTCCCATGATAGGAGATAGCACATGTTGACTTGACCCTTTAGTAAAGCTCAATTTTGAGCATCTTATAAATGACAAATTTCTGCAAGGGTGACATTACATGCACTGTTCTCGAAATATTGAACTTTGTAAGTTCATTTATTGTAAGTTTTGTTTCTAAAAACAATGTTGTGTATGTAAATCTTGTTAGATAAAGGTCTATATATTTGTGAAAAAATGGCTTGAATAATTTAGTAAAAGATAATTTTTTTACACAACGTAAAATATTTTTGAAAAAAAAAAAAGAACAAAAAAAAATAAAAAATATGCTAAAAAATGCACCTTTCAATGTGCACCAAGTAAAATTTTTTACCCTATACAATGTGTGTGGCTGTTTCTTGAAGTCAAAATTTGGGGTTTGTTTTTGTGGGCCTGATTAACTAAAGCTAATTGCACTTGACACTACTACAAGTGCACTAGGAGACAGACATAACTTAAAGGTAAACAACAATAAAAACAAGATATTTAGATAAACCAATTTTCTTTTTTATTTTTGAAACAAACTTACAGCTGTTGCTGAATAGCAATGGCCCCCCGACCATTAAAATAATTCACATAACGGTCACGCACTTGACGTGCGGTTCGGGGGGCCAAGCCAATACGGCCAATTTCTAGGCCTGTGAAAGTGCTAGCCTCTTCCAGTCTGGCCTCAGGCCCAACAGAAGATAGATATGTAGCTGAATGTCTCCTTAAAAAGTTATGTAAAATGCAGCAAGCAAGGATGACGTGGTTGATTTTTTAGTCCGCCAAATTAATAGCCGTAAGGAAGATACGGAACCGGCTGGCTAGAATACCAAAGGCATTCTCCACAACCCTTCTTGCTCTGGCCAGCCGATAATTAAATACCCTCCTCTCAGGGGTGAGTGTCCTTTGGGGGAACGGCCTCATCAAGTTCTCACAGAGAGCAAATGCTTCATCAGCAATAAAAACTGTCCATGCACATTATCGTCATCAGGTGGCAATTCCAGGCCACCGGTCTGGAGACGATGGCACAGCTCGGTCTGCGCAAAGACTCCTCCGTCAGACATCCGGCCGTTCTTACCCACATCCACAAACATAAACTCCAAATGTGCCGAGACCACCGCCATCAAAACTACACTATGGAACCCCTTGTAGTTAAAGAAATAAGACCCCGAATGCGGTGGTGGCACAATCCGGACGTGCTTCCCGTCAATCGCCCCTACACAGTTGGGAAAGTCCCAACGGTCAGCGAACTGGGAGGCCACAGTCTGCCATTCCTGTGGACTTGAAGGAAACTGTGGAGTGCAAAAAAAAAAGATAAGGACTTTAATAAAAAAATTGTATATCAGATTACACCAAAACATTAGTAAACAACAGCAGTCAAATATTATGAATATGTGTGTTTGTAATTGAAATGTTGAAAAACATAAGGCACACTTATAAGATTACTCACCCCCTATGATGGCCCATTGATACATTTGAATGTGGGGGGAGGGGTTCTAATTAGGTTAACAAACACACCTGACTGGCTCAAACATTTGTGGGGTGGGGGAGGGGTTCTAATTAGGTTAACAAACACACCTGACTGGCTCAAACATTTGTGGGGTGGGGGAGGGGTTCTAATTAGGTTAACAAACACACCTGACTGGCTCAAACATTTGTGGGGTGGGGGAGGGGTTCTAATTAGGTTAACAAACACACCTGACTGGCTCAAACATTTGTGGGGTGGGGGAGGGGTTCTAATTAGGTTAACAAACACACCTGACTGGCTCAAACATTTGTGGGGTGGGGGAGGGACAAACAAGACAATGGAGCAGACAATATACATTGTTCAATGGACTATAGGCTAGAGATAAAAATGGACCCAGCATTGCATGGTGGGGAGGTTAATGAAAGAAATTATGCATGTAGGGCAATAAATGATTAAAATAGGCATGCACGAAGATAAAGGGGACATTCACAGCAGATTGAAAGCATGGCAATTAGGTAAAGAGGACAGTTCTACAATACATCTAAAAACAGTTAATACATATCATGTAATGTTAAAGGATAAAACTTACCTTCATATATTCCTTCTGCAGGACCTGAATAATAGCAGAACAGGTCTCTGGGATTATGATCCCCAGAGCCTGGGGGGAGATGCCTGTCGAGAACTTTAAGTCCTGAAGACTTCTCCCTGTCGCCAAGTAACGTAACGTGGCAACTAGCCTCTGCTCCGCACTGATGGCTTGCCTCATGCAGGTATCCTGCCTGCTGATATAGGGGGTCAGCATAGCCAGCAGACGCTCAAAGACGGGGTCCGTCATCCTGAGAAAATTCCTGAAATCCTCAGGATTATTCTCACGGAGCTCACGGAGCAAAGGCATATGACAGAACTGGTCACGCTGGCGCAACCAATTCTTGGTCCATGAACTCCTCCTCACCCTGTTCATGGACTGGACTCGGGTCAAAGTATTAACCCCAACACCAAGTCCCCACACAGCACGAACTCGAGAACGAGAACGTCCACTCGACATGGCTTCAAAACGGTCGGCTGCTCAAACAAACAAACTTATAACAAACGCACTGAAGAACAGCAATGCCTATGAAGAACGACCTGAAAATCAGGAACGAGCGGACCAGAACAGCCTGCAAGGCAGGTTACGAACTGACCAACACGCACTGAAAAGCAGATACAAACCTCACAAGCACAAACTGAACCGCAGAAAACAAACGAAATAAGCTGAAGTGTGAAAAGCGCGAATCGTCTCTAACCAAACTTCTACTAACACGAGATAAACACGAGATTAGCAGAAGGAGCCCAAAGGGTGCCGGAGTGGGGCTTGGACTTCCTTTTTCTAGTCCCGTCGTACGTGCTATACATCACCGCGTTCAAAACCAGCGGACTTTTGCAGTGAGCGTGTGTGGCCAAGTCCGTCCGTTTTTAAGTCCGGCTCAAGGAGCCAACAAAGTCCGACGAAAAGTCCGCCGGGCAAAGTCCGCCGTAAAGTCCGCTCGTGTGTACGCGGCATTACACTTTCACTGAGTGTTATAATTTATATTAGCTCATATTGAATTTATTGAATAATTTATTTTATTTAATATTAATTTTTACTTTTTGGGATATTTAGCATTATATGTTTTTTTCACTTTTTTTCTAGTCACGTCTGTATTCAGCTCACTGGCTGGATAAGAGTGTCTGGCATCTCCCCACCTGGGGATTAGCGCCACTATTTCATCCATAATTTTCTTTTGGTGAATTTGGTTTATATACAAGAATTGTAATTACATGCCCCTGTTGAACAGGGGCAGAAAAATTGGGCCTTTGGTAGTGGTGGTGGTGGTGTCACAACACTGTAAGTCCTCACAGTTACTCTGGGTGGGCACTGAAACGGGCCCTGCTGTGAAATATTACATCAAGAATTCTAATTACATGTCCCTGTTGAACAGGGGCTGAAAAATTGGGCCTTAGGCACTGGTTCTGGTGCCACAACACTGCAACCCCTCACAGATACTCTAGTTGAAGTGCAGGAACTAGCCCTGCTGCAAAGAATTGCATCAAAAATTGTAATTACATGTCCCTGTTAAACAGGGGCTAAAAAATTGGGCCTTAGGCACTGGTGGCAGCGCCCAGAACCAAAAGTGTTCTTACAAGCTATCAGCATGATCATTGAGGAGGAAGAGGATAATTACTCAGCATAACAGGATAGTTACTCAGCATCAGTATAGGCAGTCTTTGAAGGGATCTGACATTTCAAAAAAAATTATTCGGTTACATCAGCATCAGGTGCTTGGTAGCTGGTGGTGATCCAAGACTGATTCATTTTTATGAAGGTCAGTCGATCGACCGAGTTGGTGGACAGACGCACCCTGTGATCGGTTACAAAGCCTCCAGCAGCACTGAATGTGCGTTCCGAAAGAACGCTGGATGCAGGACAGGCCAGTAGCTCAATTGCATACTGTGCAAGCTCTGGCCAGTGATCCATCCTCAAGACCCAGTAACCCAGAGGATTTTCGGTGGGAAAGGTGTCCAAGTCAGATCTTGCCCCTAGGTAATCCTGCACCATGTAAAACAAACGCTGGCGATGGTTGCTGGAATCATACCTTGGGGCGGCGGACTAAAGAATTGTCTGAACGCATCGGTCAGACGGCCACCTTCTCCACCGCTCCTTCTTTGACTGACTGAAGCCTCAGCAACACGTTGTCCAGAAACAGGAGTTTGTAACCTCCCAGTCTCTGGGAACACGTTACACAGACCTTTCTGCAAGGCCTCCCGAAGATGTTTCATCCTCTGCTCCCTCTGCGACAGCAAGATAAGATCCACAACCTTACCCTTGTAATGTGGATCAAGGAGGGTTGCCAGCCAGTATTGTTCCTTCTCCTTGATACCACGAATACGAGGATCCTTCCGCAGGCTTTGCAGGATCAGGGAGGCCATGCAGCGTAGGTTTGCTAAGGCATTCGGTCCGGAGTCTTCTGGGTCACTAAGGATGACATGATCCGCAGCCACCTCCTCCCAGCCACATACAAGTCCATGTGTTTCTTGGGACTGTAAATGATCCCTTAAAGACTGCTGCTGATGCTGAGTGCCAGGCTCCACCTCCATACTGACACAATCCTCCTCCTCGTCCTCTTCCTGTGTGATCGGCGGGCACGCAGGAACACTGTCTGGATAAAGGGGGCCTTGAGAGCTAAGAAAGTCCTCCTCTTCCTGCCTCTGTTCTGCCTCAAGTGCCCTGTCCATTATTCCACGCAGCGTGTGCTCCAACAGGTGGACAAGGGGGACAGTGTCACTGATGTATGCACTGTCACTGCTCACCATCCTCGCGGCCTCCTCAAATGGTGACAGGACAGTGCATGCATCCCTGATCATGGCCCACTGGTGTAGGGAAAAAAAACAAGCTCCCATGACCCTGTCCTGGTGCCATAGTCACACAGGTATTCATTGATGGCCCTCTTCTGCATGTGCAGCTGCTGCGGCATGGCCAATGTTGAGTTCCACCTGGTGGGCATGTCACAGATTAGGCCGTTCTTGGGCAGGTTAAATTCCTTTTGGAGGTCAGCCAGCCAAGCACTGGCATTATATGACCAACGGAAATGCACACAGACTTCCCTGGCCTGCCTCAGGACATCCTGTAAACCTGGGTACCTGCCCAAGAAATGCTACACTACCAAGTTAAGGATGTGAGCCAAACAGGGCACATGGGTCTTTTGGAGGTCAGCCAGCCAAGCACTGGCATTATATGACCAACGGAAATGCACACAGACTTCCCTGGCCTGCCTCAGGACATCCTGTAAACCTGGGTACCTGCCCAAGAAATGCTACACTACCAAGTTAAGGATGTGAGCCAAACAGGGCACATGGGTCATTTGTCCTTGTCGGAGGGTAGAGAGGAGATTGGTGCCATTGTCGCAAACCACCATTCCTGCCTTAAGTTGGCGTGGCTTCAACCACCTCTGAACCTGCCCCTGCAGAGCTGACAGAACCTCTGCCCCAGTGTGGCACCTGTTCCCCAAGCACACCAGCTCAAGCACTGCATGGCATCTTTTGGGCTGCATACTTGCGTAGCCCCTTGAACGCCTACGGAGCGCCACTGGTTCCAAGGACAAAGCACAGGAAGAGGCCATGGAGGAAGAAGAAGAGGAGGGGTGGAGGAGAGAGGTGTGTCACAAGCATTAGTAGTGGCATTTTGGAGGCAAGGTGGCGGAACAACCTCCAACACTACTGCACCTTGTCTGGCATCCTTCCCAGCTGCCAGCAGAGTCACCCAATGCACCGTGAAACTTGGGTAACGTCCCTGTCCATGCCTGCTGGACCATGAATCAGCGGTAATATGCACCTTACCGCTGACCGCCCTGTCCAGCTAGGCATGGACATTGCCTTCCACATGCCGGTAGAGAGCTGGAATCGCCTTCCGTGAGAAAAAGTGGCGTTTGGGTACCTGCCACTGAGGAACCGCACATTCAACAAACTCACGGAAGGGGGCAGAGTCTACCAACTGAAAAGGCAGCATTTGAAGTGCTAGCAATTTTGCCAAGCTAGCATTCAACCGCTGGGCATGTGGATGGCTGGGAGCGAACTTCTTTCAGCGGTGCAGCAGCTGGGGCAGGGAAATTTGCCTGGTACAATCTGACGTCGGTGTACCGAAAGCAGATTGCCCACAAGTACTTGGCTGTGACACACCTAATTCTACACCTTCATTCCTCTCAGTGCAGGTCTCAGAGAGGACTAAAGGTATAATGGGGTTGGAGATCTCAGCTGATGAGGAGCAAGGAGAGGTCCTCTTTGTTCTTTGGTGTGGGTCTTTTAGGTACGCTTGCCAACGAACTGCATGGCAGGTCAACATATGTCTGGTCAAGCATGTGGTGCCCAAGCGGAAGATGTTTTGGCCACACGAGATATGCTTGAGACATATGTTGCAAATAGCAGCAGTGCGATCTAATGCACTTGTCTCAAAAAAGGCCCACACCAAAGAACTTGGAATAATGCGCAGAGACAGCTGTGCCCTGCACAAGCGGATACAGTCAGTGTGCTGCCCTTAGGCTGGCCCCTGGAGAGCATCCTGCCTTGTTGGTGATGTGCCTCCTCCTCCTCTCCCCTATCAGGCACCCACATTGAGTCAGTGACCTCATCACCCCCTCCCTCCTCATCAATGGAGTTCAGCTTTAGCTGAACACTGTGCACTACACTATTTTGTAGCTTTAGCTGAACACTGTTCAGAGGACGCACTACACTAACTTGTATCTTTAGCTGAACACTGTGCAGAGGTTGCATTACACTAACTTGTAGCTTTAGCTGAACACTGTGAGGAGGACGCACTACACTAACTTGTAGCTTTAGTTGAACACTGTGCACTACACTAACTTGTAGATTTAGCTGAACACTGTGCAGAGATCGCACTACACTAACTTGTAGCTTTAGCTGAACACTGTTCAGAGGACACACTACACTAACTTGTAGCTTTAGCTGAACACTGTGCACTATACTAACTTGTAGCTTTAGCTGAACACTGTTCAGAGGACGCACTACACTAACTTGTAGCTTTAGCTGAACACTGTTCAGAGGACACACTACACTAACTTGTAGCTTTAGCTGAACACTGTGCACTATACTAACTTGTAGCTTTAGCTGAACACTGTTCAGAGGACGCACTACACTAACTTGTAGCTTTAGCTGAACACTGTGCACTACACTATTTTGTAGCTTTAGCTGAACACTGTTGAGAGGACGCACTACACTAACTTGTAGCTTTAGCTGAACATTGTGCAGAGGTCACACTACACTAACTTGTAGCTTTAGCTGAACACTGTGAGGAGGACGCACTACACTAACTTGTAGCTTTAGTTGAACACTGTGCACTACACTAACTTGTAGATTTAGCTGAACACTGTGCAGAGGTCGCACTACACTAACTTGTAGCTTTAGCTGAACACTGTTCAGAGGACACACTACACTAACTTGTAGCTTTAGCTGAACACTGTGCACTATACTAACTTGTAGCTTTAGCTGAACACTGTTCAGAGGACGCACTACACTAACTTGTAGCTTTAGCTGAACACTGTGCAATACACTAACTTGTAGCTTTAGCTGAACACTGTTCAGAGGACACACTACACTAACTGTAAATAGTCTAGCTGCCTGACTGTGGTACTAATAAGATCAGAAGAACACCAGCAATTTTCTTCAGGGAGCTGTATTGTAACACCTGCCTGCCTGTCAGTAGGAAGATAATAACAGGAACAGTTCTAGCTAAACTGAATACAGTGTATATATATATATATATATATATATATATATATATATATATATATATATATATATAAAACACCTGGGATGCATATATATACACAATACACTGTAAGTGCAGCTAACTGACTGACTGTCCTGCCTAATCGATCTAACTTAAATCAAATGACACTGTCTCTCTGTCTCTGTCTCTCAACACCGGAACACACTACACAGGGCCGCCTTGCAGGCGGCCTTATATAGTGTGGGGTGTGTACTAAACCCCCTGAGCCATAATTGGCCAAAGCCACCCTGGCTTTGGCCAATTACAGCTCTCTCTACAGACGGCGCTGTGATTGGCCAAGCATGCGGGTCATAGTGCATGCTTGGCCAATCATCAGCCAGCAATGCACTGCGATGCTGCAGTGAATTATGGGCCATGACGCGCCACACGAATTTAGCGCGAACGGCCCATATCATTCGCAATTCGGTGAACGATCGAACAGACGATGTTCGAGTCGAACATGGGTTCGACTCGAACACGAAGCTCATCCCTACTGATGATGATCCCTCAACCTGGTTTTTTGAAGGCCTTCTTTATATGCATTTTTATATTGGAGTTAAGCCATCAAGGACTTTTGTTCGCTCTTTTAAATTTATTACCCAATGGGATGCATTGGCTAATGCCCTTATTTAATATGCTCTTAAAGCAAACCCATCTCTCCTCCGTGTTCTTTGTTCCTAAGATTTTATGCCAATTCATGCCTTCTAACAAGGTTTGTAGTTTAGGGAAGTTACCTCTTTTGAAATTCAGTGTCTTTGTATTTCCCTTATGTTTCCTATATGTGTGATTTATACTGATGCCAATTGACCTGTGATCGCTGTTTTCTAAATTGCCCCGTATTTCCACATCCGTGATCAGGTCTGTATTGTTGGTAATCAGTAGATCCAGTAACGCTTTATTCCTAGTTGGTGCGTCTACCATCTGAACCATGAAATTGTCCTGCAAGACGATGTACGCCAAGTTGCATCTCCACACCCACTGGGAATCATACCTACTAATTTAATGAGGATTGGGGATTATACCCTGTCCAAATTACCTAACAACTAGACAATACACAGGTACTCAACAGGACAATACATAGGTACTCAACAACGCAATACACGGTATTCAACAAGACAATACATAGCTACTCTCTGACCAACGTGCACTCACTAACACCTCAGCACATATCCTAGACCCACTCATTATACCGTGTACGTGTTCTGATCATAATATGGTCATGACAACTCTTTCCTCACTAATCTGGAGACCTAAATGCCGAATATGGTACATAAACGACATATCGTCAGACAAATGAAAAATCTATAAAAGATTATATAGCAAATAAGGAAACTAATGATACAAACCCCCTGACTCATTGGGAAGCTCTTAAACCATGTATCAGAGGGGTTTGTATAAGTTGAGCATCTCACTTTTTTAAGTAGAAGCAACAGCTTCACAAATGTTTGGAAGATGAATTCTATGAAGCATCAGAGAACTTCCAAGCTGTACCCTCATTGTCAACAAAATTATAATATGACAAAGCTTGTTTGGAACTTGATCTCTTCTTGACGGACTCGGCAGAAAAGATTCTCTGAAAAGCTAAACATACTTTCTATATGAAAGCAAATAAACCAGACACCTTTTTAGCTCTTGCATTACGGAAAACAACCTACAACCCAAAACCCATTTGATTAAAACTAACCAAAGATATATATACCAGCAACCCACTGAAAATCCTGCATGAATTCTACAGAAAACTCTGAACTTTTTTCGAGAGATTCCTATAAGTTTGATTAATCTCACCTAAATACACTTCTGTACACAATTCACCTCCCCTCCCTTTCCCTTTCTCAACAAGAAACCCTAGACAGGCCTATCACGGAAATAGAAACACTGACTGCAATAAAGTCACTGAAACCACGTAAACGCCCTGGAACAGATGGTTTTTCAGCCACCTATTATAAACGATTTGCCACGCTATTGTCCCCTCTCATGGTTGAAGCCTTCAATTCCCTTCTGATAGGTCACTCTTTCTGTACAGAATCCCTCTTAGCCTCCATTTCTATGATTCCAAAACCGAACACAGATGACACATCTTTGTCTAACTACAGACCGATATCTATACTCAACATAGATATCAAACTATTAGCTAAGATTCTCTCTACTCGACTCAACCCTATTATAGGTACTTTAATCCACCAAGATCAAACTGGGTTTATCCCCTCTAGACAAGTTGGAGACAATAAACGTCGAGCTACACTTTTGGCTCATACAGCACAAGCCTGCAGCATCCCTACCTGTTTCCTTTCATTAGACATAAGAAAGGCATTTGACTCATTATCTTGGCCCTATCTAAATTCAATCCTCATCTGATGGGGATTCGGTGCATACTTATTGAGATGTATTGCCACCCTATGTCAACATTCAAAAGCATATATACAGTGGGGACGGAAAGTATTCAGACCCCCTTAAATTTTTCACTCTTTGTTATATTGCAGCCATTTGCTAAAATCATTTAAGGTCATTTTTTCCTCATTAATGTACACACAGCACCCCATATTGACAGAAAAACACAGAATTGTTGACATTTTTGCAGATTTATTAAAAAAGAAAAACTGAAATATCACATGGTCAGTATTCAGACCCTTTGCTCAGTATTTAGTAGAAGCACCCTTTTGATCTAATACAGCCATGAGTCTTTTTGGGAAAGATGCAACAAGTTTTTCACACCTGGATTTTGGGATCCTCTGCCATTCCTCCTTGCAGATCCTCTCCAGTTCTGTCAGGTTGGATGGTAAACTTTGGTGGACATACCGCTTAGAATTAAGGCCAAAAAGTTCTATCTTGGTCTCATCAGACCAAAGAATCTTATTTCTCACCATCTTGGAGTCCTTCAGGTGTTTTTTTTAGCAAACTCCATGCGGGATTTCATGTGTCTTGCACTGAGGAGAGGCTTCAGTCGGGTCACTCTGCCATAAAGCCCCGACTGGTGGAGGGCTGCAGTGATGGTTGACTTTCTACAACTTTCTCCCATGTCCCGACTGCATCTCTGGAGCTCAGCCACAGTGATCTTTGGGTTCTTCTTTACCTCTCTCACCAAGGCTCTTCTCCCCCGATAGCTCAGTTTGGCCAGACGGCCAGCACTAGGAAGGGTTCTGGTCATCCCAAACGTCTTCCATTTAAGGATTAGGCCACTGTGCTCTTAGAAACCTTAAGTGCACCAGAATTTTTTTTGTAACCTTGGCCAGATCTGTGTCTTGCCACAATTCTGTCTCTGAGCTCTTCAGGCAGTTCCTTTTGACCTCATGATTCTCATTTGCTCTGACATGCACTGTGAGCTATAAGGTCTTATATAGACAGGTATGTGGCTTTCCTAATCAAGTCCAATCAGTATATTCAAACACAGCTGGACTCAAAAATCAGTGTAGAACCATCTCAAGGATGATCAGAAGAAATGGACAGCACCTGAGTTAAATATGAGTGTCACAGCAAAGGTTCTGAATACTTAGGACCATGCGATATTTCAGTTTTTCTTTTTTAATAAATCTGCAAAAATGTCAACAATTCTGTGTTTTTCTGTCAATATGGGGTGCTGTGTATACATTAATGAGGAAAAAAATGAACTTAAATGATTTTAGCAAATGGCTGCAATATAACAAAGAGTGAAAAATTTAAGGGAGTCTGAATACTTTTCATCCCCACTGTATATCCTACTCGGGATACTGTTATGACTCCTTTACCATGGAAAGAGGAACACGTCAGGGTTGCTCCCTATCCCCACTCCTTTTTGCCCTAAAAATCGAACCCCTAGCCCAACATATCCAATCCAATACGAATATCAGAGGTCTTGAGCTCGGAGGCCACCTTCATAAAATATGTCTATTTGCAGAGTACTAATATTTCTTACTTCACCCCTAATATTAGCACCATCTCTTATTGAAATCCTCACAGAATTTGGACACATATCAAGCCTCACAGTTAATCCTCATAAATCCAAAGCCCTTAACATATCACTGGCATCTAATCTTCAAACTCGACTACATTACTCTCTCCTGTTTACATGGTCAATGACTCATAATACATACCTAGGTATTAATTTTACAGCTAACCCAACAGATCTCATTGCGTCTAACTATCCTCCAATGTTAACACAACTTACCAAACTACTAACAACGTGGTCGTCTCTGCCTCTAGCATGGATGGGCCAAATAACAGTTATCAATATGTCCATCCTTCCTAAGATCCTTTATCTTTTTAGAGTACTTCCAATAATGGTCCCTTCACACTTTCTACGTATTATACCACGCAAAACTATCCAAATTATTATTCAGATGAAGTCTCGGTGTACCTGATTTCACAAAATATTATTATGCAGCCCAAATAGAGTACAATTGTCCAAATTCCATGCCACCAAAGAAATACCACTAGTTGACTGCGACCCCCTCTCCACCGCAAATCTCTTGTGGCTAACCTCCGCTCAGCAAAGAACTATCACAGATCCTTTCACCAAACATAGCCTTTCCATTTGAGATAAACTAAAAATCCTGCTTTGGACTCGAATCTTGAGATGAAGATTATCAAAGGTATCCGCACTTAGGATATATGCGACTGCTGCCTCCCTATAAAAAAGTCCCACCTAGGTGAAACCCAATCAAAGTCCCCCTGATTCCCAGCTTTAGGGCAGAAAGGTCATCCATGGGAGGAGGGGAAGGAGACTCCAGTGTCCCCCCTCTAGCTGTTCTGCGTTCAGGTCATCGAGGAACAGAAAGTCATTTATGGAATCTCAGAAGACCTTTCAGTCCTGCTTGTGTTTGTTTCCCTTCGCTTCAAATATTATACCCCATGTCGCTTTCTTGGTGCTACAAAGTGTCTTCAAAGCCTCCATAGAAGTTTATGCCATAGCTCGCTGACCTTTCTGCCCTAAAGCTGGGAGCCGGGGGGATATCGCAACTCTGAGATCGGGATCACATCATTTATACTGTACGCTTGTACCCCTGCAGGGGTGAAGCGCTCTGGTGAGTGAAAGAACAAGAGGGGAGCACAATCACTTTTGTCAGCACGTTCTCTGCTTATCTTTGGAAAATTTTCACCTATTGAAGGAAGCACTATGTCACTTTATATGGACACTTATTTTTATAAATTTTTTGGCTATTATTGGATTATATGGACACTTAGCTTTTACAATATTTTGGTTATTATTGGATATTATCCACAGCAGTTTATTGACCTTATATTTTGATATCTATCACATAAGTTTTATCAGTGTTGATTGACAGACATTATTTACATCAGCTGATGTTATTTATTTATTGACTGCATCTCTTTATACACACCTTCACATATATATTTTATATTTTTATATACTTTTTTATCCTTTACCCCTTGCCCATATTAATTTTCAAGCACACGTCACCCTTCATGTGACAGGAAGAACTTTGTTTTTGATGAATATACACAGTTTGCACACCTTATGTATATGTTTACACATATGTATATGTTTATTTGGTGGTACACACACCATTAAATAGTTATATACACATATATTTATTAGTACAGTGCCAATTCCCTTTTTGCGTTTTTACACTTTAATCTTGAGATAACCCTCTTCTTTCCTTCCTCCATAACCCCTCTTTTATCTGGCCTGGTCACCCCCAACATCCTTTTCAGCATGGTCAAAAGCAGGGTTAACACGAGCTCACCAGTTCTTTAAATCTTCTAATATTACACCCTTCCCAACCTTATGCAAACAACATGATCTTCCACCTACAGAAACCTTCAGATACCTTCAAATCATTTTTTTTTTTAAATCATTACAAACCCTCAGACACTATGATCCCTGAATTCCCTATCATTGAACAAAGCTGTAAATCTGACCCCCCCTGCAGATGTGAACTTATCTCAGACTTATATGCCCAGTTACTTTCACATACAACCTCCTCTCCCCCATCTTACACATACAAATAGGAGAAGGATCTCCATCTCCAATCAGATGAACTAGATTGGGCTCAGATCTGGCAGGCGACCAAATCAGACACACCAAACATAGTGACTCTCGAAACCAACTATAAAGTACTTACTAGGTGGCAAAGGCGTCGCCAGGGGGTGGCTATTGGGGCTACAGCCCGAGCCTGGGGCCAATAGCCCCGAGTCTCTTGTCCCGGTCCACAATACAGGGGCGGTCTGAGCCGTGGTAGCGCTGGCTGCGGCTCCAGCTCTGCCCCCGTCTGGCTCTACTTTTGGTCACTGGTTGCTATAGCCGCCTAGCGGCTAGCAACCAGTGACGTCACTGCCCACTGTGCCCACACTGCCCAGCAGTCAAAGCGGAGGAGGATTGCACTTCCTCCTCCTCAGCGCTAGTGCTCATGGGGCCTGCGACTTGAGCGTCCCTCCGGTGGCGGCGTCAGTGCAGAGCAGCATGGATGGGGATACCTGGGCAGCCGGGAAGAGTCCAGGAGGGAGAGAGAGAAGACACCGCCGCCCTGAGCAGCATCCCCAGCGTCTCCCAGAGCCTGCACTCCACCTATCAGCATGCTGTGACTGGAACAGGAAAAAGGCGGGATCGATCGGCGCTCGGGGGGGCGGCTATCCTCCTCTACTCTGGCTGCCTCACACACCAGCACCACGGCTGAGCTGCTGCTGCAGGACCTGGACACATGAAGTCTGAAGTCTGTTTCCTTCTCGTCAGGTAGGTCAGTCAGTGTATGTGTATGTCAGGTACCAGGTCAGTGTATGTAGGTCAGTATGGCTTAAGTAGGTCAGTGTGGGTCAGGTAGGTCAGTGTATGTAGGTCAGGTAGGTCAGTGTATGATGGTTAGGTAGGTCAGTGTATGTAGGTCAGGTAGGTCAGTGTGTGTCGGGTAGGTCAGTGTATGTCAGGTAGGTCAGTGTGTGTCAGTCAGGTAGGTCAGTGTGTGTCGGGTAGGTCAGTGTGTGTCGGGTAGGTCAGTGTATGACAGTCAGGTAGGTCAGTGTGTGTATGTCAGGTAGGTCAGTGTAGGTTGGTGTGTGTCAAGTAGGTCAGTGTGTGTATGTCAGGTAGGTCAGTGTGTGTGTCAGGTAGGTCAGTGTGTGTGTATGTCAGGTAGGTAGGTCAGTTTAGTGGTCAGCATGTGAGCTTACCCCCGCCACACAACCCCTCCGCCCAACCAAGAAAAAACAGCGCCACTAGACGCCCCCCCTCCCGTGCCGGCCTTGGACTTCGGGCTGAAGCCCCTTATCTTTTTGCCACCTAGCAACGCCCCTGCTAGGTGGTATTTGGTTCCAGCCAGAATAGCTAAATTTTGCCCCCAATACCCCTCCAACTGCTTTTGAGGTTGTACAACACCAGGCACACACTTGCACATCTGGTGTGAATGTCCTATAGCCAACTATTTTTGGATAGAAGTGTTCAAAATCCTTTCTACTATGTTCCGGGTTACTTTACCTCCTGATCCCACAGTAGCGCTCCTGAATAGTAAACCACAAATCTTAACCCATCCCCAATTTAAACTCTTGCTCTTTGTAACCACAGTGGCTAAGCAAACCATAGCAAAAGCATGGAAAAACACCTCACTCTGCATACTGTCTGTTAACCGCTTCAGCCCTGGAAGATTTTACCCCCTTCCTGACCAAAGCACTTTTTACAATTTGTCACTGCGTCGCTTTAATTGACAATTGCGCGGCCGTTCGACACTGTACCCAAACGAAATTTGCGTCCTTTTTTCCCAACAAATAGAGATTTCTTTTAGTGGTATTTGATCACATCTGCATTTTTTTTTGCAATATAAACAATAAAAGAGCAACAATTTTGAAAAAAAAACCAATATTTTTAACTTTTTGCTATAATAAATATCCCCAAAAGTTTTTTTAAAAACAAATGTATTCATCAGTTTAGGCCAATATATTTTATTCTACATATTTTTGGTAAAAAAAATCACAATAAGCGTATATTGATTGGTTTGAGCAAAAGTTATAGAGTCTGCAAACTATTGGAAAGATTTATGGCATTTTTATTTTTTACTAGTAATGGCGGTGATCTGTGATTTTTAGAGGTACTGCAACATTGCGATGGACAGCTTGGAGACTTTTGACACTTTTGTGGGACCATTGGCATTTATACAGCAATCAGTGCTATAAAAATGCACTGATTACTGTGTAAATGTCACTGGCAGGGAAGGGGTTAACACTAGGGGGCAATCAAGAGGTTAAATGCGTGTTCCCTCAGCATGTTCTAACTGTGTGGTGATGGGAGTGACTAGGAGAGGAGCCATATAATTTTTCCTATTTAGTAGGAACAAACATTATGGCTCCTACCCTCTGACAGCACAAGGATTTGTGTGTTTACACACACAAATCCCTGTGCTGACGCTCATGCACGCAATCGCGTGTGTACGGCGGCGATCGTGCTCGCCGGCCACGCCCATCAGGTCCCCAGCCATGCAGCGGGCATGTGCGCGCCCTCTGGTGGCCGAAAAAGGGTAGGATGTACCCGTATGGGATTTCGCCATGGAGAGCCATTGTGCTGCAGTATATCTGCATGACACAGTCGGCAAGTGGTTAAACAAAGAGTTACACAAGCCATGATTCATGCAAAAACTGAAGCAATCTTTCTTGACAAAGTAACCAAATTTGAATCTCTATGGAAACCATGGATTTATCACCATCTTCCTCTGGGATTAGATAGTTTGTTACTATAATCTTGAGGGCACATAACTCCTACTTTATCTTACAACTTAACTCTCACTAATTCACTAGCCCAACGGCCCTCTCTGGAGACCCCTCCATCCGTTTTCCCATCCCTATACCCAACTTTTTCCTACCTTCATCCACAAATTGTACACTCAATAACAATTAAGGACATTTGGGATAGTTGGGATTTATAGTCCCCCTACCAGGAAATGCCAAGCCATAGAGCCAGACCTTGGCCCTGGTAATATTGACCTATCCTCCTACTATCACGCAAGACCTTGACCTATCATCACTTTAACATCTTTGTCCCCATCTTATATTCATATATTAGTTTAATGACTTTGTTTTGATGTTTTGTCTTTTTTTCAATGCTCATTGTTATTAATGCTGAAAACACAACTATTGATAGATATAACAGAAGATACATTATTTCACTATACAATATTAAATGATTTAGTTAGATTTATACTTTTTGTTTAAAAAGCTTAACTGCATATTCTTATTTTTATTGTATTGATAAATGTGTTCTTAGCCACTTCAGCCCCGGAAGAATTTACCTCCTTCCTGACCAGAGCACTTTTTGCAATTCGGCACTGCGTCACTTTAACTGACAATTGCGCGGTCGTGCGACGTGGCTCCCAAACAAATTTGATGTCCTTTTTTCCCACAAGTAGAGCTTTCTTTTGGTGGTATTTGATCACCCCTGCACTTTTTTATTTTTTGCACTATAAACAAAAAAGAGCGACAATTTTGAAAAAAACACATTATTTTTTAGTTTTTGCTATAATAAATATCCCCCAAAAATATATAAAAAACTATTTTTTTCCTCAGTTTAGGCCGATACGTATTCTTCTACATATCTTTGGTAAAAAAAAAATCGCAATAAGCGATTATTGATCGGTTTGTGCAAATGTTATAGCGTTTACAAAATAGGGGATAGTTTTATGGCATTTTTATTAATATTTTTTTTTCTTAAATGGCGGCGATCAGCGATTTTTATTGTGATTGCAACATTATGGCAGACACATCAGACATTTTTGACACATTTTTGGGACCATTGTCATTTATACAGCAATCAGTGCTATACAAATGCACTGATTCCTGTGTAAATGACACTGGCAGTGAAGGGGTTAACCACTAGGCGGCAGTGTAGGGGTTAAGTGTGTCCTAGGGGCGTGTTTCTAACTGTGAGGGGCATGGCTATGTGTGACATGTGACTGATCTCTGCTCCGATGACAGGGAGCAGAGATCCAGTGACACTGTCACTAGGCAGAACGGGGAGATGCTTGTTTACATTAGCATCTCCCCGTTCTTTCTCCCCGTGAGGCGATCACAGGTATCCCCACAGTGATCGAGTCCACGGGACACGCAACCTGACTCACGGAGCTTGCCACGGGCGTGCGCGCGCGCACGCTGGCCGCCTCTTAAAGGGGAAAGTACAGGTACGTGGTTTTGCCTGTACGAGCCCTTCTGCCGCAGTATATCTGCGTGAGGTGGTTGGCAAGCGGTTAAAGCATACATTTATTATACCTTGTAAAACACAATAAAATATTTAAAAGAGAAAAAAAAATGCCCTGGACAGCAAGTGCTTAAAAATACTGTATCCACAACAATTCTGGATCAAGGTAGTGCACCTAATTAGGCCCAAAAAGTCTGTACGCATAGCCATCTCAGGAGCTGCATGCAAAAACATTAGGTTCTGGGTATTCTTTGTACATAGGAATCATAACCCAACACAAACATTCATGCAGAGCACAGGATTGGCCCCTGTCAAAAAATGGGAAACAACTGTAGAAAATTTTGGTGTGCCAAATTAAAAGTGTTGTTGCAATGGATCAGTGTGCCAGTGCAAGATGGTAATGGTGGCAGGCCCACAAGAGTGGCAGGAGATGATTACAGTATCAGACCTAGCAGCAGTAGAAGAAGGTGTCAACAGTAGCAGGCTGTGTCATGAGCACAGGGGATGGCAATGGTATCAGTAGGTGGTATTTATTTCAGGCCTGCAGCAGTCAAAGTAGAAATGTAAGCTGTACTGTAAAAGAATTGTTGAGGGCTACAATTCAAAATACATTTTAATCTGTAGCACCTACAGCTGGGTCTTAGAAGTTATTGCTGATACAAGACTGGTTTATTTTTACTAAGGTCAACCAGTCAACTGTGTCTGGGACAGAAAGCCCCACCACTTCTCTAAATGTACGTTCAGAAAGCACACTGGCTGCAGGGCAGTTTAGCAGCTCAACTACATACTGGGCAAGCTCTGGCCAGAGGTCCATCCTTGTTACCCAATAGTCAAGGGTGTCATCCATTCAAAGGTTGTCAACATCCACCATTGACTCCATGTAATTTACCACCATGTGATTCTGGTACTGCCTATAGCTGCAAGCCCTGGGTGCTGGGCACTGAAGAATATTTTGAAAGCCTCACGTAGGTGGCAACCATCACAGCTGCCCTCTTCATTGACAGGAGGCTCCAAGCCTTGTTGGCCATGAACGGGTATACTGCCAGTCTGTGATAAGGAGGTAATGAGCTCCTTTGCAGCATGCCCTTCAAATGTTTCACCTTTTTCTCCCTTCGTGATGGCAGGATGAGCTTTGCAAACTTCCCTTATAGCATTGATCCAAAAGGGTGACCGAATAGCAATGGTCCTTGAGGGCACAAATCCCTGGCTCAGGCACTGGAGCATGAATGAACCCATCTGCCACAAATTACCAAAGGCAGAGGAGCCCAAGTTCTTGGAGTCAGTGAAGACAACCTTGTCCTAAGCTATCTCTTCTCAAGAGTGTACAATTTTTGGGGGTTGTCAGAGTTAAAACCCACTCCTGTCCTATGTCTTCCTCCTCCTCAGCACCAGAACCAGCAGCAACAATACGTATTTTTTTGTGCTACTACTGTGCCCGTATGGCCTCACTGGGATGGGGTAGGAAAATGCAAGTCTTGAGACATCAGGAAGTCCTCCTCTTCCTCCTGCTGCTCTGCCACCAGTGCCCAATCAATTACACCATATAGTGTGAGCTCTAGCAGCAATGCTACATAAATATTGTTGCTAATGCACATAGTGCCATGGCTTACTATTCTTCTTGCCTCTTCAAATGGCAACACTATAGTACATGCATAACATGCGGGGTGGAACAACCAGATATAGTGGTTTGTCCCATCCTGCATTCATCCTGGCTGCCAGCAAAGTTACCCAGTGAGATATAACGTCCTCGCCCATGTTTGCTCAATCATGTGTCAGCGATTATGTGGACTCTGCTGCTAATGACATTGACACATTACCTTCAGCATGATGGTGAGGGTAGGAATTGCCTACTGGGTAAAGAAATGAAGGCTGAGAACCTGCCATTGTGGTATAGCACAGTTTGCAAAGTCACTAGAGACTGGAGCAACTGTAAAGCCATCATCTTTGCCAAGCTGACACTAAGCTGCTAAGCATGGGGGTGGCAGGGTACATATTTATTCTTACATTCCAGCAGAGCAGCTGGGGCAGATAAACCTGCCTGCTCAATGATAAAGCTGAAGATGGAAAGGTGGGGTTTGCAGAATCAGAGTGAATTTGCAACTTACACTTGCTCTCACTCTTCATGGACCCATATTGACTTTCTTCCCCGAAAGAAGTACCATAAGGTAAGCCTCTCACACCCTTTGTAAGACCTCCACCACTGTTGCTTGAGGCGCTATATAAAGAATCTTGTGTAGGGAGAACTGGAAAGGTAGAAGCAGGAAGGAGAAGGAGGAGCTGATGATCAGTAACATTCTTGTGCTGCTCCCACCAAGCTCCATGGTAAGCATGTTTCCCAATGTATGTGTGGTACCAAAATGACCAAAACATCCACACCTGAAATGCTGCTGGCAAAACTGTAAATGACTGCTATCTGCAACACTTGTGTGGAAAAAGGCACCTGTGCTGTGAGGAGTGGACTGGAGGATAAAGTGGATTGTATTGTAACTTGGGTAAGTGTATATAGAAGTATTTAAATATAAACATGGGGCATTCAACCATTTGTTCGGCCCACAGAGGATCTCACAATGCACTGCACACTGCAGAGTGCATTGGAAGGCCTGATTGGGTGAAACAATGAAGGATTTGTCCAAGCAGGGCACAGAACATTGTCAGAGCCATGACTGGAGAAAGTAATGATGACTGTGCCCAATTATGGCTCATTGCTCATAGACCCACCCCACAGTATAAAAGGTTCCTTCCCAGAGCAGCCACTTGCAGTGTGATATTGGAGTGGAGATAGATAGAACAGGGCTCTGTTGATTGCTACTAGTGAGTTGGTGTGCTATAAGGTGCTATAGTGTGCTATTGTGAGTCTAGAGTGTAAGTGTAGTGTGAATATAGTGGTAGAACATCCTGAGTGTAGTGCAACCATTCATTTTTACTTTAGTGTCAGTTTACTGTGAATATAGGGATAATGCAGTGCGAGTGTAGTGCGACCATTAATTTTTACTAAACAGTTTAGTGTTTCAGGGCAGGTTTACTGCAGTATATTAAGGTGTCTCAGTGCAGTGCATCAGGTCAGTTTTACTGCAGTATATTGAAGTGCGTTAGTTAATGTTTACTGCAGTATATGGAAGGGTGTTAGTGCTTGTTTACTGCTGTATATTGAAGGGGGTTAGTGCACGTTTACTGCAATATATTGAAGTGCTTTAGTGCACTTTTACTGCAGTAAATTGAAGTGTGTTAGTGCACGTTTACTGCAGTATATGGAAGGGGGTAAGTGCACGTTTACTGCAGTATATTGAAGTGCGTTAGTGCACTTTTACTGCAGAATATTGAAATGCATCAGGGTATTTTTACGGCAGTATATTGAAGTGCGTTCACTTTTATGGCATTATTTTGAATTGCGTTAGTGCACTTTTACTGCAGTATATTAAATTGCATTAGTGCACCGTGACCTGATCACGGATGTGGAATTACGGGGCAATTTAGGTAACAGTGATCACAGGTCAATTAGTTTCAGTATAAATCACACAAATAGGAAACATAAAGGGAATACAAAGACACTGAATTTCAAAAGAGCCAACTTCCCTAAACTACAAACCTTGTTAGAAGGCATGAATTGGGATAAAATCTTAGGAACAAAGAACACGGAGGAGAGATGGGTATGCTTTACCAGCATATTAAATAAGGGCATTATCTAATGCATCCCATTGGGTAATAAATTTAAAAGAGCGAACAAAAGTTCTGGATGGCTTAACTCCAATGTAAAAATGCATATAAAAGCAAAGGAGAAGGCCTTCAAAAAATACAAGGTTGAGGGATCATCATCAGCATTCAGACTTTATAAAGAATGCAACAAGAAATGTAAGGGTGCAATAAGGATGACTAAGATAGAACATGAAAGACACATAGCGGAGGAGAGCAAAAAAAAACCCCAAGAAATTCTTTAAGTATGTAAACAGTAAAAAAGGTAGGACAGACCATATTAGCCCCATAAAGAATGAGGAAGGACATCTGGTTACAAATGATGGGGGGATGGCGAAGGTATTGAATTTATTCTTCTCCTCAGTCTTCATGAGAGACTCGGGGGGCTTCAGTAACCAAAACTGCAGTGTTTATCCTCATGACACATCACAGGAAGCACCTCCATGGTTAACAGAGGGCAGAATTAAAATTAGACTTGAGAAACTTAACATTAATAAATCACCGGGACCAGATGGCTTGCACCCGAGGGTACTTAGGGAACTCAGTCAAGTGATTGCCAGACCGTTGTTCCTAATTTTTAAAGACAGTCTACTGACTGGAATGGTACCAGCTGATTGGAGAAAAGCCAATGTAGCACCAATATTTAAAAAGGGCCCAAAATACATCCCTAGGAATTACAGACCAGTTAGCCTAACATCAATAGTATGTAAACTCTTGGAGGGGATGATAAGGGATTATATACAAGATTTTAGTAATGAGAACGGTATCATTAGCAGTCATCAGCATGGATTCATGAAGAATCATTCTTGCCATACCAATCTACTAACCTTCTATGATTAGGTGAATTGCCAGCTAGATAAAGGAAGGCCCGTAGACGTGGTGTATCTGGATTTTGCAAAAGCATTTGACACAGTTCCCCATAAACGTTTACTGTACAAAATAAGGTCCGTTGGCATGGACCATATTGTGAGTACATGGATTGAAAACTGGCTACAAGGGCAAGTTCAGAGGGTGGGGATAAATGGGGAGTACTCGGAATGGTCAGGGGTGGGTAGTGGGGTCCCCCAGGGTTCTGTGCTGGGACCAATCCTGTTTAATTTGTTCATAAACGACTTGGAGGATGGGGTAAACAGTTCAATCTCTGTATTTGCAGATGATACTAAGCTAAGCAGGGCAATAACTTCTCCGCAGGATGTGAAAACCTTGCAAAAAGATCTGAACAAATTAATGGGGTGGGCAACTACATGGCAAATGAGGTTCAATGTAGAAAGATGTAAAATAATGCATTTGGGTGGCAAAAATATGAATGCAATCTATACACTTGGGGGAGAACCTCTGGGGGAATCTACGATGGAAAAGGACCTGGGGGTCCTAGTAGATGATAGGCTCAGCAATGGCATGCAATGCCAAGCTGCTGCTAACAAAGCAAACAGAATATTGGCATGCATTAAAAAGGGGATCAACTCCAGAGATAAAACGATAATTCTTCCGCTCTACAAGACTCTGGTCTGGCCGCACCTAAAGTATGCTGTCCAGTTCTGGCCACCAATCCTCAGGAAGGATGTACTGGAATTGGAGCGAGTACAAAGAAGGGCAACAAAGCTAATAAAGGGTCTGAAGGATACTAGTTATGAGGAAAGGCTGCGAGCACTAAACTTATTCTCTCTGGAGAAGAGACGCTTGAGAGGGGATATGATTTCAATATACAAATACCGTACTGGTGACCCCACAAAAGGAATAAAACTTTTTCGCAGAAGAGAGTTTAACAAGACTCATGGCCACTCATTAAAATTAGAAGAAAAGAGGTTTAACCTTAAACTACATACAGGGTTCTTTACTGTTAGAGCGGAAAGGATGTGGAGTTCCCTTCCACAGGCTGTGGTCTCAGTGGGGGGCATCGATAGTTTCAAGAAACTATTAGATAAGCACCTGAATGACCACAACATACAGGGATATACAATGTAATACTAACATATAATCACACACATAGGTTGGACTTGATGGACTTGTGTCTTTTTTCAACCTCACCTACTATGTAACATTTTTTGTGTAGTATATTAAAGTGCATCAGGTTCCTTTACGGGTGATTAAATTGAAGTGCGATAGGGCACTTTTATAGCAGAATATTGAAGTGCATTAGTGCATTTTTACTGCAGTATATTGAACTGCGTTAGCCCCGCTATATCTCATGACCTCTCAGCAGCCTCCACTGACAGGGATGATGGTATACTGAAGGGTGCCACAGGTCCTTCCAGCATATCTGCCAGTAGCACATCATCAGCTGTAGACTATAGCAGGCAATTTTCTCTGCCCCATCTGCTGCAGTGGAAAAAAAAATACAGTCACTGCCACCAACATGCCCAGCATTTAAATTCAAGGTTGTCAATGCTGCTGGCTTTACAACAACAATTTTGCTATACCACAATGGCAAGTTCCTAGTCACTATTTAAGGCCATTCCAGCTCTGTACCATCACATGGAAGGCAATGTTGTGGTATCATTGGGCAAGGCAGTCAGCCACAAGGCTGCCTAGCTTTGTGGGTGTTGATTTTATCTGGAAGAAATTTTTTTGGTGTAGTAATGGGCACAATTAACACCCAAGGAGCAATTTTTCAACACCTGTTTGACAGGTGCATATCATTTCAATTTTTGACAGCAAAGCCAATTCTTGCTTACATCAAGAGTACCTCTATAGGGTTATGGTGTGATGGCACCACCGACACCCAAAGACCAATTTTTCAGCCACTGTTTGGCCAGGGCATATCATTTAAATTTTTGCCAGCAGGGACAATTGTTGCTTTCTTTAAGTGTACTTCTATAGAGTTACGGTGTGAAGGCACCATCAACAACAAAAAAATTGTGTAGCTGCCCCTTCAAAAAGGTGAATGATCCACCATTAGTGCATCAACGTCAAATATATAAGGAAATCAGTGCTCCCAAACTGTATAAGGTGACCTGTGCATCACATATTTACAACCTCAGAACACCCAATAAGGAGATAGTATGCGTCCAGTCTAAACTATGTGGCATGTTCACAATGCCAGGAGTCTGGCTGACAAGATGGGAGAGCAAGAGCTACTGTTGTACAAGGAGGATTTAGATTTTGTAGGGATTTCAGAGGCTTGGTTCAACAGCTCTCATGATTGGCTGGCAACCATTCAAGGGTATTCCCTATATCGCAGGGATAGAGAGGGTAAAAAAGGGGGAGGGGTATGCCTGTATATCAAAAATGATGAACAAGTGAGACACAACATCACTAATGGAGCAAGGGAGGAGGTGGAATCCTTATGGGTAGAGCTGCAAAGAGAGGAAACTAAGAGGAAAGTAATACTGGGCATATGCTATAGGCCCCCTAACCAGAGGGAGGAAGGGGAGGTGGACTTCCTATCACAATTTGGATTAGCGGCAAGGATGGGAAGTGTCATTACAATTGGTGATTTTAATTACCCAGACATAGACTGGGTGAAAGGAACCGTGCATTCATCTAAAGCTAACCATTTCATAAATGTCTTGCAGGACAATGTCATGGGTCAGATGGTAAATACACCAACAGGAAACAAAGCGTTACTAGACCTACTGATTACCAACAATACAGACCTGATCATGGATGTGGAAATAGGGGGCAATTTAGGAAACAGCTTTCACAGGTCAATTTGTTTCAGTATAAATCACACAAATAGGAAACATAAAGGAAATACAAAGACACTGAATTTCAAAAGAGCCAACTTCCCTGAACTATGATCCTCGCTAGAAGATACTAAATGGGATAAAATCTTAAGAACAAAGAACACAGAGGAAAAAGGAAAATGCTTTAAAAGCATGTTAAATAAGGGTAATAGCCAGTGCATCCCAATGGGAAATAAATTTAAAAGAGCTAATAAAAGTCCTTGGTGGCTTAACGCCAACGTAATAATGCATATAAAAGCAAAGGAGAAGGCTTTCAAAAAATAAAAGGCTGAGGGATCATCACCAGCATTCCAACTTTACAAATAATGCAACAAGAAGTGTACGGGTGCAATCAGGGCGGCTAAGATAGAACACGAAAGACACATAGTGAAGGAGAGTAAAAAAAAATCCCAAGAAATGTTTTAAGTATATAAATAGTAAGAAAGAGAAGTCAGGTCATATTGGTCCCATATGATAAAGGGAATCTTGTTACTAAGGATGGAAAGATGGCAAAGGTATTGAATTTATTCTTCTCCTCAGTCTTCACAAGGGAAACGGGGGGCTTAAGTAGCCAAAACTACAATGTTTATCCTCATGACACATCACAGGAAGCATCCTCATGGCTAACAGAGGATAGAATTAGAAATAGACTTGAAAAACGTAACAATAATAAGTCACCAGGACCAGATGGCTTGCACTCGAGGGTCCTTAAGGAACTCAGTCAAGTAATTGCCAGACCATTGTTCCAAATTTTTACTAACAGTCTACTGACTGGAATGGTACCAGCAGATTGGAGAAAAGCCAATGGAGCTCCAATATTTAAAAAAGGGCCAAGATACATCCCTGGGAATTATAGATCAGTTAGCTTAACATCAATGGTATGCAAGCTCTTGGAGGGGACGATAAGGCACTATACACATTATTTTAGTATCATTATCATTAGCAGTAATCAGCATAGATTCATGAAGAATTGTTCTTGCCAAACCAACCTATTAACCTTCTATGAGGAGGTGGGCTGCCATCTAGATAAAGGAAGGCCCGTAGATGGGGTGTATCTGGATTTTGCAAAGGCATTTGATACAGTTCCCCATAAATGTTTACTGTACAAATAAAGGTCTGTCGGCATGGAACAAAGGGTGAGTGCATGGATTTAAAACTGGCTACAGAGGCGAGTTCAGATGATAGTGAAAAATGGGAAGTACTCTGAATGGTCTAGTGTGGAAAGCAGGGTCCCCCAGGGTTCTGTCCTGGGCTGGGACCAATCCTATTTAATTTATTCATAAACGACCTGGAGGATGTGATAAAAAGCTCAATCTTAGTATTTGCGGACGATACTAAGCTAAGCAGGGCAATCATTTCTCTGCAGAATGTGGAAACCTTCAAGAAGATCTGAACAAATTAATGGGGTGGGCAACAAAAAGGATGTGTTGGAACTGGAAAGAGTCCAGAGAAGGGCAACAAAGCGAATAAAGGGACTGGAGGACATTAGTTATGAGGAAAGGTTACGAGCACTGATCTTATTCTCTCTGGAGAAGAGACGCTTGAAAAGGGATATGATTTCAATGTACAAATACGGTACTGGTGACCCCACAATAGGGATAAAAAATTTCAGTGAAAGGAAATTTTAAAAAAACACACGGCCATTCACTAAAATTAGATGAGCAGTGGTTTAACCTTAAACTGCGTAGAGGGTTCTTTACTGTAAGAGCGGTAAGGATGTGGAATTCTCTTCCACAGGCAGTGGTTTCAGCGGGGAACATAGATAATTTCAAAAAACTATTAGATAGGCACCTGAACGACCACAACATAAAGGGATATACAATGTAATACTGACACAAAAGCACACACACAGGTTGGACTTGATAGACTTTTGTCTTTTTTCAACCTCACCAACTACGTAACTATATATTGCTCCAACAATAAAGTGAATACAGTGCATTAAAAAGGGAACAATCAAATATATTGCATTAAGTAAAAGTCCATTTGTGACATATGCCAACACCAAGCTTGTGCTTCTAGTTAGTCATGCTCAAGAAATAGATGGCAACTCACCAGATGTGTTTGACCCCTTAATTACAGGAAGTTTAAAAATTGCTATTGGAAACCTAATTCATTCCTCAGTAGCACCTTGCCATTCCAAAGATCCCTCAGGTCAGATTATGGTGTACAAGTAAACTCCACAGGAGACATAAAGAAGTAGCTTATAGTGTAGTAGATTTATTAATCATTTAAAATCATAAAAACAAGTTTACACTTACAAGTAACAGTGCCTGTATCCTGGCACTGAAGAAATACAGCAGGTGCAGATGGGCCTGCCAATGGGACGCTAGCGTGTGAGCCATGCCTCGCTCTCAATGCTATGCCTGCTGGATAGTCACGTGGGACCCGGAAGTGATGAATCCCCTGCTCCAACGTATGTTTCGCTGTGTTTGCCTCTTCAGTAAGCTTTTATTGTAAGCTTTTATACAGCATATGTACCCTAGGGTCTTTGTACAGGTCAATGGGTGAATGTCTGTTTTTTTTGTTGTCGTTCCGTGGAACCAGACAGGGGTGTCCATTATCACCTCTTCTGTTTCCATTAGCTATTGGCGTGAGGGGGTTCTGTGGAGGAAAATATGAAGAAAAGATAGCTCTGTATGTGGATGACATGCTGCTGTACCCCTGGCTGATACCCAGGGATCTCTATTTACTTTATAATATCTGTTACAAAGAAGGTTGGCACTTTCTCTGGTCCCACAATAAATTAGAACAAGTCTATATTGTTTGCATTGGACACTATAGGGCCCTCTTCCATCTGTAGTGTCACAGTTTAAAGTGGATGTAAAAATAAATATCTTGGGGTAATTATTTCTATCCATCCTAGAGAATATAATTCATAAAACGTGTCATCGCTATTTCAGAAATTTAGATCTTAGGGCAAGGTGTGGTTCAAGCTGCCACTTTTTGTGGCTGACCGTATCAATCTTTTAAATGATATGGATGCTTCAGCTAATGTTTTTTTTTTACATAATTCCCCTTGCTGGATACTGCATGCATACTTTAAATAATTCACCATGATTTTTTGGAACTTGGTATGGCGTAATAAGCCTTCTAAAATCAAACACAAATTCTTACAAATTCCAAACAATCAAGGGGGCTATTGGCACCAAATTCCTGGGTATATTTTCTACAGCACCTTGCAGGTTGGGAAAGTAGTGACTTGCACACATCTTCCAATAATATACTTACTTATTCCATAATGGTAATCCTTTTCTGGCTTTCAATATCCCACCCTTTAACCAACTTACTTACCCCTCCCCATTGTATTTGATTTATAATTCTCCAGATGGTAATGTGCAGGGATTAACACCCTGGTATAATTGTACTCCGTCAGGGTCTTGAAAACATAACAACAACTTAACAACTGGAAAAAAAACTGGAAGCTGATTGGTTTCCATGCAGAGTTGCATCAGATTTTGCACTCTCTAGTTTTAGTAAATCAAACCTAGAGTGTTTTATTCTGTATAGAGTTTATCATACTTCTGAGTTGCTGCATAGGGTAGGCAGGAGAGAAAATTCTGAATGTAAAAGATGTGCTTAATCTCCTGGCTCCTTTATGCATCTGTTCTGCAGGTGCCCAACGTTATTTCTGTATTGGCAAGAAGTGCTGTTCTATGCCATCTAGGATATGCAAATTCTAACAACTTGGATTATGATCAGGTAGTGGCTATTACAAGTTTGCTTTTTTATAGCTTACAAGTTGATAGCCTCTAGTTGGGTTTCACCCAACCCTCCTACCCTTGGGGACTGGACCCGGGAAATGGATAAACAAGTAATGTTAGCAAAATATACTTATGTTTAGTGAAACGCTTTTCAGAAGTTTGAAAATATATGAAGAAAATGGATAGATGCATCATGTTCTAATTTAAATTTTAATCCAAAATAAAAGTTGGGTATGCCTTTAGTAAAGGGGGATGGCCTGTTACAGTTGTTTATATACTATCTGCTCTGAAGTATTTTTGAATATTTCTGAATATTTTTGAATATATTTGAATATTTTTGAAAAAATAGATGATAATGTATTAAATGTACTGGTGCTGATATTATTTAGGGTGATAATTTGACCTTGGAATGAATGGTCTTTTCTTTTGTTCTTTTTTGTTTATCTGTTATAAAAACTTTGAGGATAAAATCTGACAACAACAAAAAAAACTCATAAGGATAAAACTCTTCAGAGGTGGGTTGTCTACTAATGAGATCAGCAGTCTGATCAAGTTTTTTTGGTTTGAATAAAGCTTTTACTGGACAGTGACAAATTCAGAGTACAGCTGGTTGTTTGTGTTGAACAATGGAACATAGACAGACTCCTGCCAGTACCTTTGGCATGATGACATCTTTAACAGGAACAAATCCCAACAGCACCCAGTTTTCTCCAGTGCCTCTAAAGGTGATAATGGATTCACTATCTGATTCTTTTAGGGAGCCCTAACATTGCTGTGCTGTTGTTCCTCTTATTTCAATCAACTTTTCATGCTTTAGCCTCCTTCCTGAATTTGGTCTCATTTTACACTAGTTCTTCATCTTTTTCTGTCAAAGCACCAACTTTTTTTAATCAATTCTGCTGATCTTTTAAAATACACAAATACAACTCTCTCAAGTTGGGGAACACTCACAGAGGCTATACAGTGATCCTGGAACTCTTCAAATGGTCAATCATTTGACTGTAACAGCCAGCTAGTCACACTCATCACAAGTTGTAGAACTTTATGCCAAAACCATGCTACACTATGAAACAAGTGGTATTCTATAGGATTCCTGTAGTTTTTTCAATATCTAAACACAAATATGACAGCAGAAGAGACTAAAATACTGGTATGAGTGCTATTAAGATAGGTACATTATAGTCATCACCTTTCTCATTCCATGACTGGAGGTCTATACGGATACAGAGAATTATATACGGTCATGCATAAAGGGATTCAAAAGTGATTTGACTAACAAATTAAATAATACCAATGATGATAAAACTTAGACATTTATTGTTGCATGATAAAATACCTATACTCTAAGAAATTATATAGGGAACCCCTTTACCAAAAAATGTAATTTAAAACAAACGCTATATACTGTACATGTACAGAGTTATGTATCAAAATCTGACCTGGTAGTCTTTAAATGAAAATATACATTATATATATATATATATATATATATATATATATATATATATATATATATATATATATGGATATGGATATGGATATATATATATATATATATATATATATATATATATATATATATATTTATTTTATACAGTGGGGACGGAAAGTAAAATTTTCACTCTTTGTTATATTGCAGCCATTTGCTAAAATCATTTAAGTTCATTTTTTTTCCTCATTAATGTACACACAGCACCCTATATTGACAGAAAAACACAGAATTGTTGACATTTTTGCAGATTTATTAAAAAGGAAAAACTGAAATATCACATGGTCCTAAGTATTCAGACCCTTTGCTGTGACACTCATATATTTAACTCAGGTGCTGTCCGTTTCTTCTGATCATCCTTGAGATGGTTCTACACCTTCATTTGAGTCCAGCTGTGTTTGATTATACTGATTGGACTTGATTAGGAAAGCCACACACCTGTCTTTATAAGACCTTACAGCTCACAGTGCATGTCAGAGCAAATGAGAATCATGAGGTCAAAGGAACTGCCTGAAGAGCTCAGAGACAGAATTGTGGCAAGGCACAGATCTGGCCAATTTTACAAAAAAATTTCTGCTGCACTTAAAGTTCCTAAGTGACCTCCATAATCCCTAAATGGAATACGTTTGGGATGACCAGAACCCTTCCTAGAGCTGGCCGTCTGGCCAAACTGAGCTATCGGGGAGAAGAGCCTTTGTAAGAGAGGTAAAGAAGAACCCAAAGATCACTGTGGCTGAGCTCCAGAGATGAAGTTGGGAGATGGGAGAAAGTTGTAGAAAGTCAACCATCACTGCAGCCCTCCACCAGTCGGGGCTTTATGGCAGAGTGACCCGACTGAAGCCTCTCCTCAGTGCAAGACACATGAAAGCCCGCATGGAGTTTGCTAAAAAACACCTGAAGGACTCCAAGATGGTGAGAAATAAGATTCTTTGGTCTGATGAGACCAAGATAGAACTTTTTGGCCTTAATTCTAAGCGGTATGTGTGAAGAAAACCTGGCACTGCTCATCACCTGTCCAATACAGTCCAAACAGTGAAGCATGGTGGTGGCGGCATCATGCTGTGGGGGTGTTTTTCAGCTGCAGGGACAGGACGACTGGTTGCAATCGAGGGAAAGATGAATGTGGCCAAGTACAGGGATATCCTGACTGAAAACCTTCTCCAGAGTACTCAGGACCTCAGACTGGGCCGAGGTTTACCTTCCAACAAGACAATGACCCTAGGCACAGAGCTAAAATAACAAAGGAGTGGCTTCACAACAACTTTGTGACTGTTCTTGAATGGCCGAGCCAGAGCCCTGACTTAAACCCAATTGAGCATCTCTGGAGAGACCTAAAAATAGCTGTCCACCAACGTTTACCATCCAACCTGACAGAAATGGAGAGGATCTGCAAGGAGGAATGGCAGAGGATCCCCAAATCCAGGTGTGAAAAACTTGTTGCATCTTTCCCAAAAAGACTCATGGCTGTATTAGATCACAGGGGTGCTTCTACTAAATACAGAGCAAAGGGTCTGAATACTTAGGACCATGTGATATTTCAGTTTTTCCTTTCTAATAAATCTTCAAAAATGTCAACAATTCTGTGTTTTTCTGTCAATATGGTGTGCTGTGTGTACATTAATGAGGAAATAAATGAACCTAAATGATTTTAGCAAATGACTGCAATACAACAAAGAGTGAAAAATTTAAGGTGGTCTATAGATATATATAGATATATATATCTATATATATATATTTATTATTATAGAGGATTTATATAGCACCAACAGTTTGCGCAGCACTTAACAAAATGATGGCAGACATTACAGTTGCATTACAATTTTGTACAAGAGGAATCAGAGGGCCCTGCTTGTTAGAGCTTACTATCTAGGAGGGAGGGTCAATTGATACAAAAGGTAATAGCTGTGGGGGATGAGCTGATGGAGAAAATAAAATAGTGTAATAGTTAGAAGCAGGACAGGCTTCTTTAAAGAGAAAGGTTTTCAGGGATCGTCTAAAGATGGATAGATTAGGGGACGGTCAGACAGGTTGGGATAGGGAGTTCCAAAGGATGGGAGAAGCTCTGGAGAAATCCTGTAGGTGAGCATGGGAGGAGGTGACAAGGGAACTAGAGAGCAGGAGGTCTTTTGGGAGGACTGAAGAGGACCGGCTTGCTTGGTATTTTGAGACTAGGTTAGTGATGTAGCTGGGGGCAGAGTTGTGGACGGCTTTGTAAATTATTGTTAGTACTTTAAATTTTATTTATTGGGTTAGTGGAAGCCAGTGCAGGGATTGGCAGAGAGGGTGGAGGATACTGAATGGTTGGTAAGGTGGATGAGTCTTGCAGCAGCATTCATTATGGACTGAAGGAGGGATAGTGTATGTAAAGGAAATCCAATGAGGAGTGAGTTGCAGTAGTCGAGGCGAGAGATAACCAGGCAGTGATATAGAAGCTTGTTAGTGTCATTGGTTAAAAAGGGGTCTATTCTCGAGATGTTGTGGAGGCTAAGGTGGCATGATTTGGACAGAGATTGGATGTGGGCCTGAAAGGACAGTTTGGAGTCTAGGGTTACCCCTAGCACCCTGGCATGTGGGGATGGACTGATAGTTATGCCATTGATCTTGACAGAGAAGTCAGGGTAAGGGGCACATGGGGGAAATATTATGAGCTCGGTTTTAGATAGATTGAGTTTGAGGAAGTGGTGTGACATCCAGGCTGTTATGTCTGTTAGTAAATCAGTGATGTGTGAGGAGACTGATGGGGTAAGCTGGTCATCGGCATATAAATGGCAGTGGAAGCCAGGGGAGGCTATCAGCTGACCCAGGGAGGATGTGTAGATCGAGAATAGTAGAGGTCCAAGGAGAGAACCTTGGGGGACTCCAACAGTAAAAAGGATTGGAGAGGAGGAAGTGGAGTTGTAAGTGACACTGAAGGTGTGGTAAGATTTTAACCAATGGAGAGCACAGCCATGGATACAAATCAAATTGAGTTTTTTGAGGGGAGTGATCAACTGTATCAACGGCAGCAGAGAGGTCCAAGAGTAAGAGTATGGAATAATGACCGTTAGTTTTAACTGTTAGTAAGTCATTTGTGAGTTTTAGGAGAGTAGTTTCTGTGGAGTGCTGTGGATATAATCCTTACAGCGGGATGACTCCCCCACTGTCATAACACACAGATTAGCGCTGCAGCCATTGGCTGCAGTCACTGATCAAGCAGCTGTTATCCAGCAGGCCAGAGAAGTCAATCAGAAGATCAACTTCTGTTCAACTGCATTTACCATACATGGTTTGACATTTGGCTGGTCCCTCCTGAACCGACCATATTTTGATCCATCTGTGGTGACCTTTAGAGTCTTTGGGATAAGCCAAATAATAGAGTATTGGCAGGATGGTAACAGCATTGTGTTGCTACTTCATATGGGCCATAGCATCAACATTTAAATGTTGAACAAAGCCATTTACAGCAGCCATACCCAGCAGGAAACACATCCAGTGTGATCCATGTAGCAGGAAAGCCTATGTTGCAATGGGACATGACCTTGTGATTTCTGGTCCCATCAGTTTTTACCCTCTCACAATGGTCACTTCTGTGATCTCCCCCACTGGAGCGATGCACCCATCCTTTTTCAGCCCCTTTCGATGCATGGGCACACTCTTGCTAGTGATCTCTAGATAGGGCCCTGCGTACAAAGCATTTTAATAAAAAATATGTTTGAGATATTTTCATTGAAAATAAATGGGAGGGTATGTAGTCAAAGATGCAATGGAAATTAATGCAAATAAAACCAATGATAAATATCTTGACAGATATGATATGAATAATTAAGTATAATACAATAAGGAGTATACATTTTTAAAATTCACCTCTAAATATATTGTGTAAAACATTTCTTGGACATTTCAAACTACTCTAATGAAATGAGGAAACATTACTATTCAATGGATATAATTCTACACTTACAAGTAAAGGATTTTACATATGTTTTATAATGGTGCCAGGGCTGTTAAGTGCCCCCCACTTGACACTTTGCTTTGGTCTATCTGATTACTACCTGTTGTCTGTCAAATAATATATAATACCTGAAGTGCAGTGGACAAAGCTATTTTTATCTTTTTCTATTTGGATGTATGTAGGTGTCCACGGAGAACAAAGGATACTCATTAATTTTGTGATTTCAGGCATGCAGTTTTCACAAGCTTGTTGGCAATTAATGTCATTGTAAGATCAGAGACGTTAACCTTTTGTATGCCTGATGCACTGAACCACAAAAATCTAAAAATACATATATATGTACCATTTGGCAGACCTGTGCTACTGCCTAAGAAACAATCAAAATCAATAGAGGACTAAGAGCGGAGTTCAGTATTAGAAAGTTTTTCTGTTACTAGGATTCCCTTACATAACACAGAAAACTGGAAAATTAAGAATGAGAGTAAGAACTCATAGAAAACAGGGAACAGGAAATTCCATTGCTTCCAATTCAAACTTACCAGTCACCGTCACCTCCCAATGCAAACAGGTGCAAAATTAATCCACTGTGTAAACCCAGTCTACCCTCTAAGAATACCACTCATGATATCACCAATACACACATATACAGAAATAAATGTGTCTTTTGAACCTGGATACATAACATAGCTCTCAACCATATGTCCTCCATCTCAGATTCCCATGAGAGATATCTGCAAGGTAAACACAATGGGGGTCATTTACTATAGCGCTATGGCGCCAATTCGTGCAAATTGCCGCAAATTAGCGCCAATTCGTGGCAATTTAGCGCGAATTAGCGCTATTAGCGCTAATTCGCGCTAAAACGGTATTCACTATCGCTGGTGAGAAAATTCTCACAAAATCAAATTTACTATAGCTCCCTTAATCTAAATAGTGCCCAAACACTTACTCTGCTAAAACCTAGAGAATTGCACATGGAAATAATGTTTAGAACATGATATCATTGTCTAAATGGTACTGAAATATGCGGTATATTATTTAAAGATTATCTGCTTTTAAACTGTGTGAAAAAGTGATTTCTACACTGAAATATTTTTAAAAGTCTGAAAAGTGAAACATTCCCCGTTTTGGACAACTAGGTGCCAACACAACTGAGCATGCTCAGACCTGAAAATAACTCTCATTTTATCTCCAGTGTCTTTTTTACCTGGAGCTATAGTAAATACCAAAATGAGAGCTAATTAGAGAACATTTTTTGGAAGTTAAAATCTGCTCTAATTTAGTCCAAATGAAGTTTCAGTCACTGATTCTAATGGAACAATTCTAACTTTCACAAAAAAAACCTTTTAATGTTGAGATGAAATGTATCGTTCTGTGAAATAAATATTCCTTTGCAACATTGTTGCTTCTACTTAAAATATTTTGATTTTAAGAATGCTACAATGTGGAATTTTTGATGTTTTGATAAAATATATTTTTCTCTTTCACTTGTTACTCTTCATCTCACAACAATCTTTACCCCAAACTCACACAGGTGTCTTTATAATCCACAAACAATACCATTGCTGATGCAAATTTAAAATGAATCACACTTTTTGTGCTTTTTATTATTTCCAAATATTCATATATGGGGCCCAAAAAATGTGATATGTGTACCAACATCAGAAATCAAAATGTAATTCCCAAAAATTTGAGGGTAATATTCTACTCTCACCCACAAAAAAACACCAAATATCACAGAATAAATCAAGAAGAATAACTCTTGAGTAATGTAATTCCATCACTTGTATGTCCATAGAAATGCAGTATTTATGTGTATTTATATGTAGTTATGTGTAGGAGACTCTCACATGTGGCAGCTCCGTGGCTTAGAGGTTAGAACTTCTGCTTAGTATCCCTGATGGTCTGGGTTCAAATCCCAACCATGTTACTGCATGTAGAGAAGTTGTCTCATCTCCCAGGTCCTATAATTATGTCTAAATGTAGTAGTTATGTGTAGGAGGGTTCCACCACCATTGTAAGTCTTTTCCAGATACACTATTTAGCCAAAAGTATTGGGACACCTGCCTTTACACACACATGAACTTTAATGGCAGCCCAGTCTTAGTCCGTAGGGTTAAAATTTGATTTGGTCCACCCTTTGCATCTAGAACAGCTTCTGGGAAGGCTGTCCACAAGGTTTAGTGTGCCTATGGGAATGTTTGATCATTCTTCCAGAAGTGCATTTGTGAGGCCAGGCACTGATGTTGGATGAGAAGGCCTGGCTCGCATTCTCTACTCTAATTCAGCCAAAGGGTGTTCTATCAGGTTGAGGCCAGGACTCTGTGCAGGCCAGTCAAGTTTCCCCACCCCAAACTTGCTCATCCATGTCTTTATGGACCTTGCTTTGTGCACTGGTGTGCAAACATGTTGGAACAGCAAGGGGCTTTCCCCAAACTGTTCACACAAAGTTGGGAGCATGAAATTGTCCAAAATGTCTTGGTATGCTGATGCCTTAAGAGTTCCCTTAACTGGAACTAAGAGGCCAAGCCCAACCCCTGAAAAACAACCACAAATCATAATTACCCCTTCACCAAATCATTTGGACCAGTGCACAAAGCAAGGTCCATAAAGACATGGATGAGTGATTTTGGGGTGGATGAACTTGACTGGCCTGCACAGAGTCCTGACCTCAACACAACAGAACACCTTGGGGATGAATTAGAGAGGAGACTGTAGGTCAGGCCTTCTCATCCAACATCAGTGCCTGACCTCACAAATGCACTTTGGAAGAATGGTCAAACATTCCCATAGACACACTCCTAAACCTTGTGGACAAGAAGAGTTGAAGCTGTTATAGCTGCAAAGGGTGGGCCAAATGAGTTTTGAACCCAATACTAGTACTGGGATGCCATTACAGTTCATGTGCGTTTAAAGGCAGGCATCCCAATACTTAGGCCAATATATTGTATATTGCTTGTGACACTGAGCATGGCTATGGACTTAGGGCTGGTTCACACCACAGAGATGCAGAGAACATGTGTGGGGATGCCTGGTGGGTAAGTGGGTAGCAGTTCTGTCTAGCAGCACCCACTGGGATGTTGGTTCAATTCCCCAACATGCTAATCCTTGTGTTGAAGTTTATATGTTATCCCTGTGTGGGTTTCTCACCACAATCCAAAGACATGCTGGCATTTTGTCTCCTGTCGAAATAGGTTCTAATGTAAGAACGTTAATTTTGGACTTTATATTGGAAGCTCATTGCAGCCAGGGACTGATGTTAATGTTTATTAGCACTAATCATGCCCAGGGACTTGGACAATTCAAATTTTAGGGTTTACACTGCACGGGTACATATGCTTAGAAAACTGTTGCTTTGTTTATGTGGATGCAAATGGACTTTGATCTTTGGCCTGTAGTTGGAGATTTGATGCACATAGCCAAGGGCTAACACAGTTGCGAATACTATTATGTGTTCCTGCCCATCAGGTGCAATCACTTTAGACATACATGAAGAGACAGATTGAAAGATACTGGTGGGCGTGTACTTCTAATGGGTGTGTCAGTGTGCTAACAATACAACCTCTCTTATATAAAGGCCTGCAGTAGGGGGTTCGTTTGGCCTGAGAAGGACAGGTTTTTTGCTGTGATTTGTGGGGGAGAAGGAATGCTATTGGGAGATTTGATGAAATTCTTGTGCATTTTTTCAATCAAAAGTGGGTTTATGTGGCCATGCTGTCAATGTTGTGTGTGTATTGTTCCTGTCTGATCATGCAAACATCGTTTGGAAGCATCTGCTGACCTACTCTTTTTTTTTTTTTTTATCTCGTTTAATCGTGTACACCGAAATGCAGCTTCCAGCAGAACATGGTCACCAATGTATGTATGTGTGGATTGTGGGCTGGTGGTGGGTGTTTTGAATAAGTCTTTTGTAATATTATGTTGGAATGCTTTGTAAGAATGACTGTTAAGTATGTTTCTATAATCTTGCAGATAACAATGTGATGTGTTGCCCATTATACACAGAAATTAAAGCTGTGTCCACTCTAAGGTTTTGTCTAATTTTAGATTGTAAGCTCCTATGAGCAGGGCCCTTAAAATCCCATTGCTAAATATAGCACCATATATCCTGTCCAAAATTTTTTGAAGCTAGTAAATTAATGTAATTTTTTGTTTTTCTGCTGGTAAAATAAAAGTACATTATTGAGCCTTGTTGTGGTGTTTTGTTTTTTTTTTTTTTTTTTCTTCTACTTTCTTCCCTTTAGTTTGTGGGTGGTGGTTTTGGGAAAATGCAATATCTCTTATATTTTATTTCAATATGTATTTGTGCACCAAAAAACTAATCTCTTTGCCCTGGTTCACATTGATGCTACTTTGAAATCGCGCTACTTCACTTGAAGTAGCACGATTTCAAAGTAGCAAGGTCAGCGTGATTTTAGGTGCTACTTGATAGACATCCGTGTGGCTTCATACACAAATGTCTATTGAAGTCGCACCAGAAATCGGCAAAAGTAGTGCAGTATTTTAGAAAATTGGTGCGGTGCCACAAAAAAATGTTGCATCGATTGGAACAGTGCCATTGCTGCCAATAGTCATGCGATTTGATCTCTAAAATTGCATGACAAATTGCTCCAATGTAAACCTAGGCTTCTGCACACCTGCAAGTAAATGATAAAGGTAGAATCTTTATATATAACAGCTGTGGAGAATTGCAGGTAATGAATTCAGCTGGTGGATAGGCAGTGTTTGTGTCAGCTTTAGTTCACATTGGTGCAATTTGACATGTCAAAGCGGTGACAATTGTACTGTTTTAATTGGTGTGACTTTGGGGTGCAATTTGTATTGATATCAGTGCAGAAACCTTCACAGATGTCTCTGAAATTCCCCCAGCAGTCGGGAGTGACATGCGGGAATAAAAGTGTGTGATTTCAGCTGAATGATTTCCTCCTGCTGCTAACCCAGGGACACCATTTCTTATCGAACGCCTTTTAAATATGATAAGTAGAAATACAAATTTCCATATCTGCAAATAAACAAAAATAATAAAATTCTAATAGTGGTTACGATCAAATATTTGCAGCAGCGATCAAAAGAGTGTAGTTTTGCCTTCTGACCCAGAAATAAGTCATTGTAATCACCCAGAAGTCCCTGTGCTGGTCAAGATCTCCATCTAGGTGGACATGGCGAGGTCCCTCTTTAGCAAAGAGGAGGTGCGGCTCATTTTCCGGATAAGGGTATGATATGTACTTGTGCTTAATCAATGCGGGGGTGGATTTGGTAGTTAGATTTGGTGTGGGTGGGGTTCATTGATTTGGCATCCCCACACATTTGCTTCTGGCCCATGTGCACACATCACTTCCTGCATTTGTTCTGCTGATGTAAATGCAAGTATAAATGAGAGCTCCTTTCTATTAAAATATGTGACTTGTTTCACAGTTGGGCGACTTTGGACTTCCGAGTTGCTTGACAAGTTGTACCCCCATGATTCTTAATGAGAACTAGGGATGGTCCGAACATCCCCCCTGTTCAGTTCGCAGCAGAACATGCGAACAGACAAATAAATTTGTGCGAACACCATTAAAACCGATTCCCGCCCGCCGTACGCCAAATGATGTCCTCGGCTTTGAGCGGGGATATCTGAGTGATGCCTGTAGCTACAGATATCATCCAGATATCGTCTTTTAGAGCCTGCGAATCTGCACACCATAAGAATGATCATAGTGGCTGTTCCACGGCTTGATCATTCTAACAGGAGGTGAGAGGGGACTTCTACCCCCCTCCCGCCACCCTCCGGTGCTTGTACCGACTTACCGCTACGATCGGTGAGTCGGTCACAGGATCCGCCAGCCCCAGATGTTTAGCATAGAGATTTCTGGTGGACCAGATGGTCGCCGGAATCTCTATGATCGTTCGGAGGCCGGGCGTGATGTTATGACGTCACGCCCGGCCTCTGTATTAAAAAAAACCGGCGCCGCTTCGGCTGGGAAGTAGAGATCATTTTTTTTTATTTATTTCAAGCTTATAAGCCTAGAGGTGAGATGTGGGGTCTTATTTACCCCACATCTCACTGTAAAGAGCACCTGTCATGCTTATTCCTATTACAAGGGATGTTTACATTCCTTGTAATAGAAACAAAAGTGATCAAAAAAATTTTTTGGGGAAAAAAGTGTTAAGCTAAAATAAAAAAAGTAAAATTAACAATAAAAAAAAAAACTTTTAAAGTGCCCCTGTCCCTGTGAGCTCGCATGCAGAAGCGAACGCATACATCCCCATTTTGGAAAGTAGACACCCCAAGCTATTTGCTGAGAGGCATATTGAGTCCATGGAATATATTATATTTTGACACAAGTTGCGGGAAAGTGACACTTTTTTTTTTTTTTGCACAAAGTTGTCACTAAATGATATATTGCTCACACAGGCCATGGGCATATGTGGAATTGCACCCCAAAATACATTTAGCTGCTTCTCCTGAGTATGGGGATACTCACTATACCTCTCAGCAAATAGCTTTGGGTGTCTACTTTCCAAAATGGGGTAATTTGGGGGGGGGGTTTGTGCCACCTGGGCTTTCCATGGCCTCCGAAACTGTGCTAGGCAGTGAAGAGTGAAATCAAAAATTTACGTCCTTAGAAAGCCTGAAGGCGGTGATTGGTTTTCGGGGTCCCGTACGCGGCTAGGCTCCAAAAAGTCTCACACATGTGGTATCCCCGTACTCAGGAGAAGCAGCAGAATGTATTTTGGGGTGTAATTTCACATATTCCCATGGCATGTTTGAGCAATATATCATTTAGTGACAACTTTGTGCAAAAAAAATAAAAAATTTGTCTCTTTCCCGCAACTTGTGTCGCAATATAAAATATTCCATGGACTCGACATGCCTCTCAGCAAATAGCTTGGGGTGTCTACTTTCCAAAATGGGGTCATTTGGGGGGGGTTTAAACTGTCCTGGCATTTTATGCACAACATTTAGAAGCTTATGTCACACATCACCCACTCTTCTAACCACTTGAAGACAAAGCCCTTTCTGACACTTATTGTTTACATGAAAAAGTTATTTTTTTTTGCAAAAAAATTACTTTGAACCCCCAAACATTATAATTTTTTTTAAAACAAATGCCCTACAGATTAAAATGGTGGGTGTTTCATTTTTTTTTTTTCACACAGTATTTGCGCAGCGATTTTTCAAACGCATTTTTTGGGGAAAAAACACACTTTTTTAAATTTAATGCACTAAAACACACTATATTGCCCAAATGTTTGATGAAATAAAAAAGATGATCTTAGGCAGAGTACATGGATACCAAACATGACATGCTTTAAAATTGCGCACAAACGTGCAGTGGCAACAAAATAAATACATTTTTAAAAGCCTTTAAAAGCCTTTACAGGTTACCACTTTAGATTTACAGAGGAGGTCTACTGCAAAAATTACTGCCCTCGATCTGACCTTCACGGTGATACCTCACATGCATGGTGCAATTGCTGTTTACATTTGACGACAGACCGCCGCTTGCGTTCGCCTTAGCGCGAGAGCAGGGGGCGACAGGGGTGCTTTTTTTTTTTTCTTTATTATTTTTTTGCTTTTTTATCTTATTTTTAAACTGTTCCTTTCATTTTTTTTTTAATCATTTTTATTGTTATCTCGGGGAATGTAAATATCCCCTATGATAGCAATAGGTAGTGACAGGTACTCTTTTTTGAAAAAATTGGGGTCTATTAGACCCTAGATCTCTCCTCTGCCCTCAAAGCATCTGACGACACCAAGATCGGTGTGATAAAATGCTTCCCCAATTTCCCAATGGCGCTATTTACATCTGGCGAAATCTAAGTCATAAAATGCTCGTAGCTTCCGGTTTCTTAGGCCATAGAGATGTTTGGAGCCACTCTGGTCTCTGATCAGCTCTATGATCAGCTGGCTGAATCACCGGCTGCATTTTCAGGTTCCCTGTTGAGACAGGAGAGCCAGAGAAAAACACGGAAGACGGTGGGGGGGGGGGCATTCCCTCCCACAGCTTGTAAAAGCAGTCTAGAGGCTAATTAGCCACTAGGATTGCTTTTATATGAAAGCCGACCGCTGGCTGAAAAGAATGATGCCAAGATGATACCTAAACCTGCAGGCATCATTCTGGTATAACCACTCAAAGTCGTGAATGGCGTACCTGAAGACAAAAAAATGGTTAACAATAAAGCACAGTAAACGGTAAAGTATAAAAAATTGCATACCTGAAAAGCAAACATGATAAAACATAATAACAATAAAACATTGCAGAATAGAATACAGTAAAAAAAGAGCAGAACAATAGAGAGAATAGAGAGAGAGAGAACAATAAAACGACAACTATTTTTTTTTATTTTATATATTTTTTTTTTTTTTTTACACTTTTTTTGTAACTTACTTTTTATAAGGGTAACCGTTTCCAGGTTCGGGTCTCTCAAAATGCGATGGCATCTTGGGAGACCCTGTGAAAGTGTGCCTAGTCTGTGGAATGCTGTACCCTACGCTAATACTCAACTAGTGTATGGTAGCGTTCAAAACATTCACCAATGCAAAGACCAGGATTGTCAGGACAGGAGGGACAATAATAGCGGGTGCCTATATCCGCGCTTGCTGCAGACACAACATCTTTTTTGGGGGGGTTTGTTCGGTAGGGGTACTCGGGAGGACATAAAGAAAATGCCTCTCATGCAGCCGACTGCATTTGGTTGGGGATGTGAATGGGGGAAGTCCGGGCGCTGCAGAAGTGGTGGGTTCCCAATTAGGATTGGTGAATGCAGCAGGAAGGGCACTATGGGCACGACGGGCCTGTGTTTGTCTTTTTGGTGGCAGCGGGACACTACTTGTGCTTGCCACCTCACCAGCTTGAACTGCACTTATGGGACTCGCCACATCACTAAGTGTTACTGCAGTGCTGGTTTAACTATGACCGGGGTGTACTAGGCTGCTGGCGCTTGCCAGTTCAATAAAAAGCTACCAAAAAAACTGTTAGCGATCGCAGGGATCAGGCCTGACTCTGCGAACGCTGCAGTTATGCGTTAAGTGTTTTGTAAGTGACAGTGATCGATCGATACTGCACTTGGGTGGGCTGAGCTGGGCCGGGCGGAGGGGCAAAATGCAGGTGCTAGCAGGTATCTGGGCTGATCCCGCTAACACTGCGTTTTTGGGAACCCTAAACTGCTGGGGACGCTAGTATAGATCTGATCGGATCAGATATTGATCCGTTCAGATACTATACCACTAGGGATGAGCTTCGTGTTCGAGTCGAACCCATGTTCGTCTCGAACATCGGCTGTTCGGTCGTTCGCCGAATTGCGAACGATATGGGCCGTTCGCGCCAAATTCGTGTGGCGCGTCACGGCCCATAATTCACTGCGGCATCGCAGTGCATTGCTGGCTGATGATTGGCCAAGCATGCACTATGACCCGCATGCTTGGCCAATCACAGCGCCGTCAGTAGAGAGAGCTGTAATTGGCCAAAGCCAGGGTGGCTTTGGCCAATTATGGCTCAGGGGATTTAGTACACACCCCACACTATATAAGGCCGCCTGCACGGCGGCCCTGTGTAGTGTGTGTTCCGGTGTGCTGAGAGATAGAGAGAGAGAGAGACAGTGTCATTTGATTTGAGTTAGATAGATTAGGCAGAACAGTCAGTCAGTTAGCTGCACTTACAGTGTATTGTGTATATATATGCATCCCAGGTGTTGCATATATATATATACACTGTATTCAGTTTAGCTAGATCCGTTCCTGTTATCTTCTATCTAGACTATTTACATTTAGTGCAGTGTGTCCTGCTCACAGTGTTCAGCTAGATCCGTTCCTGCTATTTACATTCAGTGCAGTGCGTCCTGCTCACAGTGTTCAGCTAGATCCGTTCCTGCTATTTACATTCAGTGCAGTGCGTCCTGCTCACAGTGTTCAGCTAGATCCGTTCCTGCTATTTACATTCAGTGCAGTGCGTCCTGCTCACAGTGTTCAGCTAGATCCATTCCTGCTATTTACATTCAGTGCAGTGCGTCCTGCTCACAGTGTTCAGCTAGATCCGTTCCTGGTATTTACATTTAGTGCAGTGCGTCCTGCTCACAGTGTTCAGCTAGATCCGTTCCTGCTATTTACATTCAGTGCAGTGCGTCCTGCTCACAGTGTTCAGCTAGATCCGTTCCTGGTATTTACATTTAGTGCAGTGCGTCCTGCTCACAGTGTTCAGCTACATCCGTTCCTGCTATTTACATTCAGTGCAGTGCGTCCTGCTCACAGTGTTCAGCTAGATCCGTTCCTGCTATTTACATTCAGTGCAGTGCGTCCTGCTCACAGTGTTCAGCTACATCCGTTCCTGCTGTTTACATTCAGTGCAGTGCGTCCTGCTCACAGTGTTCAGCTAGATCCGTTCCTGCTATTTACATTCAGTGCAGTGCGTCCTGCTCACAGTGTTCAGCTAGATCCGTTCCTGCTATTTACATTCAGTGCAGTGCGTCCTGCTCACAGTGTTCAGCTAGATCCGTTCCTGGTATTTACATTTAGTGCAGTGCGTCCTGCTCACAGTGTTCAGCTAGATCCGTTCCTGCTATTTACATTTAGTGCAGTGCGTCCTGCTCACAGTGTTCAGCTAGATCCGTTCCTGCTATATACATTTAGTGCAGTACGTCCTGCTCACAGTGTTCAGCTAGATCCGTTCCTGTTATCTTCCTACTGACAGGCAGGCTTGTCTGGTTACAGTATATAAAGCTACCTGAAGAAAATTACAGGTGTTCTTTTTGATCCTATTAGTACCACGGTCAGGCAGCTAGACTATTTACATTTAGTACAGTGTGTCCTGCTCACAGTGTTCAGCTAGATCCGTTCCTGTTATCTTCCTACTGACAGGCAGGCTTGTCTGGTTACAGTATATAAAGCTACCTTAAGAAAATTACAGGTGTTCTTTTTGATCCTATTAGTACCACGGTCAGGCAGCTAGACTATTTACATTTAGTACAGTGTGTCCTGCTCACAGTGTTCAGCTAGATCCGTTCCTGTTATCTTCCTACTGACAGGCAGGCTTGTCTGGTTACAGTACATAAAGCTACCTTAAGAAAATTACAGGTGTTCTTTTTGATCCTATTAGTACCACGGTCAGGCAGCTAGACTATTTACATTTAGTACAGTGTGTCCTGCTCACAGTGTTCAGCTAGATCCGTTCCTGTTATCTTCCTACTGACAGGCAGGCTTGTCTGGTTACAGTATATAAAGCTACCTTAAGAAAATTACAGGTGTTCTTTTTGATCCTATTAGTACCACGGTCAGGCAGCTAGACTATTTACATTTAGTACAGTGTGTCCTGCTCACAGTGTTCAGCTAGATCCGTTCCTGTTATCTTCCTACTGACAGGCAGGCTTGTCTGGTTACAGTATATAAAGCTACCTTAAGAAAATTACAGGTGTTCTTTTTGATCCTATTAGTACCACGGTCAGGCAGCTAGACTATTTACATTCAGTGCAGTGCGTCCTGCTCACAGTGTTCAGCTAGATCCGTTCTTGCTATTTACATTCAGTGCAGTGCGTCCTGCTCACAGTGTTCAGCTAGATCCGTTCCTGGTATTTACATTTAGTGCAGTGCGTCCTGCTCACAGTGTTCAGCTAGATCCGTTCCTGCTATTTACATTCAGTGCAGTGCGTCCTGCTCACAGTGTTCAGCTAGATCCGTTCCTGGTATTTACATTTAGTGCAGTGCGTCCTGCTCACAGTGTTCAGCTAGATCCGTTCCTGCTATTTACATTCAGTGCAGTGCGTCCTGCTCACAGTGTTCAGCTAGATCCGTTCCTGGTATTTACATTTAGTGCAGTGCGTCCTGCTCACAGTGTTCAGCTACATCCGTTCCTGCTATTTACATTCAGTGCAGTGCGTCCTGCTCACAGTGTTCAGCTAGATCCGTTCCTGCTATTTACATTCAGTGCAGTGCGTCCTGCTCACAGTGTTCAGCTAGATCCGTTCCTGCTGTTTACATTCAGTGCAGTGCGTCCTGCTCACAGTGTTCAGCTAGATCCGTTCCTGCTATTTACATTCAGTGCAGTGCGTCCTGCTCACAGTGTTCAGCTAGATCCGTTCCTGCTATTTACATTCAGTGCAGTGCGTCCTGCTCACAGTGTTCAGCTAGATCCGTTCCTGCTATTTACATTCAGTGCAGTGCGTCCTGCTCACAGTGTTCAGCTAGATCCGTTCCTGGTATTTACATTTAGTGCAGTGCGTCCTGCTCACAGTGTTCAGCTAGATCCGTTCCTGCTATTTACATTCAGTGCAGTGCGTCCTGCTCACAGTGTTCAGCTAGATCCGTTCCTGCTATATACATTTAGTGCAGTACGTCCTGCTCACAGTGTTCAGCTAGATCCGTTCCTGTTATCTTCCTACTGACAGGCAGGCTTGTCTGGTTACAGTATATAAAGCTACCTGAAGAAAATTACAGGTGTTCTTTTTGATCCTATTAGTACCACGGTCAGGCAGCTAGACTATTTACATTTAGTACAGTGTGTCCTGCTCACAGTGTTCAGCTAGATCCGTTCCTGTTATCTTCCTACTGACAGGCAGGCTTGTCTGGTTACAGTATATAAAGCTACCTTAAGAAAATTACAGGTGTTCTTTTTGATCCTATTAGTACCACGGTCAGGCAGCTAGACTATTTACATTTAGTACAGTGTGTCCTGCTCACAGTGTTCAGCTAGATCCGTTCCTGTTATCTTCCTACTGACAGGCAGGCTTGTCTGGTTACAGTATATAAAGCTACCTTAAGAAAATTACAGGTGTTCTTTTTGATCCTATTAGTACCACGGTCAGGCAGCTAGACTATTTACATTTAGTACAGTGTGTCCTGCTCACAGTGTTCAGCTAGATCCGTTCCTGTTATCTTCCTACTGACAGGCAGGCTTGTCTGGTTACAGTATATAAAGCTACCTTAAGAAAATTACAGGTGTTCTTTTTGATCCTATTAGTACCACGGTCAGGCAGCTAGACTATTTACATTTAGTACAGTGTGTCCTGCTCACAGTGTTCAGCTAGATCCGTTCCTGTTATCTTCCTACTGACAGGCAGGCTTGTCTGGTTACAGTATATAAAGCTACCTTAAGAAAATTACAGGTGTTCTTTTTGATCCTATTAGTACCACGGTCAGGCAGCTAGACTATTTACATTCAGTGCAGTGCGTCCTGCTCACAGTGTTCAGCTAGATCCGTTCTTGCTATTTACATTCAGTGCAGTGCGTCCTGCTCACAGTGTTCAGCTACATCCGTTCCTGCTGTTTACATTCAGTGCAGTGCGTCCTGCTCACAGTGTTCAGCTAGATCCGTTCCTGCTATTTACATTCAGTGCAGTGCGTCCTGCTCACAGTGTTCAGCTAGATCCGTTCCTGCTATTTACATTCAGTGCAGTGCGTCCTGCTCACAGTGTTCAGCTAGATCCGTTCCTGCTATTTACATTCAGTGCAGTGCGTCCTGCTCACAGTGTTCAGCTAGATCCGTTCCTGCTATTTACATTCAGTGCAGTGCGTCCTGCTCACAGTGTTCAGCTAGATCCGTTCCTGGTATTTACATTTAGTGCAGTGCGTCCTGCTCACAGTGTTCAGCTACATCCGTTCCTGCTATTTACATTCAGTGCAGTGCGTCCTGCTCACAGTGTTCAGCTAGATCCGTTCCTGCTATTTACATTCAGTGCAGTGCGTCCTGCTCACAGTGTTCAGCTACATCCGTTCCTGCTGTTTACATTCAGTGCAGTGCGTCCTGCTCACAGTGTTCAGCTAGATCCGTTCCTGCTATTTACATTCAGTGCAGTGCGTCCTGCTCACAGTGTTCAGCTAGATCCGTTCCTGCTATTTACATTCAGTGCAGTGCGTCCTGCTCACAGTGTTCAGCTAGATCCGTTCCTGCTATTTACATTCAGTGCAGTGCGTCCTGCTCACAGTGTTCAGCTACATCCGTTCCTGCTGTTTACATTCAGTGCAGTGCGTCCTGCTCACAGTGTTCAGCTAGATCCGTTCCTGCTATTTACATTCAGTGCAGTGCGTCCTGCTCACAGTGTTCAGCTAGATCCGTTCCTGCTATTTACATTCAGTGCAGTGCGTCCTGCTCACAGTGTTCAGCTAGATCCGTTCCTGGTATTTACATTTAGTGCAGTGCGTCCTGCTCACAGTGTTCAGCTAGATCCGTTCCTGTTATTTACATTCAGTGCAGTGCGTCCTGCTCACAGTGTTCAGCTAGATCCGTTCCTGCTATATACATTTAGTGCAGTACGTCCTGCTCACAGTGTTCAGCTAGATCCGTTCCTGTTATCTTCCTACTGACAGGCAGGCTTGTCTGGTTACAGTATATAAAGCTACCTGAAGAAAATTACAGGTGTTCTTTTTGATCCTATTAGTACCACGGTCAGGCAGCTAGACTATTTACATTTAGTACAGTGTGTCCTGCTCACAGTGTTCAGCTAGATCCGTTCCTGTTATCTTCCTACTGACAGGCAGGCTTGTCTGGTTACAGTATATAAAGCTACCTTAAGAAAATTACAGGTGTTCTTTTTGATCCTATTAGTACCACGGTCAGGCAGCTAGACTATTTACATTCAGTGCAGTGCGTCCTGCTCACAGTGTTCAGCTAGATCCGTTCTTGCTATTTACATTCAGTGCAGTGCGTCCTGCTCACAGTGTTCAGCTAGATCCGTTCCTGGTATTTACATTTAGTGCAGTGCGTCCTGCTCACAGTGTTCAGCTAGATCCGTTCCTGCTATTTACATTCAGTGCAGTGCGTCCTGCTCACAGTGTTCAGCTAGATCCGTTCCTGCTATATACATTTAGTGCAGTACGTCCTGCTCACAGTGTTCAGCTAGATCCGTTCCTGTTATCTTCCTACTGACAGGCAGGCTTGTCTGGTTACAGTATATAAAGCTACCTTAAGAAAATTACAGGTGTTCTTTTTGATCCTATTAGTACCACGGTCAGGCAGCTAGACTATTTACATTTAGTACAGTGCGTCCTGCTCACAGTGTTCAGCTAGATCCGTTCGTGTTATCTTCCTACTGACAGGCAGGCTTGTCTGGTTACAGTATATAAAGCTACCTGAAGAAAATTACAGGTGTTCTATCCCAGCTTAGTGCAGCTACAGGCCATTAGTATGTCTGGAAGGCCAAGAAGGAGAGGCAGACAGTCACAAGCCAATAAGAGAGGGCAAGCAGGCTCTGTGTCTAGTGCTGGTCGTGGAGACGGTGCATCCTCATCAGCACGTGGCCATGGGACACGCTTGGCCTTTTTTTCGGCAGCTGGCCGTGTTGAGCCGCAACATGCGGAAGACTTGGTCGAGTGGATGACCAAGCCGTCCTCATCCTCCTCATCCTCTCTCACCCATGCCCAGGGTGCTTTGTCTGGCAAAGCAGCGGCCTCTTCCCTCAGCTCAATGTCATCAGTGACTCCTTCCCTAGCTCCACCATGTCCTCATGAGGATTCCCTCGAACTGTTTGACCACAGTGTTGGGTACATGCTCCAGGAGGATGCCCAGCGTTTGGAAGGCTCTGATGATGATACTGAGCTCAATGAAGGCAGTAACATGAGCACGGACAGAGGGGGTGCCCAAGAAGGACAGCAATCTGGCAGTCATGCTCCCCCTGCTGCAGCATACTGCCAGGTTTGCTCCAGTGATGAGGAGGGAGGGGATGATGAGGTCACTGACTCAACGTGGGTGCCTGATAGGAGAGAGGAGGAGGAGGAGGAGGAGGAGGAGGTGGCACATCACCAACTAGGCAGGATGCCCTCCAGGGGCCAGCCTAAGGGCAGCACATTGACTGCATCACACCCCAAAGCTCCACATGTGCAGGGCGCTGCAGTCTCTGCGCGTTATTCAAAAAGTTCTTTGGTGTGGGCCTTTTTTGAGACGAGTGCATCAGATCGCACCGCTGCTATTTGCAACATATGTCTCAAGCGTATCTCGCGTGGCCAAAACATCTCCCGCTTGGGTACCACATGCTTGACCAGACATATGTTGACCTGCCATGCAGTTCGTTGGCAAGCGTATCTAAAAGACCCACACCAAAGAACAAAGACGATCTCTCCTTGCTCCTCATCAGCTGAGATTTCCAACCCCACTAGACCTTCAGTCCTCTCTGAGACCTGCAGTGAGAGGAATGAAGGTGTAGAATTAGGTGTGTCACAGCCAAGTACTTGTGGGCAATCTGCTTTTGGTACACCGACGTCAGATTGTACCAGGCAAATTTCCCTGCCCCAGCTGCTGCACCGCCGAAAGAAGTTTGCTCCCAGCCATCCACATGCCCAGCGGTTGAATGCTAGCTTGGCAAAATTGCTAGCACTTCAACTGCTGCCTTTTCAGTTGGTAGACTCTGCCCCCTTCCGTGAGTTTGTGGAATGTGCGGTTCCTCAGTGGCAGGTACCCAAACGCCACTTTTTCTCACGGAAGGTGATTCCGGCTCTCTACCGGCATGTGGAAGGCAATGTCCATGCCTCGCTGGACAGGGCGGTCAGCGGTAAGGTGCATATTACCGCTGACTCATGGTCCAGCAGGCATGGACAGGGACGTTACTTAAGTTTCACGGTGCATTGGGTGACTCTGCTGGCATCTGGGAAGGATGCAGGACAAGGTGCAGTAGTGTTGGAGGTTGTTCCGCCACCACGCCTCCAAAATGCTGATTGTGACACACCTCTCTCCTCCACCCCCTCCTCTTCTTCTTCCTCCATGGCCTCTTCCTCGGAACCAGCGGTGCTCCGTAGGCGTTCAAGGGGCTACGCAAGTACGCAGGCCAAAAGATGCCATGCGGTGCTTGAGCTGGTGTGCTTGGGGGACAGGAGCCACACTGGGGCAGAGGTTCTGTCAGCTCTGCAGGGGCAGGTTCAGAGGTGGTTGACGCCACGCCAACTTAAGGCAGGAATGGTGGTTTGCGACAATGGCACCAACCTCCTCTCTGCCCTCCGACAGGGACAACTGACCCATGTGCCCTGTTTGGCTCACGTCCTTAACTTGGTGGTGCAGCGGTTCTTGGGCAGGTACCCGGGCTTACAGGATGTCCTGAGGCAGGCCAGGAAAGTCTCTGTGCATTTCCGCCGGTCATATAATGCCAGTGCTCGGCTGACGGACCTCCAAAAGGAGTTTAACCTGCCCAAGAACCGCCTAATCTGTGACATGCCCACCAGGTGGAACTCGACGTTGGCCATGCTGCAGCGGCTGCACACGCAGCAGAGGGCCATCAATGAGTACCTGTGCGACTATGGCACCAGGACAGGGTCAGGGGACCTTGGTTTTTTTTCCCCACGCCAGTGGGCCATGATCAGGGATGCATGCACTGTCCTGTCACCATTCGAGGAGGCCACGAGGATGGTGAGCACTGACAGTGCATGCATCAGTGACACTGTCCCCCTTGTCCACCTGTTGGAGCACACGCTGCGTGGAATAATGGACAGGGCACTTGAGGCAGAACAGAGGCAGGAAGAGGAGGACTTCCTTAGCTCTCAAGGCCCCCTTTATCCAGACAGTGTTCCTGCGTGCCCGCCGATCACACAGGAAGAGGACGAGGAGGAGGAGGAGGAGGAGGAGGAAGATTGTGTCAGTATGGAGGTGGAGCCTGGCACTCAGCATCAGCAGTCTTTAAGGGATCAGTCCCAAGGAACACATGGACTTGTACGTGGCTGGGAGGAGGTGGCTGCGGACGTTGTTGTCCTTAGTGACCCAGAGGACTCCGGACCGAATGCCTCAGCAAACCTACGCTGCATGGCCTCCCTGATCCTGCAAAGCCTGCGGAAGGATCCTCGTATTCGTGGTATCAAGGAGAAGGACCAATACTGGCTGGCAACCCTCCTTGATCCACGTTACAAGGGTAAGGTTGCGGACCTTATCTTGCCATCGCAGAGGGAGCAGAGGATGAAACATCTTCGGGAGGCCTTGCAGAAAGGTCTGTGCAACGCGTTCCCAGAGACTGGGAGGTTACAAACTCCTGTTTCTGGACAACGTGTTGCTGAGGCTTCGGTCAGTCAAAGAAGGAGCGGTGGAGAAGGTGGCCGTCTGACCGATGCGTTCAGACAATTTTTTGGTCCGCAGCCCCAAGGTATGATCGGTTCCAGCAACCATCGCCAGCGTCTGTTTTACATGGTGCAGGAATACCTAGGGGCAAGATCAGACTTGGACACCTTTCCCACCGAAAATCCTCTGGGTTACTGGGTCTTGAGGATGGATCACTGGCCAGAGCTTGCACAGTATGCAATTGAGCTACTGGCCTGTCCTGCATCCAGCGTTCTTTCGGAACGCACATTCAGTGCTGCTGGAGGCGTGGTAACCGATCACAGGGTGCGTCTGTCCACCGACTCGGTCGATCGGCTGACCTTCATAAAAATGAATCAGTCTTGGATCACCACCAGCTACCAAGCACCTGATGCAGATGTAACCGAATAATTTTTTTTGAAATCTCAGATCCCTTCAAAGACTGCCTATGCTGATGCTGAGTGACTATCCCTGAGTAATTATCCTCTTCCTCCTCAATCATCACGCTGATAGCTTGTAAGAACATTTTTGGTTCTGGGCGCCACCACCAGTGCCTAAGGCACAATTTTTCAGCCCCTGTTTAACAGGGGCGTGTAATTACAATTTTTGATGTAATACTTTGCAGCAGGGCTCGTTCCTGCATTCCAACTAGAGTGTCTGTGAGGGGTTGCAGTGTTGTGGCACCAGCACCAGTGCCTAAGACCCAATTTTTCAGCCCCTGTCTAACAGGGGCGTGTAATTACAATTTTTGATGCAATACTTTGCAGCAGGGCTTGTTCCTGCGTTTCAACTAGAGTGTCTGTGAGGGGTTGCAGTGTTGTGGCACCAGCACCAGTGCCTAAGGCCTAATTTTTCAGCTCCTGTTCAACAGGGGCATGTAATTACAATTCTTGATCTAATATTTCACAGCAGGGCCCTGTGAGGGCTTACAGTGTTTTGGCCACAGCAACACCTAAGGCCCAAATTTCTGCTGAGTATATAGGGCAGGACCCTACTTTCAAACATCTAACTTACAAACGACTCCTACTTGCAAACGGAAGGAGACAACAGGAAGTGAGATGAAATCTACCCCTAAGGAAGGGAAATTCTCTCCTGTAAGAGTTAATATGGGAAAACAATTTCTCCTTTCCACTGATGCTTTCCAATCCTTGTTCCACAAAAAAACCCAAATTTTCAAAAAACATTTTTCATTGGGACAAAAAAGTGAGGTGAAATCTTCTGAAGAGGAGGAAAGACGCAAAACAAATGTCACAGGGGTGATAACCCTTCCCTATGTTTTCCAAAAAGCTTAGAAAAGATTTTTTGGCTGGAGCTAAACACATTAAAAATTTTCAAAATTACAAACAGATTCTACTTAACAACAAACCTACAGTCCCTGTCTTGTTTGCACCGCCTGAATACTGCTGTTCAGAGTATATAGGGACCTTTCCTTATTTTAATTTGGGTGCGGGGTTCCCCTTAATATCCATACAAGACCCAAAGGGCCTGGTAATGGACTGGGGGGTACCCATGCCGTTTGTCTCACTGATTTTCATCCATATTGCCATGACCCGACATGACATTAAACCCGCAAGCAGTTTTAAATGAGATTTTTTCCTTTAAAAATGACATTTGGTGCAGGGACTGTTCTAAACATGGGAAACACGCGTCACTTTACAGGCATACTATAGACACCCCCCAGGTACGATATTTAAAGGAATATTTCACTTTTTTTTTTTACTTTAAGCATCATTAAAATCACTGCTCCCGAAAAAACGGCCGTTTTTAAAAGTTTTTTTTGCATTGATACATGTCCCCTGGGGTAGGACCCGGGTCCCCAAACCCTTTTTAGGACAATACCATGCAAATTAGCCTTTAAAATGAGCACTTTTGATTTCGAACGTTCGAGTCCCATAGACGTCAATGGGGTTCTAACGTTCGTGCGAACTTGCGGTCCGTTCGCGGGTTCTGGTGCGAACCGAACCGGGGGGTGTTCGGCTCATCCCTATATACCACTAAGGGAGGTGTATGCTGTGCGTGGGTGTTAGCGGTACTGGCGCTAATCTGACGCTGCTTGGGGCTGGTGCTTGCCAGTTCACCAAAATACTACCAAAAAAAATGTTAGCGATCGCAGGGATCAGGCCTGACTCTGCGAACGCTGCCGTTATGAATTTAGTGTTTTGTAAGTGTCAGTGATCGATCGATACTGCACTTGGGTGGGCTGGGCTGGGCTGGGCGGAGGGGCAAAATGCAGGTGCTAGCAGTTATCTGGGCTGATCCTGCTAACACTGCGTTTTTGGGAATCCTAAACTGCTGGGGATGCTAGTATAGATCTGATCGGATCAGATATTGATCCGTTCAGATACTATACCACTAAGGGAGGTGTATGGTGCATGCGTGGGTGTTAGCGGTACTGGCGCTAATCTGATGCTGCCTGGGGCGACGCATATCACCGCCGGGCGATCAGGGGGCTAAACCTTTATTCGGTAATAAACGGCGGGTGCCCTGACACTATAAAAAATAAACGAACTAACCAGCGTCAACCGTAACACTTATACGGTGATCAGTGGTGAAAGGGTTAACTAGGGGGCAATCAAAGGGTTAAAACATTTATTCGGTAGTATATGGGGTCCCTGTCGCTATAAAACGCTGACGGCGAACCTAAATATTTACCTCCCTAACTAGCGTCACCAGCGACAATAATACAGCGATCAGAAAAATGATCGCTTAGTGACAATGGTGACGGGGGTGATCAAGGGGTTAAAACTTTTTTAGGGGGGTTAGGGGGGTACCCTAGACCTAAAGGGGGCTAACAGTAACTGTCCTAACACTGTAACTGTCACAAACTGACACCAATACAGTAATCAGAAAAAAAAAAAAACCTGCTTGGTGTCAGTTTGTGACAGGGGGGGGTGATTGGGGGGTGATTGGGGGGGAGATCGGGGGGGGGGGGATCGGGGTGTTTTGTGTGCCTGGCATGTTCTACTGTGTGTGTAGTGTTGGTGCACTCACAGTGATGTCTTCTCTCCTCGGCGCTGGAACGGAAACTACCGAGCCGAGGAGAGATGACATCATTTCCTTTACTGCTGTTTAGCATACAGCAGCAAAGGAATGTTCCCATAGGCCGGCGGCGATCGCGAGGGGGGCCACGAACAGATGGCCTCCCCCTCACCTCCGATCGCCGGGGAACAAAAGAAGACCGCCTCGGACCCCCCACCCGCAGAAGGCAAATCATGTACATGTACGTGATTTTGCCTGTCCGTGCCACCTTGCCGATGTACATCGGCGTGAGGCGGGCGTCAAGTGGTTAATAATGCTTTGAGTGAAACAATAAAAGTTTAATATTCCTTTAAATTTCGTACCTGGGGGGTGTCTATAGTATGCCTGTAAAGGGGCGCATGTTTCCCATGTTTAGTACAGTCTGACAGCAAAATGACATTTCAAAGGAAAAAAGTCATTTAAAACTACTCGCTGCTATACTGAATCGCCGGTGTCTTGCCGAGAAAGTTCCCTCGGCGGATAAGGTCCCCCCTGTACTGCGCAAGTGCTGCGCTTGTGCAGTACCAACGACTAGCAGCCGCCGAAAATAGCCAAAGATGAAATCTTCAATCATCTGTACACGGCGCCTGCGCTCTGGGTCCATGCTGAAGCCCCACCAACCAAGTGGACCTAGAGGGGGAATAAAAAAGTGTAGAGCAAAGCGAGGCCGTGCCCGAAGTGCGGCGAGCGAAGTGAGCCCGCGGGGGACCCTCTTACAGGCGCCGTGTACAGCTGATTTCTTCTCTATTTCACTTCGGCTATTTCCGCCGGCTCCTACTGCACAGGCACTGCGCCTGCGCAGTAGAGGGGGGTCCTTATCCACCGAGAGGAACTTTCTCGGCAGAACACCGGCCCGACAATACACATAAAAGTTCATTGATAAAAACGGCATGGGAATTCCCCACAGGGGAACCCCGAACCAAAATTTAAAAAAAAATGATGTGGGGGTCCCCCTAAATTCCATACCAGGCCCTTCAGGTCTGGTATGAATATTAAGGGGAACCCCGGCCAAAATTAAAAAAAAAAAATTGGCGTGGGGTCCCCCTCAAAATCGATACCAGACCCTTCAGGTCAGGTATGGATTTTAAGGGGAACCCCGCGCCAAATTTTTTTAAAAAAATGGCGTGGGGTACCCCCAAAAATCCATACCAGACCCTTATCCGAGCACGCAACCTGGCAGGCTGCAGGAAAAGAGGGGGGGACGAAAGGGCCCCCCCCTCCTGAACCGTACCAGGCCACATGCCCTCAACATTGGGAGGGTGCTTTGGGGGTAGCCCCCCAAAGCACCTTGTCCCCATGTTGATGAGAACAAGGGCCTCATCCCCACAACCCTGGCTCGGTGGTTGTGGGTGTCTGCGGGCAGGGGGCTTATCGGAATCTGGAAGCCCCCTTTAACAAGGGGGCCCCCAGATGCCGGCCCTCCCCCCTGTGTGAAATGGTAAGGGGATACAAAAGTACCCCTACCATTTCACCAAAAAATGTCAATGTTAAAAATGACAAGAGAGAATTTTTGACAATTCCTTTATTTAAATGCTTCTTCTTTCTTCTATTTTCTATCTTCTTTCTTCTATCTTCCTTCGGTTTCTTCCTCCATCTTCTTGTTCTTCTTGTTCTGCTGGTTCTTCTTGTTCTTCTGGTTCTTCATCCAGTCTTCTCGTCCGGCATCTTCCTCAGCGGCGCCGTCTTCACTTCATCTTCTTTCCTCGGGCCGCTCCGCATCCACGATTGGATGGGAGGCTCCCGCTGTGTGACGCTTCTCTTCTGACAGTTCTTAAATAACAGAGGGCAGGTGACCCCGCCCCCCTCTGATGCAGGGCGGGTGTCCCCGCCCCCCTCTGACGCACGGGGACTTCCCTGTGGCATTCCCCCTGATGTCAGAGGGGGGCGGGGTCACCCGCCCTGCGTCAAAGGGGGGCGGGGTCACCCGCCCTCTGTTATTTAAGAACTGTCAGAAGAGGAGAAGCGTCACACAGCGGGAGCCTCCCATCCAATCGTGGATGCGGAGCGGCCCGAGAAAAGAAGATGAAGTGAAGACGGCGCCGCTGAGGAAGATGCCGGACGAGAAGACCGGATGAAGAACCAGAAGAACAAGAAGAACCAGAAGAACAAGAACCAGAAGAAGAAGAAGATGGAGGAAGAAACCGAAGGAAGATAGATGAAAGAGGATAGAAAATAGAAGAAAGAAGAAGCATTTAAATAAAGGAATTGTCAAAAACTGTCTCTTGTCATTTTTAACATTTTTGACTTTTTTTGGTGAAATGGTAGGGGTACTTTTGTATCCCCTTACCATTTCACACAGGGGGGAGGGCCGGGATCTGGGGGTCCCCTTGTTAAAGGGGGCTTCCAGATTCCGATAAGCCCCCCGCTCGCAGGCCCTTGTCCTCATCAACATGGGGACAAGGTGCTTTGGGGGGCTACCCCCAAAGCACCCTCCCAATGTTGAGGGCATGTGGCCTGGTACGGTTCAGGAGGGGGGGCGCTCTCTCGTCCCCCCCTCTTTTCCTGCGGCCTGCCAGGTTGCGTGCTCGGATAAGGGTCTGGTATGGATTTTTGGGGGTACCCCATGCCAATTTTTTTTTAATTTTGGCCAGGGTTCCCCTTAATATCCATACCAGACCTGAAGGGCCTGGTATGGAATTTAGGGGGACCCCCACGTCATTTTTTTTTAAATTTTGGTTCGGGGTTTATCAATGAACTTTTATGTGTATTGTTGAGCCGGCAATTCAGTATAGCCGCGAGTAGTTTTAAATAATTTTTTTCCTTTCAAATGTCATTTTACTGTCAGACTGTTCTAAACACGGGAAACGTGCGCCCCTTTACAGGCATACTATAGACACCCCCCAGGTACGAAATTTAAAGGAATATTACACTTTTATTGTTTCACTCAAAGCATTATTAAAATCACTGCTCCCGAAAAAACGGCCGTTTTAAAAAAAAAAATTGGCATTGAGCCATGTCCCCTGGGGCAGAACCCGGGTCTCCAAACACTTTTTATGGCAAAGAACTTGCATATAAGCCTTCAGTGAGCTGGATTTTGCAGGTTCGAGCCCCACTGACTTCCACTATTCCAGCATATGTGATCTGACAGGCATTATTGCCGCAATAGCGCTGCTTTCCATTTGCATTAGCGCTGACTTTCTGAGAGTTGAAGTCTTCCTGGCCTTTTTTGAGAGTTATTTTTTGGTACTGCAGGAGAATTTTTTGGCGCTATAGTAAATGACCCCCAATGTATTTATATATGCTCTTATTTTTTTAGATACACCTGTATGTATGTATGTATATATATATATATATATATATATATATATATATATATATATATATATATATATATGTATATATATATATATATATATATATATGTATATATACATACACAGTATCTCACAAAAGTGAGTACACCCCTCACATTTTTGTGAATATTTTATTATATCTTTTCATGTGACAACACTGAAGAAATGACACTCTGCTATAATGTAAGGTAGTGAGTGTACAGCTTGTATAACAATGTAAATTTGCTGTCCTCTCAAAATAACTCAACAGACAACCATTAATGTCTAAACCGCTGGCTACAAAAGTGAGTACAACCTCAAGTGAAAATGTCCAAATTGGGCCCAATTAGCCATTTTCCCTCACTGACTCATTAGTGTTACAAGGTCTCAGGTGTGAATGGGGAGCAGGTGTGTTAAATTTGGACAGCAAATTTACACTGTTATACAAGCTGTACACTCACTATTTTACATTGTAGCAAAGTGTAATTTCTTCAGTGTTGTCACCTGAAAAGATATATTAAAATATTTAGAAAAACGTGAGGGGTGTACTCTCATTTTGTGAGATACTGTGTGTGTGTATATATATATATCTATATATCTATATATATATATATATATATATATATATATATATATATATATATATATTATACAGACGCATGTGTGTTGTTTGAGCTTTGGGGTGCACATAGGCTACATACACACATGTAAATGTGGAGACACATAAATGAAGATAAATTACATATAAATGAAGATATGTGAATTAAAAGCATTTATGAACAAAATACTGCCATTACAGATATAAACCTCATTCAGTTACCAGAATACAATGCTTTTTTTCTGTAGTTGGGTATTTAACTGTATACTGTAATAGCTTAACAATGAAAATAACATCAGAATTTATTTTTTTATATACATTGAATAGCAAGTTTCCTAGCAAGGTTCTTTTGTTGCATTATACCTTTCTGAAAGTACTATTTACAAGCTAAGATGCTTATTGCGTATCACACTTTTTAATGTTACAGTCTCCTAAATACATCTTTTTAATACTGACTATGATGATGATATAGATTGATTTCTACTGCAATTGGAAGCCTACTCCAGTGTGAATGATTTAAGATATTAATACATGCTTCAAGTAGACATTTTATTGATTTTCCTAAGTATTTTTAAGAAAACACAGTAATAAATCTTTGCAGTAAATACATATGGGGATCTGAAGCAATTCTCAAGCTGTGGCAAACAATCTATTGTTGATCTTCAATTAATGAGAGGCCAATATATATTCCTTCTGAACCATGGGATGAAAGCTCACTTTGAAATGTGATTGCACTGTGGTACACCTGGGACAATATACATTGCAACTAGGAATTACTTCTATCATATCTCAATCCTAGGCTATGGATTTAAATTACTAGTACATTCACTTGCTTTAACCTAAGATGTAATGTAAGAAATTCTTCCATAAAAAAAAAAAATGAGATTGAAATGGAATTTTGCAGTTTGCTCTTGATCATTGAACGATGCAAAATCAAGCATTTGCCTTACTATCAGAGATGAGCTAATCAATTCATCAGCTTCACAATCAAGCTGATTTGCATCTAGAGAATATCTGACAATATGCTGCTGATCTGTTAGATCAGATCCTCAGTACTGTTTATAAATACAAAGAGAGAGAGAGAGTTTTTATCCTGAATAAGAGTAGCCTAACACATATAGATTTGTAGTATGTCCAAAGCTGAGGGGTGAGTAAGACTGTACCCCCTCCCCCATCCTGCTGAGATTGTATATCATTGAGTATCATGATAGTGCTTTATGAGTGGGTCAAACAAATCAAAAGGTTTGTTACTATGTTCCTGTTGAATGAATTAAATTGTATCTACACTAAAACTTTATCAAACGTATTAAACCATCGTCAGACTATCACTGTCTGTCCCAGCGACACAACAAGAAGTGAGAGAAAATTTCCAAAGATGAGAAGAATTCCCTCTTAGTCATCCCTTTATCTTATGCTGTGTGGACAACTCTCAACTTTTGGATTCCCCCTGAAATCCCACGAGAAAATCCACTAAGCCTGAACATAGTCTGTTGAATCACATTGTTTACTTCTATGCTGAAGTTTGTGTTTAAGAAGTACGAGTACAAGTGCAAGAATAGCTGGGCACTGCAATGGGAAACATATACCAGTGCAAACAAAAAGGAAAAAAGAATCAGCAGAGAGTTTTTTACTGGTCCTAAAGAGCAACATTGACTATATACAAAAACTAAGTTTGGGGGGGGGGCATGGCTGACAGCTAATGCAGATGGGCACTCTGTAGCTCTGCTCTCGCTTAGGGTGGCTCACCAGACAGCCTTAAAGATGCTTGGGGACCTGAACAAACCCACAAATACCACCACATAGTCCTGGCACCTTCAGGCATGTCAGCCAGGAAAAGAAAAGGCTCCTACAAGCTGGGGAAGATGACAGCTTTCTTCCCTCAGCCGTGGCACTTCAGCTTTCAAGATGGTGCCAGCGGCTTGCAGAGGCACACACATGGCCGCTCATCGGACCAAGGCTCAGCACGCAGCCATTCACCCCAGTGGATGCTTGCTTTAAGCGCTAGTAAGGGGACATGATCTGGATCTTCCTCTCCCTCCTCTAGCCCAGCCAAGGTGAAGCCTAAACTGCAGAGAGAAGACATGGCACAGGAGATGAATGTTACAGATGCCTCCCTGGAGAACATAAGGGAGTTACAAGACTCCATTTTGGAATTTCCCACAAAAGATCAACCAGTTATGGACACAACCCTGAAAGATATGCTAGTGTCACTTTGCACCACTATCCATGCTGATATTATGTCATTAGCACAGCAATTTAAATATGAGGTTGCTGAAGTTTCCCAGAGTGTATCACAAATTGAAAACAAAGATGGGTGAATTTGCATCCACCTTTAACGAGATGGTTGATTCCCATAACGAAAGGGATAAGAAATGCACTTGGTCAAGTCCAAATTGGCAGACCTGGAGGACAGATCCAGGAGCAACAACGTCAAAATCTGGGGTATTCCCAAATCAGAAAAATAGCCGGATTTAAAATTTTACTTCACTAAGAAACAAAGAGCCACAAAGCATGGAAGATCTCTCTTTCTTCGCAGACCTATCAGCATTCACCATGCAACAAAGACAGCAATTATTTATATAAATTATCCCTGCGCTACCTTGGAAAAAACAGCGGGGTATATGGACAGCTGCAAGCACAGAGTGGGATCAAACAAAGCCCATGAATAGTGCAAAACAAAAGGAGAGAGTGCTGCGCTGGTCCACTGTGATAAGATTGTGTAGCAACGTTTTAAAATTAAATTAACAAATAAAATTGGAATGGGGTGTGCAGGTGCTACGTTTGTGTGCACAGTATCCTGTATTTATAAACTGAATCTGAGTGAAAAAAATCCTATATCCTGTTTGGCCTATGAAAAGGGATGCGGCAGTGCAATGTGTGTAGGAAACTGATGCAACTAGTTCTCATACACACCAAGTATTAGTGTACCTTGTGCAAATAGACCCTTAAAGTGCTATCGTGCCTGTGCAATTCATAAAGTTAAAGAAAATTTTTCGAATAAAAGTGAAAAAAGGTATGCGGGTACTGTGTTTGTATGCACAGTATCCTGTGAGAACCGTATATAGATATATAACACAATTCCTTATGTCCAGTTCTAACCATATAGGGGCTGTAACAGCCCAGTAAGTGCCAAAAAAAACCTAAGGTGCTGTTGTATCTATGCAGCCCATAGAGATAAAAGAGTCATATTCATATAGTAGCAGTGATCAGGATAATAAATAAAATCAACATAACATGTGCAAACTTCACTCTGTGGACAATATAAGGTGCAAACTATGCAAAATCCGTGATTTGTAAAGAACCTTGTGCAGCCTATGTAAAATATATAAATAAATAATGTGCAAAACCTTATGAGTGTGACAAACAGGTGTATGATGTTTCTCTATGACACCCGAATAATTAGTAATATTCAAAATATATATTATAACGTGAAGTCCAAAACCAAGTCTTTAGAATATGATAACAATGCCAGTGCAAACTTTAAATGCAATGTTTTGTGATCTCTTTAGTAATCCAGTTGTGCAGCAAAAAAACCGGGTGGGGTGCCGAAAGAGAGAGGGTGTATCCTTTTCGTGTTCAAACACACACAGGTGAAAGGCACGGATACAGTTTTTGGATTGACGAGCTCGCCGCTCGTAGGATTTTTATGTGTGATGCATCTATTGCATGTGAGTACATGCTTTTAACTTTAATAAAAACAGCCATTGGTTAGAAATACTACACTATCTGGTACCCTTCTTATTCTCCCTTATGTTGACTCTGCTACTGTTGATGCTGGTACTGAGGGATTAAAACACAGGGACCACCGGCTCCGGTCCAGGGACCCCAAAGAGAGACCATCTCCTCCATATACCTTCTATGCGGTTGTCCCATTGCCGCAAGGTAAGGGGCCATCTTTCACCTGTGTGTGTTTGAACACGAAAAGGATACACCCTCTCTCTTTCGGCACCCCACCCGGTTTTTTTGCTGCACAACTGGATTACTAAAGAGATCACAAAACATTGCATTTAAAGTTTGCACTGGCATTGTTATCATATTCTAAAGACTTGGTTTTGGACTTCACGTTATAATATATATTTTGAATATTACTAATTATTCGGGTGTCATAGAGAAACATCATACACCTGTTTGTCACACTCATAAGGTTTTGCACATTATTTATTTATATATTTTACATAGGCTGCACAAGGTTCTTTACAAATCACGGATTTTGCATAGTTTGCACCTTATATTGTCCACAGAGTGAAGTTTGCACATGTTATGTTGATTTTATTTATTATCCTGATCACTGCTACTATATGAATATGACTCTTTTATCACTATGGGCTGCATAGATACAACAGCACCTTAGGTTTTTTTTGGCACTTACTGGGCTGTTACAGCCCCTATATGGTTAGAACTGGACATAAGGAATTGTGTTATATATCTATATACGGTTCTCACAGGATACTGTGCATACACACACAGTACCCGCATACCTTTTTTCACTTTTATTCGAAAAATTTTCTTTAACTTTATGAATTGCACAGGCACGATAGCACTTTAAGGGTCTATTTGCACAAGGTACACTAATACTTGGTGTGTATGAGAACTAGTTGCATCAGTTTCCTACACACATTGCACTGCCGCATCCCTTTTCATAGGCCAAACAGGATATAGGATTTTTTTCACTCAGATTCAGTTTATAAATACAGGATACTTTGCACACAAACGTAGCACCTGCACACCCCATTCCAATTTTATTTGTTAATTTAATTTTAAAACGTTGCTACACAATCTTATCACAGTGGACCAGCGCAGCACTCTCTCCTTTTGTTAAAGACAGCAATTAGCCTCTATTACTAAGCCTCTTTACAACCACTGAATACCATTTCACTGCAACATTGCTGATAAGGTGGGGGGATGCTACTTATACTGTCACGCCAGGGAAGGAAGGCCTGTGTCTCTTGAGGGAATGGAGGTTGTTGGATCCTCAGTTTTCAAGACACACCGCCTCTACTGGCTCCTCCACAGCTTCTAATGCAGGATCAGATGTGGATGCAGGGTGACCCTGTGCAAATTCTCATCTTTATGTTTCATACAGTTTTGGTGAGCCTCTGAAAATATGTTTGTTTACTTCTTGTTGACTCCAGTTTGTATAGCAGTAAATACTCTGCCTGGATTCCAGTGTGAATCATCAATTTTTACACAGCCCTGCACAAATCCTGTGGCTGGTTCAGACTAGCACTGTTCTACAATTTGGTTTTTCATGATTTTTTTTCCCCTTTTTTGTCTTGACTGCTCAGTGTACCTGGGATTACCTGTGGGTGCCCACCAACTAGAAACTCTGATTTCCAAAATCCACACACTTTGGGACAATTTCTCCAGTCTGAAAAAAAAAGTAATTGTCCTTTTTGTGTGCTAACACCACTTTGACTGACTTATGCAAGGGCTCCTACGAACATGACCTTCTAAATCTCATAATTTAATGTGAAGGGCCTAAACAGCCCGGCGAAATGCAGTATGACATGGTCTGAAGCTAACCGCTTAAAATGTGATATTCTCTGATTACAGGAGACACATTTTTCATCCTGCAAACCGCCATCTTTTACTCAGAGAATTTTTCCACACATTTTTTTCCCCAAAACTCCTAAGAAAAAAGGGGAGTAGTTATTGTGGTGAGGAACGTTATCTCATTTAAACAACATGAAGTGCTTTGTGATGACTTAGGCATATACATAGTACTAGTCTATGAGATTAATAACACCTTATATACTATAGTCATTGTATATTTTCCTAATGTGCAGCAAATTAGATTCCTTAAAAAAGTGTGGAAGAAGGTTATCTCCATACGTCAAGGTCATGTCATCCTATGTGGTGATTTTAATGCCATCCCAAACAAAGATCTGGATTGCACTGCTGCGCCCAATTCTAGCAGGTCCAGAGCTACGATTACCAACTTTATGACCACGTCAAACATGTTTGATGTATGGGGATGGCAACACTCCTATGAAAAACCTTTTACCTATTTCTCACCTGTTCACCATACATATTCAAGAATAGGGAGAAAGAAATGTGCATGGAATGCACGCAAGGGTCGCCGCTTAGGACTTTGAAGGCAAAATAGATTGAAGTATAAAGAGTAGATTAGATAAAATGCACAAAAGTGCCAATTTTATTGAATAATAGAAAAAATATAGAAATTCAAATATAGATACAATTAGCAATATACATCTTTGTTTAAAATGCACATATCAAGTTATACAAGATAGATATATGTCAACCCAGTGCTTACAACCCGCAGCCTATATCGTTAAAGGTCAAACGGATGAATTTACAGCACGTATCCTGACATGTTTCGGAAATTGGTATGTGTTATTCCTTCATAAAGGGATTTACAGTTGGATGATCAATCTTTATCTGTAATATAGATTTTAACATAGTAAAATAGCAACGTAATATATGAAGCTACTATAAAAAGATTTTTGATGTAATCAATATCTTAAAGTATTTGGGCGGTAAATTTGTACCAACTTAGAAATAGGTCGATACCAGTCCAAGTTGTGCAATATGGCCATACACATCTCTGTGTATTGGACGCTGTCCATAACCACGACATTGCCACCCTTGTCAGAGGGTTTAATGACAATGTTGTGGTTACAAGACAGTGCTTCCAGTGCAGTTCGCTGGTCTCGATTGAGATTGGCATGAGAGTTGGAAAAGTTTTTCATGTCTCTGATGTCGGTTGACACCAGTTTCAGGAAAGCTGATGCATTGGAATTAGAACTAGGTGAGGGATAAATGGTGGATTTCCTTTTGAGTGGGGGGTCCTAAAGATGTACCTGTGTTTGCAAAATAGGTGTAACATCAGTGATCACATCAGGACTTGCGGCGTCAGCAATAGTTGAGGGGCTCTCAGATTCGTTCGCTTCTAATAAGAAAATAAAGTCGTTCAGAGCTTGAATTTCTTGTTTAGTGGATCCAGATTCTGGGTTGGGTTTTTTTTGCATTGCTTTTGAGTAAGACCTTGCGAATGAATAGATGGATGTCCTTAATGGCGCCAAATCTGTCCAGACGAGTGTCTGGGCAGAAAGTGAGGCCACGGCCCAGGACAGCCATCTCATGTATATTAAGTTGATATGAGGATAAGTTGACTACATTTAACGTGATTGATGTTTGTTGGTCTTGTGAATTTTGTAAGGATGTATTTTTTCTTTCTTTTGATGGGTTTGTATACGACCCCTCATTTGATCTAAAAAAGTTCAGAGGGGCAAAGGTTGGGACTGTGGGGTGGCGGATGTATTAGATGATATATTTAGAGATGATCTGGAACAACTGGCCGGAGTGTGCATCTCTGACGTGTCACTATTGGTGTGATAGCGTAGATGAATCTCTTTATCTGCCTGTGGGGAGGAACTCTCTGCGTGTGAAGATTCGTCATGTGACTCATTACCTTGACGGCGACGTTTTGGTCGTCTCCGACCCTTAGTTTGAACCGGACGCTGTAAGGAAGAAGAAATAGATGAACGTACAGGGGGTTCATATGCATTAGTATATTTATTTTTGTATGGTACTTTAGAGGAATTGTTACTTTCATTAGATTGCCATTTATATGCCTTACTATCCTCAAAAGCCCTCCTGTCCCTTTGTAGTTTTTTTTATCCTTTTTAATTAGAATGTTTTTATTGAATTGTTCTAGATGGCATTTCAATTTGTCTTCTGACTCAGCAAAGGATGCATGAGGTCTTAGAGATGACAATTGATTTTGCAGTTTTTCCAATTTACCATCTATGCTGGTCATGCGTTTACGATACTCATCAATGCCTTATCAGAAGCACTCATAAGACACAAACACTTACTGGGCATCTGTCAGTTATGGAACTGCTGCCCAGGGGTCTGCGTCTTGTGTATACATGTGAAACATACAGGTAATTTGATTACTACTACAATTAATTTTTAATGGGATATAACATCCCCAAGTCCCTACATTTCAGCTTGACGATTTTTTCAGCTGTATCCGGGACTAATTTATATACTCTTTTTTTTCTCTACTATTTTCATTAAGTAGATTTCAATCAGGCGCCTCTTGTGAATGTGTATCAGCATTCGGCCCTACACTCAGGGCTGCCCACCTTGGGTTTCTGTGTACTTTCCAGCCAGCCTGTTCTAACTTCTGGTTTCTGCTTTGTTTTGTTATATCTCAATTTCTATGAACCTTTTATGTAAGTCTAACCGTCCAAATACTTTAAAAAGATTTTTGATGTAATCAATATCTTATAATAGTTTCATATATTACGTTGCTATTTTACTATGTTAAAATTTATATTACAGATAAAGATTGATCACCCAACTGTAAATCCCTTGATGAAGGAATAACACATACCAATTTCCAAAACATGTCGGGATATGTGCTGTAAATTCATCCGTTTGACCTTTAACAATATAGGCTGTGGGTTGTAAGCACTGGCTTGACATATCTATCTTGTATAACTTGATATGTGCATTTTAAACAAAGATGTATATTGCTAATTGTATCTGTATTTGTATTTCTATATTTTTTCTATAATTCAATAAATTTGGCACTTTTGTGCATTTTATCTAATCTACTTTTTATACTTCAATCTATTTTGCCTTCAAAGTCCTAAGGGGCGACCCTTGCGTGCATTCCATGCACATTTCTTTCTCCATATTTAATTAAGGATGTTGGCAGTATTCTATACATATTCAATGCTCGCTGTAATTTTTATATTCAAGAATAGAGCTATTCCTGGTAGATAAATTCCTACTTCAAAATGACAGAAAATCTGAAACACACACTATTATGTAGTCTGACCATGCCCCAATTCCTATTACCATGGGAGAAATCCGCGCTGAAAGGAGGGCAAAAAGGTGGTGCAATGATGTGTTCATCCTGTCCCACCTGTATATAAACCAGAGATCACTAAAGCTCTGACTGAATTCTTTAAAATCAATGCTCCTTCCTCGGTGGATCCTTTCATTTTATGAAAGTCCCACAAAGCTGTAATTAGGGGTATACTAATTCAGTTAAGTAGCAGACTGAGGAAACAACACGCTCGTTAACTCAGCGACTCAGAAACTGAGAAGATCCAAACCCTAGAGGCAGATAACAAATTGTCATCCTCCCCACAGCTTCGAGAGCGGTTATTTTCCGTGAGACAGGATTTATGATCATTACTGATACACCAGCACGATCATCATCTCAGAGCTAACACCTACAGCTATGGCAACAAAGTGGGCAAACTGTTAGCTCACCAATCCAAGAAAAACAGAAGATTGCATACAGTGCTGGGACAAGGTCACCCAGGACCCAGGGCAAAGATGGCAAACTGCGTCTCCCCCAGGGATTAGACTAATAGTGGTGTAAGGTCTGTAATGTTTATGACATACACTGAAGTAGAAACCTGGAGAGTTTAAAATTGGTGCACACATATGGGGCAGTGGTTGTCACTGGAAGGAAACATTTCTCAGCAGTTGTGGTATACCTGGGGAAAATTGTCCCTGCTTCTGTAGTGTCGCTAGAAGGAAAAAAATGTCAGTGTTGACGGTATCACTGGGAGGAAATTATGCTGCTACAGTATTGTTTTTGTGTCAATCTGAGGAGGACTGATTGGCATCTATGTCAGTGGGATTAGGGAGGGGAGGTGGACTCTGGGGGGTGCATGGAACTAAAGGGCTCTCAGGGGGCTCTGAGGGGGGAAGGGGGGTTAAAGGTCTCATTCAAACATGCGGCTATCATTGCTGGTGTTTGATAGGTGGTGAGGGGGCTATATGTTGCTAACATCTGTTTTATCCCTAAAATGCTGACCTATTGTGCCTCTATTGTGGGCAGTACATGCCATTTAAATTTTGCCATTTGTGCTGCCCTGACTGATAGCATCTCCTTGTTCGGGTGGGCAGTTGGGGCACTAAAACTGCAGTTCAATTTCCTATTTTAACAAAGAAAAGACATAAAGAGAGGAGAAAGAGTGCTGCTTACCCCCTAAAGATAAAACGAGAAGAGAGGAGTTTCCCCAGGGTGGGGTTTTTAGGCAGCAAAGTGAAAGGACTGAGTCAATGGTATGTAAAAAAGTGGATGTATTTATTTTTACAAAAATGGCATGACATGAAAGTTAAAAAATGAGCTCCAGTAGGAAGTACTTTCAAACTTATTAGACCAAACATACATTTACAGACCTAATTCCATAACAACATTAAACAAGAAATATCAGCAATATGGAAAGTGAGACTGATGTGTTTCAACCCATATACCAAGGGTCTTCTTCAGAGGGTCAATCTGTTAAAAGATACATGATATAGGTACACATGTAAAAATTACTAACGCACAATAAAATGAATATACGGTGCATACATGTGATATAGTTACCCAACAATGTATGTCCAGCAAGGAAAAAAGGCCTCCTACATGGAGATCCCTTTAAAAGCTACTTTTTCTCTTTCCCCAGGGGGGTCTTAAAGCACCTCCACTGCCACAGCAGCCAAACACGGGGCAGTAATCCAACGATGTGACTTACGAGAAGTCACACTGAAAATTGCCCCCTGCCAAGTCAGACAATCGGTCGGGGAGTGGGCCACACCTGCAGTAAAAATCCAGAGCTCGACTAAGAACACGCCCATAATATATAGGAGGGGTTAAAGAATTATTGCTCAAATAAATGATCAATTAGCCAACTAAGAGGCACATATCTCCATGCATACCATATATGCAAATAGAGGCCTCAGAATGTTCCACAAGTACATATATAAAAAAAATAAAAAAATAGGTAGAGTGGAAGAACTAATTGAGTGAGGTGGTTAATTGGAGGGTCAAGATAATAGTAAATGCCAGCTCAATCTATACTATTATGTGAAAATAATAATGGAGTATGTGTGATGAAAAAAGAGGAAAAAAAGAGATTGTGATTGAGAGAGAAAAGCTGAATGGGAGAGTGAATAGACATGCATAATAATGTGAAAGTGAAAGAAAATGCGTACGGTGTGCGCGGAGCCGCACATTGTGTGAGATGAGTGACACACACAAGTGTAAGCAATTGACAACAGCAAACAATATAACAAATGTTGTTGTATTTGTTTATATGTGATATATATGTTGGTAGTGCTAGACTGTGCATATTTGTACATTTTATCCATTCCAAATCCATTGGGATATTGTTATTTTATGAAGTTGGTAACTACAATAAAAGGTAAACGGAATCATGCTATGTGGAGTTTGTTTCCCATTTATCTGAGTACCTGTGGAGATGCTTTGTGGTTCTGATCCAACTCAAGATGTGGATAACGTATATCTAGGCATATTAAAGACTTAAATTATGCTTATATCTGGTGAGTGAGAACCCATAGGGGAGTGTGACACACGGTTTGGAGGATCTTTGTGTAAGGTGCACTACAACTATTCAGCATTAGGACCACAGCCTGTGTCTTTTGGACTTTTGTCATCACCATCTGTTATTCATACTTTCTCATGTGCTTATAATCATATGACAGCTGGTCATATTAGGAAATGACAATCACTGTGCTTTAGTATTTATTGGTACTTATAGAAGCACCTGTGGTTTTGATACTATCTGCTGATACACCAGGTTACTGTTTTGGTTTGGGAACTAAACCCATATAATATGTGTATAATTAACATATTCAGCTCAGGCCCAGTGCATGACCCACTCTGACTCCACCTCTGCTGGAATATTATTTTGGCTGATATTATTTTGGATATTATATTGGCTGATATTATTTTGGCTGAAGTTGAATCATCCATCCACATGAAGGCTAAAATGTATCTCATGGTTCCCTGAAGCCATTCCCCTCATGGGTCTTTGGCTTCCATGAGTACATTTTTGTAATGGTATATTCCTGTTCTCACATTTGTTATCCTTGTTTTTAGGATGTCTGCGTATTCCTCTATCTTGGGATTCGGCCTTTCTTCCCTTCCCTTTTACTTCCTTTTTGCGCATCCGCCTCTCTTCTGCCACCAGGGACTGCCTATGTTCTGGTTGCCATCACAGCTTCCTTTAAGGTAAGCCTCACACACCCTAAACCACATCTCATTGATTTCTCATAACACTCAGGGCCTGAACTCTCTGGTAAAGTGACATTAGGCCTTGCATTATTACCATTCAGCGGTGCTGAGGTGGTGCTTTTACAAGAGGTCCATGTCCCGCTATGCATTAACCTAGCTTCATTCATGGTCAATAACCTGAATTCTACTTAGCAAACGTACCCAACAAAACACAGGGGGTGGCGGTCCGTAATGGCTCTTCTTCTCACCACTCAATATAATCAAAGATGCTAATGGATGATATCTCCTGGTGGTGGGGAAAATTGATGGAGCTTAGGTATCTTTTGTCTCATTTTATGCTTCTACTGTGGACCAACTGTCTTTCTTTCAGACCCTATTTTGAACCCTATCCCTATCCATTTTGTTGGATCCATATTTTTGGGTGGTGATTCCAACATACACTATATTGTCAAAAGTATTGGGATGCTTGCCTTTACACGCACATGAACTTTAATAGCATCCCAGTCTTAGTCCATAGGGTTCAATATTGAGTTGGCCCACCCTTTGCAGCTATAACAACTTCAACTCTTCTGGCAAGGTTTAAGAGTGTGTCTATGGGAATGTTTGACCATTCCTCCACAAGCGCATTTGTGAGGTCAGGCACTAATGTTGGGCGAGAAGGCCTGGCTCCCAGTCTCTGCTCTAATTTATCCCAAAGGTGTTCTATTGGGTTGAGATCAGGATTCTGTGCAGGCCAGTCAGGTTCCTCCACCCCAATTAATTCATCCGTGTCTTTATGGACCTTGCTTTTTGTACTCGTCCAAATCATTTGGTGGAGGGGGGATTATGGCGTAGGGTTGTTTTTCAGGGGGTTGGGCTTGGCCCCTTAGTTCCATTGAAGGAAACTCTTAAGGCGTCAGCATGTCAAGACATTTTGGACAATTGCATGCTCCCAACTTTGTGGGAACAGTTTGGGGATGGCCCCTTTTCTGTTCCAACATGACTGCGCACCGGTGTCCAGATGGCAGTTCAGTCATAAGTTCCTTTCATTCCTACAGATTCTGTACAGAAATCCCTAAATACGGGTGAAGGGCTATGCCTCTGACCCCCTGCCCATCACCTGACAGGGCTGCCCCCTCTCTCCAATTCTTTTTATCATTGCAATGGAAGCCCTAGTCACAGCTATCTGTTCGCATCCAGATATCCTTGGAGTGGAGAGTGGAGAGAAACAGCATTAATGCATGTTTTTCGTCTACGACTTTCTTCTTTTTCTTACACTTCCCACCCATCGCTCATGAATCTCTTAGCTCGCTTCCAGAATGTATCAGGTATAGAGAACAATTGGGCAAAAACAGAAGCTCTCAATAATAATCTGAATGAGAATGCCCTACAAAGCCTAAAACAACACTATAATTTAGCTTGGCAACCAAAATCGCTACCATATCTGGGGATTAAATTGACCTCTACTGCAGCATCTCTTGAACAGCCAATTATTCGACTTTGTTCCCAAAACTATTGAAGGTGTAATCAGCCATGGGTCATTTATCCTAGTAAGATAGCTGCAATCAAGATCATTCTCTTACCTAGAATGTTTGTATTATTTTGCCTAGATTATTGCTTAAAGGCCATAGATGACCTCTGCCCATCGATCTCTTGATGTGGATCTCTTCTAGACTATGGTGAGTGTTTCTTTGTCCTACACTCCTTGCAATTGTGAGACTTAACATGGAAACCAGTCTCAGATTTGTGTAATGTCTCACTAATGATATTACAATTCCATTAATTTTGAAAACAGATATCAAGTACAAATACATTTTTAATACTGCGAGTAAATTAGCCCATATGTTGGCTTTGGAAAAAGATTTGGGATGGGATTGATGGATGGATTAATGGATTAGGGATGTATCGATGAGGTAGACTGGAGGGACTGGTCAGTCAGGGCGTATAAAGGAGTTATGAATGTTTCGCTGGTGGAGGCGAGTACCCAGAATCTTCCCTCACATGTCCCCCCCATGTTTCCACATATTTCCTGTATTCACAAATATAAATAGGGCAGTGACTCTTCCCAATAAGGACACAGACAGCAAAGGGTACAACCCTTCTCCACTATATATATATATATATATATATATATATATATATATATATATATATATATATACATATTTATATATAACTTTTGTTTTGAGCCTTAATAGGCACATGGTAATTTCTGCTTGGGACTTTTTCCCGCAACTGAAGAATACTTGCAATTTATAAACCTTTTTCTTAATTGAATGCAATGTTTGTGCTACCCTTTCTCTAAGTTTTGGCCTATGCATATTTGCTACTGCATGATACTATTGTCGTTCTCCTTTGTCTGTTTGTAGCACATTCTGCCTGCGTAGCAGAATACTGTATGTTGCTTTAATTGGCCAACACTGTTGTGTCTGTTATGGTCTTTAACCTTTTCATGGAAATCTTCAATAAAAATATATTGAAACAGATTAATAAATACCGTATATACTCGAGTATAAGTCGTTCCGAGTATAAGTCGAGACCCTAATTTACCACAAAAAAAAATGGGAAAAACTTATTGACCCGAGTATAAGACGAGGGTGAGAAATGCACAGCTACTGTAAGTGGAAAAGAGGGTCAACAATGCCCATTTGCAGCATCACTGTGCCCATTTGCATGCCTTACTGTGCCCATTTGCAGCCATAGGTCCCATGAACTTCAAACTTGGTAGTTAAGGGTTCCTAGATGCCCCCTAGCTGCAGCCAAAATTTGGGGTCTCTGAACCCAAAGGGTCCCGAAATGACATTGCTGCAGATGGACACAGTTGACCGAATTTGGGGCCCCATATCTCGGGGCCACTTAGTGCTAAGAACCCCAAATTTGGTGTGCAAACCCAGTGGAACTAGCCCCATAAAATTTTCAAAGCTAGGGTTTCTAGCACCAAGTGGCCCCGAGATACAGGGCCCCAAAATCAGTTCAGAAAATGTCAAGCACTTTTATGCAGCAGAGAATGACATTTTCTGAACCGGGTTTGTGGCCCTGTATCTCAGGGCCACGTGGTGCTAGGAACCCCAGCTTTGGATATGTTATGGTACCAGTTCCACTGAGCTTGCACTCCATATTTGGGGTTCCTAGCACCAAGTGGCCCTGAGATACGGGGCCCCAAATTCGGTTCGGAAAATGAAATTTTTTGCTGCAGAGAAGTGCTTGACTCGAGTATAAGTCGAGGGGAGCACTTTCAGCACAAAAAAATGTGCTGAAAAATCCGACTTATACTCGAGTATATACGGTAGTAAATTTATGTTTTTACGAGAAAAACGTGAGTTTATTTTTTTTTTTCACATGAGCCCGCAAAGCATTGCACCCGCCATCAATTGATCGCAGGTGCAATGCCAGGCTTCTGAAAACACTTCATCCAGCTCTCTACTCACACTCTCGTAGGGGCTTTCATTTGGAGAACTAGTGGAAGTTTCAATAGACTATGTGTGTGCTGATTACTGCACTTGTATTCCATTGAGAACAACAAGTCTGTCTGCTGCAGTGGAAGACAGGATTTGTAGTTCATTTGTTCACAGATTTCTGTGAATGAATGATGTAGCTGTGTGGGTGAAGTCTTACACAGCTACACCAGTTTCAGAAAGGACAGCTGGAACAGGGGAGACTCTGTCTTAAAGAACTTGACCAAATAGGGGCAATTTTTTGCCCATTCGCTAAAATGCGGACAAGCAGGATTTGGGTCAATCCCTAATTCAACCTGAATCCACAGCTCATTCAAAAATACCCCAATAATGACAAAGACAGCAAAGGTATACAGGATAGATAGATAGATAGATAGATAGATAGATAGATAGATAGATAGATAGATAGATAGATAGATAGATAGATAGATAGATAGATAGATAGATAGATAGATAGATAATCTATCTATCTATCTATCTATCTATCTATCTATCTATCTATCTATCTATCTATCTATCTATCTATCTATCTATCTATCTATCTATCTATCTATCTATCTATCTATCTATCTCCTCCCTTCGGAGACTGGGCCATAGGGCAGTATTCTTACATGATAACGACCCCAAACACACCTGTAAGAGTGTGGAGGTCTAAAAAGAGAAGGTAGGAGAGAGACACTGCTCCCTCAAAGATAATTGGAGGTATAGATGTCTGTTACTAAGGTAAGCATGCATACAATAAGAAGAAAGTATTACATTTTATTACATAATATCAGATAAAAATCACATAGTCATCATAACATTTTGACCATGCATTGATACTTGATACTTAATACAAGAAACAAGATGCTTGGACATGCAGAGGACCCGACATGCAGATTCCTGATTCTTCAAGGCATTTAAATTTTAAACAATGATAAGATAATTCATAGCAGAATAACATTAACTGCACATGCTCACCTAACTTGAAGCTTTAAATGCTTTTTTGGATGGTTGTGGCATCACTCTGTGCAAGCGTGAGCCATCATTAGAATACCACCCACAGCAGCTTCCTGGTGGAAGTCAGATCCACCAGGGTTGGTCAGTGGAGGAATATTTATAACTCATTACTTTGTAAAAGTGGCTAAAGTTCCCATAGTAAATTATATTAAGCAGTAATACCATAGTGACATAGTGACATCCATTATCCATTTTATATATATATAGAGAGAGAGAGAGAGAGAGAGAGAGAGAGAGAGAGAGAGAGAGAGAGAGAGAGAGAGAGAGAGAGAGAGAGAGAGAGAGAGAGAGAGAGAGAGAGAGAGAGAGAGATCTATATATAAATATATACATATATACATATATATCTCTATCTATATATATAATTTATGTTCTTTTACGGATATATTTTGTTTTTCTTTTCTATTATTATACAGTGGATAAGTTATGCAGTTGTAAGGGTTATACGCCTATTGCTGCCGTCTAGGGGTTAAAATACATTTAAGTTAATCTTTACAGATGTTAAGTTAATTGAATAATACTCAATGCATGTGTTGGCAGTCGGAGATAGATTAATTAAACCGGTCATTGACTACATCTATTCAGTTCATAAAAATGTGTTAGCTCATAGTTTCCCTAGAGCACATTTGCATGGCTCATATGTTATTCCTATAGAGGGGGCATATTATAAAGCACAATATGTTTAACAAATAGTTCTATTGTTGCCGCCAACACCCTCAAATGCTCCTACAACTTATAACCCACCAAACATAGTGACCCTTACCTGTCACAAATTTGAAGTTCAAAGCCGTGACACATCAAAGTCCCGATCGGTCTGTTAGTGTCTGGCAGTACACTGGGCTGAATATCAGTCAGATGCGTGTGTTGGCATGCAAGCTGTCACTGCCATCTTAAATGTACACAATCCCACCGGAAGTGTTGGGTCAAACTTGACCCATGACATCACTTCTGGTGCGGGGGCCCCTGGAGACGCACATACGCACCAGGACCGACTACATGGTCATCAGTGCGCAGGCGCCCTAGATCACACACGTGGAAATAGCGTGTGAAGGGAATGAGGAGGGGGCAAGTGTCCCTCCTCACCACCAGGGGTGCCCGAATAGCTCCAATAATGAACCACCAGCCGTAGGAGGTTAGACAGCCGATCCAAAGCACTGAATGCCGCCAACATCCAGTCATAACATCCACATACTTCAACATAGATGAGTAGAGATCTCATGTGTACAATGTTTCTATAATATAAATATGTAAACATAGAACAGCTTATAGAGAACACACATATAAAGATTTATTTATTTCAGTGCCGTCAATTTACGCAGCGCTTTACATATACATTGTACATTCACATCAGATGTGTCCTTCTTTATGTCAAAAGTACAGAGAGCCACCTAAAAATAGTTCAAAATAAATAAAACATTGCTAACAAATCAATGATGAAGAAAAAGAAAAAGAATGACGAAGAAAAAAGAAAACTAATTGGATAGCTAAAATAGATGAATACATGAATTGGAATATAATGAGAGCAAACAAAATCATAATAATTGTATACAGCTGTATGAAACAAAAATAAATAAATAAATAAATAAACATTAATAAAGAGAAAAAATCAAAATGCGTCCAATCATACGCCCTAAAAACAGTAGTCAAGCAGTGGTACCCAATATCGAACATGTTTAATAATATCACATTTAAAGTTAAATGGAGGGGTAAATAATTGTACAGAATCATTTATCGTTATTATGTAGAATTGTAGATATTGGAAATAATATATGAGGGTATTAAAGGGTGAATATAGGGCTTGTCATTACAAAAAGGGTTTAAACGATAGGGCTATGTTTAGCCCCAGTGGGTAAGTGGCTCTTTGATTAAAAATCCACCTGGCCTCTTGCTGGAGGATCTTCTTGTCGAAGTCTCCTCCCCTTTCAGGTTCAGGGATAACCTCTAATGCAAATAAAGATATGTATGTTGGATCGTAACTATGGTTTAGTCCCACATGTTTGCATATTGGGGTGTATAATAACCCAGCATCTAAATAGTAGATATGGTCCTGTATGCACTTGGCAAATGGGCGTTTAGTCTTCCAAATATAAAATGCGCTACATAGGCAGGTCACTAGGTAGACTATACCAATAGTACGACAATCCGCATATATTTTGGATCTATGATAACCTCCTCTCGGTAGGGGACATCCCCCCCGATCCATGGACATTGGTCGCATTTACCACATTTGTGTGTCCTTTCCACCCGTCACACCAAGAAGGAAGATGGAAGTCTCTAACATTCACCAGCTCCATGATGTCTTCATGGAGGAGTGGAAGAGGACTCCAGTGGCAACCTGTGAAGCTCTGGTGAACTCCATGCCCAAGAAGGTTAAGGCAGTGCTGGCAAATAATGGTAGCCACACAAAATATTAACACTTTTGTCCCAATTTGGACATTTTCACTTAGGAGTGCACTTAATTTTGTTGCCAGCGGTTTAGACATTAATTACTGTGTGTTGAGATATTTTGAGGGGACAGCAAATTTACACTGTTATACAAGCTGTACACTCAATACTTTACATTGTAGCAAAGTGTCATTTCTTCAGTGTTGTGACATGAAAATATATAATAAAATATTTGCAAAAATGTGAGGGGTGTGAGGGAATACTGTGTGTGTGTGTGTGTGTGTATATATATATATATATATATATATATATATATTGTCATATGTGAGCTTGGGACCACCGGCAGTCAAAGTGACAGTCTTCTTTGAACTTCTAAACAATCCAGTTAACTAAAACAGCTTACTTGCAGCAAAATCAACACAAAGCAGTCCATAACTCTGGTTCCAATGGCAAAAACAAGGCAATGGCACACCACCACCATACCATGCCTGAGGTTTTGTGGTTTCCTGTCTGCTTCAGGGGACCCAAAGAGGAGACTTTCACAGTTCAGCAACCATGGTTCAATCCCAAGCTTAGTTCACCCTTTTCATTCAGCTCCCTCCCCCACAGCCAGGTGCTGGCAGTTTCCTCTTCCTTTTCTGGACTTTGAAGCATCCAGGTTAACCTTCTCAGAAGTCTTTGTAATGAGGGTTTGTAGATCCTTCCCAGCCAAGACTCTTCAAACCTCCAAAATTCCGGATTCCTAATGAGGACTTGAAGAGGCAGTTTGGACTGAATTTTTTAGCTAAGGTGTTCTATATGGTTGTTCCTGTAGAAAAATCAGTAGAGCACATCAACTATTTAGTGCTACAAAGCAAGAAGAAGAGATCCCACCCCCACTCCATTTGGCAAAAAAAAGTTTTATTTGAACAACTCAATCTTTCCACACTCTAGAAATGCCCTCCATGTCCTCCTCTTCCATTCTATGCAGTAGAGAACACTGTCCACTGCTGAAACTGAAGAGGAAGAAGGACCCAATTAATTATGTGAGCACAGAAAGGACACCTGAATTAGGCTGCTTTCACCCTGAGGCTCTTTACAGGTGCTATAGCACTAAAAATAGCACCTGCATAGCACTTGTAAAGTTCCTCTCACTCCAGTGTGAAAGACTGAGTGCTTTCACCCTGGAGCGGTGCTTTGGCAGGATGCTAAAAAAATTCCTACAAGCCGCCTCTTTGAGGCACTGTAGGAGCGGTGTATACACCACTCCTACAGCACCCTGCCCATTGAAATCAATGGGCAGCACCACTGAAGTGCCAGCAAAGCGCTGCTGCAACAGCACTTTGCGGGTGCTTTTAACCCCCGCTAGTGGCTGAAAAGGGCCGCAAAAACGACTGTAAAGTGCTGCTAAAAATAGCGGTGCTTTACCGCAGACACCCCCAAAGCCCCAGTGTGAAAGTAGCCTTAAGTAATGTATGCTTTACAATTTTTATAATCCGATGTAGAGAAGGGTGGAAAGGGAGGGGCAGTAGAGGGTGTTAAGTTGGGCTTGTAAATCACACAGCAGCTCTAGCAGAAGTACAATATATGTAGGAACTACATCTTCTCTTAAGCACGAAGGGCTGCATAATGGAACTGCAAGAGGGAATAAGTAGCATGTGAACAGAAGTTATTGGGGACTTCATCCAACATATGATTATGTTTAGCAGACGCCCATTTACAAAATTAAATATTGAGTTTTGGAAAAACAGTACATCATACTCTTTATGATGTCATCATACTCTTAGTTGCAATTCTGTCAACTATTGGAATGAAAACTAGCATGCTTCTGTATGGCAAACACAGTCTTTTGTATTCAAGAAGGCTGAACTGCATTTTCCTTTATATTACAAATTAATTAAGGTTTTTTGTCATTAGGAATCTTACAGAGAAATATAGCAAAGTAAATGCTATAACAGATAGGTTACCTTGTGGGATGACAAAATACATACTTTCTATATTTAGAATTCTACATGAGATACTTTTGTAGCCTTCAAGTCAAAGAAATGAAAAATGTTTCTAGCTGGCTGTATAGGTGGCCCATGTGGCTTGGATTGTATTTAGAATAAAGCATTTTCTAAGTTGTGGTTAGAGCTGCAGGCATTTCTCTATATTTTGTCAGCTTTTCTAAAGCTTTATTGTTTGAAAGTTTTCTAAGGTGTCTGCTTATAAAAAGGTCAAGCACTTAACCAGTAAATTAAAGGATGCTACGTGTAATCATTATAGATTTATGCAAGTTTCAAAGTATATTTAAAAAAAAAAAAGAAAAATTGTTATATAATTGGCACAAGATTGCTAATGTATTCCAGTAAAATGTTTATTAACAATGGCAAACAATCCTTTTCTTTGTGTTCATGTAATCCTGTTGGTATGTAATATAATTATCAAGGGAAAACGTTTTCAGCTCTAAAGAATGCTTTGCACTGAGGTGACTGACAGACAGCAACAATTACAATGAAACATCATGGATCAAAGAATACTTTGTTGAACTTCCAGTGTACTTGGTGTTTTGTAGTGTATTACAAGAACCCATACTATCATTTACAATAAATGAGGCCCCTGTAGACCCTCCTGTATACTTTCTGGAAAAGTAATATGTCATTTTTAATGATTCCACTGGTAAAAGAACAATCAGTTTGGTCAGTAATTGGGTTTTCATTTCAAAAGTTCTATCATAACCCAATAATGTTGAGCAGCTCCTATTAAAATAATTACTACAGTCACATTTTTTTACATATTCATGTTCACAAAAGATACATACTTTTTAATACATACTATAGACTTACTTTAAAAAAAGATGTTCTTCCATCATATGCACCCAGTATTTTCTCAAATATGTCATATGTATTTATAGTCTTTCAGTTGAAAGTCTTACATTTTAATAAAATACAAAAGAACACAAGAAAAAAGAAAAACAATATAATTGGAAAAGTCATTAAAATGTAAAATCTTTTGAAAATATACTCCTACCCATTTTTATATATAGATATTGATTAAAAAAAAGCTTAATTGCTTGCTAAAAGATACACAACCTTGTTCGATTTGGATTTTGTTGCTGAATGTAACCATGTAGAAGAAGTTTTTATTGTGCACTAAAAATATGTGTAGTATTCAGTCCCACCTATCCTTCTTCAGGTATAGAAGCTGTAAATCAAAGATTCTTTTGGTATACCTCAACCAATTGGTAGGGGACTAAATATGCTACCTCCGGACAATAGTGATGGGCACCCCATAAGGAGGTGAAGTGAAAATTGAGCTATAAAATATTCCCCTTTTTAAAATATTTTTTTGGGTTTTTTATCCCTGCTAAAGTAGATATGTTGCATGGACCTAGCCATACAAGATATTAGCTCTGATCTGTCAGTGGCTGCTATGAGTAGTGCCCACTGACCAGACTGTATCATATTCTCTCTAGTTCCTTTATCATTTTAAAAGTCTCATTGGCTCAGCTTAGTTTCTTGGCAGCCAGGCAAAGAAAAAAGATGAGCATAAGAACAAAGAAAAGACATGTATGTGCCTGGGTTGGGAATTATATGCTTATGGGTTTTTATTGCCTTAAATTACAGTAGGGAGACCCTCAACATGCCACATCCACACAATATCTATACCAAAACCAATTGGAACAAAAATCTTCCCAAAAGAAGGGTGGATTTTATAGGCACAGCAGGAGGCATCATATGTAAAATCATAAAGTTTAGTACAAAACAGACTAAAGATATATTAAACATGATAGCAAAAACACCCCAGAACATAATTAAATGTAAGACAAAGTATGCTACCCAACCCGGGGTTGGAGCAGAATGGGGACACTGAATTATTTAAATAAATCCATATATCTTGTTCAAATATTTATTAGATCAGTTTCCACAGACTTTCCATACTCAAATGTAAATGTTTTTCGCAAAGAATATTGCTTCTTCAGGACTGGTTGGGTGAGTGTTGCACTAGAGTATGAAATAACATCATATACTGTAAATATATCTACCATGGAAAAATACAAATTACAATTAACATAATATGATGACAATGGATGCTTGCCTTGTCAAGCACGGTGTATATTTACGATGGATAGACAGTTTCTATCATGTTAAGACTTGGAATGAACAGACAGTGTGATCAAAATCTGGGTTCAGATCAATCTTTGGCTGTTTAGGCTTTCAGATGAATATCTGAGCTGTATACTTGGATTAAGGGTCTGCCAGCCATTTAAACCATATTTTCTTTTGTAGATTTTGGTACTTTAAAATGACTGCTCCCAGCAGAATTTAACTTTTTAAATTTTTTGCACTGGTACATGCTATTTTTTTTAAACCCTTTGCCTATTAGCCCAGAAAATTGGCATTTTTGATTTGACAAATTCATCTTTTATTGATTTCAGTGGGTTTTAGATTCTGAATCCGTACTCCTTTAAAGTTGACCAAACACTGCTTAAACGAAACCCGGGGCATTTTGGTTAATTCCTAGTTGCTGAATTGTGTTAGATGAATCCCAGTCATAAATTTGATGCCTTGCACACCAATGTAATTCACTTCATCATACTTACTCATGTATCTTTCTACAGCCTATGCTGTACACTGAATTAGTGATAACAATAGTGAGTGGATGATGCTGATAAGGCAAAGGTTCCAGTAAAGGCTACCAATCTGATGCAGACTTTAGTAATCAATATGCACAGTAGTTGGGAAGGATGTTAATCAAAAATTATAACAGTAATAAGTATGTCTTTACTAATAAATGTGTTGTGTGTACACTTGCTATCTAGCTGCCATTTCACTTTAAAGACCCAATGTCAGCCCCACCGTCACATCAGTTCACCCTTACTATCTGCTGGACATCATTTAAAGTGGAAACCAGAATTGAAGGAATTAATACCTTATAAGTGAGTGTAAAGTCTTTATGTCCTTTGTCTCTCCTTGTGCAACTTCTTGCAGCCACATGCATAGATGTCACCTTCCACCTCAAAATTTGGAAGCTCTGGCATGCATGTGTGAAATAGAGGGGCAGAGCTTTAGATACAGATTGGTCAATGGAATATTTAACACTATGGGGTTGATTTACTAAATGCAAATATACTGTTCATTTTGCAAGGGAATTTTCTCTTAGCTTAGTGAATGTGGTAAAAATTCACTTAGCAAAGATTATCCAATCATTTCAAAGGAAAATAAAAAGGGTAATTATATTTTGCATAAGATTGAATAATGAAGTCAAAAGAGCCTTGTCTCATCTACTAAGCTAAAATAAAGTTCCCTGGCAAAGTTAACAGTTTGTTGTTTGAAAATCAACCCCCATTTCTGGTTCCGGCGCCACATGTAGACAGAACATGAGACGGCGGCTCCAGCAGGGACACTGACATTAGCCAGGCGCTGTCTTCCAGGCACAGCCTCTCGGGTCTTCTCCAGCCTCCCGCACACTCCCCGAGCACCAACGCATGGAGCAGTACCTGATAGCAGGTGGCTCCATATCCCCACAAGCCGCGGCTGCAGACACCCAGCCCCCCAGCTCTTAGCAACCCAAGATGACCGACTGCGCAGCCATGAGTGTACAGGCCATCCCACTCCAGCCAGCTCCTGCTGCCTCTGACTTCCTTGAGGATCAGTACGGGAGAATAGCTCAGGGAGTGGCAGCCTTGCTCTCCCCCACCATCACAGCAGCCATGGACAGGGCTGTAATTGCAGGCATAGACAAACTGAGAAGTGAGAGCAGGAAGACAGATTATCAGAGGCAGAGCATTGCATCTCTGACCTGGAAGAAGAGGCTCAGCGCACACAAGCTGCCGCCCTTCAGACCTCCCAAACCCAGCACTATATCCTGAAAAAAACTTGATGATTTAGAAAATCGATCGTGCCGAAACAATTTGCGCATCATTGGTCTCCCTGAGTCCTTCAATTCTGACTCCCTATCAGAACTCTGCACTAGACGTATCCCATTGGCTCCTGGGATCACTAACCCATGCATAGTAGAAAGAGCACACCGTGTAGGAGCTCCCTCAAATGACAGGTGCTCCCCGTGCCCAGTTATTGTCCGCGATCTCAATTATTTGGACAGAGTAGCCATACTGAAATCCTTCCGCAATGCCAATCTATTCCAACTAGAGGGGCATAAGCTCTTGATCTCTGCTGATTACTCTTTAGGAAGTATCTCGCAAAAGAAAGATGTTTTAACCCATCTGTCCAGCCCTCCACCTCAAAGGAGTTAAATTCACTTTGGCCTACCCGGCTATCCTACGGCTCACAGACCAGTCAGGGGAAACCAAGTCCTTTTCACATCCAGAGGAAGCTGCCTCCTACCTCCTACCTCAAATCGCATCTGCATATTACTCAGGAGTTAACCCCCATGGAAACCAGTCGCTACCATGAGGGTTCTCAGGATCAACACAGCCTCCGCAAGAATCCACCTAAAAGATTTTGTTATTCTGACAACCTTGGATTGACCAAACACCACTGACCCCCTCCCAGGAACTGTGAGCCAGGTCACTTCAGCTTTTCTGCTCCAGCAGAGCGCATGTTTCCAAAGGGTCACAAGTGAAATTTTATTTTATGTAGAGTTGTAATGCTGCCTAACCTTTGTAATGTTTTTCTGCTACCTGCTGGTTTACCCATTTTATTTTGTTTTGTTACAGCCTTTTGGAGAGCACGACTTGATCAGTCTGCACTTCCCTGACTCAGAGGACCCATTCAGTCCAGTCTGCATCTCAGTCATAAATGCCTGTTAGACTTGCTTCAGCACATTGATTACGGTCCCCTCTTCCCCTGTCCGGTAATGCTGTCACTAGTTATGCGAGATACAGGGGGAGAAAGTGAATTTCTGGGCTTCATACTTACTGTGAGTTTATTTGGTTTTCTGTTCTATTTTATCACAAGACAATATCCCATCCTTGTCCCTTTCTATACCCTTATTAGGGACCCTCCTCACCCCCTTCCTCCCTACAAAACACCTTCAAATTGTTAGTTTAAACAAAATACCTACCACAGCAGATCAGACCACCCACAGCACTTGTTAGCCCCCCTTTCTGCATTACCATGAGAATCACCTCCTGGAACGTCAAGGGATTATGATCTCCCCATAAACTAATGGCGGTTCTCAGGCTTCTAAAAAAACTAAAAGCAGACATTGCCTTTCTACAGGAAATGCATCTTCCTATTAAAGACTTCCAGTGCATGTGTAAACTTTGAGTAGGGAAAATGTATGGCTCGTCCTCGACCAAAGGCGAGCCAGGGGTTTTGACTCTCATCCACAAAATAATAAAATCAGATAGTATGTGGTGCTGCTCTACCCTCCCGTACCAAACTGCAGAAAACAAAATCACCACTGTTGTATCAATCAGTATACGTACAATCCTCCTACTACAGATACAGGTGGCAGTACACCTTACAACCACTCAAAAAAATCCAAGAAGAACTCAGGTTTCTATCTCAATAATAATAGTAAGAAACTTCCTTAATAATGAGTGCACCGTGCTACAATCTTAAAATCGTCCCAGTAAATACCCTGCGTAACAAATAAATATGCATAAATTATTTAAAGTGGCTAGTGCAAAGTGCAATCCCTGATGCGATAACCAAACCACATAATGATGAGTGACACTGTGTACCAAATGATCAAAAGTGACATAATATGTGACTGTAAATACAGCCCAAAAAGGTTACTAAAGTGCAAAAAATGCATACAAGTGCAAAAGATAATTAAACTTCTTTGTGCTATAACATAAAGAGTGTATACTCGTCTTCTCTAAAATATAACAATTAAAGTAACCCAATGTGCAAAAATATTCAAAAATGGTAAACTGCAACTAAGGATGCGGAAAAAAACTGTGCAACAACATAAAATACTATTAAGCAAAAAGTGACATTTGTGCAGTAATATCATACACGCATCCCTTCAGTGTGAGATGCAATCAAACACCCAACATCCAAGATAAAATAATGTAGTCCAAAAAAGTGACAATAGTGCAATACAATCCACACCAATGCTATTGTCATGCAAAATGTGACTTCTGGTGTCCACACAAAAAAGTCTATTTAAGAAGTGCAGATAGCAGTGACTTGTGTTGTTCTTCAACTTTACTTCTGGTGCATACACCAATTGTTCCCCCCAGCCTCTCACCTCCAGTAGCGGCCCCCAATGGGCCGAGTCAAGCAGATGGATAATGCTATGGTAGAGGGGATGGGTTTCCTGCAGAAATTCACCTTCCCTGAGGGATGTCCATGAATCTGGCTCTCCGTCTCACCTCCCGCCACTCACAGCAGTCCCAGAATAGTAGTCAGGAAGAAAGGAATAGCTCCCATAGTGTAGTAGTTAAAACTCAGATTTATTGAAACAAACATAGTAACTTACATTAAGGTAAAAAACGAGCAGTAAAAAACAGTGTTAGGCTTCCCGGTTTGGCCGTCCCCGGGAAGCGTCGGCATCTGGCTCCTTCTACCCTGACACGTTGCGTCACACCACGTGACTTTCTCAAAGGGATGAGGAGTCCGGTGCCTACTAGCCAGTTTAAATAGATGCCGCTGTCATAGCAACGACTTATACAAACATTAGAAACGATCCTCCGTGCATAATAGATACGCTTGGTGGAAGGTATAGGCAATTCATTAATACAAGCTTCTTCTTACATGATCGGTAAACCTTATTTCCTCTCTGTGAGTAAAACTATAAAAAGGAATGAAAATAAACAAACGAAAATAAATAATCTAATGTCCAATTAACATCTATGTTTCCTGCAGCTAATACACCACCTACGCCATCTGGTGGTGACTGAAATAACTCCCATAATAATATAAAATACCCAGGGAGAAAAGCAGAAAAAGGAGGAAAGAAAGAAGGGGGAAAAATTATATCTAATTTGGAACAACACTGGTCCACTTCCCAGGAACTAGTGATGCTAATAATATGCTCATATGCTCAATCACAGGCACATTAAAAATTAAGAACCAAGTTATTCATGTAAACAAGATCTTTCAAAAAAACTCTCCTCTAGGCTAATTAAAGTGGAACTTACTTCACTCAATAATTAAAATATATATATAAAATCACAATAATACCTAACATAAGGTACCATAGTGGGAAATGTTGAATCGAGGCAGAGGGCACAATCTACCTATTAATATCTGGTATGGAAATTGCAATGTATATGGTATAAGAAGTATATAAAAAAATGTGTTAATTAAAATCTGGGTACAAATAAATATGTATAATATATTACCATTAAAAATTAGAGATAAAACAATTTAAATCAAATTCCACGTTATGTCCTTAAGGCGATAAAGTTCGTAATTCGTGGATCCATCTGGACTCTGCCTGGCTAATTCTAATAATTTTATTATCGCCCCTCCAGTGGGGTTTGTACTTTTCTATTCCACATACTCTGTGATGAAGGGTCACTATTATGGTACTCTGCATAGTGTTTAGATTAGACTATGCTTATCAAAGCTCTTTTTAATATTACGTACATGCTCTTTTAGTCTCATCCACAATGCCCTCTTGGTTCTGCCGACAAATTGGATACGGCAGGGACACTCCAAAAGGTAGACAACTCCTTCACTCCTGCATGAGATAAAATCCTCTACCTCATAATTTTGTGCCGAGGTTGTAAGGTGTACTACCACACACTTGTATTTGTAGTAGGAGGATTGTACGTATACTGATTGATACAACAGTGGTGATTTTGTTTTCTGCAGTTTGGTACGGGAGGGTAGAGCAGCGCCACATACTATCTGATTTAATTATTTATCCTCTGGCAGCTTTTTATCTGGTACCATCTTTTAATGCTTAGGTTGTTTATTTTATATATGAGGTTGTGGTTTTGCGCATTAGTCCTTGTATTCTTGTTCTCATCCACAAAAACTTCCCTTGTGAGATAGTATCCACAGTAAATGATATGGAGGACGTCTTCTAGTGCTAGGAGGCGACTTCAAATCAGTCATGGAGCCACAAGAGGTAAAGTCCAAAAGCAAATCCCCAACCCTGCCCTCCCCCAAACTACCCCCCCACTGCATCTTCTTTTACTACAACCCTACATTTCATAGACCCATAGCGTTTAGCGTACCCCAAGGGCAAAGAATTCACCTTTTACTCACCCCATCACACCCTAACAAAGATTGACTACTTATTGGTTAACGCTGCCGTCTTACAACTTACTTCCGACACTGTTATCCATGGGATCTCTATCTCAGACCATGCTCCCATTTCAGCACAAATTAGAGACCTTGGCCCGGCGTCCCCAACAAAATCGTGGTGTTTCCCACAATATTTGGCTCCCAATACCAATCTCCAAAAAGTACTACAAGAGACCTGGTTGGAATAAGAACTGACAAACGTAGCAAACGTAGCACATACAATCTGTATTGGGACACTGGTAAGGCTGTTCTGCGAGGCAGGATTTTAGCCTTTGCAACCTCATACAAAAGGAAAGTCCTTAAACGATACAAAGAGGCCAGTGACTGATTGAGACACTCCCAAAGCTAGCTTTCTCAGAAAAATACCCTGGAACCTTGCAAATTATGGCAGGAAGCCAAGGCTGACTTCGATCTGTGGGCGGAAGCCCAAGAACGAATCCACCAGTCACTTTCCGATTTACAATACCACAAATATGATAACAAGTCTGGGAAATTACTTTTGACTTTGCAAGGGCACTCGCACCCCTACCCATATACCAGAGCTGAAAGATACCCATGGAAATGTCACCTCTTCAGCTCACAATATCAGCCAAATCTTAGAACAGTTCTACACCAAACTTTATAGCCCGGACCCCACTGATGTGACCACAGCCCATGCCTTTCGAGACCAAATCCCCTTAGCACAAAATGACCCTGCACTGACCGATCTTAACTCTCCTATAACCTAACAATAGATACACAAGACAATCTCTGCATTAGCAAACGGGAAGGCCCCAGGCCCAGACGGGTACACGCAGGAATAATACAAAATGATAGCACATACCTTGGTTCCCACTCTAGCTTCGGTATATCAAAGGATCAAAGGAATGGGAAGAATACCTACCTTCTAGATACCAAGCACACATAAAATTGATTGCCAAAAAGGTAAAGACCCGACAGAGCCTGGCTCCTATAGGCCAATCTCCCTACTAAACTAAGACTCCAAAATTCTATCCAAAAATTATGGCCAACAGACTTGCTAAAATCATGCCCACCCTCATACATCCCGCTCAGTCAAGCTTCACCCAAGGCCGTTCCACGGCTTCAAACATTCGGAAAGTTCTCACGGTTCTTGAATATTCAAAAACACATTCCAGTAGTGACATAGCTATTATCTCCCTCGATGCTAAAAAAACCTTTGACAGCGTCAGATTTTCCTGGTTGTCTCTGGTTTTACAATACTTTGGCTTCTCAGTCCCTTTCAAACACCTAATCTTCACAATGTATGCTTCTTCCACTGCAAATGTAGTAGGTGCAGGTCTTATGTCATGAGAGGGTTTACCCATTGGTGGCGCTATCGGTCTCTTGGATCGCAGTACCAGTGTCCATCAGCAGGTGTCTTCCAACACCTAGGACCTGCAGTAAGAGGTCTCTCCTGCTGGTGGCACTGTTGCATCCTTGGGCCATAGTCCCGGTGTCAACCAGCGGGTGCACTCTGGCAGTGTGGAGCAAACAGCACACACTGCGCTCAGCTGTGACATGAGGTCAATTACCACAGCCTTATAAATACCCGGCAAGCCCTCATAGGCTTGCCTTGGTATCTCTCTCCCTGCATTCTGACCTTGCTGCCTGTTATTTTGACCTTGAGCCTGCATCTGCCTTGTCCTGACCTGATCTGATCCAATCCCTATCCTGAGCCCTTCCTGGTCCTGTCCCTTCTGTTCCTGGTTACCTTGGATCCCTGCCCTGAACCCCATCCATCCATCCTCTCCCTGTCCTGTTCGGTTTCCCGTCCTTACCCATCTGCTGACTTCCCTGTGTATGACCTTGGCTTGGCTTTGTTTACGATTACGGTATCTCCATTTACTTGTATATATTGTTGTTTGTAGTGGGTTGTTGTGTTGGTTTTGCACTGTTTATATTCCTTTACTTATCACTTGTTTAATAAACACCATTATTTCACTTACATGTGTTTCTGGTCTCCTCTGTGCAGTCCACACAGTCTGGTCAATTAGATTCTCTGACATCTTATTTCCAACCTGGTCAAGCTTTATAAGGGCACTAGACAGGGATGCCCCCTCTCACCACTCCTATTTAACCAGGCCCTAGATCCGCTCTCTCATTACCTCCTTTCCCATCCCTTACTTCATGGAATATGCATAAGCCAACATGACCTTCGTATAGCACTATTTGCAGATGATATCCTCTTTTTCACATCTGATCCCACCTTGATATGACAACTATCCAAGACATTTTCACAAGGTTTAGAGAGTATTCTGGTTTACGTATTAACTTCTCCAAGAGTGAAATTCTTCCCCTTTTCCATTCTAGCACCCCCCCCCCTTGGTTTAAGGCTGGGTTCACACCAGTCTGGTGCGAATTCCAGCTAAATTTTCTCTGCGAAGAGAAAAAGCAGCTGTTCAGCGGTGCCTCTCCGTTCTACCTGTGGAACAGCTGAGCAGAGAGAGGGGGGAGGGGGGGGTGTAGTGAGGAGAAGGAGAGAATGCCTGTTCACAACAGAATGCATCTGTGAATCAGTTGCATTCCCATAGAAGATAATGTTCTTGTAATTCGCGCCGCACTGCCCAGAAAACACACACTTTTTTGAGCAATGCGCAGTGTGAATGCAGCGCACATATGTGAACTAGGGATGAGCTTTGAGTTCGAGTCGAACCCATGTTCAACTCGAACATCGCCTGTTCGATTGTTCATCGAATTGCGAACATTATTGCTGGCTGATGATTAACCAAGCATGCACTATGACCCACATGCTTGGCCAATCACAGTGCTGTCTGTACAGAGAGCTGTAATTGGCCAAAGCCAGGGTGAATTTGGCCAATTATGGCTCAGGGGGTTTAGTACACGCCCCACACTATATAAGACCACCTGCGTGGCGGCCTTGTGTAGTGTGTTGCGGTGGAGAGAGATAGACAGAGAGACAGTGTCCTTTGATTTAAGTTAGAGAGTAGGCCGGCGAGTCAGTTAGCTGCACTTAGTGTATTGTGTGTATATATATATATGCATCCTAGGTGTTGTGTGTGTGTGTGTGTGTGTGTGTGTGTGTGTATATATATATATATATATATATATATATATATATATATATATACTGTATTCAGTTTAGCTAGATCCATTAAGAAGAAAATTGCTGGTGTTCTTCTGATCCTATTATTACCACAGGCAGGCAGCTGCAGTATTTACAGTTAGTGTACTGTGTCCTCTGCACAGTGCGCACCTAAAGCTACCTGAAGACAATTGCTGGTGTTCTTCTGATCCTATTAGTACCACAGGCAGGCAGCTGCTGTATTTACAGTTAGTGTACTGTGTCCTCTGCACAGTGTGCACCTAAAGCTACCTGAAGACAATTGCTGTTGTTTTGATCCTATTAATGCCACAGGCAGGCAGCCTCAGTATTTACAGTTAGTGTACTGTGTCCTCTGCACAGTGTACACCTAAAGCTACCTGAAGACAATTGCTGTTGTTCTGATCCTATTAATACCACAGGCAGGCAGTTGATTCTGCTAGCTGCAGTATAATCAGTATATATTTACATCCCAGCTTTGTGCAGCTACAGCTCACTACAGGCCATTAGTATGTCTGGAAGGCCAACAAGGAGAGGCAGACAGTCACAAGCCAATAAAAGAGGGCAAGCAGACTCTGTGTCTAGAGGCGACAATGCTGGTCATGGACACGGTGCATCCTCATCGGCACGTGGCTATGGGACACGCTTGTCCTTTTTTTCAGCAGCTGGCCATGTTGAGCCACAACATACTGAAGACATGGTAGAGTGGATGACCAAGCCATCCTCATCCTCCTCATCCTCTCTCACCCAGGCTCAGGGTACTTTGTCTGGCAAAGCAGCTGCCAACGCGGCCTCTTCCCTCGGCTCAATGGCATCAGTTACTCCTTCCCTAGCCCCACCATGTCCTCCTGAGGAGTCTCCCGAACTGTTTGATCACAGTGTTGGGTACATGCTCCAGGAGGATGCCCAGCGTTTTGAAGGCTCCGATGATGGTACCCAGCTAGAGGAAGGCAGTAACGTGAGCCCAGAGAGAAGGGGTGCCTAAGAAGGACAGCAATCTTCCAGTCATGTTCCCCCAGCTGCAGCATACTGCCAGCTTTGCTCCAGTGATGAGGAGGGAGGGGATGATGAGGAAGTCACTCACTCCACGCGGTGCCTGATAGGAGAGAGGTGGAGGAGGCACATTTCCAATGAGGCAGGATGCCCTCCAGGGGCCAGCATAAGGGCAGCACACCACCTGCATCACACCGCAGAGCTCCGCATGTGAAAGGCACTGCTGTCTCTGCGCATTATTCCAAAAGCTATTTGGTGTGAGCCTTTTTGAGACGAGTGCATCAGATCACACCGCTGCTATTTGCAACATATATCTTAAGCGTATCTCGCGTGGGAAAAACATCACCCGCTTGGGCACCACATACTTGACCATACATATGTCGACCTGCCATGCAGTTCCTTGGCATGCGTACCTAAAAGACCCACACCAAAGAACAAACGGACCTCTCCTTGCTCCTCATCAGCTGAGATCTCCAACCCCACTATACCTTCAGTCCTCTCTGAAACCTGCACTGAGAGGAATGAAGGTGTAAAATTAGGTGTGTCACAGCCAAGTACTTGCGGGCAATCTGCTATCGGTACACCGACTTCAGATTTTACCAGGCAAATTTCCCTGCCCCAGCTGCTGCACCGCCGAAAGATGTTCGCTCCCAGCCATCCACATGCCCAGTGGTTGAATGCTAGCTTGGCTAAATTGCTAACACTTCAACTGCTGCCTTTTCAGTCTCTGCCCCCTTCTGTGAGTTTGTGGAATGTGCGGTTCCTCAGTGGCAGGTTCCCAAACGCCACTTTTTCCCATGGAAGGCAATTCCGGCTCTCTACCGGCATGTGGAAAGCAATGTCTTGGCCTCGCTGGACAGGGCGGTCAGTGGTAAGGTGCATATTACCGCTGACTCATGGTCCAGCAGGCATGGACAGGGACGTTACCTATCTTTCACTGCGCACTGGGTGACTGTTCTGGCAGCTGGCAAGGATGCAGGACAGGATGCAGTGGTGTTAAAAGTTGTTCAGCCACCACGCCTCCAAAATTCTACTAGTGGTGATTTTACCACACCTCTCTCCTCCACCCCCTCCTATTCTTCTTCCTCCATGGCCTCTTTCTGTGCTGATTTGTCCTCAGAACCAGTGGTGCTCCGTAGGCGTTCAAGGGGCTACGCAAGCATGCAGGCAAAAAGATGCCATGTGGTGCTTGAGCTGGCATGCTTGGGGAAAGGAGCCACACTGGGGCCGAGATTCTGTCAGCTCTGCAGGGACAGGTTCAGAGGTGTTTGACGCCACGCCAGCTTAAGCCAGGAATGGTGGTTTGTGACAATGGCCCCAACCTCCTCTTTGATCTCCGACAGGGACAACTGACCCATGTGCCCTGCTTGGCTCACGTCCTTAACTTGGTGGTGCAGCGGTTCTTGGGCAAGTGGTAAAAAAGAAGGAGTAGTATGGCGCTGCCCTTATGGAGACAAAATTTTTTTTTTTTCTTTCTTTGTAGTGAATGTATTGCCTAGTATCCTTATAGAATTGCTTCTAAAACCTGTATATGTTCAAAAATTGAATAAAACTGACTGGTGGTGAATATTTCTATTCAAAATGAAAATACAACTGGTGCTCCAATTGTTCAACAAAGGTGCATTGTGCCCTTTAAGTTAAGTAATAAAGTAGTTGTGGATATAGATGTAATATCATCTAGGTGGAAAGTGTTAAAAAAAAAAGAAAAGAAAAGGAAAACAGGAATAGTATGGCGCTGCCCTTATGGAGACAAAAAAAAAAAACCTCTCTTTAAAATGACTTTATAATTCCTAAAGTGTGTGTGCCAAAAATGAATAAATATGTGACTGGTGCCAAGTCCTTACTGTTAAAGGTACAATTGCAACATAAGGTGCTTCAATTTTTCAACAAAAGTGCATAGTGCAGCATCACTAAAGTGACCAGTGTTAAATCATACAAATCCATACAACATTGTGCAAAATATCCATCATAAATAGTGACTCTTGTGCTGTGACCAGTATTGGTTGGATAGGATTCCGTTTATGAAAAAAACAAGTTCTTTTTGGAGTATTTTGTAGTGTTCAATCTTTGAGGGTCAAATATCTGTAGGAAAGCTTCTTATCCAGGTGCTGGTTTCTTTAATTAGTGCCTTGTCTGCATGCTCTGACAATGCTTGCACTCACCGGATTCTCCTTTCCCCTGCAGGGGTATGCGCGGTCACAGTGTCTGCCACTGTGCAGCAATCAAGGATATCCCCCAAACTTTACTTGCGTATTGTGGTGTAGTAATTACATGTAAAGGAAAGAAGGTATGCCCATCGCGTAAAACCATAGGAGAACTTTTATTAAAACTTAATAGACAAATGTACTCACATTTCAAATGAACAAATCAAGCATGCCAAAAGTTAGCGAATTCCCTTTGTTAGAGGTGCTGCAAGACGTTCGTAACCCGCCCTACGCACGTTTCGTCGTCAGACTTCTACTGGGGCGTTCATCTTGCTGTACCTCCTGAGTTTAAATAGTGTGGCCAGTAATAAGTGCAATTGGATCGGCGGCCATTCTTGCTAGGATTTTGAAGACCGAAGCCTAATAGGACTGTGCATTAGGTTGTTAGCAGCCATTTTCTTGTGGATATTACAGACCGAAGCCTAGTAGAACTATCCATTGAGTCCTTATGGTGGCCATTTTCTTGGGGATTTTGTAGACCGAAACCCGGGTAGCGCGCCTGCGCTTTACTGTTAGTGGGGGAACGTCGAGTCAGAGCTGTCAGCAAAGAACGTCACCCTTGACGCCCGGCCGCATTCTTTCTTCCCCCACTTCATATTGAAATCTAAGCCGACTTCCGGGTCGGTGACACCCCCAAGCCACTGCTAATCGTTTTTTGGAAAAAAGTATATGCACATACTGGTCCCACTATTATTCTATGTTCTAAGGTTTAAACATACATGTAAAAAATTAGATATTATAAACATATTAAAAATTTAAAAATATAAAAATAAATATAAAATAAATTAAAATATGAAAGTACACATATGTGAATCTTATATATATATATTTATATACCTACATATAACCTGGAGAGGTTGTCCTATATGTGTGTTTTAAAACTAAGATTAAAAGCAGGGAGGGAAGAGGGTGTGTGTATTACCCATAGTCTATGTATAGTTGGGGGCTTTAAAATCCATTCTGTATATGTGCCCCTAAGTGACCTTATATTGAATTAGAGTGGGGATTGGGGAGTTTCTTAGGAGGTTAAAGTGCATGTTTCAGGTCTCATGGACAGTGAGAAATAGACAATCCAAGGAACAAGAAATAAAAATAATTGATTGTTAAAAAAATTCTTTGGTTGCTAAGAAATTTTTTCTAGAAGTTTGTGAGAAAACAGTTTAGATCCACGTCTATGTTCATTCCTGCCGGTTGGAGGGTGTCCATCAGGAAAATCCATTTGGTCTCATTTTGTGAGAATTTGATTTTTTTATTCTCACCTCTCCAATGTCCTTTAATTTTATCGATCCCATAGAATACCATACATGACGGGTCCTTATTGTGATAATCCTTAAAATGTCTTGAGACGCTGTGTTTAGGATATCCGTTTTTGATGTTTGTTACGTGTTCCCTGATTCTAACGTGTAGCTGTCTTGTCGTCCGACCCACGTATTGTATATGGCACGGACATTCCAGTACATAGGTCACATGAGTACTGTTGCAGGTTATGAGCTCTTTTATGTTATATTCTTTGCCATTAGTTGCTGATCTGAATGTTGTTATTTTCCTATTAGTTTTTTTGCTGCTTTTACACGGTAGGCATTTTCCACACTTGAAAAAACCTTTCAGGTTTTTTATTATTTTAATCTGTTTTGGTGGGTCCAGAGCGTTATGCACCAATTTATTTCTGAGTGGAGGGGCTTTTCTGTAGATGAAACTGGGCTCTGGTAATATGGAGTTCAGAATTTTATCTGATTGTAAAATGGACCAGTGTTTCTTGATTATGGACTCTGTGATTTTATATTGTCTATTGTAGCCCGTTAAGAAGGCCATGCCTATGTTTTTGTCCTTTTTCTTGATGTTACCGGCTGGTTTTCCTTCTATTAGTGTATTTCTGTCCATTTTTTTCACCTTTTCCTTCAGGTTTATTAGCTCCCTTTTGTTATAGCCTTTTTCAACAAACCTCTTAATTATGATATCTGCTTGTTCTTCATAATCGTTTGCATTGCTACAGTTTCTGTGTATCCACATTAGTTGTCCCTTTGGAATGTTTCCTATCCATTGTGGATGATGACAGCTGCTGGTTGGGATGTACCCATTCCTGTCAGTACTTTTAAAGAAGGTCCTTGTATTCAGGTTTCCATTTTCTTTGTAAATCTGTAAATCTGTAAATCTAGGTAGTTAATGCTTTGTTTGTTCCAGCTACCGGAAAAGGAAATTCCATATGCATTGCAGTTGATTTCATCGAAAAAGGCTTGTAGTTCTCCCTCGGTACCCCTCCACACAATGACTATGTCGTCTATATATCGACGGTATAGTTTCAGGTTTTTTCTCCTTATGCTGAAAACTTGTTCTTCCTCCCATCTGTTGAGAAAAATATTTGCTACGCTCGGGGCATATTTTTCCCCCATGGCTACTCCCTTGGTTTGGGTGTAGTAGTCCCCTTTATGCCAAAAATAATTATGGCTCATGGCCATTTTTAAGCCTTCCGTGATATATTTAATTTGCTCTCCTTTTAGATCAGTTTGCTTGTGCAGAGCATGCCCCCAATCTTGAGAATAATGATTCTATGCCACTAATTATTGGCCTCTTTCCTTTACATGTAATTACTACACCACAATACGCAAGTAAAGTTTGGGGGATATCCTTGATTGCTGCACAGTGGCAGACACTGTGACCGCGCATACTCCTGCAGGGGAAAGGAGAATCCGGTGAGTGCAAGCATTGTCAGAGCATGCAGACAAGGCACTAATTAAAGAAACCAGCACCTGGATAAGAAGCTTTCCTACAGATATTTGACCCTCAAAGATTGAACACTACAAAATACTCCAAAAAGAACTTTTTTTATAAACGGAACTTTTCCTATCCAACCAATACTGGTCACAGCACAAGAGTCACTATTTATGATGGATATTTTGCACAATGTTGTATGGATTTGTATGATTTAACACTGGTCACTTTAGTGATGCTGCACTATGCACTTTTGTTGAATAATTGAAGCACCTTATGTTGCAATTGTACCTTTAACAGTAAGGACTTGGCACCAGTCACATATTTATTCATTTTTGGCACACACACTTTAGGAATTATAAAGTCATTTTAAAGACAGGTTTTTTTTTGTCTCCATAAGGGCAGCGCCATACTATTCCTGTTTTCCTTTCCTTTTTTTTTTTTTTTAACACTTTCCACCTAGATGATATTACATCTATATCCACAACTACTTTATTACTTAACTTAAAGGGCACAATGCACCTTTGTTGAACAATTGGAGCACCAGTTGTTGTATTTTCATTTTGAATAGAAATATTCACCACCAGTCAGTTTTATTCAATTTTTGAATATATACAGGTTTTAGAAGCAATTCTATGAGGATACTAGGCAATACATTCACTACAAAGAAAGAAAAAAAAAATGTTGTCTCCATAAGGGCAGCGCCATACTACTCCTGCTTTTTTACCATTTTTTAATACTTTCCACTTAGGTGGTATTGTATGTGTAGAGGCAGCAGCCATATCCATAACTAAAACATTCAATTAATTGCGCGGATTTACCCCATACACCTACTATTCAGAGTTTACGTCTATTACGCTAAACAAAAAATCTGCAGCAATGGATATTTTTAAATATACCAACAATAGAACTATCAATCTAATAGAGGTCTTTAATCAAGAACAAGTGGTCAACAAACAGGATATAGACGGTCTTTTCAAACAGCTTAAACATAACATTGAGAAACAATTAAGGGTTTGGTGGGATGTGGCCACCTTGGGAATGTATATTTCCCAGAATATTACACCAAGAAGACTTAGGTGGGACATCTCACCAAACGATGCAGTTAAAAACAAAGAACTGATGGAAGAATGGTACAGGTTTTTCAATGAAAGCGAAAATGCTTTACTACAGAAACTAATAGTACGGAGACAACATAAACTAAAGAATATAGAATCTGAAATCCTACAATTAAGAGACCAATTGATACCGTTTCAAGAATCTAAGGAATATAAGGACAAAGAAAATAACCTACAGGAAGCAATGAAGAAATATGACAAGGAAATACAACAGAAAAAGCAAAAAAAGTTTAAGCGAGATGTATTCGATTACAAAAATCAACACGTCTACAAGTGGCAATCAGATGAAAATTAAATGGAAGAGGATCTTAACATCTCATTAATGGAAGAATCGAGGGAAAGCTCAATAGAAAGGGACAATGCACCATGGCAGGAAGTAAGACCTACCCAAGCAAGAAACATCGCTGAAGGAGGAACAACCCCAAGAATTAGAAGAAAAAGAGAAAGCCCGGGACGTAACTTCAGACAATCTGGAAGATATGATAACAGAACACACCAATATAACACCGTTCCATTCACACCCAGGACCCCGAGATATCATAACAGATATTCTCCATTAAGGGATGACTATGAACATCACAATACCCCATATGGAGAAACACAACAAAGAAGGGGTTTTTTTCCAACAGAATACAGAGGGAGACCTCCAACACCCAGGAGAGGACCACCAGTACACAGGGGATACAATGCACCCCAAAGGGAGAGAAGGTCCTACAGAGGACAAAGAGAATGGAGACCTTTCAGATTCCCCTACAGAAGTCAAAACTATGGATGGAATCCAAGGGTAACCAGAAACATAGATACAAGGAACAGAGAAAGGGAGGAGGAAATACAACGGGAGGAGAAGACAGATCATACCTACAGACCACCGAAATGGGCAAGAAGAAACGATACAGAGGAAAGAGAGGGGGGACTAAGAAAAAGAAGAAGGGAATATTATGAAGTGGCATTTTTAATCTAAGTGATGTAAGTTTTAATGAAGAAGAAATGAAAGTTTTGGATTTGGGCCTGAAATATGCTCCGGACAAAGAATTGGACAAATTTGAGGTGTATATAGCCCTACAAAAATTCATAAGGAAACTAAATATTAAAAAATTCTTTGCAGTAAAAAGGAAGGAAAAGGACCAATTTAATCAAGAGATTCCCTACTACAAACATTCAAATCTGAAAAACAACTCCATTTTCAACCCCAAAACACAACAAAATAAAAGTCTAGTAGTCTTCAAAAAAATGGTAGAGAGAGATTTAAGGAAAATCAACCCAAAGAGAAATAAAAATACAAAAATTTGGAATACCATTAAAGAAATTGAGAAGAAGAAGAATATAGTTATACGACCGGCCGATAAGGGGGGGGGCCTGGTTATACTTAATAAAACCGACTGCGAAATGGAGATGGAAAGACTACTGAAAACACTAGACACATACAAGAAATTAAAAGGGAATCCAAAAGGAGAATATGGGAAAAAATTAAAGGCGTACATCCAAAGAGGAGAAAAAAGAGGAATATTAACAAAAAAAGAATCCACGTACCTAACCCCAGAAACAGCAAAGACCCCAGTAATCTATTATGTGCCTAAGATACACAAAAATCAATCTAACCCACCAGGGAGGCCAATAATTAGTGGCATAGAATCGTTATTCTCAAGATTGGGGGCATACTTAGACGGATTTCTACAACCACTCGTCTCAGAGGGAAAATCATATTTGAAGGACAGCAGACAATTGATTAAGGAATTAATAGATTTTAAAGTAGAACAAGAAGATTTTTTAGTGACCATAGACGTTGACTCCCTGTATACAAACATCAGACAAGATGACGGCCTTAGCAGTGTTGAGTAGGCTCTGCACAAGCAAACTGATCTAAAAGGAGAGCAAATTAAATATATCACAGAAGGCTTAAAAATGGCCATGAGCCATAATTATTTTTGGCATAAAGGGGACTACTACACCCAAACCAAGGGAGTAGCCATGGGGGAAAAATATGCCCCGAGCGTAGCAAATATTTTTCTCAACAGATGGGAGGAAGAACAAGTTTTCAGCATAAGGAGAAAAAACCTGAAACTATACCGTCGATATATAGACGACATAGTCATTGTGTGGAGGGGTACCGAGGGAGAACAACAAGCCTTTTTCGATGAAATCAACTGCAATGCATATGGAATTTCCTTTTCCGGTAGCTGGAACAAACAAAGCATTAACTACCTAAATTTACAGATTTACAAAGAAAATGGAAACCTGAATACAAGGACCTTCTTTAAAAGTACTGACAGGAATGGGTACATCCCAACCAGCAGCTGTCATCATCCACAATGGATAGGAAACATTCCAAAGGGACAACTAATGCGGATACACAGAAACTGTAGCAATGCAAACGATTATGAAGAACAAGCAGATATCATAATTAAGAGGTTTGTTGAAAAAGGCTATAACAAAAGGGAGCTAATAAACCTGAAGGAAAAGGTGAAAGAAATGGACAGAAATACACTAATAGAAGGAAAACCAGCCGGTAACATCAAGAAAAAGGACAAAAACATAGGCATGGCCTTCTTAACGGGCTACAATAGACAATATAAAATCACAGTCCATAATCAAGAAACACTGGTCTATTTTACAATCAGATAAAATTCTGAGCTCCATATTACCAAAAAAGCCCAGTTTCATCTACAGAAAAGCCCCTCCACTCAGAAATAAATTGGTGCATAACGCTCTGGACCCACCAAAACAGATTAAAATAATAAAAAACCTGAAAGGTTTTTTCAAGTGCGGAAAATGCCTTGGGGGTCATTTACTATAACTCCAGGAAGTACTGGGCACTATGGCAAATAATAGAGCCCATTTTAGCCAAATGGAAACAAAACGGCGAATTTGCGCATGAAAATCAGCGATATAAGCAGAGAACAAACGTTTGTAAATTCTAAATTGCCGCTAATTAGCGCTTCCGCGTATATACAAATGCCAATTCTTATCAAGTTGTTATATAGCATTGTATTGTAGCCATGATCCATGTATGTGAAAGAAACATTTTTATATCAGAGATGTGCTCTAGTTCCCGTGCATCTTTTGATTTATATTACAATTAGTATTCCTAGGTTTTTTTTCCTTCTTTTGCTAAGAAATGCAGTTCTGAATGATTATTACATAGTAATGTCTGCTATTCTGTAAAGTTACATGTATTAATCATTTAGGTTACCTATTTGTTGTATGTTGTTTTTTTCATGTTTTTGATTTATTATTTATTAATTTAGTTGACTATAAAGCAGTAATTATTTATGTTCATTCTTTAATAACACTACACTATTATGCAGGTCTTATACTTAGCACAATGGCTTAGTGGTCTGCTTGGATATCTCCACACCACTCATGGTATGAGTTCAAACAACAGCCAACCTACCATCCACCAGCTGTGTTTATTTTTTCAGTGCACAAGTGAATTAAAATAAACAAACAAAGAAATGTAAACTGCCCTTTAGCTAGTGTGTGGTGTTTGGAATGTCACATCAGAATATAATTGAATACTTACATACCATTGCATGCATTTAAAGAGTTAATACAATAAAAACTTTCACATTAAACTGCATTGGCTACTTGGCAATCACCTATTTTTAGTAAATATATATACACGTTTATTTGTGTTGCTTTGGCTAATTGGCTAACTGGCATTCTCCTTTTCCCACCAATGCAATCTTTTAGGATTTTTCTGTGGGATTTGAACCCGTGAGTCTTTCAATACCTGAATGTTTGAAGGTAGAGGTGCTAACTGCTAGCCTATTGGGCTGAGCACAATTATACATACAAAATACTTTTACTAGTGTTTGATGTGTTATATACTATACAATAAAGTTTATCAAATGTAAACTGCTTGTTAGCTAGTGTGTGGTGTTTGGAGATTCACACCATAATATTAGTGAATACTTGCATACCATTGCAGGCATTTGAAGAGTTAATACAATAATATCAACCACATTAAAGTGTATTGGCTACTTGGCATTCACTGTATGCTGCTTTGGCTAATTGGCTAACAGTAATTCTCCTTTTCTCCACCAATAGTAATCTTTTAGGATTCTTCTGTGGGATTTGAACCCATGAGTCTTTCAATACCTGAATGTTTGAAGGTAGAGGTGCTAATTGCTAGCCTATTGGGCTGAGCACAATTCTATATACAAAATACTTTTACTAGTGTTTGATGGTTTATATACCATACAATAAAGTTTATCAAATGTATACTGCTTGTTAGTTAGTGTATGGTGTTTTGGAGATTCACACCATAATATTAGTGAAGACTTATTTATTTTTATTTAAGGTACTTCTATAGTGCCGTCAATTTACGCAGCGCTTTACATATACATTATACACTAATATGGGCCCCCACCCTCAAGGAGCTTACAATCTAAGGTCCCTAACTCACATTCATATACTAGGGCCAATTTAGACAGAAGCCAATTAACCTACCAGCATGTCTTTGGAGTGTGGGAGGAAACCGGAGTACCCGGAGGAAACCCACGCAGGCACAGGGAGAACATGCAAACTCCAGGCAGGTAGTCTTGTGGTGTGGTTGGGAATACGAACCAGCAACCCTTTTTACTGCTAGGTAGGGATGAGCAGACCCCCCCCTGTTCGGTTCGCACCAGAACATGTGAACAGGAAAAAAGTTTGTTCGAGCATGCGAACACCGTTAAAGTCTATGGGGGTCATTTACTATAGCGCCAGGAAGTACTGGGCACTATGGCAAATAATAGCTCCCATTTTAGCCAAATAAAATTTCAACAGGCGAATGTGCGAATGAAAAACTAGCGCTATTAGTGAGAAACACATGTTAGTAAATTCTAAGCTGGCGCTAATTAGCGCTTCCGCGTATATGCAAATGCCAATTCCTACCAAGTTGTTATATAGTACTGCACTGTAATCATGATCCATGTATGTGAAGGAAACATTTTTATGTGAGATGTGCTCTACCTCGTGTGCATCTATTGATGTATGTTGCAATTAGTATTCCTAGTTTTTTCCTTCTTTTGCTAACTAATGCAGTTATGAATGATTATTACATAGTAATGTCTGCTATTCTGTAAAGTTACATGTATTAAACATTTAGGTTATCTATTTGTTGTATGTTGTTTTTTATTTTTTAATTTAGGTGACTATAAAGCGGTAATTATTTATATTCATTCTTTAATCATACTACACTATTATGCAGGTCTCATACTTAGCACAATGGCTTAGTAGTCTGCTCAGATGTCTCCACAGCACTCATGGTACAAGTTCAAATACCAGACAACCTACCATCCCCCAGCTGTGTTTATTTTTTCAGTGCACAAGCGAATTAAAATGAACAAACAAAAAAATGTAATCTGCCCATTAGTTAGTGTGTGGTGTTTGGAATTTCACACCATAATAGTATTGAATACTTACATATCATTGCATGCATTTGAAGAGTTAATATAATAGAATCAGCCAAATTTAAAGTGCATTGGCTAATTGGCATTCACCTCTTTTCAGCATATGCTGCTTTGGCTAATTGGCTAATAGTCATTTGCTTTTTTTTCACCAATTCAATCTTTTAGTATTTCTCTGTGGGATTTGAACCCATGAGTTCTTCAAGGTAGAAGTGTTGACCGCTAGCCTATTGGGTGTAGCACAGTCATACATAGAAAATACATAGAAAATACATTCACTAGTGTTTGATGTTTCTTCTCCCCGAGCTGTCTCTCCTGCTGCCACCATCTTCTCCCGCTGATGTGTTCTTCAGCGCAGCCGGTTACCCACTAATAAAAAAAAGCCGATCTTCTTGTGGCGGTCTTATGTGGCCATCCGATAATGTCACCCGGAGAGTCCGATCCATGGCTATGTAAGAGACACTACACAGCGGGTGACAACACAGCGGAGGAAGACCACCATGGAAGAAGAGCAGCTTTTTTTTATTAGCGGGTAACCAGCGGTGCGGAAGAACACAGCAGATGGCGGCGGCAGGAGAGACGGCTCTGGGAGAATACAGCTCGGGGAGAAGATGGAGGAGGGAGAGACAGCGTCTGGAGAAGATGGCTCAGGGAAGAAGACAGCTCGGAGCTATTCTACAATAAAGGACTTGTCAAAAACCGGCTATGAATTTTTTTACATTTCACTGCTTTTTTTGGTGAATGGGTAGGGGTAAAATGTACCCCATACCTATTCACATAGGGGGCAGGATCTGGGAGCCCCCTTGTTAAAGGGGGCTTCCAGATTCTGATAAACCCTCTGCCTGCAGACCGACAACCACCGACCAGTGTTGTCGGGAAGAGGCCCTTGTCCCCATCAACATATGGAAAAGGTGCTTTGGGGCATGTGGCCTGGTAAGGTTCAAAAGGGGAGGGTGCTCACTCGTCCCCCCCTATCCTGACCTCCAGGCTGCATGCTCAGGTAAGGGTCTGGTATGGATTTTGGGGGCCCCACATCAAATTTATTTTACATTTTGGTGTGGGGTTCCCCTTAAAGTCCATACCGAAGGGCCTGGTATGTACTGGGGGGACCTTACGACATTTTTTTCCTTGAATTTTGGAATTCCATACCATATTATTGAATAAGTACATACCATTGCATGCATTTGAAGAGTTAAAATATGGAATAAAGCAAGCTGATGTGCTTTGCCTAATTATGCTTCTGAGTACAATGCACACTTCTGGGAGATGATGCTGTCAGTGGGATTTGAATTCATGGCTTGAACTTTTGGGGGCAGCAGGGTATACCGCTATGCTACAGAGCTGAGCACTTACCTACAGAGAAAATACATTTACTAATGTTTGATTCTATACAATAATGTTTTGCATTTCAGGCATTAATATTATAGTAACAACCATGCTCATGCCAATGTGGCATTGGCTAATAGGCATTTGCCTCTTTTCAGCATATGCTGCTGAGTACAATGCAAGCTTTCAGTAGGTGATACCATCTGTGTGATTTTCAGCCATTTGAGCACAATTATATTGAGAACATATGTTTACTAGTGTTTGATGGTGGGACTACTTTATATTCTAGGTATAAAATAGTACTCAGCACAGTGACTTAGGCACCTTTCACACTTGTGCGACCTGAAAGTTGCGAGATTTTAATGCGATATTAAGCAATGCCTGTGTAATCTTGAGGTCTATGGACACAGGAGTCGCAGGGAAAGACACGCAACTTTCCCATGATTTTGCATCAGCAATTTTGCCGCAATTCCAGGGAATGCCTGTGTAAACTTGAGGTCTATGGACCTCAACTCGCATCAAAGTCAGACCAAAGTAGTACAGGGACTACGTTGAAGTCAGTGTTACTTGAAGTCGCACAGATATGAATGGTACACATTAAAAATCATGGGGTATGACTTGCCATACGACTCTGATGTCCAAAGTCGCACAAGTGTGACTCAGCCCGACTTTGTCAGCAATTTCAGAGACATCAGTGCACTTTCCTGCACAGATGTCTAGTGAAATCACATAGGTCCCAACTGTTCTCCTTTAAGAAGGTGTCCTATGCCTACCTACTTTTGCTAATAGGTGTCCCTTATACGCATCTCAAAAAGTTGGGAGGTAAGAAATCGCCCCCTGAAGTCGTCCAAAGTAGTGCAGGAACTACTTTTGGGAATCGTTGTGGCGTCGCACCAATTCGGACAGTTCCATTGCCATCAATAGGCGCCGATTTGGCCTACAATTTGACATGTCAATTCAGACCTATGTGAACATGGGTGAAGTTGCATAGATATTAGAGCTGCACGGTTCTGGCCAAAATGAGAATCACAATTTTTTTGCTTAGAATAAAAAGATCACGATTCTCACGACGTAAAATCTTTCACATTATCCCACAAAAAATTGGGCTAACTTTTCTTCTTTTTTTTTTTAAATTCATTAAAGTACTTTTTTCCAAAAAAAATTGCATTTGAAAGGCGCAAATACAGTGTGACACAAAATATTGTAACAACCACCATTTTATTCTCTAGGGTCTCTACTAAAAAATATATATATAATGTTGGGGGGTTTTAAGTAATTTCCTAGCAAAAAAAAAAAAAATGATTTTAACCTGAAACCAACAAATGTCAGAAAAATGTTTAGTGTTTAAGTAGTTAAACTTTCCTCACTTACACAGAATTCTATTTAATTGACAAATTGTTACAAGGTTTCTAGTTAAGTTCACTGATAAAGAATGTTCTAATTCTTGGCAGACTTCCTGTTTTTTTGGCTGTGGCTTCAGAAGAGCAGAGAGAGTTCTTTGCATAGCAAGAATCGTGAAACTCTTTTTTCAAGATCGTAAAGGGGAAAAAAATCACGATGACGATTAATCGTGCAGCTTTAATAAATATGCATGGAAATCAAGGGGGACAACTTTTCATGTGACTCTGAGGTCCAAAGCTCCATGAAAAGTCACCCAAGTGTGAAAGTAATCTAATGCGATTAATTGATAACACCTTTGAATAAGGCTCCATTTGCACTTGTGCGACCTTAAAATTGCACAGCTTTGTCATGACTTGAAGCAATGTCTGTGTAATCTTGTGGTGTATGGACCTCAAATTGCATCAAAGTCAAACCAAGGTAGTGCAGGGACGAATTTGCTACACCTTCAGGATGCACAAGTGACAATAGGGTCAAATTCAAAGGTGTTATCCTTGAATCTCATTCACACTGCTGCGACCTGAAAATCACACTATTTTGCTGCCACTTTGCCGCTGCAACTTGGCCCCAACTTCTGGATGCCTGTGTAATATTGTACCCGATATACCTCAAGTCACACCAAAGTAGTACAGGGACTACTTTTAAGTTGGTGCGACTTAAAGTAGCACAGATATGAATGGTTGTCATTGAGAATCATGGGGTACAACTTGTCATGCAACTCAGAGGTCCAAATTTGCTGGAAAATTCGCCCAGCTGTGAAACAAGTCATATATATTTTAATAAAAGAATCTCTCATTTATACTTGCAAAGTCCTTACTGATTTACATCAGCAGAACAAATGCAGGAAGTGATGTGTGCACATGGGACAGAAGCAAATGTGTGGTGATGCCAAACAAATCAATGAACCCCACCCACACCAAATCTAACTATGACATCCACCCCCGCATTGATTAAGTACATATCCTACACTTACCCGGCCAATAAGCAGCGCCTCCTCTCTGCTAAAGAGACCTTGCCATGTCCACCTAGATGGAGATCCTGACCAGCACAAGAACTTCCGGCTGCATACAATGACTAATTTCCAGGTCAGAAGGTGAAACCACACTTTTGATTGCAGCTGCGAATATTTGATCTCAACCATGATTAGTATTTTTTATTTTCAGATATGCAAATCTGTATTTCTACATATATTTGAAGGTAAACTTAAGGGAGTTTGCTAAGAAATGGTGCCCTGGGTTAGCAGCAGGTGAATTACAAAGGCAAAAGGCCCAGTTTGAGCCCTGGTTCACACTGACAGCAGGAGGAAAGCGTTCAGCTGAACTCCCACAATTTCATTCCTGCATGTCAGTCCCGACTGTGGGGGCAACATCAGAGACATCATTGCAGGTTTCTGCACCAATATCAAAACAAATCGCACCAATTAGAACAGTGCAATTGCCACAGATTTGACATGTCAAATCACACCAATTACAACAGTGCAATTGCCACAGATTTGACATGTCAAATCACACCAATGTGAACCAGAGCTGACACATTCAAACACTGCCTATCCACCAGCTGAATTCATTACATGCAATTCTCCACAGCTGTTAATGATAAAGGTGGAATCTTTATATATAACTTGCAGTTGTGCAAAAGCCTAGGTTTACATTGGAGCGATTGGTCATGGGATTTGAGAGATCAAATCGCATGACTATTGGCAATGGCACTGTTCCAATTGATGCAACATTTTTTTCGTGGCACCGCATCAATTTGCTAAAGTAGTTCCTGCACTACTTTTGCCGATTTCAGGTGCTTCTTCAATAGACATGTGTATGAAGCCACCTGAAATCACGCTGACCTTGCTACTTTGAAATCGTGCTACTTCAAGTGAAGAAGCACAATTTCAAAGTAGCATGTGAACCAGGGCAAAGAGATTCGTTTTTTGGTGCACAAATACATATTGAAATAAAATATAAAAGAGATATTGCACTTTCCCAAAACCACCACCCACAAAAACTAAAGAAAGAAAAGTAGAAGGAAAAAAAAAAAAAAAAACCCCCACACACCACAAGAGCTCAATGTACTTTTATTTTACCAGCAGAAAAAAAAAATTACATTTACTAGCTTCAAAAAAAATTTGGACAGGATATATGGTACTACATTTAGCAACAGAATTTTAAGGGCCCTGCTCATAGGAGCTTACAATCTAAAATTAGACAAAACCTTAGAGTGGACACAGTTTTAATTTCAGTGTATAGCGGGCAACACATCACATTATTATCTGCAAGATTATAGAAACATACTTAACAGTCATTCTTACAAAGCATTCCAACATAATATTGCAAAAGACTTATTCAAAACACCCACCACCAGCCCACAATCCACACATACATACATACATTGGTGACCATGTTCTGCTGGAAGCTGCATTTCAGTGTACACGATTAAACGAGATCAAAAATAGTAGGTCAGCAGATGCTTCCAAACGATGTTTGCATGATCAGACAAGAACAATACACACACAACATTGACAGCATGGCCACATAAACCCACTTTTGATTGAAAAAATGCACAAGAATTTCATCAAATCTCCCAATATCATTCCATCTCCATCACAACAAAAAACCTGACCTTCTCAGGCCAAATGAACCCCCCTACTGCAGGCCTTTATATAAGAGAGGTTGTATTGTTAGCACACTGACACACCCAGTAGAAGTACAGATATGGGCCTTTGCAGTGTGTGGGGAAAAATATAGATTTGGGTTTGAGAGATGAGTGGACAATGGGGGGGAAGTGGCTAGGTGTTGTGTGAGTAATCTCATGGTATCATCTTCAGAGAGAGGTGTATCTGTGTTGTCACAATCAAAGACTTCAAGAGTCAGTTCTCACTTGTTACGCCCACCAGTATCTTTCAATCTGTCTCTTCATGTATGTCTAAAGTGATTGCACCTGATGAGCAGGAACACATAATAGTATTCACAACTGTGTTAGCCTTGGCTATGTGCATCAAATCTCCAACTACAGGACAAAGATCAAAGTCCATTTGCATCCACATAAACAAAGCAACAGTTTTCTAAGCATATGTACCTGTGCAGTGTAAACCCTAAAATTTGAAATGTCCAAGTCCCTGGGCATGATTAGTGCTAATAAACATTAACGTCAGTCCCTGGCTGCAATGAGCTTCCAATATAAAGTCCAAAATTAACTTTCTTACATTAGAACCTATTTCGACAGGAGACAAATAAGGTGCCAGCATGTCTTTAGATTGTGGTGAGAAACCCACACAGAGAGAACATATAAACTTCAACACAAGCATTAGCATGTTGGGGAAGTGAACCAACATCCCAGGTGCTGCTAGACAGAACTATTACCCACTTAGCCACCAGGGCAGACCCACACATGTTCTCTGCATCTCTGTGGTGTGAACCAGCCCTAAGTCCATAGCCATGCTCAGTGTCACAAGCAATATACAGTATATTGGCGTAAGTATTGGGACGCATGCCTTTAAACACACATGAACTGTAATGGCATCCCAGTATTAGTATTGGGTTCAAAACTCATTTGGCCCACCCTTTGCAGCTATAACAGCTTCAACTCTTCTTGTCCACAAGGTTTAGGAGTGTGTCTATGGGAATGTTTGACCATTCTTCCAAGTGCATTTGTGAGGTCAGGCACTGAAGTTGGACAAGAAGGCCTGACTTACAGTCTCCTCTCTAATTTATCCCCAAGGTGTTCTGTTGTGTTGAGGTCAGGACTCTGTGCAGGCCAGTCAAATTCCTCCACCCCAAAATCACTCATCCATGTCTTTATGGACCTTGCTTTGTGCACTGGTCCAAATGATTTGGTGGAGGGGGATTTTGGTGCGGGGTTGTTTTTCAGGGGTTGGGCTTGGCCTCTTAGTTTCAGATAAGGGAACTCTTAAGGCGTCAGCATACCAAGACATTTTGGACAATTTCATGCTCCCAACTTTGTGGGGACAGTTTGGGGAAAGCCCCTTCCTGTTCCAACATGACTGCACAACAGTACACAAAGCAAGGTCCATAAAGACATGGATGAGCAAGTTTGGGGTGGAGAAACTTGACTGGCCTGCACAGAGTCCTGGCCTCAACCCGATAGAACACCCTTTGGCTGAATTAGAGTAGAGACTGCAAGCCAGGCCTTCTCATCCAACATCACTGCCTGGCCTCACAAATGCACTTCTGGAAGAATGATCAAACATTCCCATAGGCAGACTAAACCTTGTGGACAGCCTTCCCAGAAGCTGTACTTCTGGAAGAATGATCAAACATTCCCATAGGCAGACTAAACCTTGTGGACAGCCTTCCCAGAAGCTGTTCTAGCTGCAAAGGGTGGGCCAAATTTTAACCCTACGGACTAAGACTGGGCTGCCATTAAAGTTCATGTGTGTGTAAAGGCAGGCATCCCAATACTTTTGGCTATATAGTGTATCTGGAAAAGACGTACAATGATGGTGGAACCCTCCTACACATAACTACTACAATTAGACATAGTTATAGGACCTGGGAGATGAGACAACTTCTCTACATGAAGTAACATGGTTGGGATTTGAACCCAGACCCTCAGAGATACCAAGGCAGAAGTTCTAACCTCTAAGCTGCCACGTGTGAGACCCTCCTACACATAACTACACATAAATACACATAAAAACACATAAATACTGCATTTCTATGGACATACAGGTGATGGAATTACATTACTCAAGAGTTATTCTTCTTGATTTATTCTGTGATATTTGGTGTTTTTTTTGTGGGTGAGAGTAGAATATTACCCTTAAATTTTTGGGAATTACATTTTGATTTCTGATGATGGTACACATATCACATTTTTTGGGTTCAAATTATGAATATTTGGAAATAATACAAAGCACAAAAAATTGTGATTCATTTTAAATTTTCATCAGCAATGGTATTGTTTGTGGATTGTAAGGACACCTGTGTGAGTTTGGGGTAAAGATGGTTGTGAGATGAAGAGTAACAAGTGAAAGTGACAGAGAAAAATATATTTTACCAAAACATCAAAACATTCCACATTGTAGCATTCTTAAAATCAAAATATTTTAAGTAGAAGCAACAATGTTGCAAAGGAAAATGTATTTCACAGAAAGATACATTTCATCTCAACATTAAAAGGTTTTTTTTTGTGAAAGTTAGAATTGTTCCATTAGAATCAATGACTGAAACTTCATTTGGACTAAATTAGAGCAGATTTTAACTCCCAAAAAATGCTCTCTAATTAGCTCTCATTTTGGTATTTACTATACCTCCAGTTAAAAATGACACTTGAGTTAAAATGAGAGTTATTTTCAGGTCTGAGCATGCTCAGTTGTGTTGGCACCTAGTTGTCCAAAACGGGGAATTTTTCACTTTTCAGACTTTTAAAGATATTTCAGTGTAGAAATCACTTTTTCACACAGTTTAAAAGCAGATAATCTTTAAATAATATACCGCATATTTCAGTACCATTTAGGCAATTATATCATGCTCTAAACATTATTTCCATGTGCAATTCTCTAGGTTTTAGCAGAGTAAGGGTTTGGGCTCTATTTAGTTTCAGGGAGCTATAGTAAATTCGATTTTGGGAGTATTTTCTCACCAGCGCTATAGTGAATACCGTTTTAGCGCGAATTAGCGCTATTAGCGCTAATTCGCGCTAAATTGCCGCGAATTAGCGCTAATTCGCTGCAATTTGCTCGAATTAGCGCCATAGCGCTATAGTAAATGACCCCCCTTACGTGTAAAAGCAGCAAAAAAACTAATAGGAAAATAACAACATTCAGATCAGCAACTAATGGCAAAGAATATAACATAAAAGAGCTCATAACCTGCAACAGTACTCATGTGACCTATGTACTGGAATGTCCGTGCCATATACAATACGTGGGTCGGACGACAAGACAGCTACACGTTAGAATCAGGGAACACGTAACAAACATCAAAAACGGATATCCTAAACACAGCGTCTCAAGACATTTTAAGGATTATCACAATAAGGACCCGTCATGTATGGTATTCTATGGGATCGATAAAATTAAAGGACATTGGAGAGGTGAGAATAAAAAAATCAAATTCTCACAAAATGAGACCAAATGGATTTTCCTGATGGACACCCTCCAACCGGCAGGAATGAACATAGACGTGGATCTAAACTGTTTTCTCACAAACTTCTAGAAAAAATTTCTTAGCAACCAAAGAATTTTTTTAACAATCAATTATTTTTATTTCTTGTTCCTTGGATTGTCTATTTCTCACTGTCCATGAGACCTGAAACATGCACTTTAACCTCCTAAGAAACTCCCCAATCCCCACTCTAATTCAATATAAGGTCACTTAGGGGCACATATACAGAATGGATTTTAAAGCCCCCAACTATACATAGACTATGGGTAATACACACACCCTCTTCCCTCCCTGCTTTTAATCTTAGTTTTAAAACACACATATAGGACAACCTCTCCAGGTTATATGTAGGTATATAAATATATATATATAAGATTCACATATGTGTACTTTCATATTTTAATTTATTTTATATTTATTTTTATATTTTTAAATTTTTAATATGTTTATAATATCTAATTTTTTACATGTATGTTTAAACCTTAGAACATAGAATAATAGTGGGACCAGTATGTGCATATACTTTTTTCCAAAAAACGATTAGCAGTGGCTTGGGGGTGTCACCGACCCGGAAGTCGGCTTAGATTTCAATATGAAGTGGGGGAAGAAAGAATGCGGCCGGGCGTCAAGGGTGACGTTCTTTGCTGACAGCTCTGACTCGACGTTCCCCCACTAACAGTAAAGCGCAGGCGCTCTACCCGGGTTTCGGTCTACAAAATCCCCAAGAAAATGGCCGCCATAAGGACTCAATGGATAGTTCTACTAGGCTTCGGTCTGTAATATCCACAAGAAAATGGCTGCTAACAACCTAATGCACAGTCCTATTAGGCTTCGGTCTTCAAAATCCTAGCAAGAATGGCCGCCGATCCAATTGCACTTATTACTGGCCACATTATTTAAACTCAGGAGGTACAGCAAGATGAATGCCCCAGTAGAAGTCTGACGACGAAACGTGCGTAGGGCGGGTTACGAACGTCTTGCAGCACCTCTAACAAAGGGAATTCGCTAACTTTTGGCATGCTTGATTTGTTCATTTGAAATGTGAGTACATTTGTCTATTAAGTTTTAATAAAAGTTCTCCTATGGTTTTACGCGATGGGCATACCTTCTTTCCTTTACATGTAATTACTACACCACAATACGCAAGTAAAGTTTGGGGGATATCCTTGATTGCTGCACAGTGGCAGACACTGTGACCGCGCATACCCCTGCAGGGGAAAGGAGAATCCGGTGAGTGCAAGCATTGTCAGAGCATGCAGACAAGGCACTAATTAAAGAAACCAGCACCTGGATAAGAAGCTTTCCTACAGATATTTGACCCTCAAAGATTGAACACTACAAAATACTCCAAAAAGAACTTGTTTTTTTCATAAACGGAACTTTTCCTATCCAACCAATACTGGTCACAGCACAAGAGTCACTATTTATGATGGATATTTTGCACAATGTTGTATGGATTTGTATGATTTAACACTGGTCACTTTAGTGATGCTGCACTATGCACTTTTGTTGAATAATTGAAGCACCTTATGTTGCAATTGTACCTTTAACAGTAAGGACTTGGCACCAGTCACATATTTATTCATTTTTGGCACACACACTTTAGGAATTATAAAGTCATTTTAAAGAGAGGTTTTTTTTTTGTTTTTTTTTTGTCTCCATAAGGGCAGCGCCATACTATTCCTGTTTTCCTTTTCTTTTTTTTCTTTTTTTTTTTAACACTTTCCACCTAGATGATATTACATCTATATCCACAACTACTTTATTACTTAACTTAAAGGGCACAATGCACCTTTGTTGAACAATTGGAGCACCAGTTGTTGTATTTTCATTTTGAAAAGAAATATTCACCACCAGTCAGTTTTATTAAATTTTTGAACATATACAGGTTTTAGAAGCAATTCTATAAGGATACTAGGCAATACATTCACTACAAAGAAAGAAAAAAAAAATGTTGTCTCCATAAGGGCAGCGCCATACTACTCCTGCTTTTTTACCATTTTTTAATACTTTCCACTTAGGTGGTATTGTATGTGTAGAGGCAGCAGCCATATCCATAACTAAAACATTCAATTCATTGCGCGGATTTACCCCATACACCTACTATTCTTGGGCAAGTACCCGGGCTTACAGGATGTCCTGAGGCAGGCCAGGAAAGTCTGCATGCATTTCTGCAGGTCATATAATGCCAGTGCTCGGCTGGCTGACCTCCAAAAGGAATTTAACCTGCCTAAGAACTGCCTAATCTGTGACATGCCCACCAGGTGGAACTTAACGTTGGCCATGCTACACATGCAGCAGAGGGCCATCAATGAGTACCTATGGGACTATGGCACCAGGACAGGGTCAGGGGAGCTTGTTTTTTTCCACACACCAGTGAGCAATGATCAGGGATGCATGCACTGTCCTGTCACCAGTTGAGGAGGCCACGAAGATGGTGAGCAGTGACAGTGCATGCATCAGTGACACTGTCCCTCTTGTCCACCTGTTGAAGCACATTCTGCGTGGAATAATTGACAGGGCACTCGAGGCAGAACAGAGGGAGGAAGAGGAGGACTTCCTTACCTCTCAAGGCCCCCTTTATCCAGACAGTGTTCCTGCGTGCCCGCCGATCACACAGGAGGAGGAGAAAGATTTTGTTGGCATGGAGGTGGAGCCTGGCACTCAGCATCAGCAGCAGTCTTCAAGGGATTATTTACAGTCCGAAGAAACCCATGGACTTGTTCGTGGCTGCGAGGAGGTGGCTGCGAAACATGTCATCCTTAGTGACCCAGAGGACTCTGGACCGAATGCCTCAGCAAACCTACTCTGCATGGCCTCCCTGATCTTGCAAAGCCTGCGGAAGGATCGTATTTGTGGTATCAAGGGGAGGGATCATTACTGGCTGGCAACACTCCTTGATCCACGTTACAAGGGTAAGGTTGCGGACCTTATTTTGCCATCGCAGAGGGAGCACAGGATGAAACATCTTCTGGAGGCCTTGCAGAAAGGTTTGTGCAACGTGTTTCCAGAGACTGGGAATTACAATTTCCTGGTCCTCCTGGACAACGTGTTGCTGAGGCTTCGGTCAGTCACAGAAGGGGCGGTGGAGAAGGTAGCCATCTGACCGACGTGTTCAGTCAATATTTTAGTCCGCAGCCCCAAGGTATGATCGGTTCCAGCAACCATTGGCAGCGTCTGACTCACATGGTGCAGGAATACGTAGGGACCAGATCAGACTTGGTCACCTTTCCCACCGAAAATCATCTGGGTTACTGGGTCTTGAGGATGGATCACTGGCCAGAGCTTGCACAGTATGCAATTGAGCTACTGGCCTGTCCTGCATCCAGCGTTCTTACGGAACGCACATTCAGTGCTGCTGGAGGCTTTGTAACCGATCACAGGGTGCGCCTGTCAACCGAATCGGTCAATCGGCTGACCTTCATAAAAATTAATCAGTCTTGGATCACCAGCTACCAAGCACCTGATGCTGATGTAACCGAATATTTTTTTTTTTTTAAATGTGAGATCCCTTCAAGACTGCCTATGCTGATGCTGAGTGACTATGCTGTTATGCTGAGTGACAATCCTCTTCCTCCTCAATTTTCATGCTGATAGCTTGTAAAAACATTTTTGGTTCTGGGCACCGCCACCAGTGGCTAAGGCCCAATTTTTCTGCCCCTGCTTAACAGGGGTGTGCAATTACAATTTTTGATGCAATACTTTGCAGCAGGGCTCATTCCTGCGCTTCAACTAGAGTATCTGTGAGGGGTTGCAGTGTTGTGGCACCAGCACCAGTGCCCAAGGCCCAATTTTTCAGTCCCTGTTTAACAGGGGCATGTAATTACAATTCTTGATCTAATATTTCACAGCAGGTCCCATTCCTGCGCCCACCAAGAGTAACTGTGAGGGCTTATAGTGTTGTGGCAACACCACCACCACTACTGAAGGCCCAATTTTTTTGCCCCTGTTCAACAGATGCAAGTAAATACAATTCTTGATATAATATTTTACAGCAGGGCCTGTTCCAGCGCCCACCAAGAGTAACTGTGAGGGCTTACAGTGTTGTGGCAACACCAATACCCAAGGCCCCAATTTCTGCAGAGTATATAGGGCAGGCCCCTACTTTCAAACATCCAACTTACAAACGACACCTACTTTCAAACGGAAGGAGACAACAGGAAGTGAGATGAAATCTACCCCTAGGAAGGGAAATTCTCTCCTGTAATAGTTAATATGGGAAAAACGTGTCTCCTCTCCACTGATGCTTTATCACCAATCCTTGCTTCACTAAAAACCCCAAATTTTCAAAAAACATTTGTCATTGGGACAAAGTGAGGTGAAATCTTCTGAAGAGGTGCACAGACAGCAAAACAAATGTTACAGGGGTGATAACCCTTCCCTATGTTTTCCAAAAAGTTTAAAAATAGATTTTTTGGCTGGAGTTACACTTTAAAAATGTACCAGTTCAAAATTACAAACAGATTCTACTTAACAGTACAGTCCCTGTCTTGTTTGCACCACCTGTATACTGCTGTTCAGAGTATATAGGGCCTGGGGGCCCCACGCCTTTCCTTTTTTTAATTTGGGTGCTAGGATCCCCTTAATATCCATACAAGACCCAAAGGGCCTGGTAATGGACTTGGGGGGGGTACCCATGCCGTTTGTTTCACTGATTTTCATCCATATTGCCGGGACCCGACATTACATTAAAGCCGCAAGCAGTTTTAAATGACTTTTATTCCTTTACAAATGTCATTATTTGCAGGGACTGGTCTAAGCATGGGAAACACACGCCACTTTACAGGCATACTATAGACACCCCCCAGGTACGATATTTAAAAGGAATATTTCACTTTTTTTTCACTTTAAGCATCATTAAAATCACTGCTCCCGAAAAAACTGACGTTTTTAAAACTTTTTTTTCATTGATATATGTCCCCTGGGGCAGGACCCTGGTCCCCAAACCCTTTTTAGGACAATAACTTGAATATTAGCCTTTAACCACTTCAGCCCCGGAAGGATTTACCCCCTTCCTGACCAGAGCACTTTTTACAATTTGGCACTGGGTCGCTTTAACTGCTAATTGTGCGGTCATGCAATGCTGTACCCAAACGAAATTTGCGTCCTTTTTTTCCCACAAATAGAGCTTTCTTTTGATGGTATTTGATCACCTCTGCCTAAACTCAATTTTAGTCATACATTTAGGCCAAAATGTATTCGGCCACATGTCTTTGGTAAAAAAAATGTCAATAAGCGTATATTTATTGGTTTGCGCAAAAGTTATAGCGTCTACAAACTAGGGTACATTTTCTGGAATTTACACAGCTTTTAGTTTATGACTGCCTATGTCATTTCTTGAGGTTCTAAAATGGCAGGGCAGTACAACCCCCCCCCCAAATGACACCATTTTGGAAAGTAGACACACCAAGGAAATTGCTGAGAAGCATGTTGAGCCCATTGAATATAATTTTTTTTTGTCCCAAGTGATTGAATAATTACAAAAAAAAAAAAAATTACAAAAAGTCGTCACTAAATGATATATTGCTCACACAGGCCATGAGCATATGTGGAATTGCACCCCAAAATACATTTAGCTGCTTCTCCTGAGTATGGGGATACCACATGTGTGGGACTTTTTGGGAGCCTAGCCGCGTACGGGGCCCGAAAACCAAGCACCGCCTTCAGGATTCCTAAGGGCGTAAATTTTTGATTTTACTCCTCACTACCTATCACAGTTTTGAAGGCCATAAAATGCCAAGATGGCACAAACCCCCCCAAATGACCCCATTTTGGAAAGTAGACACCCCAAGCTATTTGCTGAGAGGCATGTTGAGTCCATGGAATATTTTATATTTTGACACAAGTTGCAGGAAAATTACAAACCTTTTTTTTTTTTGCACAAAGTTGTCACTAAATTATATATTGCTCAAACATGCCATGGGCATATGTGGAATTACACCCCAAAATACATTCTGCTGCTTTTCCTGAGTATAGGGATACCACATGTGAGGGACTAGGGATGAGCTTCGTGTTGGAGTCGAACCCATGTTCGACTCGAACATCGTCTGTTCGCCCGTTCGCTTAATTGCGAACGATATGGGCCATTCGAGCCAAAATCATGTGGCGCATCACGGCCCATAATTCACTGCGGCATTGCAGTGTGTTGCTGGCTGATGATTGGCCAAGCATGCACTATGACCCGCATGCTTGGCCAATCACAGCACCGTCAGTAGAGAGAGCTGTAATTGGCCAAAGCCAGGATGGTTTTGGCCAATTATGGCTCAGGGACTTTAGAACACGCCCCACACTATATAAGGCCGCCTGCACGGCGGCCCTGTGTAGTGTGTTTCGGCGTGCTTAGAGAAAGAGAGAGACAGTGTCATTTCATTTGAGTTAGCTAGATTAGGCAGGACAGTCAGTGAGTTAGCTGCACTTACAGTGTATTGTGTATATATATGCATCCCAGGTGTTGTGTGTGTGTATATATATATATATATATATATATATATATATATATATATATATACTGTATTCAGTTTAGCTAGATCCGTTCCTGTTATCTTCCTACTGACAGGCAGGCTTGTTTTGTTACAGTATTTACAGCTACCTGAAGAAAATTGCTTGTGTTCTTTTGATCCTATTAGTCTAGCTGCCTGACTGTGGTACTATTTACAGTTAGTGTAGTGCGTCCTCCTCACAGTGTTCAGTTAAAGCTACAAGTTAGTTTAGTGTGACCTCTGCACAGTGTTCAGCTAAAACTACAAGTTAGTGTAGTGCGTCCTCCCCACAGTGTTCAGCTAAAGCTACAAGTTAGTTTAGTGTGACCTCTGCACAGTGTTCAGCTAAAGCTACAAGTTAGGGTAGTGCGTCCTCCTCACAGTGTTCAGCTAAAGCTACAAGTTAGTTTAGTGTGACCTCTGCACAGTGTTCAGCTAAAGCTACAAGTTGGGGTAGTGCGTCCTCCTCACAGTGTTAAGCTAAAGCTACAAGTTAGTGTAGAGCGACCTCTGCACAGTGTTCAGCTAAAGCTACAAGTTAATGTGTGCGTCCCCTGAACAGTGTTCAGCTAAAACTACAAGTTAGTATAGTGCAACGTCTGCACAGTGTTCAGCTAAAGCTACAAGTTAGTGCAGTGCGTCCTCTGAAGTGTGTTCAGCTAAAACTACAAATTAGTGTAGTGCGACCTCTGCACAGTGTTCAGCTAAAGCTACAAGTTAGTGTAGTGTGTCCTCCTCACAGTGATCAGCTAAAACTACAAGTTAGTGTAGTGCGACCTCTGCACAGTGTTCAGCTAAAGCTACAAGTTACTGTAGTGTGTCCTCCTCACAGTGTTCAGCTAGAGCTACAAGTTAGTTTAGTGTGACCTCTGCACAGTGTTCAGCTAAAGCTACAAGTTAAGGTAGTATGCCCTCCTCACAGTGTTCAGCTAAAGCTACAAGTTAGTGTAGTGCATCCTCCTCACAGTGTTCAGCTAAAACTACAAGTTAGTGTAGTGCGACCTCTGCACAGTGTTCAGCTAAAGCTACAAGTTAGTGTAGTGTGTCCTCTTCACAGTGTTCAGCTAAAGCTACAAGTTAGTGTAGTGCGTCCTCTGCACAGTGTTCAGCTAAAGCTACAAGTTAGTGTAGTGCGTCCTCCTCACAGTGTTCAGCTAAAACTACAAGTTAGTTTTTTGCGAGCTCTGCATAGTGTTCAGCTAAAGCTACCTGTAGAAGGTTGGTGGTGTTTTCCTGATCCTATCACTACCGCAGGCAGCTAAATAAGCTACAAGTTAGTTTTTTGCGAGCTCTGCACAGTGTTAACCTAAAGCTACCTGTAAAAGGTTGGTGGTGTTTTCCTGATCCTATCACTACCGCAGGCAGCTAAATAAGCTACAAGTTAGTTTTTTGCGAGCTCTGCACAGTGTTCAGCTAAAGCTACCTGTAGAAGGTTGGTGGTGTTTTCCTGATCCTATCACTACCGCAGGCAGCTAAATAAGCTACAAGTTAGTTTTTTGCGAGCTCTGCACAGTGTTAACCTAAAGCTACCTGTAGAAGGTTGGTGGTGTTTTCCTGATCCTATCACTAGTGCAGGCAGCTAAATAAGCTACAAGTTTGTTTTTTGCGAGCTCTGCACAGTGTTCAGCTAAAACTACAAGTTAGTGTAGTGCGAGCTCTGCACAGTGTTCAGCTAAAGCTACCTGTAGAAGGTTGGTGGTATTTTCCTGATCCTATTACTACCGCAGGCAGCTAAATAAGCTACAAGTTATCCGCATGGGAAGGGTGCTGCTGTCTCTGCGCGTTATTCCAAAAGTTCTTTGGTGTGGGCCTTTTTTGAGACGAGTGCATCGGATCGCACCGCCGCTATTTGCAACATATGCCTCAAGCGTATCTCGCGTGGCCAAAACATCTCCCGCTTGGGCACCACATGCTTGACCAGACATATGTTGACCTGCCATGCAATTCGTTGGCAAGCGTATCTAGACCCACACCATAGAACAGAGAGGACCTCTCCTTGCTCCTGATCAGCTAAGATCTCCAACCCCACTATCCCTTCAGTCCTCTCTGAGACCTGCACTGAGAGGAATGAAGTTGTACAATTAGGTGTGTCACAGCCAAGTACTTGTGGGCAATCTGCTTTCGGTACCCCAATGTCAGATCACCGACGTCAGATTGTTCCTGGCAAATTTCTCTGCCCCAGCTGCAGCACCGCCGAAAGAAGTTCGCTCCCAGCCATCCACATGCCCAGTGGTTGAATGCTAGCTTGGCAAAATTGCTAGCACCTCGACTGCTGCCTTTTCAGATCGTATACTCTGCCCCCTTTCGTGACTTTGTGAAATGTGCGGTTCCTCAGTGGCAGGTACCCAAACGCCACTTTTTCTCACGGAAGGCGATTCCGGCTCTCTACCGGCATGTGGAAGGCAATGTCCATGCCTCGCTGGACAGGGCGGTCAGCGGTAAGGTGCATATTACCGCTGACTCATGGTCCAGCAGGCATGGACAGGGATGTTACCTAAGTTTCACCGCGCATTGGGTGTCTCTGCTGGCAGCTGGGATGAATGCAGGACAAGGTGCAGTAGTGTTGGAGGTTGTTCCGCCACCACGCCTCCAAAATGCCACTACTAATGATTGTGACACACCTCTCTCCTCCACCCCCTCCTCTTCTTCTTCCTCCATGGCCTCTTCCTGTGCTTTGTCCTCGGAACCAGCAGTGCTCCATAGCCGTTCAAGGGGCTACACAAGTATGCAGGCTAAAAGATGCCATGCAGTGCTTGAGCTGGTGTGCTTGGGGGACAGGAGCCACACTGGGGCAGAAGTTCTGTCAGCTCTGCAGGGGCAAGTTCAGAGGTGGTTGACGCCACGCCAACTTAAGGCAGGAATGGTGGTTTGCGACAATGGCACCAACCTCCTCTCTGCCCTCCGACAGGGACAAATGACCCATGTGCCCTGTTTGGCTCACGTCCTTAATTTGGTGGTGCAGCGGTTCTTGGGCAGGTACCCGGGCTTACAGGATGTCCTGAGGCAGGCCAGGAAAGTCTGTGTGCATTTCCGCCAGTCATATAATGCCAGTGCTCGGCTGGCAGACCTCCAAAAGGAGATTAACCTGCCCAAGAACAGCCTAATCTGTGACATGCCCACCAGGTGGAACTCAATGTTGGCCATGCTGCAGCGGCTGCACACGCAGCAGAGGGCCATCAATGAGTACCTGTGCGACTATGGCACCAGGACAGGGTCAGGTGAGCTTGTTTTTTTTTCCCCAGTGGACCATGATCAGGGATCCATGCACTGTCCTGTCACCATTTGAGGAGGCCACGAGGATGGTGAGCAGTGACAGTGCATGCATCAGTGACACTGTCCCCCTTGTCCACCTGTTGGAGCACAAGCTGCGTGGAATAATGGACAGGGCACTTGAGGCAGAACAGAGGCAAGAAGAGGAGGACTTCCTTAGCTCTCAAGGCCCCCTTAATCCAGACAGTGTTCCTGCGTGCCCGCCGATCACACAGGAAGAGGACAAGGAGGAGGAGGAGGATTGTGGCATCAGCAGCAGTCTTTAAGGGATCAGTCCCAAGAAACACATGGACTTGTTCTTGTACTTGGCTGGGAGGAGGTGGCTGTGGACCATGTCGTCCTTAGTGACCCAGATGACTCCGGACCGAATGCCTCAGTAAACCTACGCTGCATGGCCTCCCTGATCCTGCAAAGCCTGCGTAAGGATCCTCGTATTCGTGGTATCAAGGAGAAGGACCAATACTGGCTGGCAACCCTCCTTGATCCATGTTACAAGGGTAAGGTTGTGGACCCTATCTTGCCGTCGCAGAGGGAGCAGTAGATGAAACATCTTCGGGAGGCCTTGCAGAAAGGTCTGTGCAACGCGTTCCAGAGACTGGGAGGTTACAAACTCCTGTTTCTGGACAACGTGTTGCTGAGGCTTCGGTCATTCAAAGAAGGAGCGGTGGAGAAGGTGGCCGTCTGACCGATGCGTTCAGACAATTTTTTAGTCCGCAGCCCCAAGGTATGATCGGTTCCAGCAACCATCGCCAGCGTCTGCTTTACATGGTGCAGGAATACCTAGGGGCAAGATCTGACTTGGACACCTTTCCCACCGAAAGTTACTGAGTCTTGAGGATGGATCACTGGCCAGAGCTTGCACAGTATGCAATTGAGCTACTGGCCTGTCCTGCATCCAGCATTCTTTCGGAACACACATTCAGTGCTGCTGGAGGCTTTGTACCCTATCACAGGGTGCATCTGTCCACCGACTCGGTCGATCGACTGACCTTCATAAAAATGAATCAGTCTTGGATCACCACCAGCTACCAAGCACCTGATGCTGATGTAACCGAATATTTTTTTTTAAATCTCAGATCCCTTCAAAGACTGCCTATGCTGATGCTGAGTGACTATCCTGAGTAATTATCCTCTTCCTCCTCAATGATGACGCTGATAGCTTGTAAGAACATTTTTGGTTCTGGGCGTCGCCACCAGTGCCTAAGGCCCAATTTTTCAGCCCCTGTTTAACAGGGGCATGTAATTACAATTTTTGATGCAATACTTTGCAGCAGGGCTCATTCCTGCGTTCCAACTAGAGTATCTGTGAGGGGTTGCAGTGTTGTGGCACCGGCACCAGTGCCTAATGCCCAATTTTTCAGCCTCTGTTTAACAGGTGCGTGTAATTACAATTTTTGATGCAGTACTTTGCAGCAGGGCTCATTCCTGCGTTCCAACTAGAGTATCTGTGAGGGGTTGCAGTGTTGTGGCACGAGCACCAGTGCCTAAGGCCCAATTTTTCAGCCCCTGTTCAACAGGGGCATGTAATTACAATTCTTGATCTAATAGTTTGCAGCAGGGCCCGATTCTGCGCCCACCAAGAGCGAGTGAGGACTTTCAGTGTTGTGGCACCAGCACCACCACCAAAGGCCCAATTTTTCTGCCCCTGTTCAACAGAGGCATGTAATTACAATTCTTGATCTAATATTTCACAGCAGGGCCCTGTGAGGACTTACAGTGTTGTGGCCACAACAACACCTAAGGCCCAAATTTCTGCTGAGTATATAGGGCAGGCCCCTACTTTCAAACATCCAACTTACAAACGACTCCTACTTGCAAACGGAAGGAGACAACAGGAAGTGAGATGAAATCTACCCCTAGGAGGGGAAATTCTCTCCTGTAAGAGTTAATATGGGAAAAACATTTCTCCTTGCCACTGAGACAACAGGAAGTGAGATGAAATCTACCCCTAGGAGGGGAAATTCTCTCCTGTAAGAGTTAATATGGGAAAAACATTTCTCCTTGCCACTGATGCTTTATCACCAATCCTTGTTTCACAAAAAAAACACATTTTCAAAAAACATTTGTCATTGGGACAAAAAGTGAGGTGGAATCTTCTGAAGAGGAGCACAGACAGCAAAACAAATGTTACAGGGGTGATAACCCTTCCCTATGTTTTCCAAAAGGCTTAAAATAGATTTTTTGTCTGGAGCTAAACACGTTAAAATTGTGCCAGTTCAAAATTACAAACAGATTCTACTTAACAACAAACCTACAGTCCCTGTCTTGATTGCACCGCCTGTATACCGCTGTTCAGAGTACAGAGCCTGTATACTGCTGTTTCCTTTTTTGATTTGGGTGCGGGGTTCCCCTTAATATCCATACAAGACCCAAAGGGCCTGGTAATGGACTGGGGGGTACCCATGCCGTTTGTCTCATTGATTTTCATCCATATTGCCAGGACCCGACATTACATTAAAGCCGCGAGCAGTTTGAAATGACTTTTTTTCCTTTAAAAATGACATTTTATGCAGGGACTGTTCTAAGCACGGGAAACACGCGCCACTTTACAGGCATACTATAGACATCCCCCAGGTACAATATTTAAAGGAATATTTCACTTTTTTTTTTTTACTTTAAGCATCATTAAAATCACTGCTCCCGAAAAAACAGCCGTTTTTAAAAGTTTTTTTCTGCATTGATACATGTCTCCTGGGGCAGGACCCGGGTCCCCGAACCCTTTTTAGGACAATACAATGCAAATTAGCCTTTAAAATGAGCACTTTTGATTTTGAACGTTCGAGTCCCATAGACGTTAATAGGGTTCTAACGTTCGTGCAAATTTTCGGTCTGTTCGCAGGTTCTCGTGCGAACCAAACCTGGAGGTGTTTGGCTCATCCCTATGTGGGACTTTTTGGGAGCCTAGCTGCATACGGGGCCCCGAAAACCAATCACTGCCTTCAGGATTTCTAAGGGCTTAAATTTTTGATTCACTCCTCACTATCAATCACAGTTTTGAAGGCCATAAAATGCCAAGATAGCACAACCCCCCCTAATGACCCCATTTTCAAAAGTAGACACCCCATGCTATTTGCTGAGAGGCATGGTGAGTATTTTGCAGCTCTCATTTGTTTTTGAAAATTAAGAAAGACAAGAAAAAAAATTTTTCTTTCTTTTTTCAATTTTCAAAACTTTGTGACAAAAAGTGAGGTCTGCAAAATACTCACCATACCTCTCAGCAAATAGCTTAGGATGTCTACTTTCCAAAATAGGGTCATTTGGGGGGGGGGGGTTGTGCCACCTGGGCATTCCATGGCCTCCGAAACTGTGATAGGCAGTGAAGAGTGAAATCAAAAATTTACGCCCTTAGAAAGCCTGAAGGCGGTGCTTGGTTTTCGGGGTCCCGTACGCGGCTAGGCTCCCAAAAAGTCTCACACATATGGTATCCCCGTACTCAGGAGAAGCAACAGAATGTTATTTGGGGTGTAATTTCACATATTCCCATGGCATGTTTGAGCAATATATCATTTAGTGACAACTTTGTGCAAATTCCATGGACTCGACATGCCTCTTAGCAAATAGCTTGGGGTGTCTACTTTCCAAAAGAATGATACCAAGATGATACCTAAACCTGCAGGCATCATTCTGGTATAAGCACTCAAAGTCCAGCAACATACCAGTACGTTGCTGGTCCTTGTTGGGCATCTATTGTAATCTTTTTTTCATGCAGCCTGTGGGCTGAACGAAAAAAAGAGATTGTTCGGTGGGTATGCCTCCCTTCATCCCCCCACTTCTAATGATGGGCATACATGCACCGTATATATATGCCGAAGCATGGGGGGCATCCTCCCGCAAAAGTTAGTAGCAAATCGCTCCTCCACCCTCTGCTGCCCCCATGCTTCGGCATATATGCTGAAGTATGTAACTGTGGTGGTGAAATCACCTCCAACAGCGCTGGAGTCACGGTTTTATGTATCATGGGAGCAAACGCTGTTGCTGTCAAGATAAATAAATCCGCGCTGCAACTGAATGGCGTACCTGCTAAGCAAATGATGGTTAACAATAAAACAAAGTAACATTACAGTTTAACAGTAATGCCCCGTACACACGGTCGGACTTTGTTTGGACATTCCGACAACAAAATCCTAGGATTTTTTCCGCCGGATGTTGGCTCAAACTTGTCTTGCATACACATGGTCACACAAAGTTGTCGGAAAATCTGATCGTTCTAAGCGCAGTGACGTAAAACACATACGTCAGGACTATAAACGGGGCAGTGGCCAATAGCTTTCATCTCTTTATTTATTCTGAGCATGCGTGGCACTTTGTCCGTCAAATTTGTGTACACACAGATTTTGTTGTCGGAAAATTTTATATCCTGCTCTCAAACTTTGTGTGTTGGAAAATCCGATGGAAAATGTGTGATGGAGCCTACACACGGTCGGAATTTCCGACAACAAGGTCCTATCACACATTTTCCGTCTGAAAATCCGACCATATGTATGGGGCATAAGACTTTCCATACCTGCAAAGCAAATACAAAAAAAAATAGTAAGCGTTTAACAGATGATAAACGGTTGTGGACATGAACAGGAGTTGAGACGGTTCTCCCAATCCCTAATTATAACCAAATACAACGAAAGTTGAGATTCTTTCAAGAGACTGGGATTTTTGTGGGGAGATAATATGTCTATTTTCCAGTAGGTATCAACGAGTGAGATAATTAAAATATAATTTTTATTTAATTGCAATAAAAAAGAACAGTATACAAAACAGATATAAATATATATACACAGGTATGACCATCCAGTATTGTGTTCAAATTTCATTCATGCCTGTCAGCCAACATGTTTTGCAAAACACGATTTGCTTCATCAGGGCATAGATCGGCATCATTGGTTCTTTTAAACTATATAAAGAACAGATAAATATACTACAGCTATATGGCGGTCATACATATTTATGCAACCAAATACAGTAAAAAGTTTTTTTATAGTAATTGATCAAGACATTCAATCTGGTAGTCTCACCTACTGGTGTAAGTCTAAAGTTTAAAGCACACACCACCATTGCCAGGCATCGTCCACTGTACCAACTGGTGCAAAAAATCCAAGGGTGCCAGATCCCAACCGGATAATACCAATAGAAGAACTGGACCACACTATAGCAGGACAAGAGTCTGGTAAAATATGAAAAAAACAAAAGGGAAAATAAATAAATAAACCGCTAGGCTTCCTAGTCCAGAAAGGCAATATATATGATTAATCTATGCCATAAGGTAGTCAATACGATATACAGTATAGTCAAACTCGCTATACAAAAGCATAACATAGATGATTGAGGTAAAGTAATGGCCATATATGCTAGGAACTAAATATCAATATGGGAGGCTAGTAGCTGAATTCAAGTGTGATGTTACAGTCAGTATATAATATACTTAGTGACCATATAGACATAAGCCTAATCGCATAGTCCCTTGATGGTTACAGGTAGCTGGGTGGGAGAGTCAATATTAAATTGCAAGCTGTATGAAGATGGCATGGTTAAATGGGATCGTATAGCGTGATATAGTTCCATAGGCGCCAATGCATATGCGCCAATGCGTTGCTAACCGGTATTAAGGAATTAACATACAAACGGCCAATGAGTTTAATCTAAGACAAACCAATACCCCCCTTCCCCCAAAAAACATGGGAAACATATAGTGCATGTAGTCCCGCAAAAATAAGGGTGCCTTCCCAAATAGTTATAGAGATCAACATAGAAATTACCTGCAAGGCTAAAGAATTGTAGCTCCTCACTCAACGAGGACTCCTCCTGTCAGTAAAGATGGGTCGGGGCCGGGTGCGTCTGTAAACAACACAACGGCGCCTCCATCTTTTGTGTGGTCCCACCGAAAGTGAACAGGTCAGGGATGACCTCCGGCATCACTTCCGGTCCGAACGTCCCCGCATATGATGCGCGCGCACCTCGCCGAGCGGACGCACAAGTCACCACTTCTGGCAGAAGCGCGCGCACTGCCCACACTACGTGAATGGAGTAAGGGCATGTGGGGCAGACATGAAAGGCTCCGCCCCCCTAACGCAGGGATGTCCGAGTCCCCCTATCTAAGGCAATAACAACAGTGTGGTACCCGACTCGTCAGGCATGGGGGAGGCTTCATTACATGGTCCCGCAAACGACTCTGTACATTTATGTTTTAAATGCAATGATTAGAATTGTAAAGAAGTAAAAAACTAAATGTTAAAACATGATAGTAACGCATACAGGGATCTTTCCCCTGAAGACCAGCATGGGTACAAATAACACAGAGTAAATACATATATATTGCAGCAGCCATTCTATTTGACAAGATGGAATTAATAGAGAAAGGAGGTAAAAGACCTGATAGGGCAGTGTCCCCTGATTAGTTCTCCATATATCATAACCCCCCTAGAAAAAGTATACAGAAGATGGAGCCAGACAGGGGTTATTGATTCAAATTAAAAAAAATATATATATATTTTTTTGTAATAAACAAGAACAAGATGGAATTAAGGAAGAGGATCCCAGCTGAGGCTCCCACCCATGTATTACAGAAATGGTTTATATGAGAGTGCTGTATTAAGGCTAAGTGGATGAGTGGCCTGCTGGCCAAAAATCCATCTAGCCTCTCTCTGGAGTATTCGTTTGTCCACATTCCCTCCCCTCTGGAAGTCAGATATGACCTCCAGACCAAAGAAGGAGATGAAGCTAGGATCAAAACTATGATGGAGGCCAATGTGCTTACAGATAGGAGTGTATAGCAGTCCGGCATCCAGATAATATAAATGGTCCTGAATCCTTTTAGCCAAGGGGCGTTTGGTTTTACCAATATAGAAGGCGCCGCAATGGCATGTGGCAAGATATACAATGCCTGTTGTGGAACAATCTGTGTAGCCCTTTAGCTTATGGAAACCCCCTCTTGGGAGGGGGCATCTTATGCCTTCTCTTATCCACGGGCAAAATTCGCAGTGTCCACATCTATAGGTGCCGTTGCCGCCCTCCGCCCCCAGTAAGGATGTTGTAGGCTGTAGATGACTGTGTACTAAGGTGTCCCTAATGGACCGTGACTTTATATACGTGATCTGTGGCACATTAGCTACATATTTAGAAACTATTGGATCCTCCGAGAGGAAATGCCAGTTTTCATTGATGAGATTCCGGATCGACTGTTGATGGGTCGTGAAGGTGGTGATAAGTTTGGTAGTAGGATGGGGGTCACATATTTTCTGTTTAAATATGAGAGTATCACGTGTGTTTGATTTTGCCTGTTTGTAGGCCCTTTTGAGGATTTTCTTGCTATAGCTTTCTGTAGAGTGCCTTTGCTTCTCTTTCGAAGTCTTCATTTCTTACACAATTCTGCCGCAGCTGCAAATATTGGCTGTAAGGTATACTATGTACAAGCGTACGGGGCTGAGAACTGGAGAAGTGCAATATGGTGTTCCCAGCAGTCTCCTTCCTATATAATGTGCTGAAGACAGAACCATCTTCTTTGAGGACAAGGCGCATCCCAAAAACGGGATGGAGATTGCATCCGATTGAATCGTAAACTTTAAATTGAAGTTATTCTGGTACAGAAATTCCATGAAGTCCGATAACAGGTTTGTTGAACCTGTCCAAATAAGGAGGACATCATCGATGTATCTCCGCCAAAGAAGAATGTGGCGGAGATACATCGAAGCCCCCTCACTGGAGAAGAGGGTGCGTTCCCATCCCCCCCAGGTACAGGTTGGCATACGATGGGGCACAAGAAGTCCCCATCGGTACCCCTTGTACCTGGAGGTAGGTAACGCTATTAAACAAAAACATATTGTTGGTTAAAATATGTTTCAGTAGTAGTTCCATAGGCGCCAATGCATATGCGCCAATGCAACTCATCCATGTTATGCTTTTGTATAACGAGTTTTGTCTGGTAAAATATGTTTTTTACATATTTTACCAGACTCTTGTCCTTCTATAGTGTGGTCCAGTTCCTCCATTGGTATTATCCGGTTGGGATCTGGCACCCTTGGATTTTTTGCACCAGTTGGAACAGTGGACGATGCCTGGCAATGGTGGTGTGTGCTTTAAACTTTAGACTTACACCAGTAGGTGAGACTACCAGATTGAATGTCTTGATCAATTACTATAAAAAACTTTTTACTGTATTTGGTTGCATAAATATGTATGACCGCCATATAACTGTAGTATATTTATCTGTTGTTTATATAGTTTAAAAGAACCAATGATGCCGATCTGTGCCCTGATGAAGCAATTCGTTTTTTGCGAAACATGTTGGCTGACAGGCACGAATGAAATTTGAACACAATACTGGATGATCATACCTGTGTATATATATTTATATCTGTTTTGTATACTGTTCTTTTTTATTGCAATTAAATAAAAATTATATTTTAATTATCTCACTCGTTGATACCTACTGGAAAATAGACATATTATCTCCCCACAAAAATCCCAGTCTCTTGAAAGAATCTCAACTTTTGTTGTATTTGAAAAAAAAATAAAACATTTAACGCAACCTGTGCCTAAAATATATGTATGCCGAAGCATGGGGGTATCCTCCCGCAAGAGCAAATCACTCCTCTGCCCTCTGCTGCCCCCATGCTTTGGCATATGTGCTGAAGTATGTAACTGTGGTGGTGAATTCACCTCCGACAGTGCTGGAGTCACGGCTTTATGTATCATGGGAGCAAACGCTGTTGCTGTCAAGATAAATAAATCCGCTCTGCAGCTGAATGGCGTACCTGAAATGAATGGTTATTAATAAAACACAGTAAACAGTAAAGTATAAAAAAAATTGCATACCTATAAAGCAAACATATGAAAACAAATATCAATAAAACATTATATAGAATGGAATACAGTAAAAAAGAGCAGAACAATAGAGAGAGAATAGAGAGAGAACAATAAAACAACAACTATTTTTTTTTTTTTTTTTTTTTATATTTTTTTGTTTTTTTTTTTACACTTTTTTTGTAACTAACTTTTTTAACTGTAACCGTTTCCAGGTTCAGGTCTCTCAAAATGCGATGGCATCTTGGGAGACCCTGTGAAAGTGTGTCCTAGTCTGTGCAGTGCTGTACCCTACGCTAATACTCAACTAGTGTATGGTAGTGTTCAAAACATTCACCAATGCAAAGACCAGGATTGTCAGGACAAGAGGGACAATAATAGCGGGTGTCACGCCTATATCCGCACTTGCTGCAGACACGACATCTTTTTTGGGGGGCTCGTTGGGTAGGTGTACTCGGGAGGACATAAAGAAAATGACTCTCATGCAGCCGGCTTACTGCATTTGGTTGGGGAAGGTGAGGTGGAGCACCGTCTGGAAACAGAAGGGCTCTGACGATCTCTTCCTTGAATTTAAGGAAGGATCCAGTCCGTCCTGAAGCTCTGTATAGCACATAAGCGTTCAGCAAAGCCAATTGAAATAAATAAACAGACACTTTTTTGTACCAGCGTCTGGCCTTACAGGCAACTAGGTACGGCGCCAACAACTGGTCGTTGAGGTCCACCCCTCCCATGTTAACCACTTGCTTACTGGGCACTTAAACTCACTTCCTGCCCAGACCAATTTTCAGCTTTCAGCGCTGTCGCACTTTGAATGACAATTGCGCGGTCATACAACACTGTACCCAAATGAAATTTTTATCATTTTTTTCCCCAAATAGAGCTTTCTTTTGGTGGTATTTAATCACAGCCAGGTTTTTTATTTTTTGCTAAACAAACAAAAAAAGATGGAAAATTTTGAAAAAAAAAATGTTTCATGTTTCATAGTTTGTTATAAAATTTTGCAAACAGGTAATTTTTCTCCTTCATTGATATAGGCTGATGAGGGGGCACTGGTGGGCACTGATAGGCTGCACTGATGGGAACGGATAGGCACAGTTATGGCAGCACTGATAGGCACAGTTATGGCGGCACTGATAGGCACAGTTAAGGCGGCACTGATAGGCACAGTTAAGGCGGCACTGATAGGCACAGTTAAGGCGGCACTGATAGGCACAGTTAAGGCAGCACTGATAGGGACAGATAAGGCGGTACTGATGGGCACAGATAATGTGGCACTGATGGCCACTGATGGGCGCTGATGGGTGGCACTGATGGGTGGCACGGATGGGTGGCATGGATAGGTGGCACTGATGGGCACTGATAGGTACCACTGATGGGGGGAACTGATGGGGGGCACTGATGGGTGGCACTGATGGGCAGTGATGGGCGGCACTGATGGGCACATATGGGCACTGGTAGGTGACACTGATGGGCACTGATAGGTGTCACTGATGTGCAGCACTGTTGTTGCACTGATATGGGTGCTGATGGGTGGCACTGTGGGCGCTGATGGGTGGCACTGATGGGTGGCACTGTGGGCGCTGATGGGTGGCACTGATGGGTGGCTCTGTGGGCACTGATGGTGACACTGTGGGCACTGATGGATGGCACTGTGGGCACTGATGGGTGATGCTGGTGGACACTGGTAGGCAGCACTGCTGCCTATTGCTGTGTCACTGGAAGGGGGCAGATGATCGCCATGATCGGGACTGATGTCCCTCTCACGGCCACCAGTGATCGGGTTTTTTTTCCTCCTCACGCTGTCAGCGCGAGGAGGAAAAATAGCCGATTACCGGCTCTGTTTACATCACATGATCAGCTGTCATTGTCTGACAGCTGATCATGTGGTAAGGGGTCGGGACCGACCCCTTACTCTGATCTGTGATCAGGCGAGTCTCATAGACTCGCTGATCACCGAGCGTGCCACATGCGCCCTGCAGGGGGCCCGCAGGCCGCTGGTGCACGGGATAACGTCAATAGACGTAGTCCCGGCAATGTAGATTTGCGCTGTTGCCCTCATTTGGCAATAGCGGGGATCTGAAGAGGTTAAGGTTATATTCGTGGACACAGAAGGGTTTCTACACAACTCCAGTCGCCCTGTAGTAATATGGACCGTCATGTCTGCATGAAGGGAGGTAAGAACGAAAACATTCTTATTATCCCTCCACTTCATAGCGAGCAAATTATTACACTGCAAGCAGGCTCTCTCCCCCAGCCTAAGACAGGAATCTACAAGCCACTGGGGAAAGCCCCGGCGATTAGGTCGCAGGGTGCCACATGCTCCAATCTGATAATCAAAAAGGTGACTAAAAAGTGGCACGCTCATGTAATAATTGTCCACGCACAAGTGGTACCCCTTTCCAAATAAGGGTGACACCAAGTCCCACACAATCTTGCCAGCGCTTCCTATGTAGTCAGGGCAGTTTGTCGGCTCTACGTGACTATCTTTTCCCTCGTAAACCATAAAACTACATGTATAGCCTGTGGACCTGTCACAGAGCTTATACATCTTGACCCCGTATCTGGCACGCTTGCTGGGAAGGTATTGTTTGAATGACAAGCGGCCAGAAAACTTAATCAGGGACTCATCAACGCAGAAAACTTGATGGGGAGTAAACAAGTTTGCAAAACGTTGATTGAAGTGGTTTACGAGGAGCTGAATTTTGTAGAGCCGATCGTATTCAGGGTCTCCACAAGGAGGACAGAGTTCATTGTTGTTGAAGTGCATGAACTGCAAAATCTGCTCGTATCGTGCCCTGGCCATGGAAGCAGAGAACACGGGCATATGGTGAATTGGGTCAGTGGACCAATATGACCGCAACTCACTCTTTTTAGTTATGCCCATGAGTAGGGAAAGGCCCAGAAAGATCTTAAATTCAGAAACTGTAATTGGTTTCCAATCTCTGGCAAGGGAGGACTGGGGAATAGTGGCGATGTGTTGACCAGCGTACAATCTCTGTGAAAAACAGCAAATAAAAATCCAGTGACGTAAAATCAACTGTTTCCACCTGAATGCCGGGCGCCGGGCGATTAGCGGGTTAAACCTTTATTAGGTAATAAATGGCCCTGAAACTATAAAAAAACAAACTAACTAACCAGCATCACCCGTAACAGTTATACGGTGATCACTGGTGAAAGGGTTAAATAGGGGGCAATCAGGGGGTTAAAACCTTTATTAGGTAGTATATGGGAGTCCCTGTCACTATAAAACACTGACGGCGAACCTATATACTTACCTCCCTAACTAGCGTCACCTGTGACACTAATACAGCGATCAGAAAAACAATCGCTTAGTGACACTGGTGACGGGGGTGATCAAGGGGTTAAAACTTTATTAGGGGGGTTAGGGGGGTATCCTAGACCTAAAGGGGGCTATCACTAACTGCCCTACCACTTATAACTGTCACAAACTGACACCAATGCAAAAAAAAAACTGCTATTGGTGTCACTGTGACAGGGGGTACAGCGGGGTGATCGGGGGGTGATTGAGGGTGAAAAGTGTGCCTAGTGTGTTCTACTGTTAGTGTAGTGTTGTGCAACTCACATTGATGTCTTCTCTCCTCTGCGCCGGAACGAAAAGACAGGCTCGAGGAGAGATGACATCACTTCCTCTGCCTCTGTTTACATTACAGCAGCAGAGGAAGATTGTCATTCGTTGGGAGCGATCGCGAGGGGGTGGCAACGAATGAGTGGCCTCCTCCTCAGCCTGGATCGCTCCCCTAACTAAGCCGACTGCCTCGGGCACTGGGGGGGGGCACGATGCGCCCCCCCCGCCCGCGGGAGGCAGATCACGTACCAGGTAGGTGATTTTGCCTGCCCGTGCCATTCTGCCACAGTATATCTGCATTAGGCGGTTGGCAAGTGGTTAAAATTAGCACTTTTGATTTTGAACGTTCGAGTCCCATAGACTTTAATGGGGTTCTAAAGTTTGCGCGAACTTTCGGTCCATTCGCAGGTTCTGGGGCAAACTGAACCGGGGGGCGTTCGGCTCATCCCTAATGTGAACCAGATGCATTCAAATGAATGTATTTTAAAATGTCCTGCAGATTAGATGTGGTGTAAGCCGCATCTAATTCGCATAGGTATGAACAGGGCCTTAAACCTCAATTTTTTCGGTCGCCAACCATCACATCACATACCTTGGTATAAGGATTGGCAAAAGACCCTCCTCCCTATACCAGCTTAATTTTTCCCCAGTAATCTCGAGGATCAAGGATGAACTGGAGACATGGATGGATCTCCCCATTTCGCTTCTCGGGAGGTGCCATCTATTTAAAATGGTCTGCTTTGCCAGACTCTTGAACCCCCTACAAACCATTTCATTACTGCTGTGGCATAGTGATGTACAGAGTCTGCAAAAATCTTCCTATGGCACAGTAGGCACCCACGCATCTCTCAGCAGAAATTGTTCCTCCCTAGATGCGTGGGAGGAGCTAATCTCCCCAACATAAGAGTTCATAATTTATTCTACCTGTTAAGAGAATGCTTGGACTGGCTCTCTCATTTCTCTAAGTACACAAACTTTAAACTTGAATCCCAAATGACACAACCATACAGTTTACCTGCCCTGCTACACTGCAAATTATGGTCTATCCCTCCACATCTCCAACATAACCTGCTGATATGGGACACTCTAGTTGCCTGACGAGAGACCAGACGTAAGCTAAGATTATCTCCATGGGTAACCCCACATCTCCCTATTCATGAGAATCCTTCTTTCCACAGCATTAAACAGCATGTAGGATACCCAAAATCTCTCACACTTCATTCAACTCTTTGACCCCTCATCAGGTTCAACACTTCCAACTCATCATCTATTATCGCGTTTTAAGCTTCTTATATATATACCAGGCAGTCCAGCATGTCTCGATTCTGTGCCCAACCAAGCTATAAAGATTTCACCACTCTTTCCTGGACAATCTACTGGAAAATCAACCCCCAAGTGTTTCAAGGGCAACTCAGGTACATGCCAGTGTCCACAGTCTTAAAAAAAGAACAGAGTAACGTGTTTAATAATTTAAAAAAAGAGTTAAATGAAATAAAAAATTTTATTACAGCAGACATCTTTCAGCTAATGTATTAGGATTGGGAAAAGGTAGGAAGATTGTCTAAAACCCTATGACAGTAATACTAACAAATTGCATCTTTAAACTTATTACCTAGCACTATTACTAGATAAATATTAGAAATTGTTATCTGTCAGAACAATTGTTGATGAACCATGAAAAGGTTGCATTATTATTTGCAGAATATGCTATCCCAAGGCATTGTTCAATCATGAATTTACATAAGTAAAGATTATGACATCGCTTTGACTTGCTTGTCAACATAGTGTCTGCTAAAACACATTAATTCACCAATGAAATATTTGTGATAAGTGGAAATAGCTGTAAGGCAGAGTTCCTAACAAGCTGAATATAACTTCTTTAAATGTGACACATTATTTAAGACACAGAAAAGGCCCAAGGGTGACAGATGTGTGTTGATTGGCTTCTTAATCTGCTGGAAAGTGACTGTAAGTGTCATATTAAACAATGGCATTCTGTAAGGCCAACATAACACACACTACAGATATTAATGACTTCCTATTGTGGTACAAGTCAAGATTTTCTTTTCAGGTGTGTTACACTGCTATTGTTATGTCTTAAAATTAACCTGAGTGTGTGAGAGTGTGTGTGGGGGGACATGAGGGGACATACATGGGGGGGGGGCATGAACAATGTACTAGTACTTATTATGCCATTGTTTTAAAATTGCTTAGGGTAAAAAAAAAATTTAATAAGCTTTTTGCTTATGGAAATATTTTTTTTCTATTTTTTTTTTTGTTTTTGCTAGTGGGGACAAATAGTATGCTTATGGTGTTTTAGTAAATATATAATAATTTTTAATGTATTTTTTTAAATGATATACTTATAGTTTACAGTGTTTAGAAGTTGAAGTATACAAACTGTATAATACATTACTTTGGAAGCACACAACTAATGATTATTAATTTCGTACTGTGTTGGAGTCATGCGTTTTCCCCCACCATAATTAAGGCTGAGTACACTATTTTCATATTATCACTCTGGCTAAAAAGCTAAAGGACAAGTCAGTGGGTAAAGTTTCTCATTGCATCAATGTTCATGTGAAGAATTACACCCCATTGAAACTGATGACTTTTCCAATATACTTGAACAGACAAACCTTAAATATCCATTTAAACAATGCCTACACGTCATAATTATATACTGTATCTGAATTTAAACACAAAGAACAATTATTCCTTCAATCATTTGATCAAAAATACTATTAATAGGTGTAACTGTGCACTGTGGAAAAAGTAAGTGCACCCTTAGACTTAGAAGTTAGTATCACCCCTCTTTACCAGAAATACTTCTATAAGTGTTTTTCATAACTCCCCCTAGGTTATAGTTGACTTAATGTCTTTAAATCTGCCTAAATCTGCCCATGGTCTCAAGTAGAACTGCAATCATAACATTTCTACCACCATGTTTTGAAATTGGTATGAGGTACTTCACCTGAAATGCTGTCTTCAGTTTGGCCTAACATTTCTGCTGCTACCATGGTCAAACAAATCCATATTTGATTCACTGGCCCACAGGACAATGTTCCAGAAGGCTTAGCAAACCAATCTTTCTCTAAGTTTTTTTTCAACAGCAAAGCTTTTTCCTCGCACACTTTCCATGCATGTTAAATTCCTGTGATCTCTTTCTAATTGTAGATGCATGTTCTTTGACACAAACTGTTGCACGAGTCATCTGTAGGCCCCACATTAAGTTCTGCGGTTCTTTGTGACTTCTTTTAGTATCAAATCATTTACAATTGGGCTGAATGTGCTGGGCCAGTCAGTCTGAGACAAATTAGCAGGCATATCCCTGCTAGACTCATTGGCATAGAAAACCTTTTTTCCTGAGGGCCCTAAAGTATCCTGATCATGCATGATGACACTGCACATGTCAATAGCAAAGCGACCAGACCCTAGGTGTCTGAGGTTTAAATAAGGCAGATTTCACCTGCATACTCTCCATTGAGGTTCTTATCATTGCAACCTAACTTCTGATTCAAACATCCGATCCAAATTTTATAGCTTTGAAGTGGTGGCAAATGTAGGGGTGACTTTACTTTTTTACGTAATACATCTGCACTTTGATTTAGATAATAGAAATGAATTCACCATGTAACTTTTATGTACTATTGTTCAGTGTAACATATTTATCTTAGTGCTACTAAACCCATAACAATAAAATCAATCTGTATATGCAGTTATACTTGCATGTGTTATCTAAAGGGTTAATCCCCTGCATTGTGTAAAAAGGCTGTTTGACCCTCTCTTTTCTGATCCTACCCTTCTTCTACTGTCCCCAATTCATCTCCCGATAGAATAGAGGCTTGGGGACAAGCTGCACACCCCCGCTCCACGCTGATGAAGTCCCGCCCATAGGACGTAACGTGTACGGGGCTCAGGAGCGCATGACGTCACCCGCGGCCATTGGCAGATACGATCACAAGCTTCCTAGCCGGCACTCGGATCTGAGTGCTGGTCTCTGTGAGTTTAACATTTTATCATTTTTATATTCAATAAACTGGCTACGGAGAGCACTATGTTTTTTGCCTTTTATATTACATATGCAACATCCGTTTTCATATGCTGAATGCTGAAATGTGAAGGGGATACCACCATTACTAGGATTGATCCATCCAGGGTATGCTGTTCATGCTGTATGACCTGTTTCAGGTCGAGTATCTAAGGTGAGGGGCCATCCATGTCCGGTGGAGGGATCATAGTCACCATTCAGATATTTTTGTCACCCTGAGTGTCCACTGGTGGTTCCTGTCTTCCAATTTACTCATCACATCTGATTTATGTTGTTTTAAGGACTTTTATTTGCCCAGCACTATTTTTTAGTATTTATGTCATTGAGGTATTGTTGAATTAGCCTTAGTGTCTGCTTGCATTTATTCTTTTGTGTCCGTTGATTAGTCAGTGCTGAATTTATATGTATCATTTCTCACGCTCAGTTTAATTGCTAGAGAGTTTTTGTTTTCTTGGGAGAGTGTATGTGATCAGCACAGGGCCAATCAGAACTGTCCAGACAGAGGTTTAGGGGTCCTGCAGTCTGATACTACAGTCAGAGCAGATTGAAAACTCCTCCTACAAGCTTTAACCAGTCACAATATAAGTCACAAGACTGCTCTAAATGCTGATGAAGAAAGGTATTTGGCAGTTTATATTTACTAAAACTCTAAAACTATTGCATTTCCATGTTCTGTGTACTGTGGGAGACCAGATATAGAGAATGCAGGGTCTTGGGTTTAGTAACACTTTAAGGAACTTTGAAGATCTTATCTTTGCCTATTCAAATATTTAAAAAAAAGACAGCAGTTCTTCCAGTTCCATCACTGCATGGAGAGGAGCTAGGCGATTACAGCTCCTGCTGCGCTCTCCTGAATCCTGCTTCCAGATCTGCCAGCACCCGAGGCACCCTCTCCAGATACCTCCCTCCTGTCAGGGGAACCTACATGGTTCACTTTGTGGAGCAATACACAGCCCCAGCGGCTCCCGCTCCCCATCCAGACACAGGGGACACAGCACACGCTGCACATGCTGCAGCCAATAGGGCACCAACACTCTCTGAGAAGCTGTGTACTGCAGGTGTGCCCACGATCATACAGGTCCCCTCTGCACCTGCACAGATGCACCCAGCCTCTCCTGCAAGTATTGCCCAGGCTGTGGTGGCACTCCTGACCCCTATGATCACCGAAGCAGTGGACCAAACAGTCATTAACGGGCTAGATCACCTCCATAAAGAGCTGCAACTCCAAGCCCTGAGAATTGGCCAAACAGAGGAGCAAACTTCCTTCATAGAGGATGATGCTACTGCTATGTTTGCTGCTTTAGCCAAGCTCTACACTTCCCTAGAAGGAACTTCAGGAAAAAGTAGATGATTTGGAGAATCATTTAAAACGTAAATAACCTGAGAATCATAGGACTTCCTAAATCATAATCCTCCTCCATGCTTACCTCAATCTGCTCCTCCACTATCACAGAACAGCCAGGTTTACGTACTCCTTACTTAGTGGAACATGCTCACCGCATTTGCCAGCCTTCAGAATTGCACTCCAAGCCCTGCCCTGTGATTGTTAGATATCTCAACTATGAGGAGAGGCATGGTGAGTATTTTGCAGCTCTCATTTGTTTTGGAAATTGAAGAAAGAAAAGGAAAATTTTTATTTTTCTATTTTCCAATTTTTAAAACTTTGTGACAAAAAGCGAGATCTGCAAAATACTCAACATGCCTCTCAGAACATAGCTTGGGGTGTCTACTTTCTGAAAAGGAGTCCTATCTTGGCATTTCATGGCCTCTGAAACTGTGATAGGGAGTGAGGGGTGAAATCAAAAATGTATGCCCTTAGAAAGCCTGAAGGCAGTGATTGGTTTTCAGGGTCCTGTACGTGGCTAGCTCCCAAAATAAGCCACACGTGGTATCCCCGTACTCAGGAGAAGCAGCAGAATGTATTTTTGGGTGTAATTCCACATATACCCATGGCATGTGTGAGTAATATATCGTTTCAGTGACAACTTTGTTTTTTTTGTAATTTTTCAATCACTTGTGACAAAAAAATAAAATATTCAATGGGCTCAACATGCCTTTCAGAAAATTCTTTAGGGTGTCTACTTTCCAAAAAGGGATAATTTGGGGGGGTTGTACTGCCCTGCCATTTTAACACCTCAAGAAATGATAGGCAGTCATAAACTAAAAGCTGCGTAAATTCCAATAAATGTACCATAGCTTGTAGACGTTATAATTTTATATGCTTATTGAAAATTTTCTTACCCAAGATTTGTGGCTGAATACATTTTGGCCTGAATGTATGACAAATATTTCGTTAATTGGATTTTTTTATAACAAAAAGTAGAAAATACAATTTGTTTCAAAATTTTATGTAACCGGGTGGCCCTGCCCCCCTCTGATGCCCCAGAAAAGCCATAGGGAAGTCCCCGTGCATCAGAGGGGGGCGAGGTCACCCAGGAACATCACAGTGTGGCCCCGCCCTCAGTTATAAAAGAACTGTCTCCTGCGAGGACGCGTCATACGGCGGGTGCCTCCCATGGAGGCAGGTTGGTCGTGGCTTTTTTTTTTTTTTGTCCATCGGCGGAGTGAGAGAAGATGAATGGACTTCATGGGACATTTTTATTTTTTTATTTTTAAATAAAGGACTTGTCCCAAGCCATGTCTTGTCATATGTACCATTTTGGCACTCTTTTGTGAAATGGTAGGGGTACATTTGTAGCCTGTTAGCATTTCACACAGGGGGAGGCCAGGATCTGGGGGTCCCCTTGTTAAAAGGGGCTTCCAGATTCTGATAAGCCCCCCTCCCACAGACCCCCACAACCACCGGGCAAGGGTTGTGGGAATGAGGCCCTTGTCCCCATCAACATGGGGACAAGGAGCTTTGGGGGGCTGCCCCAAAGCACCCTCCCCATGTTAAGGGCATGTGGCCTGGTACGGTTCAGGAGGAGGGGCGCTCTCTCATGCCCCCTCTTTTCCTGCGGCCTGTCAGGTTGTGCGCTCGGATAAGCGTCTGGTATGGGGACCCCCACGCCATTTAAAAAAAAAATTGGCGTGGAGTTCCCCTTAAAATCCATACCAGACCTGAAGGACCTGGTATGGAATTTGGGGGGACCCCCACGCAATTTTTTAAAAATTTTGGGGACCCAAAGGGCCTTGTAATGGACAGGGGGGATCTAATGCCGTATTTTTCAATTACTTTTTTTATCTGTATTGCCGGGACTGACAATTCATTATAGCCGCGAGTACTTTTAAATGACTTTTTTTCCTTTAAAAATGTTATTTTGTGCAGGGACTGTTCTAAACACGGGAAAAATGTGCCACTTTACAGGCATACTACGGTATAGACACCCCCCAGGTTTGAAATTTAAAGGAATATTTCACTTTATTGTTTCACTTTAAGCATTATTAAAATCACTGCTCCTGAAAAAACGTCCGTTTTAAAAACTTTTTTTTACATTGATACATGTCCCCTGGGGCAGGACCTAGGTCCCCAAACACTTTTTATGACAATGCCATGCATATAAGCCTTTTAAAATTAGCACTTTTGATTTCTACCATAGACTTTTAAAGGGTGTTCCGCGGCTTTCTAATTTGCCGCGAACACCCCAAATTGTTTGCTATTCGACGAACAGGCGAACACCCGATGTTCGAGTCGAACTTACATTCGACTCGAACATCGGGCTCATCCCTACTCACCGGTAAGGCTCTTGTCTCTCTGTGGTGATGGGTTTCACATGGTTAAGTTTTTATACTCCACACTTCGCATGATTTCACTTATTGGATATTGGATCCATGTCATATAAGAATCTTTCCTAAATGAACTCTAATCACCAATGAACTTTTGCACATGTGTTTATTCTGCACTCCATTTAATATTTGTCATTGCATTCCAGTTATTCCTTTTTTGTACTGTGTTGAATTCACATGAATATTGTACAATAGTAACGGTTAACATGTGCACATTTGCACTTTATTTCCAGTTTACACACATTTGTATTATTTGATTAATTCACATTAATTCACAGTCACATTTGTTATTTGATCTCTACACAATCTTGCTAGCAAACCAACTTTTCCAAGTTGTCAAACCAGTTTGTCTGTGTAATTGGGCAACCTTAAAATGACACTGTATTTTTCAACATACAGTATCTGCCACTTAGATTAGTCGGAATTAAACTCATAAACCCTATGTCATATTGTAATTCACAAATGGTCTAACATTATCAACCAATGATGTTATTGGTTGAAAGTTTTAATGGTGCACAATGAAAACCTGTGGGTTGTGTAACTATACAATTTTTGTGCAATTGTTAGGCCTTTTGCCAAGGCCCACCTAAAAAAAGAAAACAAGAGAACACTGGTTTAAAATTGCTGACCTACTTGATTAAGTGTCCATGTGGCCTTTATTATGTGGGTCAGATAACACAAGATAAAGAGAGAATGGCCAGGCATAAATACGCTATTAGGGATAAATTTACAGACCAATCACTCGCAAGATATTCTATTGAGAATGGGCATTAAGTGTCCTAGTTGAAATATACTGTTATAGAATCTATTCTTAGATACTTTGCATCAGTGGAGTCTTAAACATGACTTGGATTTATATCTATTTTTATGAGAAGCATACTTTCCTTTCTAAGTGTAGCCACTACATTTACTGCACACCTTGCTTTTGGCCAGGTTCTTCTCCCCAAACTGCACTTATTTCAACTCTCACACCAGTTTTTTTTTTTTAATAGAGCCTCTGGAGATAAGGGACACACACTGTACTTTTTAGCCACAGAACATAACACGACATGAATGAATGATGCTGCTGTGGGACCCCCACACAGCCATGCTGATTTTGAAAAGTGACAGTGGGTGCAGGGAGAGGAACCCCACCCACTGTTACAGGGAGGGGAGGTGCTCGAGGTGTAAAGGGGGGCTTGTGCATGTTACACACTAAATACAGCTGTTTTCTTTTATCTTAGAAAGCAGACATAGCCTAAGCAAAAAAACCTGATGCCTGCCAACATGCTGCAGAGAAAGACCTTTGCTCTCGCTCTGTGTTGAATAAGCGGTCAGACCTCTGCAGACAGACTACTAGTTTCCCAGAAAAGCAAGGATCAGTCTCTGCAACATGCTGACAGACAACAGGTTCAGATTGTAGCTGCTATCTTTAGACAATAAATTGTAAGACTTTTGCGTTAATGCACCTGGAATGTATTTAGCTGATTCAATGTAAAGCCTAAATTTGACTTTAATGCATTATACACCCTGTTTCTGTATACAGTTTGTAATCATCTATATACATGGCAGCAGCAGTCATATTTGTCATTACAAATGTGAGATTCACTTCCTATGTATCTTGTTTATAATCAGTGTACAGTTATCACAAAAAGTATGTTTAATTTAAAGGGACTAGAGCCAGGATTGCTGTCTAGGTTTCTGCCAGTTTTAGAACACAAATTGACTTATTCATGACAAATAAGAGTTATTAAATGTGATATGGTAACACTGGTGTTTTACTGGTTCATGCAACAAGGATAATCATGATACTAAGAAGAAAGCACAGCTTAAATATATAATTATTATAAATATAAGTGATCCTAAGCTTATATTTTTAAACATCTACAAACTATACATAGGGCAAAAAATTGTATCATATATATATATATATATATATATATATATATATATATATATATATATATATATATATATATATATATATATATACATTAATATATATTTATTATTATATACTGTAAATATTTAAAAAAAGAAACTCAGGGCAAAACTCAGAGGAATTTGTGTTAGACTGAAATGCTTCTGCTTTCACTAATCTGTTTATTCCCACATGAATCTTGTGTTTTTATTTATCTGTAAGACAGCCAATTTGTCCATTCCCACTGAAAATTACAAAGCTTCATAAAATAAAGGATAGGTCACAACAGCACAAGTAAAAATAAATTAAGCTGAATGTGAGGTTAATCAGCTGAAAACAGTATCACATAGCTATTTGAAGTCTCACGCTGAGTTTATAATTATCCTTTATTCTATCATTACAGATCTCTTGCAGTTCATTATTTTAAGTCAACAATGCTACAGGGATGCTTCAAGGTAAAAAAAAAAGACTTGTATCATATGAACTGATAGCAGTATGTGTATAATTACAGCTTCAGAATTAGTGCATAAATTAAGCAAAAGCAATACATGATTAGTGCTTTCATAATATCACACCTACTTGTGCAGATACATTTTTATTTCTATTGTAAAAATAATAAAGTTTTAATAGAGTTCACCCTTTAACCACTTCAATACAGGGCACTTTTGCCCCTTTCCTTCCCAGGCCAATTTTCAGCTTTCAGCACTCTTGCACTTTCAATAAGAATTGCGCGGTCATGTAACACTGTACCCAAAATAAATTTTTATCATTTTGTTCACACAAATAGAGCTTTCTTTTAGTGGTATTTATTTACAAATCATTTTTTTATTTTTTGCGATATAAGCGAAAAAGAGCGGAAATTTTGAAAAAAAAAATATTTTCTACTTTCTGTTTGAAAAGAAATCCAATAAAATCTAATTTTGTCATAAATTTAAGCCAAAAATGTATTCTGCCATATGTCTTTGGTAAAAAAAAATCCAGTTAAGTGTTTAATAATTGGTTTGTGTGATCCCAGACAAATGTACGCAGATGATCATGTACAGATGTGCGCAGATGATCATGGCCGTATGTGTGCAGATGATCACGGACATATGTGTGCAGATAATTTTACTGTGTGGGGACATGTGTGTGGGGACAGTGTTTTGGGGACACTATTTTGGGGACATTGTGTGTTTACATTGTGTGTTTACATGTGTGGGCACACTGGGCGGGTGATAAGTAAAAAGCTGTAAAAAACAGCTCATACTTACTGATCACTGGCTGGCTGCAGCGATCTGCTCTCCTCTCCTCCCTGACAACTTCTGTGTGAGGAGAGGAGAGCCGATCGCCTAGCAACCAGCTCTCTATTTACATCACATGACGGCTTTGATTGGACACAGCCGTCATGTGATCAGGAGGGCCGATCACAGAGCCCTCCTGCCGATCGGAGATGCGCTGTGTCCGGGTGACATGAGCACATCGGGTACGCGCAGCTGCGCTGGCATGCACACGCGTGATCTCCCCCTATGAGGTTAACTCAACTAAATCATATGTCCTTAATATGGGGATCAATCCATCTCTTAAACAATGATTATAAGCAAAGTTTTCCTATGTGTGGAATGATACCGGTATTTCTTATTTAGTTATTACTCCAACCAATACAGCCTCAACTTCGGTGGTCCTGAACTATACAAAGCTTATAGAGAAATTTTCCATAGAGATTTCACAACTGGCAAAATATGAATTCTCTTGGTTTGGCAATCTGGCTACCTTTAAAATGTTTATTATGCAAATTCTGTAAATCTTCAGAACACTTCCTATAACTATCAGATCATCCTACTATACTACCTTACAGTCAATGACCGGAAAGTTTATTTGGCGTAATGGTAGAGTGTGATGTGCCCACTCTAACCTGATCAGACATAAAAAAGTGGAAATGATGGGCTATGTGGAACTTAGAGATTATTATACAGCGACAATCTTAGATCAACTTAAATGCTTCACCAGATATCTTATATTGAGGTATTGAATTATATCCAATATCACAAATGATCTATCCTAATTTCTGTTAGCCAATATATGGCAATACATTTCTACCCATTAGCTGGTCCCAACAATTCAGGCATCTGTGACTGCTTTCCATAATGATAGCAACCCTTAAAGGATAACTCCCCTTTTATGGGAAAAAAAAGCAAAAAAATAAATAAAATACAAGTCATATTTGATCGTAATTGAATGTTATTAAAAATGACCTTTCAAAGACCTTTGCAATCTGTAAAATGCAATGCAATATGGTTACCTAGAGGTGTTCTGGACATTTAATTTGTACAGAACGCCCCCCAGAAACATAATTTCCTGCTTGTGTGATTGTCTCACTGATTTTCTCAAAAGTCTACACTAAGATACAAATCAGGTTTCAGGCATCCCCTGCAACAAAAATGTCATTTTTGATGAGAAACTCTCAATAGGAAATCACGTCTAAAGGGATGCAGACCCTGCAATTTTTATCATTAGAGCCCTGCAGGTGCAGCAGCTGATTGATGAGGGGTCTGTGCTGGGACCAATCCTATTTAATTTGTTCATAAACGACCTGGAGGATGGGGTAAACAGTTCAATCTCTATTTGTGGACGGTACTAAGCTAAGCAGGGCAATAACTTCTCCGCAGTATGTGGAAACCTTGCAAAAACATATGAACAAATTAATGGGGTGGGCAACTACATGGCAAATGAGGTTCAATGTAGAAAAATGTAAAATAATGCATTTGGGTGGCAAAAATATAAATGCAATCTATACACTGGGGGGAGAACCTCTGGGGGAATCTAGGATGGAAAAGGACCTGGAGGTCCTAGTAGATGATCGGCTCAGCAATGACATGCAATGCCAAGCTGCTGCTAACAAACCAAACAGAATATTGGCATGCATTAAAAAGGGGATCAAATCCAGAGATAAAACGATAATTCTCCCGCTCTACCAGACTCTGGCCCAGCTGCACCTAGAGTATGCTGTTCAGTTCTGGGCACCAGTCCTCAGGAAGGATGTACTGGAAATGGAGCTAGCACAAAGAAGGGCAACAAAGCAAATAAAGGGTCTGAAGGATATTAGTTACGAGGAAAGGTTGCAAGCACTTAACTTATTCTCTCTGGAGAAGAGACGCTTGAGAGGGTATATGGTTTCAATATACAAACACCATATTGGTGACCCCACAATAGGGATAAAACTTTTTTGCAGAAGGGAGTTTAACAAGACTCGTGGCCACTCATTAAAATTAGAAGAAAAGAGGTTTAACCTTAAACTACGTAGAGGGTTCTTTACTGTAAGAGCGGCAAGGATGTGGAATTCCCTTCCACAGGCGGTGGTCTCAGGGGGGAGCATCGATAGTTTCAAGAAACTATTAGATAAGCACCTGAACAACCGCAACATACAGGGATATACAATGTAATACTGACATATAATCACACATATGTGTTGGATTTGATGGATGTGTGTCTTTTTTCAACCTCACCTACTATGTAACTATGATAACTATGAAACCACTCCCATTAGACTCACTCAGAATATGGATACAGAAAATCACACAGGGATTTCTTCAGAATAACAAAAGATAGGAATCTACAACAAAGTTTATTGAAATCCTCGCAATGTACATAGATCACCCAGAGAGAAATATTTTTTTCTCAACAAAAGCGGAGTTACACTTTAAGGCTCTAATACTTCACTTGTCTATTTCCACTTGGAGTCAGAAGGGTGTAAACAATGTACAAGATCTTTACAAAGAGGACTCCCTTAACAGTTTGAAGACCTAGCATGTGAATATGGTCTCCTCCCCACAGAATGATTTAGGTATCTGCTGAATATCACAATTTTTATCTAATTATGCAGTTGGAAAGATAACTGTTACTACCTTAGTGTGGCAGTTTTAAAACTCGCCTAAACCTAGATCAAAAGGGATAACTTTGTTCTACAATATCTTTCAAAACAAACTAGTATTCACCAAAACTATACCTTTTGCTAAATTGGAGTTGGATCTCAATATGACCTTTACTTCCAGACAATGGACTAAAGCCATTATTATAAGTCAATATTATATTAGTCAATTATTACAGCTACCAGTTGTGTAATTTACTGGGAACTAATGCAGAAGTTACCTTTGAGATGGTACTTGACCCCCTACCACTTAGCTGAGGTTTTGCTCGACCAAAGCCCTTTATGTTGGAGAGGACATGTTCATGCAGGCACTCTACTGCATATTGTTTGGTCCTGTGAAAACACCCGCAGCTACTGGCACAGTCTTCCAGTTGATTTCAGGAGTAGGGATGAGCTAAACACCCCCCAGTTCGGTTCGCAGCAGAACATGCAAACAGGCAAAAAATGTGTTTGAACATGCGAACACTGTTAAAGTCTATGGGACACGAATGTGAAAAATCAAAAGTGCTAATTTTAAGGGTTAATATGCAAGTTATTTTCATAAAAAGTATTTGGGGACCTGGGTCCTGCCCCAGGGGACATGTATCAACGCAAAAAAAAAGTTTTAAAAATGGCAGTTTTTTCGGGAGCAGTGATTTTAATAATGCTTAAAGTGAAACAATAAAAGTGAAATATTCCTTTAACCCTTTCACGACTAAGCATATTTTTGACATTTGGTCATAAATAAAATATTTGTAATTTTATATCTCCTTCTCATTTTCACATCTTTTACTCTAGCACCGCTATAATCCCCTATCCCTTTACTTATCAGCCATAAAAATAAATAAAATAAATAAGAATTTTTTTTTTTTTAAAGAGCCCCGTCCCCGCGAGCTCGCACAGCAAAGAAAACACATACGGAAGTCACACCCGCATATGTAAACGGTGTTTAAAATTCATATTTTTTGCTAAAAAATTACTTAAAGCCCCCAAACATTATATATTTTTTTTAGCAGAGAATCTAGAGAATAAAATGGTGATTGTTGCAATATTTTATGTCACACGATATTTGTGCAGCGGTGTTTTAAACGCAACTTTTTGGGAAAAGGGACACTTTCATTAATTTAAAAAAAAAAACAAACAGTTAAGATAGCCCAATTTTTTTGTATAATGTGAAAGATGATGTTAAGCCGAGTAAATAGATACCAAACATGTCACGCTTTATAATTGCACGCACTCGTGGAATGGCGACAAACTTCGATACCTAAAAATCTCCATAGGCAATGCTTTCAATTTTTTTTATGGTTACCAGGTTAGAGTTACAGAGGAGGTCTAGTGCTAGAATTATTGCTCTCGTTTTGACAATCGCGGCGATACCTCACATTTGTGATTTAAACACCGTTTACATATGCGGGTGTGACTTCCGTATGTGTTTTCTTTGCTGTGCGAGCTCGCGGGGACGGGGCTCTTTAAAAAAAAAAAAATTCTTATTTATTTTATTTATTTTTATGGCTGATAAGTAAAGGGATAGGGGATTATAGCGGTGCTAGAGTAAAAGATGTGAAAATGAGAAGGAGATATAAAATTACAAATATTTTATTTCACAATATTAAATACATAGAAAAAGCAATAAAAATAGTTCACAACCAAAAAACATATATGTTGCATGTGACCCAGATGCAGTGGGGTGGGCCAAATGGAGACGGCCTTTAAAGCAAGGGCTCGGTTTCCTACATGTTTCGCCAAGGCATTGGCTTCCTCAGGGAACAAGAGCTCTATTGCAATATAAAAAGATCTATACATTGGGATACAAAGAACATCATGTAAACAAGCAGGAACGCTAGAAAATGGACTGTTATAAACATTACTGGATGTTGGAAAATTATGGCTGGACAATCTCACACAAGGAGGTAACCCTCAAGTAGCCCCGGGATCCCAAACATACCTGAGCAACAGACACCCAGGGGAGGCGCGGCAAAGGACCCCCGGATGGGGGGAGGGCAGGCTGCACCGTATTTGTTCTTGCAGGGGGCACACAGAAAACCTGGCAATTGAATATATTGAAGGTTAGGAATAGATGATGGGTGAGTAAGTATTAGGTGTGTATTAGACATTTGATTTGAGAAACAAGAAGGGTGATGCATTATACATCAGTTAAATAGGACAAAAAAGCCTCTAGAGAACTCACACTTTTTATTAAAAGCAAGTTGATTGATAGAGGGGAAAACGCCTGTAGATGGATTCAAGGACAAGCAGGAGCAATTGGTAAAAATGTTAGATAGTGACCTATGTGGGAGAACATAAGCAAATTAGCCACATCTGCATTATTTATTTTTATATTTATAAATTGTGTTTAAAAAAAAAAATTTTGATCACTTTTATTGCCGTCACAAGGAATGTAAACATCCCTTGTGACAGTAATAGGTGGTGGCAGGTACTCTTTATGGTGGGAAGACCCCCGATCCCTCCTTTGCACTTCACAGTATTCAGATCGCCATTTTTGGCGATTCTGAATACTGTATATTTTTTTAAAACCGGCGCCATTGGCAGCCGAGTAAACGGGAAGTGACGTCATGACATTTACAATTAGGAGGCTGGAACAAAGCCACTTACAGCTTAGTTCCAGACTGTCAGTAGCTGCCGGAGGTGGCGGATTGGTGATCGGACCTCCCGTGTTTAGAACAGTCCCTGCACAAAATGACATTTCTAAAGAAAAAAAGTCATTTAAAACTACTCGCGGCTATAATGAAATGTTGGGTCTCGGCAATAGAGATAAAAGTCATTGAAAAAAATGGCATGGGCGTCCCCCCAAAATCCATACTAGGCCCTTTGAGTCTGGTATGATTATTAAGGGGAACCCCCGGACCAAAATTTTTAAAAAATTGGTCCCCCTCAAAATCCATACCAGACCCTTCAGGGTATGGACCACTTAACAACCGACCCATAGCCGAATGATGGCTACAGGGCGGTTTCTTAACTCTGGGAGGGCGTACAGTGATGTCCTCCCAGAATTCCGCTCTTGCACCAGAGAACATCCGTGACCGCCGGGTACAGAGGACCCGACGCATCACAGATAACGGAGCAACCACATGATGCCGGTTCCTCTCTCCCCTCTCTGTACCGATTGGTACAGTGACATGTGCAGTCACATCCAGCCATCCATCCATCCATGCTCAGCAATCCCTCCATGCTCAGAAATACCCTGCAAAACTCTGCAATTCCCTGTGCAATACTCTGCAATTGCCTGTGCAATACTCTGCAATACCCTGTGCAATACTCTGCTATACCCTGCAATACTCTGTGCAATACTCTGCAATAGCCTGCAATACTCTGCAATACCCTGTGCAATACCATGTGCAATACTCTGCAATACTCTGCAATACCCTGCAATACCCCGCAATACCCCGCAATACCCCACAATACCCAGCCATACCCAGCCATACTCTGCCATACCCAGCCATACTCTGCCATATACAGCCATACTCTGCCATACCCAGCCATACTCTGCCATACCCAGCCATGCTCAGCCATACTCTGCCATGCTCAGGCATACTCTGCCATACTCTGCCATGCTCAGCCATACTCTGCCATGCTCAGGCATACTCTGCCATACTCTGCCATGCTCAGCCATACTCAGCCATGCTCTGCCATGTTCAGCCATACTCAACTGTACTTATAGGCTGTGGAAGTCTCATACATGTGGTATCGCCGCACTCAGGAGGAGTAGGAGAATCTATTTTGGGGTGTCATTTTTGGTATGTACATGCTATGTGTTAGAAATATTGTATAAATGGACAACTTTGTGTTTAAAAAAAAATGTGTTTTAACCACTTCCAGACTTTGTGCGGGGATATCTGAATGATGCCTGCAGCTAGGCATCATTCAGATATCAGCTTTTTCATCCGGCGATTCCCTACACCATAAGAATCATCATAGCAGCTGTTCTACTGCTTGATCATTCTTACGGGAGGCGAGAGGGGACGTCCCCCCCTCCCGCCACCCTCTGGTGCTTCTACCGACTCACCACTATGATCGAAGCCAAGATCATTTTTTAATTTTATTTCAGGCTTCCCAGCCTAGAGGTGAGATGTAGGGTCTTATTGACCCCATATCTCACTGTAAAAAGGACCTGTCATGCCATATTCCTACTACAAGGGATGTTTACATTCCTTGTAATAGGAATAAAAGTGATCAAAAAATATATTTTTTTTTTAAAAAGTGTCAAACTAAAATAAATAAAGTAAAATGAACAATAAAAAAAAATTGTCCCTGTGTGCTCGCATGCAGAAGCGAACGCATACGTAAGTCCCGCCCACATATGAAAACGTTGTTCAAACCACACATGTGAGGTATCGCTGTGATCGGTAGAGCGAGAACAATAATTTTGGCCCTAGACCTCCTCTGTAACTCAAAACATGTAACCAGTAAAAAATTTTAAAGTGTCGCCTATGGGGATTTTTAAGTAGCGAAGTTTGGCGCCATTCCACGAGTGCAATTTTGAAGGGTGACATGTTAGGTATCTATTTACTCGGCATAACTTCATCTTTGACATTATGCAAAAGCATTGGGCTAACTTTACTGTTTTGTTTTGTTTTTTTTAAGCACAAAACTGTTTTTTTTCCAAAAAAAGCATTTGAAAAATTGCTGCGCAAATACCGTGCGAGATAAAAAGTTGCAACGACCGCCATTGTATTTTCTAGGGTCTTTGCTAAAAAACATATATAATTTTTTGGGGTTCTATCTAATTTTCTAGCAAATAAATGATGATTTTTACATGTAGGAGAGAAATGTCAGAATTGGCCTGGGTGCTCCAAAACGCCTGAAGGTGCTCCGTGCATGTTGGGCCTCTGTATGTGGCCACGCTGTGTAACAGTCTCACACATGTGGTATCGCCGTACTCGGGAGTAATAGCAGAATGTGTTTTGGGGTATAATTTGTGGTATGCATATGCTGTGTCTGAGAAATAACCTGCTAATATGACATTTTTGTGAAAAAATAAAAAATAAAAAACAATCTTGATTTTGCAAAGAATTCTGGGAAAAAATAACAACTTCAAAAAACTCATCATGCATCTTTCTAAATAAGTTGGAATGTCTTCTTTCCAAAAAGGGGTCATTTGGGGGGTATTTGTACTTTTCTGGCATGTTAGGGTCTCGAGAAATTAGATAGGCCGTCAGTAATTCAGGTGTGATCAATTTTCATATATTGGCACCATAGCTTTTGGACTCTATAGCTTTCACAAAGACCAAATAAAGGGGCCAAAAAAAAAAAATGGGGGTCCCCAAAAAAACATACCAGACCCTTATCCGAGCACGCAACCTGGCACAGGAAAAGAGGGGGAACGAGAGAGCGCCCCCCCTCCTGAACCGTACCAGGCCACATGCCCTCAACGTGGGGAGGGAGCTTTGGGGTAGCCCCCAAAGCACATTGTCCCCATGTTGATGGGGACAAGGGCCTCATTCCCACAACCCTTTCCCGGTGGTTGTGGGGGTCTGCGGGCGGGGGGGCTTATCGGAATCTGGAAGCCCCTTTTAACAAGGGGACCCCCAGATCCTGGCCCCCCATTTGAAATGGTAATGGGTACATTGTACCCCTACCATTTCACAAAAAAAGTGTCAAAATGTTAAAAAACCACAAGACACATCTTGGGACAAGTCCTTCATTAAAAAATAAAAAAATAAAAATGTCCCACGAAGTCCATTGATCTTCTTCTCTCGCCCTGCCGACGGATCGGAATAAAAAAATGAAAAAGATCTGCCTCCATGGGAGGCACCTGCCTTATGACGCTTCAGCGCGATGACAGGTCTTTTATAACTGAGGGCGGGGCCAAACTGTTACGTACCCCGTGACCCCGCCCCCTGTAACGCATGGGGACTTCCCAATGGCTTCCCGTGGCATCAGAGGGGGCGGGGCCACATGTTTACATATCCGGGTGGCCCCGCCCCTCTCTGACGTAGCGCAAAAAATACAAGGATAACCTGGAAAATGCCAGCTGGGTAGCCCAAATAAAGTTTTATAGGCACATGTGCATAAGTCTACTGTTATTTCTACATCTACTAATGTTATTATTACAGACAAGTATTGTTGTTACAGGCATTTATATGGACTTTATACAGCACGTTTACATACTGTACATTTATATCAGTCAATTAATCTATCTATGTAAGATCTCAATTTCACATGCATACACACGCACAGACACACACACACACACACAAACCAATTTAGACAGGAGCCAATTAACCTACCAGCATGTTTTCAGGAACACTTTTTGTCCTGATCTCCTTAGAGCGGTATGGGTTCTTAGGAATCAACCCATACACTAGTGTGAGCAACCCTTATGAAGCTACATAGAGTATACATTGGGGTGGGGAAGAGAATGTTGAACAAATATCTGTTTTTATCCTTGTCAATTTGTCAGGTTTTTTTTTAACATAATATACAAACAAATTAAATAAATAACTGGGGAATATGCCCTTTTTTCTGTTGGTAACATGAACTATCTGGAAAATATTATACACTATTTAAGCAGCCTCTGGTAAATTGTTATATTTTTTTGAACCAAGACTTTACTGAGCATTAAGTTTTGTGTGCAGTTCATATTTGTTGCATATCTCATGCAAACTAGATTGTTTTATTGTGGGAAGCATTTGTATAGCATATAATATGCCCTTTTAATAATGGGAACATTTCTGTATCAAATTGTACACTAATGCCCAAGGGTACTTGGTTTAAATGTTAAGACTTGAAGTGAAGTTAAAATTTTAATACTTGAAGACTTTTGAGGAAAGTGTATATGGTAAGTTCCATCTATAATAAAAATGCAATATAAAGCAGTCAGAATTATGATTGTTTTTAAATTGGTTTGAGCAAAGTCAAACCTTTTAATCACATACAATTTTTTTTTTTTTTTTTTTTCATTTCAGCATAACATTTCAGAACCATATCAGTCTTTACTGGTTTGCTTAACAGCTTTCTAATAAACATGTATCTACTTTCAATAAATGTTAATTGCCAGATTTTCACTTAAAGTATGTAAAAGATTTTATGATCAACCTATCACTAATTTAACAAGAACAAATCAAAGAGCATAAATATACAAAGGATAGTGGCCTTACATTCATAATGTACACAGTTAACGGACTGCCTTTGCTCAAAGTTTTTCCCTTTCAAAGATATAGTACCTACATTTATTATTGATGTGGGAAATTAAAGTTTAAAATTACAGTACCAGATCAAAAATATATCCTATCTTTACAGAAGCATGAATAAGCTTTTGGACATTTTAAGCAATGTCGCAACATCAACATCATATATTACTTTTGAATATATATGTGTATATATATATATATATATATATATATATATATATATATATATATATATACATATAGCTTAAGGTTATGTAACATGCCATACAGTACCAAGTTATTATATAACTTCTATAATGTTAAAGTTGTTCTTCTGTCTTCTTTTTTTTTTTTAAGTCTTTTTCAGAAAATAAAATAAGGATGAAAAAGAGTTCACTTACATAAAAGACAGTAATATTACCGTATTTATTGGCATATAACACACACAAGCGTATAACACTTTCAGGAAAAAAACTTAAATTTTAAATAAAGAACTTTGAAGCAAAATAAGGGTCAGTGCCCATCTATGCAGCCTCATCATTGCCCATCTGCAGCCTCACCATTGCCCATCTGCAGCCCGATCAATGTCCATCTGCAGCCTCACAATTGCCCATCAATGCAGCTTGATAAATCCCATCTGCAGCCTCATAATTGCCCAATAATGCAGCCGGATCAATGACCATCTACAGCTTCACAATTGCGCATCAATGAAGCTTGATCAATGCCCATCTGCAGCCTCACCATTGCCATCAATGCAGCCTGATCAATGCCCATATGCAGCCTCACCATTGCAATCAATGCTGCCTGATCAATGCCAATCTGCAGCCTAAACTCAGATTACTGCTGCCTCGGAGGGGACAGGGAGGGGGGTGGGACGAGTGCCATCAGATTATCCATCGACAGAGTGAGGGAAGATGAATAGACTTTGTGGGACATTTTTATTTTTTTTATTTTTTGATAAAGGACTTGTCCCAAGCTGTGTCTTGTCTTTTGTACCATTTTGACACTTTTTTGTGAAATGGTAGGGGTACATTTATACCCCATTACCATTTCACACAGGGGGGAGGCCAGGATCTGGGGGTCCCCTTGTTAAAAGGGGCTTACAGATTCTGATAAGGCCCCCGCCCACACACCCCTACAACCACCGGGCAAGGGTTGTGGGGTTGAGGCCCTTGTCCCCATCAACATGGGGACAAGGTGCTTTGGGGGGTTATCCCAAAGCACCCTCCCCATGTTGAGGGCATGTGGCCTGGTATGGTTCAGGAGGAGGGGCGCTCTCTTGTCCCCCCTCTTTTTCTGTGGCCTGCCAGGTGGCATGCTCAGATAAGGGTCTGGCATGGATTTTTGGGGGGACCCCCATGCCATTTTTTTAAAATTTTGTCACGGGGTTCCCCTTAAAATCCATACCAGACCTGAAGGGCCTGGTATGAAATTTGGGGGGACCCACACACATTTCTTTTTTAATTTTGGTTTGGGGTTCCCCTTATAATTCTTACCAGGCCCGAAGTGCCTGGTAATCGACTGGGGGGATCCCATGCGTTTTTGTTTTTTTTTTAATCGTTTTTATTGAAGGATTTTCAAAATACAACCAAAGATACATTTAGTACAAAATATAGAGTGTACAGAAAAATATATATATTCAGCTAGTTGCAGTAATAGAAGTATCCCCCAAGGCACAAACAGGTGAACATTTAACAAGCAGTATATTTCGTATTGCCAACTAGTTAAATGCATATGTTACCTCAAACAATAGTGGGGGGATATTAACCTAATGAAGATCTATATTAACAACCAACTGGTTGTCTGTCAGGAAATAGTAGCTGAGTATATTTGAGTTTATGTTGCATAGAAAAAGCGAATTGTAGCTATAGTATAAGTTAGGGTGGTAAGTAAACAAAGATGAAACAGGAATAAACATAAACATTTGGTCTGACCTGAGTTCGGAATAGGGTGACTATGATGCATTTTATCATCAAGAAACAAAGAAAGTGTTAAAAAAAAAAAGTCATTTTAAAAACAAGATTAAATTATACCAGTTTTTTCATATTTTCCAATGCATATCAAACTTTTTCCTAGAGCCACCCCTGCTAGCTAATAATAATTCGTAGACATAGTGTGATTGGGTAGTTAATAGAACCTCTGAAGCATTTGGTGCCTCGTCCTTTTTCCAATACTTTGCTACCAGTGTTCTAGCATGTGGGGCATGTGGCATGTGGGGCAGAACATGTGGAGAAGGTTGCCCACTGCACCGCAGTTTCTCCAGCAGAGTGGAGAGTTAGATTGGCCAAATTTGGAGAGTCTATAGGGTGTGAGATACCATCTGAGGGCAATTTTTGTGCTATTTCCAAATGACTGACACATTTAGAAGCTTTGTAGTTGGCTTTGAATGCGTGTTGCCATTGTGAGACAGTGATAGTTATTCCTAGGTCAGATTCCCATTTTAGGTATGGGTGGGATTTAATAAAGGTAAGTTTTTTTTGGAAAAAGTTGTAGAATAAGGATATACCCTTAGGGGGAGTAGGGGGATGTGGTATAAAATCGCCATATTTCGTCTGCAAGAAATATGCGGTGAACTTTGTTAGATCTCAGAAGATGGGAAACTTGGTTATATTTGTATGTGTCAGTAGGTGCTAAGTTGAATTGTTTCTGGAGTATCGGGAATGGTATGAGGGAGTCATCATGGAATAGATCAGCTAACCACTTTATACCTTTGTTGAACCATTCTGTGGTTGTAAAGTTTGGAATCAAGTGTTCCAAAATGTTGAGGGGGATAGGAACATCTATCATAGTTTGTGGTGTTAGTTTGTGAAGGTCTCTCCAGGCTAACAGAGAGGCTTGAATAGTGACTGGGAGTTGTTGTATTGGGAGAGGGTGCAGTGTGTCCAAAAGTAGAAGGGAGCGTAAGTTTTTGGTTGGGCACAGGGCTTGTTCAAGGCTGCTCCACAGGATATTGGGGGCGGGATAAAACCAATGCTTAAGTTGGGTAAGTATAGAAGCTCGGAAGTAGTCCTGGATATCTTCTAGTCCCATTCCACCCGCAAGTCTGTGTTTGATCAGAAGAGCTTTGGAGCATCTTGGTTTTTTGGAACACCAAATGAATCATGCCATTAGAGTATTTCATGATTTAAGATGATTACTTCGTAGCGGAATGGGTAGCGTTCAGAAGATATATAATATTTGGGGCAGTATTAGTATTTTGAATTAAGCTAGACGACCTGACCACCACAATTCCATTCTGGCAATTCTTTTTGTTTCTTTAGTCAGTCTATAAATTAAGGGTAGGTAATTGGCGTCCGCTAGTTTCTGGATATCTGCAGTAAGTTTGAGTCCTAAATATGATATACTAGATTTACTGCACGTGTAAGGATAGTCTGCTTGTAGTTGGGTACGTAGAAGGTGTGGGACACCTAAGTCCAGTATGAGTGATTTTGTGAAGTTAACTTTATAAAAGGAGATTTGGCTAAACTCATAAAGTGTGCTATAAGCATGGGACAATGACGTAGCAGGGGAAGTGAGCAACAAGATGATATCATCCTTGAAAAAATTAATGTCGTGGGGTCTGCGCTGAAGAGGAAAACCTGTTATTTTAAGGTGGGCTATAATCCTCTCCGCCAACGGCTCTATGAGAAGATTGAGGGGGCATCCCTGCCTCGTACCATTGGATATGGCAAAGGGGGATGATGGTAGGTTATTGGAGGTGTAGACCTGTGTAGACCTGTGTGGAGGGGGCTGAGTAAAGAGCTAAGACGGTGGAGAGGATTGGCCCAGTGAAGCCAAATTTTTGTAACGTGTGTGTCATGTAGCCCCAGTGTATCCTGTCGAATGCCTTCTCCGCATCCAAAAAAAGGAGCTGAGAAGGCATCCGACAGGTTTTAGCATATTGTATAATATTGATGACTCATCTCGTAGTGTCAGAAGCTTGCCTACCTGAGGTGAAGCCTGTTTGGTCGGGCTTAATGAGGGTGGGTAGGATAGGAAGCAATCTGTGGGCCAATAATTTGGCGTACAGTTTGACGTCTGTATTGAGTAAAGAGATAGGCCTAAAATTTGAAGGAGTAATAGGTTCTTTACCAGGTTTAGGGATAGTAACCACATAGGCTCTAAGCATCTCAGAGGGAAACGAGGCAGAGGACACTGCTTCAGCATAGACCGATTGCAGTGTTGGGCATAGGATGTTATGAAAGGTTTGATAGTAGTCGTTTGTTAGCCCATCCAGCCCTGGTGATTTGCCCAATAGGAGGGTTTTTATTGCCTTTATGATCTCAGGTTATGTAATAGGGGCATTGAGTGAGGCTAGTTGTGCCTGTGAAAGGGAATGAAGGTTTATATTTGAGAGAAAGGATTGTATATTATCATCTGTGGGTTGCAGTGTGTTGGGTTCTAACTCAAGGTTATACAACAAAGAGTAATATTCAGCAAATGAGTCTGCTATTTCCTTTGGGTTAAATCTTTTTTTGTTGTCTAAGGGGTGGATTTTGTAAGGGATTTTAATTTTGGTTCTAGAGATTTTAAGCCTTTGAGCAATTTAGAAAATTGAGAAATTTACCTGCCCGATTGCCAGATGAATAATGGGTTAGCCTGAGTGAGTGAACCTGTTTGTCGTACTGTTCAATAAGCCGACGCCTGAGATCAAAGCAAAGTTGAGAGTGTTTGTTAGCAATACATGGGTCAGTAATGTTTTTGTTTAAGGACTCTAAGGACTTAATTTCCCCAAGGATATGGTCCAGTTTCTGTGTCACCTGCCATGAACATAATTGTAAAATAATCCCTCTAATAAAGGCCTTATGGGCAAACCATAGAGTAGTATAGCTTGCTACAGAGCGATGATTCAGTGAAGAAAATTCAGTTAGGTTTTGGGTAATGGTGGCAACATGAGGTATCCAAAATATATGTGACTTAGCGCACCATAAGTATGCAGGACTTGGAGTGTGCCCCTCCACCACCGTTATAGAGACAGGTGCATGATCTGACCATGAGATGTCATGGATGGTGGAGGGGGACACTGCCTGCAATAACATCTTATCTACTAAGATTAGATAAATTCTGGAATACGAATTATGCCTGGATGAGTGGAAGGTGAAGTCCCATTCACTGGCATGCTGGCACCTCCAGACATCATAGACATCCTCGGAGTGTAGGAGGGGTTGTAGCTTGGGCAAAGGCTTCCTGGATTTATAGGTAGTGTCTATTGAATAATCAGCCGTCATATTATAGTTTCCACACATAACCAAGGAGTCTTTTCGATTTTGGCTACTCTACAAAACAGTCTTTGCAAAAAGCGAATTTGGTGGGAGTTGGGTGTGTACAAATTCACAGTCGTATAAAGTTTATTGTTGAGTTCATCTGTTAAGCGCCCATCTGGGTCAACTTGGTTTGGTTCTAGGGTAAAAGCTACTGAGTCCTTTATGGCAATGACAACTCCCTTCTGCTTTGTTGGGGCAGAGGCCAGAAAAATGTGGGGGAATTTTTTATTATGAAAGAGAGGGTTATCAGAAACTGAGAAGTGGGACTCCTGTATACATAGAACATCGGCCTGGATTTTAAGCGCCTCTCTCCAAACCGAGGCCCTCTTAGAAGGGTGGTTTAAGCCATTAATGTTAAAAGACACAAAGTTAAGCGCCATATATACAGGGTGAATAAAAGGATTGATAGTACCTTGTATAAGTCCCACAAAGTTCTTGTGAGAAGGACTCCCAAAGGGTGGACGTATGGTGGAGATCCAGCAGCCAGACATTGTTAAAGGTGGAAATCATCAGATACAGGTCAGACCAGTGAAGGGGAAGAGAACATAGGGTAAAAGAAAAAAACAAAGTCAAGTAACATTCAAACGAACAGGGTAGTAAAAAGGTAGATTTAACAGGAATCTAGAGGCAGGGCAGCTGCCCATTTCCTTTGCGTGTATGTAATGTACTGGCATCAGGACATGGCTAGGGATTTTGTTGGGAAGGTGGGGTGGCTTGGGTAAATGGTGGATCCAATCTATGACCAAATCTGACTCTAGTAGTGAGTGTAGGAGCGCTTTCATGAGGTCCCAGGCATAGTGTTGTAGTTGTGCTGGTAGTACAGCTTCAGGGACCCCCTGGATTTTGACGTTATTTCGCCTGGACCTGTCCTCCAGGTCTGCCATTTTAGATTTGAGCCAGGCAATATCATCAGATTGATCATTGTGAGCATCCACCAGTGTGTTGTGAGCCCATTTTCTTTTCAGTATGGTCTATCCGTCCTCCCATCTCCCCCACTTCAGCCTTAAAATTGCTAATGCACTGCATCATATCAGCATGTAGGGAGGTATGTGGGGAGATGAGCATATCTTTTAAAGTGGTATCTGATAGAGGCTTATCAGAAGTGGGAAACTCAGTAATGAAGTCTGCTAGATCACTTGTGTCCTCCATTGAATCCTGCCATGTGCTCACCTGCTGTATGTCTTCAGCCATGCAAGGTCTGGATTTCGCTGGGCTGCTGGAGAGTGGAGTGGAGGCACCTGGAGAGTATCGGGTCATTCTGGTTTGTGAGCCCAGGCTCAGTGAGGCAGGGGGAGATGAACTGGAGGAAGCATGAGAGCTGGCTCCGGCGCCATTTTGGCTGGAATCGCGGGCCGCCGGCAGGAAGAAATCCGGCAATTTCTTGGGCTGTGTAGCCCCCGATTCACTTGTGGGACATCTCTGGAGGGTAAGGGCACTCTCAGGCGGGCGATGAGTGGTGTCTGGATTGTTGGAGCTACCCCATATGCTGCGGATTCCCGTCGCTGGAGCGGAGCTGTGTCTTTAGACGTCCATACAGCAGTGCGCGGTAGCCACGCCCCCCCATGCCGTTTTTTTCAATGACTTTTATCTGTATTGCCGAAACCCAAAAATTCACTATAGCCACTATTACTTTTAAATTACTTTTTTTACTTTAGAAATGTCATTTTGTGCAGAGACTATTCTAAATATGGGAAAAATGCGCCACTTTACAGGCATACTATAGACACTCTCAGGTACGAAATTTAAAGGAATATTTCACTTTTATTGTTTCACTTTAAGCATTATTAAAATTACTGCTCCCGAAAAAACGGCCATTTTTAAAACTTTTTTTGCATTCATACATGTCCCCTGGGGCAGGACCCAGGTCCTCAAACACTTTTTATGACAATAACTTGCATATTAACCTTTAAAATTAGCACTTTTGATTTCTCCCATAGACTTTTAAAGGGTGTTCCGTGGCTGTCGAATTTGCCACAAACACCCCAAATTGTTTGCTAATCAGCGAACAGCTGAACAGGCAAACACCCGATGTTCGAGTCGAACTTACGTTCGACTCAGACATTGGGCTCATCCATACATACAAGTATCTGTATCCTTGAAACCTGTAGATTTTCCACATAAAACGTGCAACTGATGACTGAACCCCAACTTGCTGACAGACTCTAATACTTTTCAACAAGCTGCTGCAGCAATTCAGTCATATTTTCAGCTTAACAATACAGATGAGTTGTCACCCATGACAGTGTGGGAAGCACTAAATTTTTCCTACGTGGTGAATTTATCCATATGAGGGTACAGTAAAAAAAAAAAGGCTAGTAAAACATTTATGACCCTAGCAGAGAAAATTGTGACACTTGAAGCTCAGCACACACAATCTTTTGCAGAATCTATTGCTGTAGAACAGTTGGAAACACGGGAGAAGTTACAATCGTTGATAAAATGTATACTGCGCTACATGCTAAAAAAATTACATACAGGTATTAGATATAGGTTATACACTGGTAACAATTAATAAAATTGATAAAAAGGCCCCAGTGAAAAAAAAGGTGCTTGTGCTAGTGGAACAGTATCCAGGGATGTGACTGGAATAATAGATGGATGATTCTGTGCTTCTTAAATGCTTAAAATAGGGTGCCCCCCTGTTGGATGTGCACACACCCCTGGGAGTGGACCAACTATTGCTAGTTAGGTCAAATGCACGTGCGGGCAACCCCTGTGGATGTCCTCTGGTCTGATGATTGGCTGCGGTGAATATTCCTCATATAAATAGATATAATAGAAAAAGCCTTGTTGCGCAGTACCATTGATAAAGAGTGTTTTATTCCAAAAAATATAAAGGTGTTCAACTCACATGTATGAGTGCCTAATATCCCAGCACCCGGAGTGAACAGCAGGTATAAGTAAATCCATGAAATCCGCCTGATTAGTTCATACAGCCGCTGGCTCAGTGAAGCCTTGATTTCCTGGTTGAATGTGTGGGTGGAAGTGTGTCATGATAACGTCACTCAACCTCTATGCATTTCGGCCTATCAGATTGGCTGTCCTCAGGAAGTTACAATCGTTGCTCAATCTTGAAGCAAAATGTATTATTTTTCTTAACCACTTCAGCCCCGGAGGATTTGGCTGCTCAATGAACAGAGCACTTTTTACTATTTGGCACTGCGTTGCTTTAACTGATAATTGCGCAGTCATGCAATGCTGTACCCAAACAAAATTTGTGTCATTTTTTATCCCACAAATAGAGATTTCTTTTGATGATATTTGATTGCCTCTGCGATTTTTATTTTTTGTGATATAAATGGAAAAAGTCTGAAAATTTTGATTAAAAATTATATTTTCTACTTTTTGTTATAAAAAAATCCAATAAACCCAATTTTAGTCAAACATTTAGGCCAAAATGTATTCAGCCACATGTCTTTGGTAAAAAAATGTCAATAAGTGTATATTTATTGGTTTGCACAAAAGTTATAGCGTCTACAAGCTAGGGTACATTTTCTGGAATTTATGCAGCTTTTAGTTTATGACTGCCTATCTCATTTCTTGAGATGCTTAAATGGCAGGGCAGTACAAACCCCCCAAATGACCCATTTTTGGGAAATAGACACCCCAAAGAAATTAGGAAATTGCTGAGAGGCATGTTGAGCCCATTAACTATTTTATTTTTTTGTCACAAGTGATTGAAAAATGACAAAAGAAAAAAAAATTACAGTTGTCACTAAATGATTTCTCACACATGCCATTGTTATTTGTTTAATTACACCCCAAAATACATTCTACTGCTTCTCCTAAGTATGGGGATACCTCATGTGTGAGATTTTTTGGGAACCTAGCTGCGTACAGGACCCCAAAAACCAAGCACTGCCTTTAGGATTTCTAAGGGCTTACATTTTTTATTTCACTCCTCACTACCTATCACAGTTTCGAAGGCCATAAAATGCCAAGATAGCACAAAACCCCCCAAATGACCCCCCCATTTTGGAAAGTAGACACCCCAAGCTATTTGCTGAGAGGCATCTTGCTTGAGTCCATGGAATATTTTTTATATTTTGCCACAAGTTGCGGGAAAATGACAAACTTTTTTTTTTGCACAAAGTTGTCACTAAATGATATATTGCTCAAACATGCCATTGGCATATGTATAATTACACACCAAAATACATTCTGCTGCTTCTCCTGAGTACGGAGTTACCACATGTGTGAGACTTTTTGGGAGCCTAGCCATGAACAGGACCCCAAAAACCAATCACCGCCTCCAGGCTTTCCAAGGGCGTAAAATTGTGCTTTTACTTCTTCACTACCTATCACAGTTTCAGAGGCCATGAAATGTCAAGATAACACAAACCCCCCAAATGACCGTTTTGGAAAGTAGATACTCCAAGCTATTTGCTGAGAGGCATTTTAAGTATTTTTCAGATCTCGCTTTTTGTTACAAAGTTTTGAAAATTTTCAAAAAATAAAGGAGAGCTGCAAAATACTCACCATGCCTCTTAGCAAATATCTTGGGGTGTCTACTTTCCAGAATGGGGTAGTGAGGAGTAAAATCACTATTTTACGCCTTCAGAAAGCCTGAAGGTGGTGCTTGGTTTTTGGGGTCCTGTACGCAGCTAGGCTACCAAAAAGTCTCACACATGGGGTATCTCCGTACTCAGGAGAAGCAGCAGAATGTATTTTGGGGTGTAATTCTAAATATGTCCATGGCATATTTGAGCAATATATCATTTAGTGACAACATTGTGGAAAAAAAAAGTTTGTAATTTTCCCAAAACAAGTGGCAAAATATAAAATATTCCATGGACTCAACATGCCTATCAGCAAATAGCTTGGGGTGTCTAGTTTCCAAAAAGGGGTCATTTGGGGGGGGTTTGAACTGTCCTGGCATTTTATGCACAACATTAGAAGCTTATGTCACATCACCCACTCTTCTAACCACTTGAAGACAAAGCCCTTTCTGACACTTTTTGTTTACATGAAAAAATATTTTGTTTTGCTAGAAAATTACTTTGAACCCCCAAATATTATATCTTTTTTTTAAGCAAAGGCCCTACAGATTAAAATGGTGGGTCTTACAATTTTTGCACAACAATTTTTCTAACGCAATGAACTAAAACTCATATATTGCCCAAATGTTTGATGAAATAAAAAATAAAAAGATGATCTTATGCCGAGTACATGGATACCAAACACGACATGCTTTAAAATTGCGCACAAACGTGCAGCGGTGACAAACTACATATTTAAATGCCTTTAAAATCCTTTACAGGTTAACACTTTAGATTTACAGATGATTAAAATTATTGCCCTCGATCTGACCTTTGCAGTGATACCTCACATGCATGGTGCAATTGCTGTTTACATATGACACTAGACCGACGTTTGCATTCGCCTTTGCACGTGAGCACGTGGGGACAGGGGTGATTTTTTTAATTATTATTTATTTTGCTTTTTTGTTTTATATTTAAACTGTTCCTTTCATTTTTATTTTTTTTATCATTTTTATTGTTCTCTCAGGGAATGTAAATATCCCCTATGATAGCAATAGGTAGTGATAGGTACTCTTTTGTGAAAAAAATGGGGTCTATTTGAGATCTAGGTCTAGACCCTAAATCTCTTCTCTGCCCTCAAAACATCTGACCACACCAAGATCGGTGTGATAAAATGCTTTGCCAATTTCCCAATGGCGCTGTTTATATCCGGCAAAACCTAAGCCGTGAAATGCTCATAGCTTCCAGTTTCTTAGGCCATAGAGATGATTGGAGCCATTCTGGTCCCCAATCAGCTCTATGGTCAGCTGGCGGAACCACCAGCTACATTCTTGGGATCCCTGTTGGGACAGGATAGCTCAAGAAAACCATGGAAGACGGTGGGGGTGGGACATTCCTTCCCACTGCTTGTAAAAGCAGTCTAGAGGCTAATTAGCCACTAGGATTGATCATACATGAAAGTGGACTGCTGGCTAAAAAGAATGATACCAAGATGATACCTAAACCTGCAAGCATCATTCTGGTATAACCACTCAAAGTCCAGCAACATACCAGTACATTGCTGGTCCTTGTTGGGCATATATTGTAATGTTCTTTTTTGCATGCAGCCTATGGGCTGAACGAAAAAAAAGAGATTGATCAGTGGGTATACCCACCATTAGAATACTGCCTTTCATCCACCCACTAATGATGGGCATACATGCACCATTTTTTTAACTGTGGTGGTGAAATCACCTCCTACAGCGCTGGAGTCGCTGATTTTTGTATCGTGAGAGCAAACACTGTTGCTGTCAAGATAAATAAATCAGTGCTGCATCTGAATGACGTACCTGAAAAGCAATGCTAATATTCCACTAGTGTGTGGTAGCATTCAAAACAGTCACCAGGTTGGTCAGGACAGGGGGGAGAATAAAAAAGTGGGTGTCACGCCTATATGCGCATTTTCTACAGACACAACATCTTCTTTAGGGATTTCTTTGGGTAGGGGTACCAGGGAGGACATGTGGAAAATGCCTCTCATGCAGCCAGTTCACTGCATTTGGATTGGAAAGTTGGGCCACAGCACCTCTGGAAGGGCTGTGATGATCTCTTCCTGGAATTTAAGGAAGGATCCAGTTCAACATAAAGCTGTGTATAGCACATAAGCATTCAGCAGAGCCAATTGGAATAAGTATACAGACACTTTTTTATACCAGCGTCTGGTTTATTTAGGTACGGTGCCAACAACTGGTCATTGAGGTCCACCCCTCCCATATTAAGGTTATATTCGTGGACACAGAGGGGTTTCTCCACAACACCAGTTGCTGCAGGAATTTGGACTGTCATGTCTGCGTGAAGGGAGGACAGAATGAAAACATTCTTATTATTCCTCCACTTAACAGCGAGCAAATTATTACACTTCAAGCAGGCTCTCTCCCCCAGCCTAAGACGGGAATCTACAAGCCGCTAGGGTAAGCCCCGATGATTAGATTGCACAGTGCCACATGCGCCAATTCCATGACAAGTGACTAAAAAGTGTCACACTTGTGTAATAATTGTCCACATACAAGTGGGTACCCCTATCCGAATAGTGGTGACACCAAGTCCCACATAATCTTACCAGCGCTCCCTATGTAGTCTGGGCAGTTCTCTGGCTCTACGTAACTATCTCTTCCCATGTAAACCATAAAACTATATGTATAGCCTGTTGCCCTGTCACAGAGCTTAAACATCTTGACCCCATATCTGGCACGCTTGCTAGGAAGATACTGTTTGAATGAAAAGTGGCCAGAAAACTTAATCAGGGATTCATCAATGCAGACAACTTCATCGGGAGTAAACAAGGCTGCAAAATGCTGGTTGAAGTGGTTTATGAGGGGCCGAATTTTGTAGAGCTGATCGTATCAGTGTCCCCCCGGGGACGACAGAGTTCATTGTCATTGAAATGCATGAACCGCAAGATCTGCTCATATCGTGTCCTGGTCATGGAGGCAGAGAACATGGCATATGGTGAATTGGGTCAGTGGACCAATATGACCGCAACTCACTTTTTTTAGTTATGCCCATGAGGAGGGATAGGCCCAGGAAGGTCTTAAATTCGGAGACTGTAATAGGTTTTCAATCTCTGGCAAGGGTCAACTGGGGATTAGCGGGGATGAATTGACCAGCATACAAATTGCTTTGGTCCACAATAGATCTATAGAGATCTTCTGTGAAAAACAGCGAATAAAAATCAAGTGACATAAAATCAACTGTTTCCACCTGAATTCCAGGTTGGCCAGTGAATGGGGGAAGTACAGGTGCTGTAGAAGTGGTGGGCTCCCAATTCGGATTGTCAAATGCAGCAGGATGGGCTCAACGGGCCTGTTTTTGTCTACTTGGTGGCTGCGGGACACTAGTTGTGCTAGCCACCTCACCAGCTTGAACTGCACTTATGGGACTCGCCACGTCACCACATGATATTGCAGTGCTGGATGTACGACCAGGATGTACTAGGCCGCTGGTGCTTGAAGTTCACCAGAAGGATGAGCGGCACTAGTACTGGCTCTCTGCTCCATATGAGAGGCCTGCGGTTCTTGCACCTCAACAACAGCAGAAGAATGGGGTCGGGTACGCCTGACCTTGGAAGGAACCACTAATCCATCGTCAGAGCTATCTGTTAGAGTGCTGCTGTCTATGGGTTCATATTCTGAGCCTGAATCTGACAGATGGGTGAGTTCCTCTTTACTCTCATCTGTCATGCTCAGAAATGTGTAGGCCTCTTCACTAGTGTAATACATGAAAAAAAACACGCTAAGTGAGACTGGTATAGAATAGGTACTATATACCTTAAATATAAGGTTCAAATACCTGAGTAAAATTTATATATTATCAGTGTATATAACTCTAAAACATGTACAATAATCACATCACAAGATAAGAGAGGGATCACATCTTAAAATTGAGTACATGAGGAGGTTATTATATATTAAGGAGATGTAAGCTGGTAGTGTAGTAAATCACATTGTAGGAAAAGTCTTTTCTTCATATAAAACAATGACTTCAAACTTGAAAAACACCATAGAAAGTAGTGATAGAAAAGTCCTTCCACCTGGAAAATCACAGCCTCTTACCAGCTGCCCAGATCTCTTATCAGGAGATCAATTACGCTTTTAGGCTTATGACCCAGCCACAGTCTCTTGATAACCCGATGGAATAACGCCTTTCCTCCTCTCCAGTATTTCCCAAGTTTCTCCCAGACAGCCATCAACCGAATGGAAGCCACGGGCGCACGTTCGAGTGAGCCAGCCTGCCCCTCCCTTTCCCACCCCCCCCCTCGCCTTTCCCCTCCTCCGGATCTCCGCTCTCTCTTTCTCCTCAGTGTCAGGCCGCAGGGCCGGGGGAAATACTGGAGAGGAGGAAAGGCATTATTCCATCGGGTTATCAAGAGACTGTGGCTGGGTCATAAGCCTAAAAGCGGAATTGATCTCCTGATAAGAGATCTGGGCAGCTGGTAAGAGGCTGTGATTTTCCAGGAGGAAGGTCTTTTCTATTTCACATCACTACTTTCTATGGTGTTTTTCAAGTTTGAAGTCACTGTTTTATATGAAGAAGAGACTTTTCCTACAATGTGATTTACTACACTACCAGACACAAAATCCATACCAGGCCATTCAGGTCTGGTGTAGATAATATGGGGAACCCCTGCAAAATCCATACAAGACCCATATCTGAGCACGCAACCTGGCAGGCAGTTTTGGATGACTTCTTTATTTTAAAAAAAGTGTCCCGTGATGTCCATCCATCTTTAATCACAGCGCTGATGGTCCCAAGAAAAAAAAATGGAAAAACTCTGCGTCCCACCGACTGCAGCGATGACAGCTGTTTTATATAGCTGAGGGCGGGACCACCTGGGTGATATAAATGGGTGACCCCGCCCCTCTGACATCACGTGACACCCCTGGTTATATAAGAGCTGTCATCGCGAAAAGGCTGCAATTTAATAAAGATATTGTCAAAAACTGTCTCCTGTCATTTTTTGATGAATGAGTAGGGGTACAATGTACCCGATACCCATACACATGGGGGGGCAGGATCTGGGGGCCCCCTTGTTAAAGGGGCTTCCAGATTCCCATAAGCCCCCTGCTTGCAGGCCCCCACAACCACCAGACAAGGGTTGTGGAGAAGAAGCCCTTGCCCCCATCAATATGGGGACAAAGTGTTTTGGGGTATGTGGCCTGGGGATTTGTTGAGGGCATGTGGCCTGGTACAGATCAGGAGGAAGGCACTCTCTTGTCCACCCCTTTTGCTACAGCTTGCCAGGTTGCGTTCTCAAATAAGGGTCTGATTTGGATTTTTGGGAGGTACTCCCACGCCATTTTTTTCAAATTTTGCTTGCATTTTTTTTCAATGATTTGTATCTATATTGCTGGGATCCGACAATACATTACAGCCACGAGCAGTTTTAAATGACATTTTTTCCTTTAGAAATGTCATATTGCTGTGGTAATGTTATGGAGATGGGAAAGATGCACTACTTTACAGGCAGACTAAGGAGACCCCCAGACACGATATTTAAAGGAATATTTCATTTTTATTGTTTCACTTCAAGCATTATTAAAATCACTGCTCCTGAAAAAAACGGCCATTTTTAAATGTTTTTTTTGCATTGATACATGTCCCCTGGGACAGGACCCAGGTCCCCATTCACTTATATGGCAATAACTTGAATATAAGCCTTTAAAATTAGCACTTTTGATTTTTCACGCTCGTGTCACATAGACTTTGCCTGTTCGCATGTTCTGCTGCAAACCAAACTGGGGGGTGTTCAGCTCATCCCTATCTTTTAACGAACATAGGGATAAAGGTGGTAAATTCCTTGCAAAGGCCTTAAAAACACTGGATTAAATTGCGACAATACTGTCAATCACAAATGAAAAGGGTAAATCTCTGCATAAAATTGAACAGATTGTGACAGTGTTTCATGCTTACTATACTAAACTTCACATCCCATAAACTAGTGGAATTACAAGGCGATAGAGACCAAACTTTGCAAAGTTACCTCAAAGACAGTGGTATGCCCACCTTATCCTCTATAGAAGTAGAATCTTTATAGAACCCTATTACTGCAGATGAACTAGGTAAGAGTCCAGGTCCTGATGGATTCACTGCACACTATTATGAATCATTCACCGATGTTTTGAAGACACCTTTCCTACAACTTAGTATACATAACCATATATTAAGTACTGTATTGATCATGCGGCATGGCTCATAAACCATCCTTCCAATGGTCCACCGCCCCACCTACCTCAAGCGCCCCCCACTGAACGAAACACGCATCTGGGCCGTCCAAAGGCAGCAGAGGGGATACAATGAAGGACAGTTGCAGGGGGCATTTAAGGAACCAAGCTAAGACTAAAAAAAGGAAAAATGGTTGAGCAATGAATGTCTAAGGCTGGACATAATCAGTCCATTCCAATGGCTAACATAGCCTCAATACTTACAAGTACCCTGTAGGGAAATAAGGAAAAGCACAGGGGAGCCAAAAAATAGTTGCACTGAAGATAATAAATTTGAACAGGTGGCAAATAAGCCCTGTATGTGGAATAATGAAAAAAGAAAAGTAACCAGTTGTCAATTTAAAATTATTAAGGATATTCATTTGTTTGCTAGGAGACTAATGTACAAAGTCACCTACGATAACTTTGCCACGAGGGAGCCTGTTGAATCCTCTTTGCCGGAATTTAGCTTGGAGAAACTGCAGGCTATTGATGATCTAACTGAACTGTGGGAGGAGGGACACACTGGCGATGACACGTCTCCATTCCCTCCCATGGCTAAAGTTGTCGTCCCCGGTGTCGCCTTTCCCCCACCTGCCTCTTTTAAACCAAAATCTCAAGCTTTCCCCATTCTTAGCACTAACCCCAACATTTGGGCTTTTGTTTAACAGATTACTAACAAGATAGATGAGATTGATCTTGAAAACCCTCATATTGGCAAAAAGAAAAGGGGAGGGGAGAGAAATTGCGCTCGGTGTTCAATTTAAAAACTGAAAAAAACGTGAAGTGAGTCCTGCAGCCAAAACACAATAACCCCAATACAAGGGCACACAAACTAAACAATATATAAAGCAGTGTAGCGCTGGACTAATAAGAATACACATATATTGGTATATGCGAGTATGCAGGGCCCATAAATGTGTAAATAAAGTGAATAATATAAATAAAGACCATATACCACTTGATCTAAAATAATCCAGTGTCCATATGTGTGTATAGTAACACTAGAAATTAATCAAGTGCACCTACGTATGTAAAAAACGAAAAGTGATATGAGCTCGAATGTAAAGATGGTGAACTTCAAGTGAATTATGTAAACCAATGTGACAGCAAAAAATGAAAATTAATTACATCAACATAAGATAAGAAACTCTATTCACTTATGGTATAGATTGATCCTTATGCTTAGTGATCACAATGAAAAGGGAAATTAGAATAAATAAATTAGGACAGTCCCAAAAATTATGAAAAAAAGAGTCCCAAAACGTAGTGACACTCCAACACAAATTCTGGTTCAATATTCCACCGCAGCTGTTGCCCACCACCAAGGGATTAAAGTTGGAGGCTTACCAGACAGCCTGCGACCACCCTTATTCAGGGGGGTCAAAACAGGCTCAGTAGAGATGTGTGAATCCAGAAGATGTCCTCGCCAATAATCTCCAGGTGTTCTCCAGGTATTCTTATGGCAAGCCAAGAAGGACTTCCAAACGGGATGCAGCTAGGACTTCAATCCTGGTAACAGCAAGGGTTACTCTCCATAATGAAGACACAAACAGTATTAAAAACCAGACAGAGGTTTTTAATCCTTCCCGCATTGCTGGATGCAAAGACTCCCAGGCTGCTGTGGTCTTTCCTCCTTAGCTTGAGTGAATGAGTCTCATTCACTGTGATTGAGAATTATGTATAGGAGTGGGGTGAGCGTGGAACTCCTACAGAGGCACCATCCCAGAAAGATATGTAAATATGTGTCCAAAAATTTGTAGAGAAAAATGGGGCTCTAATTGTGCCTCGGAGGAGTATAAACAAAATGAGATACAATATATTTATACAAGTGTAATCAAATTTTTATTATTTAAAGAACAAAGTTTAAAATACATTACAGTCTTGGTAATTCAATTTGAGTTCAGGGATGTGCTGGTTCCCAACAAATTATACAAGGAATGGCCTATGCGTTTTGCGGATATTCCACTTCAGGGCCTTGCGGATAGCACAGATGAAAGCGGCATGTGAATTCTACAAATAGAGCCTTAATTAGTACCATACATCATATGATTAGTATGATTTGCCAAAAGTTTAACGTCTGATGTCAACAGGGATATAGGGCGGTATGCATCAGGCTTTACTTGGTCTTTGCTTGGTTTCAGAATAGAGATGATTACGGCCTCTTTCATCGAGGGGGGGAGGGACCCCACTTCGTAGGCATGATTAAGAACCATTAGGAGATCAGGTAAGATCAGTAATACATCTCCATATGTTTTGTAAATTTCTCCTGGTAGGCCATCTTACCCAGGAGATTTGTTATTGGCTAAATCAGTTGCTGCATCCCTCAATTCATCTAGTGTTAATGGTTCCTCCAATATCTCCCTGTCATCTGTCAATCTTGGCAATTTAATGGACTCAAAGAACTTTTTCATGTCCTCTTCGTGATCTTTTGTCCTACTTTTGTATAACTTCTGGTAGAAAGCCCGAAACACTTCTAAGATTTCTAGGGTATTGTTAGTCTTCCCGTATTCAGAAGTATGAATTTCCATAATAGGGGATGTTTATCGCTGTGCCTTTACTATAGAGGTCAATATACGTCCTGTTCCTTCTCCCTCCTCAAAATAAGGTTGCTGCAGGAAAAACCTTTTATTCCCTGCTTTCTTTATGGCTACTTGTGCATATTTTTCCTGGCTATTTATCCATTGTGTGTGAGTGATTTTACTAGGATTAATTATATATAATGCTTCAGCTTGCAGCATACTGTAAGCAAGAGTTTTTCCCCAAGCTCTAAATTGTTTCTTTTTTTTTTTTTAATTTGTGAGATAAGAAGGCCTCTAAGGTAAGCTTTCTGTGCGTCCCAATATATTAAGGGTGATACAGTGGGTTTATTCATCTGCTGAAATGTAGTGAACTCTAATTTGATTTCATCTGGAGGAAAGAGTGAAATCCAGTGAGGATTCACCTTCCACAATGTATCCCCCACATTAGTCCTGAATAAAAAGGATAATATCAAGGGTGAGTGGTCGAATATACCTCTGGCCTCATATTTGATTTCACTAAGATATGGCAATAGGGAATGAGACCCCAGTGCCAAATCTATTCTAGATAAGGTATTATATGTACTTGAAAAACATGAAAATTGTCTACTGGTTGGATTTCACAATCTCCACAAGTCAAGTAGCCCCATTTCCGCTATGTATTTGGCAAAAGATGTGGTCCCCTGTGGGTAACGCTTATCCAATAAGGAAAATGTATCCATTGATGGATCCATATAATTGTTAAAATCACCAGTTATCCTACATAATCTATCTGGTTTATCGGATACAAACACAATAAATTCGTTCAGAATTTCAGGAGAATATGGTGGTGGAATATAAATATTTGCCAATACACATCTTTTTCTAGCCAATACACAATCCAAAAAAATATATTGGCCCCTGCTATCCTTCCTAACCTGTCTGCATTGAAAATCAATTGTGTTGGCTATAAGAATGGATACACCTCTAGAGTATGATGTATATGTTGAGTGAAATTGGGTTCTAAACTGATTTTTCTTTAAGTAATGTAAGGTATGAGGAAGTAAGTTTGTTTCTTGGAGGCAAATTATAGAAGGTGAAAATCTTGTCAGTGAAGTAAAAATAGCCTGCCGTTTTGATGCAGTGCCCAAGCCTCTAACATTCCATGAGATTATTACATCTTTCTGAGGGGTCATAAAACAATTACATCATACATTTTAGCTTCAGTTATAAACACATTGCAAGCTATATTTATACTTCAATAGCCACTTGGCCATAGAGTAGAAGAATAAAAGCATAGGCAGATAAGAGGGGAGAAGCTAGAGGGAAGAAGGGATATCAAACATTTTAAAACAATCTCCACATTTTTTATATTATCTTCCATCATTTGATTCCCAGGAGACCAAAGATAGGGAGGAGAAGAGAGAAGGGGAGGGAAGAGAGGAGATCCGAGCAGCCCTTCCTTTTAGACTAAAAAATTCCCTTTTTTTGTTTGTTTGGATTACACTATCATCAGCTGTAAACTGTGCCCTCTTTTCCACTCTGGGATGTGTTTTAAAGCTCACATATACATCACCTTTCATCATAATTGAAACCAACGGTCTAATCTTTAGAAACAACCATTTTTTTTGCCCTTAATGGTGCTTCAACCTTTCAATTAGGTTTGGTCTAATCCCAGTATATTTATTTGGTGAGTAATCTTCAATATACATTCTCTTGCCCCAAGTATATTTACTTGGTGAGTAATCTTCAATATACATTCTCTTGCCCTAGGGGCTATCTTTCCCCCATTTTTTTTTTTTTCCTTTCATCACTGAACTCACTACCTCCTATCAACCATCTGCATGTTTAGAGGCCCCTCCTTTTTCGTCCGTCCAGGTTGGGGAGGAGTATTCCCACAGACTCCCAGGCCTCCTCTGTCCCACTGAGCCGGTGTTCTCCATGTGCGGTCCTTTTCGGTGAGTTGAGGGGCATGTCATTAAAAATTCACATTTTGCATTTTAATAGATTGCCACATAAATATGTAGTTCTATCTACTTGATTTTCCATATTAAAATCACTATAGGCAAAACATGACTGTAAACCAATGGGTATATATAGAGATTATCATTGTGTTTATATGTGCAATATTTTTTATTATAAAAAAAAATGTTATTAATATTCGTTGCAATGTATATATTTCTAGATATGAATCCATGTAAAGACAAACAGATCAACACATGTATGTTATTTGCATCATTATGTATTAATACTAATCATAGGATGTATGGTACTAATTAAGACTCTATTTTTAGAATTCACATGACGCTTTCATCTGTGCTATCCGCAAGGCCCTGACGAAGCGGAATATCCATGAAACACGTAGGCCATTCCTTGTATAATTGTTGGGAACCAGCATATCCCTGAACTCAAATTGAATTACCAAGACAGTAATGTATTTTAAACTTTGTTCTCTAAATAATAAAAATTTGATTACTCTTGTATAAATATATTGTATCTCATTTTGTTTATACTCCTCCGAGGCACAATTAGAGTCCCATTTTTCTCTACAAATTTTTGGACACATATTTACATGTGATTGAGAATTATATTCTTGAATACCATACTATCATTCTTAAAGCCCTTCATCAAAGAGTAATTGATCAAAATACTTGGAGTTACTTAAATATCAAAGAGCCCAAAATTCCTACCTTTTACGCACTGCCTAAAGTGCACAAACCTTTTATTAGTCCCCCTAACCATCCAATTGCATCGGGCTGCCAGGGCTTAACAAAAAATGCCAGTTCTCTTGTTGATAAATACTTATATCCTCATGTGACATCCCTTTTTTTATACATCAAGGAAACTATTGATCTCCTCCGTACACTTAAAGGTAAACACCTCCCCAAAAATACTTGGGTTGTAACCATACATGTGGAAAGTTTATATAATAACATCCCACATAAAAAGGGTGTAGAAATAATTCATAACCAATTAAAAGAAAGAGGACCCTTGGCAGATCCTTACAGCCAGTTTGTCCTTGACCTGTTAGAGTTCATCCTTACATAGAATGTTTTTATGTTTGGACCCTCCCATTTCCTCCAGGTGCAGGGGGTGGCAATGGGGACTTGTTGTGCCCCATCTTACGCCAACCTGTACCAGGGGAATGGAAGAGGGAATTTTCTGGAGCTGGTGACTCTTCTGGCTTATTGCAATATGTCATTTCTTGGCACAGATATATAGATGCTATTTTGCTCTTTTGGTCTGGTACTAGGGATGAGCTTTCTCAGCTCATGGACAAACTTGAATTCAATTTAAAATTTACAATGGAATGTAGCCAACATCGATTTAGCTTTCTTGACCTTGAAATTTCTGTTGCTGTAGAGGGAGTACTTTACTCTTCTTTATATTGCAAGCCCTCAACAGGGAATACTATTCTCCATGCCAATAGTACACACCCTAAGCCCTTATTACAAAGTATCCCTTCCAGTAAATATTTAGGACTCAAAAGAAATTGTACACTTGACTCTGATTTTCAGAAGGATGCTCAGGAACTCTACCATAGATAGAGAAATAGAGGCTATAGTCGCAAACTTTTAAAAAAAGCATTCAATGAAGTTAACAAAAAGAAAAGAAAGGATCTTATTTTCTCTAACAAGGTAGTGAATACCATTATTAAATATATTAAACCCTACCCTGAGATCATGTTTTGACGTGTACCTTCACTGAAGGATCCTTTGATCAAGAGTCACCATTCCCCCTCTACTTCAGACAGCCACCCTCTTGCTGGCACTTTTGCCTGCCAAAGATGTGATGTATGCCGCTTTATCTCTGGTGGTTCAGAAATAATTTTACCCTTACTCATAATATTAAACACAGGGTCACTTGTAATACTATTGTTTATTTAGCTACTTGCCGGTGTGGATGTTTTTACGTCGGCAAGACTAAACGTCCTTTTTTAAAACGGATTAAAGATCATACAATACCTATTTCCAAACGTCTCATGACTACTGCCATCAGCAGACATGTTGGACTCCAACATGACTTTGATCCCAGTATGATTAACTTTACTGCTCTTGAGCATGTCCCCTTACATGCTAGGGGCAGAGGCAATGATCATATTTTATTACAACTAGAGACTCGGTGGATCCATGCCTTACATGCCATCCAATATCCGGGCCTAAACGAATATATTTTAGATTCAAATCCTTCTTACAATTTGAATCAGAATGTATATTTATTCTGATTTGCCACTGTTGGTAACATTATTTGGTGTTTGACCCCTGATACCAGCTATTTTGGCCCTAATGAGACCTGTTTATTAGGTCTTTTTCCCTCCTATACTCCCCCCCCGTTTCCATCTTGACCGCTATTTTTTTGTTGATTTCCTTATCTGTTATATGATGCTTTGATTAATACTTGTTTATTTTTGTCTTTAATAATTATTATTTTATTATCATAGGATTCAGTTTTTTTTGTTCTTTTGTTCTCATGTTCTCATGTTGTCATGTTCTTTTGTGTATTTTGTATTACTCTACTGATCATGGCTCCTGATGACAGGGATTGACTCTTTTGAGTGGTGCGTCATTTGTATTTCGATTCCCTCCTTTCCTCCTCTCCACTGTGTACTGCCGGCCCCTGCCTCTATGTGTTCCCTCATTGCCTGATGGCGCATTTGGGTGTCCTCCTTGGTGCTGATCAGTTACTATGGGTCATTGTACATGTACAGACGCCCAAGCTTGGGTAACCTTTGGGTCCCTCACTCACCTTCTGGCTGGTGCTTTGTGTGTTGTTGTTTTCGTGCACTCATGTACTCTCCCCTTGGATCTGGCTGCCTGCTCTGTCTGTCTGGGTGGGTCACCTACCTGTTTGATCCCGCCCATTCAGTCTATACCTCCATCTGTGCCTCTGATGCAGCGCACAACATGACTTTGTCATCTGATGCTCAGCTTCATCTGATCGCTTGGCCGGCTGCACGGAACCTTGGGGATTTTAGGCGGGTGGTGGACACACTCGCGCCTGCGCCATAGCCTTTCGTCGTCCACACTCGGTCAGCGACATCGGAAGCCGACCTAGTGGGGGGGCTATATAGAGCCGCTATTGCCAGTTCAACTTCTGCTGGCTTTCAGGGGCAGACTCGCGTATACTGCACGATACCCAGGTACATCTGTTTTGCCCCGCTATCCCACTAATTGTTGATGCACTCCTGATCTTTTAGTAGAAACTTTTTGCTTACAAACTTTTTATCATTTGTTTTTTGGTTTCCTATTGAATTGTTTCCTTTCCCTGCCACTTTAGCTCCTTGATTGGATATGCAACAAGATATAAAGTTACAGTTAGGTTGTTAGGGACTTAGAGTGATTAACACCTTGCCCCATCAGGCATACTGATGCGTGCTTGCGCCTGATCCGGTGTACATGCCAGTATATATATATATATATATATATATATATATATATATATATATATATATATATATATATATATATATATACACCTTCCCTTACCATTTTTCTATTTTTTATTTTTTTTTATTTTATTTTTTATTGAGCTTTCTTACTGCTCCATTGCTGTTTCTTTTAACCTTTCCTTTTTTCATTATTCCACATGCGAGGCTTAATTGCCACCTGTTCAAATTTATTATCTTCAGTGTAACTATTTTTTGGTGCCCCTGTGCTTGTGCTTATTTTCCTATAGAGTAATTGTAAGTAAGGCTATGTTAGCCCATTGTAATGGACTAATTATGTCCATGCTTAGACATTCATTGTTCCCCCTTTTTTCCTTCTTTTTAGTTTTAGCTCGGGGCCTTAAATGCCCCCCTGCAACTGCCCTTCATTGTATCCCCTCTGCTGCCTTTGGACAGCCCAGATGTGTGTTTCATTCAGTGGGGAACACTCGAGATAGGTGGGGCAGTGGACCATTGGGAGGATGGTTTATGAGCCATGCCGTACGATCAATACAGTAACTAAAATATGGTTATGTATACTTTGTCACTATTTGCTATATTAATTGTCTTTTTTTTATGTATTCATTACTATTAGAGCCATTATCGCACTTGGCAATTACTTACTCCCCTGAAGAAGCCATTGTTTGGGGAAACATGTAGGGATCGCTACCAGTAATTGCTGTTTTATGGATATCTTGGCCAGTATTGACTATACGTATACTTTGTATTTTATGTACCTTTGACTTGCTATGTCTGATAGTTTTATGTAATAAAAAGTATTTTTATACAACAAACTTATTGTTTACTACTGTGCGCTGAGCACCAGCATAATCCCTAGCTTCTACCCTACATTTACAATTTACTAAAACAGGGATGAGGTGCCGGATCTATTGAGATCACCCAATTTACACCCTAGTGCCAGTGTAAAACAGCGTATACGCAATGGCACAAGGCAAGGTTGCCCCCTTTCACCCCTCTTATTTATTCTATCATTAGAATCCTTCATGTGCTTGATTACTACTAATTCCACGATAGGAGTATTTCAGATAGGACCCTAAACATATAAAATAGCTGCTTACATGGATGACCTCCTCTCTTTCCTTACCCAACCACATATCTCCATCCCAAATCTTGGTAAGGCCTTCCATTACTATAGATATATCTCCAAACTGAAAATTATTTATACTAAATCAGAAGCTTTCAATCTCACCCTACCTCCAAATTTACTGGCCATGGTACGTTCCGCCTGTTCCTTTAAATTCAGTGTTTGAATACTTAGGAATCAGACTCACTGCAAAAATTGCAGACATTTATCAAACTGATTTTTTTTTTTAACCATAGATTTTTATTGTAAAGTTGCATTAAATACATAAAATACGAAGCTTTGTTTACAACAAATGACATAGCAGAGTGAATGATGAATGTCAGACGTAATTCTACAAAGAGATATTTCCACCTGAGCCACCCATAACTACGTAGCTTATGACCTCAACAGGAGGTAGGACCTGTCACCCCTACTGGGTACATACTGTGAGCAGGAACCTCTGATTGTCTTGAGCAAAGTAGCTCTCTAGCGACCTTAGTGAGGGTCACTAGTGGCTGCTTACAAGATATGCTTAATTTTTACTTTGTAGATAACTATCTTAAAAAAACTTCAAACAATGATACTGTCTTATTATAGTAATAACATAAAACACATACTTTTTAGTGTAGTCACAACTTATTAAAATCTGTCTAGGTTCTGCTGATGTGACTACTTCTGGAATTATTATTTGTTTATTGGTTTACTTATCAATTTCTCTACTTATTTAAAGTCTTAAACCACTATCTGCCTAGTTGTTTGACTACATATCATGAAAAACAATTCACATTTCACAAGTGAGAGGGAACAAACTGAGAAGATTTCCAGACATCCCAGTGTTTATGGAAGGCCTGGGTTCTTCTTTCCTTATACGCAAGCATTTTTTCCATTGTGTAGTGGGCATTCACTCTGGAAATTACTTCCTCAATTTTTGGGGGTGTTTTTAGAGCGCCATTCTCTTGCTAGTGATATGCGTGCTGCAAATAGTATATTAATAACAACCTTTCTCGTCAAGTGAGGAAAGTTTTCTATGCCCAGGCTTAGGAGGGCAAGTTCAGGGCTAAGCGTGACTGTAGTCTTTGTGATTGTATAAATGATGGAAGCTACTTCCTGCCAGAATTGTTTTATTATCTTACAGCTCCACAAAATGTGTAGCAAGGTACCTGTGTTGTAACAGTTCCGCCAGCAGAATGGTGGAATGATCGGATTCATTTTATTGATGCGTAGAGGTGTAAGATACCACCCGTGCAGTATCTTCTGTGCGTTTTCCCAATGATCTATGCAAGCTGAAGATTTACCATTGCTTTTTACAGCTAGATGCCATTGGTGCAATGGGAATTCTTTGTTTAGTTCCTGTTCCCACTTTCTCATATTGGGCACCTTAGTCTGCATGTATAGGGGGGTAGAAAATTTGTAGAATAGAGATATTCCCTTGTGTTTCCCCGGGTTTTTGCTTAATAGATAGTGCCAAAGTATTTGGGGAATTTTTAGTGTCTAGGAGTATTAGATTTAATGTAGTGCTTAATTTGAAACAATTGGTATCTTTCCAGTGTTTCCTGTCCCTGTAGGTCAGGTGTAAGGAAGTGTTCCCCGTTCCTTTGAAAAGTTTGGGTCGAGATGTTTTGGATCAGATATTCATACGTTTCTAATGGGATATGTATTTCTTGCATTGTTGTATCCGTAAATGGTTGTCTTAGCATAGAAGACCATGCCGTTAAAGAGGCTTGTATAGTGGTGTAGTAGGTCTATGATGTATACCGGCGGCTAGTGCCAACGCTGGGAGATTATGGCTGGGGGTAATTTCTTGTTCTATTTCAGACCATCTATTGTCGGTTTGACATGAGAACCAGTATCGAGTTTGTTCTAATATAGCTGCTTGATAATAAATGTAGGCGTTGGGAAGTCCTATCCCACCTAAGTGTTTGGGTTTGTACAGATGATTCAGTGCAATTCTGGGTTTTTTACCTGCCCAAATAAACTTATTTAGAATTTTCGCCAATTGTGTGAAGAATGAGTGGGTGATAGGTATGGGTAGTGTTCTAAAATTGTATAGGAGTTTGGGTAAGATCTGCATTTGATATGCAGCTATTCTCCCCATCCATGATATGTGCAGTTTGCCAATTTGGACCATCTCTTCTTCTATATTCGCAAGAAGGGGAGGGTAATTGCTAGAGTATAGCTTAGCAGAAGAGGAGGTGAGTTGCACACCAAGATAGGTGAGTGATGGGGGTCCCAATTACAGGGGAACATATGTTCGATAGTATTCTGTTCTTTTGTGGGTAAGTGAAGTGTTAAAGCGAAGCATTTATTTGTGTTGATTTTATAAAAGGAGACTTGACTAAAATTGTGCATTAGCTTTTTAACCACTTGCCGACCACCTCACGCCTATATACGTGAGCAGAATGGCACGGGCAGGCAAAATCACGTACCTGATACGTGATGCCTTCCCGCGGGCGGGGGGTCCGATTGGACCCCCCCGGTGCCATAGGCGGTCGGCTCTTGTTCGCGGGCGATGAGAGGTCAGGGGGAGGCCATCCATTGATGGCCACCCCCTCCCGATCGCTCCCAGCGAATCAAATGCTTCCTCTCCCTCTGTAATGTAAACAGAGGGAGAGGAAGTGATGTCATCCCTCCTCGAGCCGATCTTTTCGTCCCGGCGCCGAGGAGAGAAGAAATCCAAGTAAGTGCACCAACACTACACTTCCAGTAGAACACGCAGGCACACTTTTCACCCCCCTTCACACCCTGATCACCCCCCGATCACCCGCCTGTACCCCCTGTCACACTGATACCAATAGCAGTTTTTTTTTTTTGCATTGGTGTCAGTTTGTGACAGTTATAAGTGTTAGGGCAGTTAGGTTAGCCCCGTTTAGGTCCAGGGTACCCCCCTTTAGGTCCAGGGTACCCCCCTAACCCCCCCTAATAAAGGTTAACCCCGTGATCACCCCCGTCGCCAGTGTCGCTAAGCGATCGTTTTTCTGATCGCTGCATTAGTGACACAGGTGATGCTAGTTAGGGAGGTAAGTATATAGGTTCGCTGTCAGTGTTTTATAGTGACAGGGACCCCCATATACTACCTGCTAAAGGTTTTAACCCCTTGATTGCCCCCTAGTTAACCCTTTCACCAGCGATCACCGTATAAGTGTTACGGGTGACGCTGGTTAGCTAGTTTGTTTTTTGTAGTTTATTATAGTTTATTATAGTTTATTATAGTTTTAGGGCACCCGCCGTTTATTACCTTATAAGGGTTTAACCCCCTAATTGCCCGGCGGTGATAGAAGTTAAGTTTTTAGGGTCAGATAAGGTCTGCGTCGCCCCAGGCAGCGTCAGGTTAGCGCCAGTACCGCTAAAACTCACGCACGCAACATACACCTCCCTTAGTGCTATAGTATCTGAATGGATCGATATCTGATCCGATCAGATCTATACTCCCCAGCAGTTTAGGGTACCCATAAACACAGTGTTAGCGGGATCAGCCCAGATACCTGCTAGCACCTGCGGTTTGCTCCTCAGCCCAGCCCAGCCCAGCCCACCCAAGTGCAGTATCGATCGATCACTGACACAAAACACTAAGCACACATAACTGCAGCTTTGGCAGAGTCAGGCCTGATCCCTGCGATCGCTAACAGTTTTTTGGTAGCATTCTGAATCAGTCGCTAACAGTCAGGAGCTTTTTTGCCTGTGAGTCTCACTAGTGTACCCCTAAATTTAGAGCCCAAAATGGCAAATCGAAGGTACACTAGTGAAGAGGCCTACACATTTCTGAGCATGACAGATAGTGAAGAGGAAGTCACTCATCTGTCAGATTCAGGCTCAGAATACGATCCTGTAGAGGACAGCGGCTCCATGACAGATAGCTCTGACGACGGAGTTGTGGTCCCTGCTAAGGTCAGGCGTACCAGACCCCAAACTTCTTCTTCTGTCCTGGAAGTGCAAGAACCGCAGGGCTCTCGTATGGAGCAGAGAAGTACTAGTGCCGCTATTCCTTCTGGTGAACTGGCAAGCACCAGCGGCCTAGTACACCCTGGTCATACATCCAGCACTGCAATATCACGTGGTGACGTGGTGAGTCCCATAAGTGCAGTTCAAGCTGGCGAGGTGGCAAGCACAAGTAGTGTCCCACTGCCACCAAGAAGACGAACACAGGCCCGTCGTGCCCATAGTGCCCTTCCTGCTGCATTCGCCAATCCGAATTGGGTACCCACCACTTCTGCAGCACCCGTACTTCCCCCATTCACTGGCCAACCCAGAATTCAGGTGGAAACAGTTGACTTTATGCCACTGGATTTTTATTCGCTGTTTTTCACCGAAGATCTCTATAGATCTATTGTGGACCAAAGCAATTTGTACGCTGGTCAACACATCGCCACTGTTCCCCAGTCCTCCTTTGCCAGAGATTGGAAACCAATTACGGTTTCCGAATTTAAGATCTTTCTGGGCCTTTCCCTCCTCATGGGCTTGAATAAAAAGAGTGAGTTGCGGTCATATTGGTCCACTGACCCAATTTACCATTTGCCCTTGTTCTCTGCTTCCATGGCCAGGGCACGATATGAGCAGATTTTGCGGTTCATGCACTTCAACGGCAATGAACTCTGTCGTCCTCGTGGAGACCCTGGATACGATCGGCTCTACAAAATTCGGCCCCTCGTAAACCACTTCAACCAACGTTTTGCAGACTTGTTTACCCCCCATCAAGTTGTCTGCGTTGATGAGTCCCTGATTAAGTTTTCTGGCCGCTTGTCATTCAAACAATACCTTCCCAGCAAGCGTGCCAGATACGGGGTCAAAATGTATAAGCTCTGTGACAGGGCCACAGGCTATACATGTAGTTTTATGTTTTACGAGGGAAGAGATAGTCACGTAGAGCCGACAAACTGCCATGACTACATAGGAAGCGCTGGCAAGATAGTGTGGGATTTGGTGTCACCCTTATTCGGAAAGGGGTACCACTTGTATGTGGACAATTATTACACAAGCGTGCCACTTTTTAGTCACTTGTTTGATCATCAGATTGGAGCATGTGGCACCGTGCGATCTAATAACCAGGGCTTTCCCCAGCGGCTTGTAGATTCCCGTCTTAGGCTGGGGGAGAGAGCCTGCTTGAAGTGTAATAACTTGCTCGCTATGAAGTGGAGGGACAATAAGAATGTTTTCGTTCCTACCTCCCTTCATGCAGACACGACGGTCCAAATTCATACGGCGACTGGTGTTGTGGAGAAACCCCACTGTGTCCACGAATATAACCTTAATATGGGAGGGGTGGACCTCAACGACCAGTTGTTGGCACCGTACCTAATTGCCCGTAAGGCCAGACCCTGGTACAAAAAAGTGTCTGTTTATTTATTTCAATTGGCTTTGCTGAACGCTCATGTGCGATACAGAGCTTCAGGACGGACTGGATCCTTCCTTAAATTCCAGGAAGAGATCGTCAGAGCCCTTCTGTTTCCAGACGGTGCTCCACCTCACCTTCCCCAACCAAATGCAGTAAGCCGGCTGCATGAGAGACATTTTCTTTATGCCCTCCCGAGTACCCCTACCCAACGAACCCCCCAAAAAAGATGTAGTGTCTGCAGCAAGCGCGGATTTAGGCGTGACACCCCGTATTATTGTCCCCTCTGTCCTGGCAATCCTGGTCTTTGCATTGGTGAATGTTTTGAACGCTACCATACACTAGTGGAGTATTAGCGTAGGGTACAGCACTGCACAGACTAGGACACACTTTCACAGGGTCTCCCAAGATGCTGTTGCATTTTGAGAGACCCAAACCTGGTACCAGTTAAAAAAGTTAAAGTTACAAAAAAAAGTGTAAAAAAAACAAAAAAACAAAAAAAAGTAAAAAAAAAGAAAAAAACACAAAAAAATATATAAAATAAAAAAACCAAAAATAGTTGTTGTTTTATTGTTCTCTATCTATTCTCTCTCTATTGTTCTGCATTCTATAATGCAATGTTTTATTGTTATGTTTTTATCATGTTTGCTTTTTAGGTATGCAATTTTTTTATACTTTGTTTTTTTATTGTTAACGACTTTTTTGTTTTCAGGTACGCCATTCAGCTGCAGAGCGGATTTATTTATCTTGACAGCAACAGCGTTTGCTCCCACGATACGTAATGACTCCAGCGCTGTCGGAGGTGATTTCACCACCACAGTTACATACTTCAGCATATATGCCGAAGCGTGGGGGCAGCAGTGGGTGGAGGAGCGATTTGCTCCTGCCTTTTGCGGGAGGATGCCCCCATGCTTCGGCATATATATATTTTAGGTAGGCACAGGTTGCGTTAAATGTTTTATTTTTTACTATTTTTTTTGTATTTTGCTTTGCAGGTATGGTAAGTATTACTTTTATACTGTAATGTTACTTTGTTTTTTTGTTAACCATCATTTGCTTAGCAGGTACGACATTCAGTTGCAGCACGGATTTATTTATCTTGACAGCAACAGCGTTTGCTCCCACGATACATAAAGCCGTGACTCCAGCGCTGTCGGAGTAGATTTCACCACCACAGTTACATATTTCAGCATATATGCCGAAGCATGGGGGCAGCAGTGGGTGGAGGAGCGATTTGCTCCTGCCTTTTGCGGGAGGATGCCCCCATGCTTCGGCATATATAAACGGTGCATGTATGCCCATCATTAGAAGTTGGTGGATGAAGGGAGGTATTCTAATGGTGGGCATACCCACCGATCAATATCTTTTTTTCGTTCAGCCCACAGGCTGCATGAAAAAAAAGTTTACAATGAATGCCCAACAAGGACCGGCAACGTACTGGTATGTTGCTGGATTTTGAGTGGTTATACCAGAATGATGCCTGCAGGTTTAGGTATCATCTTGGTATCATTCTTTTCAGCCAGCAGTTGGCTTTCATGTAAAAGCAATCCTAGCAGCTAATTAGCCTCTAGACTGCTTTTACAAGCAGTGGGAAGGGAATGCCCATCCCCCACCATCTTCCATGTTTTTCTCTGGCTCTTCTGTCCCAACAGGGAACCTGAGAATGCAGCCGGTGATTCAGCCAGCTGACCATAGAGCTAGTCACAGACCAGAATGGCTCCAAACATCTCTATGGCCTAAGAAACCGGAAGCTACGAGCATTTCATGACTTAGATTTCGCCGGATGTAAACAGCGCCATTGGGAAATTGAGAAAGCATTTTATCACACCGATCTTGGTGTGGTCAGATGCTTTGAGGGCAGAGGAGAGATCTAGGGTCTAATAGACCCTAATTTTTTTCAAAAAAGAGTACCTGTCACTACCTATTGCTATCATAGGGGATATTTACATTTCCTGAGATAACAATAAAAATTATTAAAAAAAAATAAAAATTAAAGGAACAGTTTAAAAATAAGATAAAAAAGCAAAAAAATAATAAAGAAAAAAAAAAAAAAAAACACCCCTGTCCCCCCCTGCTCTCGCACAAAGGCGAACGCAAGCGTCGGTCTGGCGTCAAATGTAAACAGCAATTGCACCATGCATGTGAGGTATCACCGCGAAGGTCAGATCAAGGGCAGTAATTTTAGCAGTAGACCTCCTCTGTAAATCTAAAGTGGTAACCTGTAAAGGCTTTTAAAGGCTTTTAAAAATGTATGTAGTTTGTCGCCACTGCATGTTTGTGCGCAATTATAAAGTATGTCATGTTTGTTTGGTGTCCATGTACTCAGCCTAAGATCATCTTTTTTATTTCATCAAACATTTGGGAAATATAATGTGTTTTAGTGCATTCAAATTTAAAAAAGTGTGTTTTTTCCCCAAAAAATGCGTTTGAAAAATCGCTGCGCAAATACTGTGTGAAAAAAAAAATAAAACACCCACCATTTTAATCTGTAGGGCATTTGCTTTAAAAAAAATATATAATGTTTGGGGGTTCAAAGTAATTTTCTTGCAAAAGAAAATTACATGAAAAAATTAACAAAAAGTGTCAGAAAGGGCTTTGTCTTCAAGTGGTTAGAAGAGTGGGTGATGTGTGACATAAGTTTCTAAATGTTGTGCATAAAATGCCAGGACAGTTCAAAACCCCCCCAAATGACCCCATTTTGGAAAGTAGACACCCCAAGCTATTTGCTGAGAGGCATGTCGAGTCCATGGAATATTTTATATTGTGACACAAGTTGCGGGAAAGAGACAATTTTTTTTTTTTTTTGCACAAAGTTGTCACTAAATGTTATATTGCTCAAACATGCCATGGGGATTTGTGAAATTACACCCCAAAATAAATTCTGTTGCTTCCCCTGAGTACGGGGATACCACATGTGTGGGACTTTTTGGGAGCCTAGCCGCGCACGGGACTCCGAAAACCAAGCACCGCCTTCAGGCTTTCTAAGGCCGTAAATTTTTTGATTTCACTCTTCACTGCCTATCACAGTTTCGGAGGCCATGGAATGCCCAGGTGGCACAAAACCCCCCCAAATGACCCCATTTTGGAAAGTAGACACCCCAAGCTATTTGCTGAGAGGTATAGTGAGTATTTTGCAGACCTCACTTTTTGTCACAAACTTTTGAAAATCTTCATTTTCAAAAACAAATGAGAGCTGCAAAATACTCAATATGCCTCTCAGCAAATAGCTTGGGGTGTCTACTTTCCAAAATGGGGTCATTTGGGGGGGGGTTTGTGCCATCTTGGCATTTTATGGCCTTCAAAACTGTGATAGGTAGTGAGGAGTGAAATCAAAAATGTATGCCCTTAGAAATCCTGAAGGCGGTGCTTGGTTTTCGGGGCCCCGTACGCGGCTAGGCTCCCAAAAAGTCCCACACATGTGGTATCCCCGTACTCAGGAGAAGCAGCAGAATGTATTTTGGGGTGTAATTCCACATATGCCCATGGCATGTTTGAGCAATATATCATTTAGTGACAACTTTGTGCAAAAAAAACAATTGTCACATTCCCGCAACTTGTGTTAAAATATAAAATATTCCATGGACTCAACATGCCTCTCAGCAAATAGCTTGGGGTGTCTACTTTCCAAAATGGGGTCATTTGGGGGGGGTTTGTGCCATCTTGGCATTTTATGGCCTTCAAAACTGTGATAGGTAGTGAGGAGTGAAATCAAAAATTTATGCCCTTAGAAATCCTGAAGGCGGTGCTTGGTTTTCGGGGCCCCGTACGCGGCTAGGCTCCCAAAAAGTCCCACACATGAGGTATCCCCATACTCAGGAGAAGCAGCTAAATGTATTTTGGGGTGCAATTCCACATATGCCAATGGCCTGTGTGAGCAATATATCATTTAGTGACAACTTTGTGCAAGAAAAAAAAAAATTGTCACATTCCCGCAAATTGTGTCAAAAAATAAAATATTCCATGGACTCAACATGCCTCTCAGCAAATAGCTTGGGGTGTCTACTTTCCAAAATGGGGTCATTTGGGGGGGGGGTTTGTGCCATCTTGGCATTTTATGGCCTTCAAAACTGTGATAGGTAGTGAGGAGTAAAATCAAAAATTTATGCCCTTAGAAATCCTGAAGGCGGTGCTTGGTTTCGGGGCCCCGTACGTGGCTAGGCTCCCAAAAAGTCCCACACATGTGGTATCCCCGTACTCAGGAGAAGCAGCAGAATGTATTTTGGGGTGTAATTCCACATATGCCCATGGCATGTTTGAGCAATATATCATTTAGTGACAACTTTGTGCAAAAAAAAAATTGTCACTTTTCCGCAACTTGTGTCAAAATATAAAATATTCCATGGACTCAACATGCCTCTCAGTAAATAGCTTGGGGTATCTACTTTCCAAAATGGGGTCATTTGGGGGGTTTTGTGCCATCTTGGCATTCTATGGCCTTCAAAACTGTGATAGGTAGTGAGGAGTGAAATCAAAAATTTATGCCCTTTGAAATCCTGAAGGCGGTGCTTGGTTTTCGGGGCCCCGTACGCGGCTAGACTCCCAAAAAGCCCAACACATGTGGTATCCCCATACTCAGGAGAAGCAGCTGAATGTATTTTGGGGTGCAATTCCACATATGCCCATGGCTTGTATGAGCAATATATCATTTAGTGACAACTTTTTGTAGTTTTTTTTTTGTCATTATTCAATCACTTGGGACAAAAAAAAAAAATATTCAATGGGTTCAACATGCACCTCAGCAATTTCCTTGAGGTGTCTACTTTCCAAAATGGGGTCATTTGGGGGGATTTTGTACTGCCCTACAATTTTAGCCCCTCATGAAATGACATAGGCAGTCATAAACTAAAAGCTGTGTAGTCCAGAAAATGTACCCTAGTTTGAAGACGCTATAACTTTTGCACAAACCAATAAATATACGCTTATTGACATTTTTTTTATCAAAGACATGTGGCCGAATACATTTTGGCCTAAATGTATGACTAAAATTGAGTTTATTGAATTTTTTTTAGAACAAAAAGTAGAAAATATCATTTTTTTTCAAAATTTTCGGTCTTTTTCTGTTTATAGCGCAAAAAATAAAAATGGCAGAGGTGATCAAATACCATCAAAAGAAAGCTCTATTTGTGGGAAGAAAAGGACGCAAATTTTGTTTGGGTACACCATTTTGCATGACCGCGCAATTAGCAGTTAAAACGACGCAGTGCCAAATTGTAAAAAGTGTTCTGGTCAGGAAGGGGGTAAATCCTTCCGGGGCTGAAGTGGTTAACATTTGGGGCATATAGGTTTACCAGTGTGTAAAAGACCCGGTCTATTTCAGCAACCAAAATAATAAAACGTCCATGGGGGTCATTATGAATCTGTAATAAAGAAAAGGTTAGTGTGTCCTTAATAGCGATCAATACTCCATTTTTTTGGGAAATGTCATTGGCGGTGAACACTTTGGGGAATTTGTTGTGCGTGCATTTTGGAGGTTTGGTGCTAGCGAAGTGTGTTTCTTGTGCACACAGGATATCACACTTCAGGTCCAGAGCTGACTTCCACATGGCCCTGCGTTTATAGGGGCTGTTTAAACCTCTCACATTGTGTGATACGATTTTAATGTTCATTCCATTCAATCAGTGCCAGCTGCTGCCATCTAGTGGTAGGAACCAATAAACAATATGCTCCTCAGTTGTTGAAAGGTATGTGTAGTATTTGAAGTAAAGATCCTGAGGTAATTTTCAGAATATCAAAAAGAAAAGAAAAAACATGAACAAAAAACCAAGCTGAGTTATGCAGCAATATGGAACAGTCAAACAATAAAGTTTGTATAGAACAGGTCACAGGAGTCATCCTGTAATTGAAGAAGGGGGATAACTAGGGTTCATTTTAGCCGAACAACGGCTGCTTCTTGAACCTACACTTGAATGCAGGAGAAGTTTGGAAGTTGTCAGGGGTTAATGGTGCTGAGATTGGTACCGCACACTTATAAAAGCCATCAGCTGAGGTAATTGTGTAACAGAGCTTTGCCTATCTGCCCCTTCTGTTTTGACGGTGATTATTTCTTTTGTCATGTAAGGGATCAGGTTCTGCAGCTTCTCCTTCTGGAGGTAGAAGACGCCATCTTTTGAGGAGCTCCATCCCTTTTTCAAGTGAATTGATTGTGTGCGATTCATTATGCATTTCTAGCATCAGTTTAGCAGGGAATCCCCACTTATAAAGAATCTTATGGTTGCGTAAGATTTTTGTAATGGGGACTAAATTGTGCCTTGCCGTTAGTGTCGCTTGCGATAAATCTGCATAGAATGCGATTCCGGTGAATGGATCAGGAAGCGTGGGGTGCTGTCTGGCAAATCGTATCAGCTGATCCTTTATGTGGTAAAAGTGGATCCTAGCGATGACATCTCTGGGGATTTGGTCAGGCAGGAATTAGAGTTTTGGCAGTCTATGGGCTCTGTCTATGATTATGTCGTTAGGCCCCAGAAACGGCAGAACCGTGGTCATGAGCTTTTGGAGGTACGCTGTGAGATCAGCTGGTTTGATCGATTCAGAGATCCCTCTGAATTTAATATTGTTCCTGCGTGCCCTGTCTTCGATGTCTGCCATTTTTAGGTGCATGGATTTGATCTCATCTTCTACATCAAAGTGAGCATCCACCAGCTCATTGTGTGCTAATGTGAATTCCTCCATTTTTTTTTCCACATAAGTGACTCTGCTGCTGAACGCTGACAGTTCAGTTTTGTTAGTATGCATAAATGCAGACATGTCCTGCTGAACGGCCCCCCTGAGAGTCAGTAACATTTCCTTCATTGTGGTATCCAGGATGGGCTGCCCTGAAGTGGGGAAAGCATCTAGCTGCTCCCATAAGAGGAGGATTCCTCCATTATGTCTCCCTCTGTCCCTGCCTCATCCTGATCCTCCTCCTCCACCCCAATCCTCCTTTTTTGTTTCACAGGGCTGTCAGAGGGTGAGGATGGCAGTGGATAACATTTGGGATCAGACTCACCCAAGGATGGCGACGGATGGCTGCAGGAGTGTGCAGGGGATGCTGATTTTCTATCTGCAGAGCGGGCGCCATCTTGGAATTCTCGCCCGGCCGTGAGGGGGTAGAAATCGGCCAATTTTCTCGGCCCCTCTCTCGATTTTCTTTTATTCATTGTGACCGCTGTGTTCCTCCTGATCTCCCGTTGCTGTGGGTGTAATTTGGGTCAGTTTAGGTTAGCTGTGAGCCGCGATGTATAGGCCGTTGTGGCAGAGCTCTCTCCTCACACAACCATCCGCTCTGGCCGCCGGCTCTGCCCCCCTTATCAAACTGATTTTAAACGATTGCTAAACAGCATACATCAAGATATAAAAAGATGGACACTTAAACCATTTTCATGGTTTGGGAGAGCGGCAATACCTTAAGTGACGATATTACCTAGAATACTCTATTATTTTCACACTTTACCCATTATGCTCCTCTTTAGGGATGAGCTTTATGTTCGGGTTGAACATGAGTTCTACTCAAACATTAATGGCAAAAAACAAGTAAAAATTCGCACTGAACTGAAAAAAGCAAGCGGCCAGCAAAGTTCGTTGATAACAAACAAAAAGTCACATGCATATAAATTATTGCAGCGCTGAAAAGTTCAAAAATGAAATTGAAGAGTGGGAGGAATCCGATCACCAAATATATTGTGCAGATGTAGAAAGAGTCACTCGTCACCACGTGGTAATGTAGTCTGCTTACCAGAAGGTATCAAGGATTAGGCATAGATGATAAATACTCAAAAGTATCCAGCAAATCCAGCCCACTGGAACCCCTCGTCAGACCACAACGTCTGTGGGATTTCCTTCACATATAAACTTCTCCCAATGACATCTGTTATGATGAAACATGTCAGGCAGGCTGACATCCGTACGCTGATTGCTGCAGCCGTTTGTGCCTATCCTTGATGCATGCTGTTTTAAGCTTCAACTGTAAGTTACTACAATAAAAGTTTTTTTATCTATCATTACGTGCTTCACTATGGGTCCTTCTTTTTCTTTTCTTGGATATATGATGACTACATGTCTGAATGCCTAATTCTGAAGTGACCATTGGGAGAAGTTTATATGTGAAGGAAATCCCACAGACGTTGTGGTCTGACGAGGGGTTCCAGTGGGCTGGATTTGCTGGATGCTTTTGAGTATTTATCATCTATGCCTAATCCTTAATACCTTCTGGTAAGCAGACTACATTACCACGTGGTGACGAGTGACTCTTTCGACTCAAACATTGGCTGTTCGATCGTTCGTCGAAATATGAACATTATGGGGTGTTTGCGCCAAATTTGAGCAGCGCGTCACGCCCCATAGTGCACTGCAACATCGCAGTGCATTGCTGTCTGATGATTGGCCAAGCATGCACTATGACCCGCATGCTTTGGCCAATCACAGCGCCGTCAGAAAAGAGAGCCATAATTGGCCAAAGGCAGGGTGCCTTTGGGCAATTATGGCTCAGGGGGTTAAGTCCACGCCCCACACTACATACAGTAAGGCCGCCTGCACGTCGGCCCTGTGTAGTGTGTTGCTGGCGTTGACAGAGAGAGAGTGTCATTTCATTTAGATTGAGAAGGCAGGCAATTCAGTTAGTAGCAGTGTATTTAGTATATATATATATTCAACCAGGCTTGTATGTATGTGTGTGTGTATATGTATATATATATATATATATATATATATATATATATATATATATATATACACACACATACTGTATCCAGTTTAGCTAGATCTGACTGTAGTCCATTCCTGGTGTACTGTTTATAATATAATTCAGGCAGGCAGATTATTCAGCTAGCTGAAGTGCATTTAATATATATATATATACATATATAGATATATACATTCAGTGTAGCTAGATCTGACTGCAGGCTGTTCCTGGTGTACTTTTTCTAATATACTGTCAGGCAGGCAGGTGATTCAGTGAGCTGCAGTGCATAAAATATATACAGTGTCCTACATATATATCCACTGCATTCTAGTCTAGCCAAGCCTATGTCTGACTGCAAGCCATTCCTGGTGTACGTTTTCAAATACACTTTCAGGCAGGCAGGTGATCAGTGAGCTGTAGTTCATAATATATATATATACAGTCTCTTACATATATATATATCTACTGCATTCTAATCTAGCCAAGCCTATATCTGACTGCAGGCCATTCCTGGTGTACGTTTTCAAATATACTTTCAGGCAGGCAGGCAGGTGATTCCGTGATCTGCAGTGCATTAAATATATATATAGTGTCCTACATAAATAAATATATCTCCACTGTATTCTAGTCTAGCCAAGCCTATATCTGACTGCAGGCCATTCCTGGTGTACTTTTTCTATGTTTAAAGAGGCAAATTTGTCAGGGGAAGGGGTTTAAAACATATACCCAGGGAATTTTAAGGTGCTTTTCAGTATATGGTAGAAAATAGATAAATCTGTACAATCATTTTATAAAAGATCTATCATTTTTATTAGAAAAATCATTATTTAAAACCATATATCTCCAACATATAAGACATCATTCTAAAAATTAATGCAAAAGATGAATCCACACATTAACCCATTAAGGGCACATAGAAACAGAGCTACTTAATTCCATGACAATCTGCAGCTCGACATATTTCGCTCTAATATGAGCTTCTTCAGGAGTTAATGGCAAAGATTGTAGTAGGCTCTAAACAGTGAATGAGAAACCAAAACAATAAATACACAAATCATCATGAAAAAATTTTTGACACATTAGTTGACAATACAAGAAGTTAATCTAATGAAGTTCAACCCAGTCATCAATCATAGATTGTACAGAAAGAATCATCCATTGTACAGCAAAATATATGAAGAAAAAACAGTAATGAAAATTGTTATGATTCATAAATCTTACCAGGCTGTTGTGCAACAAAAATGCATTAAACTTGAAATGGCCGATAGACTGCTACAAATTTTTTCAAAAATATAGGTTCTCATATATAGGGGCTCCCTTGTCTTGATATGGCCACAGAGGAATACAAAGTCTTATATGGTCCTTAAATAATGAAAAATTGATTGACAATTAGCCAAAGCATGAATGCAATAGGCATTTAAATTGATCCATAACTTGGGAAAAGTCCCTTACCTCAAATAGAACCAGCAGATAATTGCTTGAAGCGAAACAACCTCCAAGCAATTGATGAAATTAATGACCAAGATGAATTGGTGTAAAGTGGGATAACAGATGATGAGGACTGTGATTGGTTGTGCAGAGGAAAAAATCCCCTCTCAACAACAATTTCTAAATGGAAACACAACAATAAAATAGAAAAAACACTAATTAGAGCGGCTTTGTATGTGCAGCTGTTGTCAGAGAATGACAGAGCTGCAAATACAGCACTTACTTGTGAGGTGTCCAAAACGGCACATGGCCTTGAGAGCGATCCATACACTCCCTGTAGTGAGGCGCCTGTAGCAGAACGGTGTGTCAAACCGCCTTTATATATCCCCCATCCCAGCGGCGTCTGTCCTCACCGCCGGGATGCGGACGTTCATTGAGAATGCCTAGGTCGCAGCTGATTGGGGGAAAGCAGCGGCGTCATTTCGACGTCAGCTGCATCCATAATAGCTAGTGCGCATGCGCATATCTGCATTAGCCTGCAAAGCCAAAAGACGCCGATGGCGCCATCTTGAAAAAAGGGCGAAAGAACAGTAAACCCCTCACTGTCCATATTAGGACACCGGGCCTGCTACAGAAAAAATATGTCCTTAAAGGTGCATTGTTAAATGGCTTATCAAAGGCTCAACCTTTTAAAGTTTATTAATATAGAAAACCCCCAATGTGCCACAACCGGACTCACATCTCTAGGGCTCCCATTTGAGGAGTGATTGGTTATTCACTCCCCAACAAATGGGTGCCCCGGGCGTCCGTATGGACCTAGATAGACAAGGGTAGCCCAAAATTAGAAACTCAATTAGTAATTAGTTTAGATAGATTATTGAGTATGTGTACATATGTTGTTGCACAAGCAGCCCGCAAGAAAAACAGCACCGACTCAGTGGAGACTTATTACAGTAATATCAAAATATTTATGCATTTGTGCATCCATAAAGTTGCCACCCTGTGTACACATTTAAGAAATAGCTTCAAAGACCAAAAAACAGATGAAAAAAGTAAATGAAAAAATAAAGTATGAAAAGAGGGGAATTTTTATAGAAATGGTTTAAAACTAAATGCATCATTCATGCCTGGATATCTGAGGGCCGACAATTCGTGTATCCAGCGTGCTTCCTTCTGAAGAAGTAGCTTGTTATAGTTTCCCCCTCTTTTTTCCAGGGGGGATGTGTTCTAAGGCAAACAAATGTAGACAACTGCTATCGAAATTATGCTGTAAGCCAACATGGCGGCTAATAGGGATCTCCATTCTCTTTTTTTGGATTAAGGAGACATGGTCCCTTATCCAACAAAAAAAGGGTCGCTTGGTCTTACCAATGTAGAACATTCTACATTCACATTGCATGATATACACTATGCCTACAGATTGGCATGTTGCTGCAAATTTGGGTTTAAAAAGGCGTCCATTGGGCAACAATAGGCTTCGTGTCGCCAGAACGTATCTACAATAATTACATTGGTGGCATGGTCTACTACCTTTGTTAGCCTCCCTAACAATTTTTGTATGACTTTCATAGTGACTATGGACCAAGGAGTCCCTCAAGGAACGAGATCGCTTAAAGGTAATCTCTGGATAGGAGTTTAGGTGCTTTGGCACTTTCTCATCCCCCATCAGCAGGTACCAATATTTTTTTAGAATTCCTCGTATTTGTTTGTGTTGGCTGGAAAAGCTAGTGATGAGTCGAACCCCAGGGTTAGCTTTCTTTGGTTTTGCATTGTGTATAAGGGAAGCTCTATTGTGGTTTTTTGCTCTTAAATATGCCTTTTTGAGGCATTTTTTGCTGTATCCTTGATTGAGAAACCGCAATCGTATTATATATATATTAGCTTCCCTTTCAAAATTGGAGTCATCACTGCAATTGCGCCTGACTCTCAAATATTGTCCATAAGGCACACTGGTGATAAGGGGAACAGGATGGGAACTAGTGGCATGGAGCAGGGAGTTCCCTGCGGATGGCTTGCGATATAAGGTTGTTCCAATATTGCCATCAGGATTGACTACAATTGAAATGTCCAGGAAGGTTAGGTTTAACTGGCTAAATTCAAATGTAAATTTAAGGTTGAACTCATTGGTCTTTAAACTCTCCAAAAAGGACAAAAGTATGTCCTTAGTACCCATCCATATGAAGAAGATATCGCCAATGAATCTTCTCCATAGGGGGATTTGTTCCATATATCTTTGCATATCATCTCTACAGAAGAGTTTACGCTCTCACCCCCCCAGATACAGGTTGGCATAGGAGAGGGCACATTTGGTCCCCATAGCCACTCCCTGTATCTGGAGGTAGTGGGAGCCCCCAAATAGGAAGATGTTATTGGAAAGGATAAACAGCAACAAGTCCAAGATAAATCTATTGTACTGATGGGATACCTCTGAATTTTCAGAGATGAAGCCCTCAACTACATCAACACTATGTTGATGGGAAATAGAATTATACAAGGCCTCCACATCGAGGGCCACCAACCACGCGCCCTCAGGAATAGAAACTCCATCAAGGGCACGTAGGAGGTCATTGGTATCCTGGAAATAAGACACCAGTCCCTCGACGTGGGGCCTAAGAAAGTAATCGATTAATTGGCTGGCTGTCTCCATAAGACTACCATTGCCAGAGACAATGGGGTGGCCAGGAGGATTTGTCGGGTTTTTGTGAATTTTCGGGAGTGCGTACAGCGTAGGTGTTCATGGAGAGGCAACATTTAGGAATTCCCAGGTGGGTTTATTTATAAGGCCTCTACGATAGGCCAAGCCAATTAAGTATTGATAGCAATTGACCGTTAAGGTCAAATGGTTTGATGATACCTTACGGTACCATTCACGGTTCTGGACAATGGCCAGCACCATAGACTCGTACTGGCCACTGTTCATGACCACCAAATTTCCACCTTTATCTGAAGGTTTAATTATGATATTTTTATTTTGTTGTAAAGATTTTAAAGTTACCAGTTGGGGGGGTTAAATTAGATTCAGATGTATTTCTCCATTTGATCCCCATGATTTCCTTCGTTACTTGATTAGTGAATGCCCATACATTGGGATTTCCCTGTAAAGCAGGGAACTTGCAAGACTTGGGTTTGTAGTTTCGAGGTTTGGCGGTGATGGGAGGATGACCCAATGGTGGTGGGGGAGGAGGTGAGGGGTCAACAGCCGCCTCAAGGGTGTGAGCCTTGAGTAGGTCTGTTTCATCAAGCCCTCCCTCCTCCCACAGCTCCATTAGGTCCTCCATAGCCTTAATATCATTAATGGACATACCCTTCCAGAGGGGGTTGTCCAAAGTGGAATCCTGAATGAAGATGGGTGGCCTATCATTTAGAATTTGGAACATAATTTTATGGGAAAATAGGTTGAGGTCTTTTATCAATTCAAACTGGTCTACCCTCTGCGTGGGGCAGAAGGTCAAACCCAGATTTAGCACAGAAATTTGTTCTACTGAGAGAGGATAAGAGGAAATATTGATCACCTCGAATTGGTTTTGGGGGGTTTGGGATTCCCCAAATCCGAGCTTATGACCTTTTTGGTCTCCGACATAAAATCGGAGCTGGACGAAAATCCTGCTGTGAAGAAAAAGCATTAGTATTGCTTACCAAAGTGCTGGGAACCGTTAGTGGTGCGCAAGTGGTTGGAAAAGTGTTAGTGAACGATTCAGGATGTGCCGGTGCGTTGGTGAGTGAACGTTTATTCGCACCAGCTCGAGTGACCATGTGTGTCTTGGTATTGGGAGTGCGCCTAGTTGTACCAACGAGTGCATTTTCTTTCATGTGTTTGAGGTTTGATGATCCCTGAGATCTAGTGAGTCGCATGAATTCTTGTACCTGCAATGAAGAAACAGAGGAGACAGAAGAATCAGAATCACTAGGTTCGCCATTCACCTGTCTTGATTGGCGTGTTTGATTATTATGTTTCTTACCCTTATAGTTATTTTGTGACCAGACTTTTTTTCTTTTGTTTTTAGAATTTCTGTCACATAAATCTCTAGGTTTGATTTGAGTTCATTTTCACTTATGGGAAAAAGACCATCTTTAACAATCAATTGGTTGTCCTGATATAGTTTTTCAATCTCTTTATCCACTTGGGAAAGCTCTGTAGTGTAGTGTTTACATAAAAGCTCCATCATTCTTTTGGAGCAACTCTGTAAATTGTCTTCCCATTCAAGTTTAAATTCTGGTTCCAACTGAGTAATAGTTGGAAAAATTTGAATTCTCAAACTCCAAGGAGATATATTTTCTTCTGTATATTTCAGAAAGTACCATTTATTCCAAAATAACCTTGATTTCTTCTCGAGCATAAGTTGTAGTCTCAAGAAGAACCGTTCCATAGATAAACCACCACTGGAGGCATTCTGCGATTTATGAATATGATCCATAAGGCCCTCGAAAGCATTTCCACAATAGCTAGCCATTGCTCAATTCTGACCTACTTTATCTGACCAATGAGAAACAAACAGAGGAAAAAAGGGGACCACCAATACAGTAGACCAATGCCAATGAACAAAAAAACAATTCTTGTAGACAATACTAGGGCTTCTAGAGAAAAAAAGAAAGAAGAGGGGGAGGAGAAAAAAGAAGGGAAAGAAAATTCCACTGAGAATAGGTATTGTTAATAAATCCAGCTAAATGACTGGTCCTGTAACTATGTCTGTCCTTATATGGATGAAGGGTGTGTAACACCCCAAATAAAGACAAATATAATAATGAGGGCAGAAATAGTCAACAGATGGCACCACATCCCATATTCAAATATGTATAAAGAGGCAAATTTGCCAGGGGAAGGGGTTTAAAACATATACCCCAGGGACTTTTAAGGTGCTTTTTAGTATATGGTAGAAAATAGATAAATCTGTACAATCATTTTATAAAAGATCTATGATTTTTAATAGAAAAATCATTATTTAAAACCATATATCTCCAACATATAAGACATCATTCTAAAAATTAATGCAAAATATGAATCCACACATTAACCCATTAAGGGCACATAGAAACAGAGCTACTTAATTCCTTGACAATCTGCCGCTCGACATGTTTCGCTCTAATACGAGCTTCTTCAGGAGTTAATGGCAAAGATTGTAGTAGGCTCTAAACAGTGAATGAGAAACAAAAACAAATTTGCCTCTTTATACATATTTGAATATGGGATGTGGTGCTATCTGTTGACTTTTTCTGCCCTCATCATTATATGTGTACTTTTTCTAGTAAACTTCAGGCAGTGATTTGCTAATAAAATTTTGCAGCATGTCTGGAAGGCCGCCAAGGAAAGGCAGACACTCACAGGCCACTAAAAGAGGGCAAGCAGGCTCTGTGTCTGCAGCCAACAGTGCTGGTCATTGACACGGTGCATCCTCAGCACGTGGCCGTGGGGCACGCTTGTCCATTTTTTAGGCAGCTGGCCATGTTGATGCACAACATACAGAACAGTTGGTAGAGTGGATAACTAAGCCGTCCTCATCCTCCTCATCCTCTGTCACCCAGGCTCAGAGTAGTTGGCCTGCCAATGCAGCTGCCAAAGTGGCTTATTCCATCAGCTCAATGTCATCAGTCACTCCTTCCCTAGCCCCACCATCATGCATGGAGGAGTCCCCTGAACTGTTTGACCACAGTGTCGGGTACATGCTGCAGGAGGATGTGCAGTGTTTTGAAGGCTCCGATGATGGTACCCAGGTTGAGGAAGGCAGTAACATGAGCCTAAAGAGAGGGGGTGCCCAAGAAGGACAAGAAACTGGCAGTCATGTTCCCTCAGCTGCAGCATACTGCCAGGTTTGCTCCAGTGAGGAAGAGGGGGGTCACTGACTCTACATGGGTGCCTGATAGAAGGGAGGAGGAGGAGGAGGCACATCTCCAACTAGGCAGAATGCCCTCCAGGGGACAGCGTAAGGGCAGCCACCCAATTGAATCACAACGCAGAGCTACGCATGTGCAGGGCACTGCTGACTCCCCGTGTATTTAGAAAAGTTCTTTGGTGTGGGCCTTTTTGATACATGTGCAGCAGATCATACCATTGCTGTTTGCAACATATGTCTGAAGCATATCAAGCGTGGCCAAAACAGCAGCTGCTTGGGCACCACATGCTTGACCAGACATATGTCGACCTTCAATGCAGTCAATTGGCAACCTTACTTAAAAGACCCACACCAAAGAACAAGGTGGACCTCTCCTTGCTCATCATCAGCTGGGATCTCCAACCCCACTATACCTTCAGTCCTCTCAGGAACCTGCACTGAGAGGAATGAAGGTATAGAATTAGGTGTGTCAAGTACTTGCGGGCAATCTGCTATCGCTACACCAACATCTGATTGTAGCAGGCAAATTTCCCTACCCCAGTTGCTAAACCATCGAAAGAGATTTGGTCCCAGCCATCCACATGCTCAGCGGCTGAATGCTAGCTTGGCTAAATTTCTAACACTCCAACTGCTGCCTTTTCAGCTGGTAGACTCTGCCTCTTTGTGAATTTGTGGAATGTGCGGTACCTCAATGGCAAGTTCCCAAATGCAATTTCTTTTCACGGAAGGCCATTCCGGCTCTCTACCAGCATATGGAAGGCAATGTCTTGACCTCATTGGACAGGGCAGTCAGCAGTAAGGTGCATATTACTGCTGCCTCATGGTCCAGCAGGCATAGACAGGGACATTACCTTTTCTACATGGCGCCCTTGGTAACTCTGCTGGCATCTGGAAAGGATGTAGGACAGGGTGCAGTATTGTTGGAGCTTGTTCTACCACCATGTCTCCAAAATGCTAGTAGTGGTGATTCTGCCACACCTCTCTCCTCCACCCCCTCCTCTTCTTCTTCCTCTATGGCCTCTTCCTCTGCAGATTTGTCCTCAGAACCAGCGGTGCTTCGTTGGCATTCAAGGGGCTACACAAGCACTCAGGCAAAAAGATGCCATGCGGTGCTTGAGTTGGTCTGCTTAGGGAACCGGGTCACACTGGGGCAGAGATTCTGTCAGCTCTGCAGGGGCAGATTCAGAGGTGGTTGATGCCATGCCAGCTTCAGCCAGGAATGGTGGTTTGCGACAATGGCACCAACCTCCTCTCCGCCCCCCCGACAGGGACACTTGACCCATGTTCCCTGTTTGGCTCACATCCTTAATTTGGTGGTGCAGCAGTTCTTGTGCAGGTACCCAGGCTTACAGGATCTCCTGAGGCAGGCCAGGACAGTCTGTGGGCATTTCTGCCAGTCATATAATTCCAGTGCTCGGCTGGCTGACCTTCAAAAGGAATGCAACCTGCCCAAGAACCGTCTCATTTGTGACATGCCCACCAGGTATAACTTAATGTTGGCAATGCTGCAGCGGCTGCACATGCAGCAGAGGGCCATCAATGAGTACCTGTGTGAGTATGGCACCAGGACAGGGTCAGGGGAGCTTGGCTTTTTTCGCCACACCAGTGGCTACTGATCAAGGATGCATGCACTGTCCTGTCACCATTTGAGGAGGCCACAAGGATGGTGAGCAGTGACAGTGCATGCATCAGCGATTCTGTCCCTCTTGTTTTCCTGTTGGAGCACACGCTTCGTGGAATAATGGACAGGGAACTTGAGGTAGAACAGCGGGAGGAGGAGGAGGACTTCCTTACCTCTCAAGGCCCCTTTATCCAGACAGTATTCCTGTGGGCCCGCCGATCACACAGGAAGAGGAGGAGGAGGAGGATGAGGATTGTGTCAGCATGGAGGTGTAGCATTGCACTTAGCATCAGCAGCAGTCTTCAAGGGATTGTTTTCAGCCCCCAGAAACCCATGGACTTGTACCTGGCTGGTATGAGGTGGCTGTGGATCATGTCATCCTTAGTGACCCAGAGGACTCCGGATCGAATGCCTCAGCATACCTTCACTGCAAAGCCTGTGAAAGGACCCTCGGATTCGTGGTATCAAGAAGAGGGATCATTACTGGCTGGCAACCCTTCTTGAGCCACGTTACAAGGGTAAGGTTGTGGAACTTATCTAGCCTTCGCAGAGGGGGCAGAGGATGAAACATCTTCGGGAGGCCTTGCAGAAAGGTTTGTGCAATACTTTTCCTGAGCCTGGGAGGTTACAATTTCCTGGTCCTCCTGGACAACGTGTTGCTGAGGCTTTGATCGTCCAAAGAAGGAGTGAAGGAGAAGGTGGCTGTCTGACCGATGCGTTCAGACAATTCTTTAGTCCGCAGCCCCAAAGTCTGATTGGTTCCAGCAACCACGGTGAAGGAATACCTTGGGGCAAGATCAGACTTGGAGACCTTTCCAACCAAAAATCCACTGGGTTACTGGGTCTTGAGGATGGATCACTGGCCAGAGCTTGCACAATATGCAATTGAGCTACTGGCCTGTCCTGCATCCAGCGTTCTTTTTGAACGCACATTCAGTGCTGCTGCAGGCTTTGTAACCGATCATAGAGTGCGCCTGTCCACAGACTCAGTTGATTGGCTCACCTTCAAAAAAATGAATCAGTCTTGGATCACCAGCTACCAAGCACCTGATGCTGATGTAACCGATTAATTTTTCTATGAATGTGAGATCCCTTGAAGACTACCTATGCTGAGTGACTATACTGTTATGCTTAATGACTATCCTATTCCTCCTGAATGTTCATGTTGATAGCTTCTAGGAACATTTTTGTTTCAGGGCACCACCACCAGTGCCTAATGCAGCGTACACACGAGCGGAATTTCTGACAGAAAGAGTCCGATGGGAGCTTTTCATCGTATATTCCGACCATGTGTATGCGCCATCTAACTTTTTCTATCGAGAATTCAGGCGGACTTAGAAAGAGAACATGTTCTATATTTTTCTAACTGAACAAATTACTATCGGAAAAAACGCTCATCTGTATGCTGTTCCGACGCACCAAAAACTACGCATTCTCTGAAGCAAGTACGAGACGGAAGCTATTGGCTACTGGCTATTGAACTTCCATTTTATAGACCCATTGTACGTGTTGTATGTCACCATGTTCTGGACGGTCGGAATTTGGTGTGACCATGTGTATGCAAGACAGCTTGAGCGTAATTCCGCCGGAACTCCATCGGAAAAGCCTTCAGAGTTTATTCCAATGGCAAAACCGGTCGTGTGTACAGGGCAAAAGGCCCAATTTTTCTGCCCCTGTTTAACAGGGAGGTATAATTATAATTTGTGCTGTGATATTTCGCAGCAGTGCTCGTTCTTGTGCTCAACTAGAGTATTTGTGAGGGGTTACAGTGTTGTGGCAACACCACCACCACCACCACCACCAAAGGCTCAATTTTTCTGCCCCTTTTTAACAGGGGCATGTAATTACAATTCTTGATATAATATTTCACAGCAGGGCCCATTCCAGCGCCCACCAAGAGTAACTGTGAGGGCTTACAGTGTTCTGGTACCACCAACACCTAAGGCCCAATTTTCTGCAGAGTATATAGGGCAGGCTGTATAGTATATACAGGCGGTCCCCTACTTTCAAACATACGACTTACAAACGACTCCTACTTACAAACGGAGGGAGACAACAGTAAGTGAGAGGAAACCTACCCCTAGGAAGGGAAATTCTCTCCTGTAAGAGTTAATATGGGAAAAAAGTGTATCCACTGATGCTTTATCACCAATCCTTGTTTCCCTAATAACCCCAAATTTTCAAAATCCAATTGTCATTGGGACAGAAAGTGAGGTGAAATCTTCTGAACAGGGGTGACAGCAAAACAAATGTTACAGGGGTGATAACCCTTCCCTATGTTATCCAAAAAGCTTAAAAATTGATTTTTTGGCTGGAGCTACACTTACAAAAGGTACCTGTTCCAAATTACAAACAGAATCAACTTAAGAACAAACCTAAAGTCTTGTTTGGACCGCCTGTATACTGCTGTTCAGAGTACATAGGGCCTGGGGGCCCCACGCCTTTTCTTTTTTTAATTTGGGTGCGGGGTTCCCCTTAATATCCATACAAGATCCAAAGGGCCTGGTAATGGGCTGGGGGGGTACCCATGCCGTTTTTCTCAATAATTTTCATAAACATTGCCGGGACCCGACATTACATTACAGCCGCAAGCATGTTCCCTGGGGCAGGACCTAGGTCCCTAAATCCTTTATAGGACAATAACTTGCATATTAGCCATTGAAATTTGCACTTTTTATTTTTCACGTTTGAGTCCCATAGACTTTAATGGTTTTCGAATGTTCGCGTGAACTTTCGGTCCGTTCGCATGTTCTGCTGCGAACTTAACTGGGGGTATTCAGCTCAGCCCTACTCCTCTTAAGATTCTTTAAATACTTCCCATTCTTCATTCCTAAATGTAAAAATCTACCCTTCGTTCTACAATCTATATATATATATATATTTTAGCAGAGGCCCTATAGAATAAAATGGTGTGTGTTGCAATTTTTATATGTCACGCGGTATGTGCGCAGGGGTTTTTAAGCACAATTTTTTGGGAAAAAAAACATTTTATAAATTAAAAGAAAAAAAACAAGTTAGCCCAATTTTTATGTATGTGAAAGATGTTGTTACGCAAAGAGTACTGAAAATGTCATGCTTCAAAATTGCGTCTGCCTGTTGAATGGCGGCAAAGTATAGTGCTTAAAATTTTCCATAGGCGATACTTTAAATGCCTTTACATGTTACCAGTTTAGAGTTGCACAGGAGGTCTGGTGCTAGAATTATTGCTGATGTTCATGATAATACCACACATGAGTGGTGCAATTACCATTTACATATGCTAGCGGGAGTAACGTATGCATTTGCATTAGTGCGTAAGCGCGGTGGGATGGGGGCGCTTTATTTTTTTTATATTTTATTATTTATTTTTTACAAAATGTATTTTTTTTTAAACTTTTTGGGGGGGATTAACTTTATTAATTACTCTCATAATGGATGAACAACATCCCTTGTGACAGCATGGGTAACGCCAGGTTTTCTTTATGGAGAGATATGGGGTCTAATCCCTAATCTCTCCTCTAGCCTCCTATGCAGCCTATCAGACATAGATCAGTCTGAACGGCTACCTTGCTGGCTGCTGGTGGCAAGGTAAACAAAAAGGCGGAACTAAATGTGAAGACATAACTCATTGCTCCTGGTTTCTGGGGGTACAGAAAGAGGGGAACAAGGTCAGTTCCTCTCTCTCTCTGTTCATGACAGCCACTGCTGCTGGCCACATCGACCCTGGGCACCGCAATTGTAAGCTAGACGCCAGGAAAGCTACGGCTAACTCCACCCGCAGAAGTTATCAAGTGGCTAATTAACCACTCGGATCACTTCTGTATGAAATAGAATTGCCTACTGAAAATATACCTGTGGGTGCAGGCATCATTCTGGTATAACCACTGAAACTGGGGGATGTCCTCCCGGTGGGAAGTGGTTAAGCAACTACATTTAGTTCTTCTCAGTTTTATCTGGTTGGGCCAGAAGCCACATATCAGCCTTAACATTCTTACTAAACATACAGACTGGGGTGGCCGATTTCAAACTTTACTACTACTACGCTACACAACTGGTGAGAATATTGGACTGGAATTGTCACACTGATAATAAGGTCTGGGTGTCTTTATGTAACCAAGGGTTTGCTACTACAGACATTATAGTTGAAAAGTTTGTTGTTGTTTGCAAATGAGTTTGGCTCCCTCTAGTGGCTGCTGGACTCTGTTAGGATTTTCTTTACTCCTTGAGAAGGATTGCAGCAAAGTATTGTGGGAGATGTAATTTGGAGGAGGAAGTGACTCTTTTAGCTAAATCAGCTCTGAACTACAGGACAGACAATGCAAAGCGCGCAGAACTACCTGCTGGGAGGAGTGATAAAAGCACAGGCGCGGCCTGCTTTCAGCCTCTCTGGACTCCATTCAACACCTGCCAGCAAGAGGTCTGTGTGTGACCAGGAGTGAGAGACTGCGGCCTATACAGCGGAGAGCCGGATCGCCTGCCTCTGAGGGATCTTGGAGGTCAGCCCTGCTATCCAAGCAAGCGGACTGGCCTGCGCTTCAGAGCAACTGCATTTCAGTTCACCGAGAGTTGCAGCATGGAGTCGGAGGTGGAGACACCAGGAGGAGATTCCAGGCAGAGCCTCACAGCTTTGGAGTCGATTGTGGTGAGAGGGCACCTGCCCATTTCAGTAGATGTTACAGTATTGCTGAGTGAGTTCTTTCTACAGACTGCTGGTGAGACTTGTAGTTCTACGGAGGTGAATCTACTTTTTCATAGGCATCATACAGCTGGACTTTGGGGCCTTGTTTCTTCCCTGTGCTGTAAGTTATTTCTTTCCCTTTGTCTCTGTGGATTACAAATTACAACATCATACTGCAGTTTAACCATAAGGCTAGCTGAAGATATTGGGAGTTAAAGAACTTTCACCATTTTCTTCTTTTACTAAGCATTGCTGTTCTACTCACTAATTGAACTCTGAATTATTGCCTAGGGGAGCCATTTGCATAGATGCTTAATTTTACACTGTGTCATTGAATGTAAAGTTTATAGACTGCATTTTATTCTGTGTGTTGAGGCCTTAGAGGGAAGGTATTTAATATGTGTTTTAAAGATATTGGGTACCTATCTCTCTGTGAATCTGTTCACATATACCCCTTAAGGTGATAAAAAGGTTATATGTTCTGTATTAGTGCATGAAGTGTTAACTATTGTCAAGCATAACTGTGTTTATTCATGCTCTTTATTGTGTTCCATTACTTATTTTAGTAAACCTTTCTGAGTGGTTCAGTAATATTGTGTGAGTTTCTTATTGCTAATGCCACATGTCAGGATGGAACCTTGCTAGAAGGCATAAATTGGGATAAAATCTTAGGAACAAACAACACAGAGGAGACATGGGTTTTCTTTAAGAGCATATTAAAGAAGGGCATTAGCCAATGCATCCCATTGGGTAATAAATGTAAAAGATCAAAAGTCCTGGATGGCTTAACTCCAATGTAAAAATGCATATAAAAGCAAAGGAGAAGGCCTTCAAAAAATACAAGGTTGAGGGATCATCATCAGCATTCAGACTTTACAAGGAATGCAACAAGAAATGTAAGGGTGCAATAAGGATGGCTAAGATAGAACATGAAAGACACATAGCGGAGGAGAGCAAAAAAAATCCCCAAGAAATTCTATAAGTATGTAAAAAAGGAGGACATACCATATTGGCCCCATAAAGAATGAGAAAGGACATCTGGTTACAAAGGATGGGGAGATGGCGAAGGTATTGAATTTAATCTTCTCCTCAGTCTTCACGAAGGAATCAGGGGGCTTCAGTAACCAAAACTGCAGTGTTTATCCTCATGACACAACACAAGAAGCACCTCCATGGTTAACAGAGGACAGAATTAAAAGTAGACTTGGGAAACTTAACATTAATAAATCACTGGAACCAGATGGCTTACATCTGAGGGTACTCAGTCAAGTAATTGCCAGACCATTGTTCCTAATTTTTACTGATAGTCTACTTACTGGAATGGTACCAGGTGATTGGAAAAAAGCCAATGTAGCACTAATATTTAAAAAGGGCCCAAAATACATCCCTGGGAATTACAGACCAGTTAGCCTAACAAGAATAGTATGTAAACTCTTGAAGGGGATGATAAGGGACTATATGCAAGATTTTAGTAATGAGAACAGTATCATTAGCAGTAATCAGCATGGATTCATGAAGAATCGTTCTTGCCAAACCAATCTATTAACCTTCTATGAGGAGGAGAGTTGCCATCTAGATAAAGGAAGGCCCGTGGACGTGGTGCATCTGGATTTTGCAAAAGCATTTGACACAGTTCTCCATAAACTTTTACTGTACAAAATAAGGTCCGTTGGCATGGACCATAGGGTGAGTACATTGATTGAAAACTGGCTACAAGGGAGAGTTCAGAGAGTGGTTATTAGGGTTGAGCCGAACACCTCCCTGTTCAGTTCACACTAGAACTTGCGAACAGGCAAAAAATTTGTTCGAACATGCGAACAGCGCTAAAATATATATGGGACACGAACATGAATAATCAAAAGTGCTAATTTTAAAGGCTTATGTGCAAGTTATTGTCATAAAAAGTGTTTGGGGACCAGGGTCCTGCCCCAGGGGACAAGGAACAATGCAAAAAAAGTTTTAAAAACTGACGTTTTTTTTCGGGAGCAGTGATTTTAATAATGCTTAAAGTGAAACAATAAAAGTGTAATATCCCTTTAAATTTCGTACCCGGGGGGTGTCTACAGTATGCCTGTAAAGGGGCGCATGTTTCTCGTGTTTAGAACAGTCTGACAGCAAAATGACATTTCAAAGGAAAAAAAGTAATTTAAACTACTCGCGGCTATTAATGAATTGCCGGTCCGACAATACACATAAAAGTTCATTGATAAAAACAGCATGGGAATTCCCCACAGGGGAACCCCGAACCAAAATTAAAAAAAAAAAATGACGTGGGGGGTCCCCCTAAATTCCATACCAGGCCCTTCAGGTCTGGTATGAATATTAAGGGGAACCCCAGCCAAAATAAAAAAAAACGGCATGGGGTCCCCCCAAAAATCCATACCAGACCCTTATCCGAGCATGCAACCTGGCAGGCCGCAGGAAAAGAGGGGGGATGAGAGAGCGCCCCCCCTCCTGAACCGTACCAGGCCACATGCCTTCAACATTGGGAGGGTGCTTTGGGGTAGCCCCCAAAACACCTTGTCCCCATGTTGATAAGGACAAGGGCCTCATCCCCTTCAACCCTGGCCGGTGGTTGTGGGGGTCTGCGGGTGGGGGGCTTATTGGAATCTGGAATCCCCCTTTAACAAGGGGACCCCCAGATCCCGCCCCCCCTGTGTGAAATGGTAAGGCTACCATTTCACAAAAAAAGTGTCAAAAATGTTAAAAATGACAAGAGACAGTTTTTGACAATTCCTTTATTTAAATGCTTCTTCCTTCTTCTTTCTTCTTTCTTCTATCTTGCTTCGGTTTCTTCCTCCTTCTTCTTCTGGTTCTTCCTCTGGTGTTCTCGTCCGGCATCTTCCTCCGTGGCGTCGGCGTCTTCTTCCCTTCTTCTCCGGGTCGCTCCGCATCTCGTCAAGTCTCCGTGCGTCAGAGGGGGCGGAGTCACTGGGTGGCCCCGCCACCCATTATTTAAGAACCGTCAGAAGAGGAGAAGTGTCACACAGCGGGAGACTCCCTCTATGCCGTCATGGATGCGGAGCGGCCCGAAAAGAAGATGAAGACAAGAAGATGAAGACAAGAAGATGAAGAGAAGAAGATGAAGAGAGAAGCGTCACACAGCGGAAGCCTCCCTTCATGCCATCATGGATGCGGAGCGGCCCGGAGAAGAAGGGAAGAAGACGCCGTCGCCACGGAGGAAGATGCCGGACAAGAACACCAGAGGAAGAACCAGAAGAACCAGAAGAAGAAGAAGAAGATGGAGGAAGAAACCGAAGGAAGATAGAGGATAGAAGAAAGAAGAAGCATTTAAATAAAGGAATTGTCAAAAACTGTCTCTTGTCATTTTTAACATTTTTGACACTTTTTGAGTAAAATGGTAGGGGTACAAGTACTCCCTTACCATTTCACACAGGGGGGAGGGCCGGGATCTGGGGGTCCCCTTGTTAAAGGGGGCTTCCAGATTCCGATAACCCCCCTGCCCGCAGACCCCCACAACCAGCGGCCAGGGTTGTGGGGATGAGGCCCTTGTCCTCATCAACATGGGGACACTGTGTTTTGGGGGGCTACCCCAAAGCGCCCTCCTAATGTTGAGGGCATGTGGCCTGGTACGGTTCAGGAGGGGAGGTGCTCTCTCTTCCCCCCCTCTTTTCCTGTGGCCTGCCAGGTTGCGTGCTCGGATAAGGGTCTGGTATGGATTTTTGGGGGGACCCATAGCCATTTTTTTTTTAATTTTGGCCGGGGTTCCCCTTAATATCCATACCAGACCTGAAGGGCCTGGTATGGAATTTAGAGGGACCCCCAACGTCATTTTTTTTTTTTAAATTTTGGTTCGGGGTTCCCCTGTGGGGAATTCCCATGCCACTTTTATCAATGAACTTTCATGTGTATTGTCGGACCGGCAATTCATTAATAACCGCGAGTAGTTTAAATGACTTTTTTTCCTTTGAAATGTCATTTTGCTGTCAGACTGTTCTAAACACAGGAAACATGCGTCCCTTTACAGGCATACTATAGACACCCCCCAGGTACGAAATTTAAAGGTATATTACACTTTTATTGTTTCACTTTAAGCATTATTAAAATCACTGCTCCCAAAAAAATGGCCATTTTTAAAACTTTTTTTTGCATTGATCCTTGTCCCCTGGGGCAGGACCCAGGTCCCCAAACACTTTTTATGAAAATACCACGAATATAAGCCTTTAAAATTAGCACTTTTGATTTCTCCCATAGACTTTTAAAGGGTGTTCTGCTGCATTCTAATTTGCCGCGAACATCCCAAATTGTTCTCTGTTCGGTGAACTTGCGAACAGCCGATGTTCGAGTCGAACATGAGTTCGACTCAAACTCGAAGCTCATCCCTAGTGGTGATAAATGGGGAGTACTCGGAATGGTCAGGGGTGGGTAGTGGGGTCCCCCAGGGTTCTGTGCTGGGACCAATCCTATTTAATTTGTTCATAAACGACCTGGAGGATGGGGTAAACAGTTCAATCTCTGTATTTGTGGATGATACTAAGCTAAGCAGGACAATAACTTCTCTGCAGGATGTAGAAACCTTGCAAAAAGATCTGAACAAATTAATAGGGTGGGCAACTACATGGCAAATGAGTTTCAATGTAGAAAAATGTAAAATAATGCATTTGGGTGGCAAAAATATGAATACAATCTATACACTGGGGGGAGAACCTCTTGGGGAATCTAGGATGGAAAAGGACCTGGGGGTCCTAGTAGATGATAGGCTCAGCAATGGCATGAAATGCCAAGCTGCTGCTAACAAAGCAAACAGAATAATGGCATGCATTAAAAAGGGGATCAACTCCAGAGATAAAACGATAATTCTCCCACTCTACAAGACTCTGGTCCGGCCGCACCTAGAGTATGCTGTCCAGTTCTGGGCACCGGTCCTCAGGAAGGATGTACTGGAAATGAAGCGAGTACAAAGAAGGGCAACAAAGCTAATAATCTGGAGGATATTAGCTATGAGGAAAGGTTGCGAGCACTGAACTTATTCTCTCTGTAGAAGAGACGCTTGAGAGGGGATATTACTTCAATATACAAATACCATACTGGTGACCCCACAATAGGGATAAAACTTTTTCGTAGAAGGGAGTTTAACAAAACTTGTGGCCACTCATTAAAATTAGAAGAAAAGAGGTTTAACCTTAAACTGTAGAGGGTTCTTTACTGTAAGAGCGGCAATAATATGGAATTCCCTTGCACAGGCGGTGGTCTCAGCGAGAAGCAAGTTTCAAGAAACTATTAGATAAGCACCTGAACAACCGCAACATACAGGGATATAAAATGTAATAATGACATATAATCACACACATGGGTTGGACTTGATGGACTTGTGTCTTTTTTTCAACCTCACCTACTATGTAACTATGTTACTATGGAACCCAATGTGTCAGAGGTAAGAGAGGATCTGCAGAGTCAGGGTAGCCAGTGGGGTATAGAGTCAATCAGCAGCCCTCACAGGGGTACTGCTACATTTGGAGGTCCCACCAAGATATCCCATCTGGGGTACCCGAGAAGATCAGTTATGAAAAAAGTTATGGACTCAGCCACTACTACTGAGTGGAGCCAGGGGTATGGGAGTTGGTTGGAACAAACTACTGTTCTGAGGCTGTCAGGTGTCTGGTGGTTTGATAGAGAGGTACGGCAGTTGATGAGAAAGGTCGTCCCAGAACAAGGGTCCTACCTTTTGGACCTGAAACATGAATTGGAGGAAGATTGTACCTATGTCCTTCTAGAATGGAAAGAGAGTATCAATGTTTCCTTTGCTTCTGTTCACAACCAATGTGAGAATCATAAACAGATCTCATTTGACAGGCAGATAAGAAAAAAAAACAATCATTGTGCAATAGTTAGGATACCAAGGTACACAGGCAAACTTCAATCCACTCACGTGTGCCTTATAATGATAAGGCATATGCAGGTTTTACTATAGCAGTCAGCCGCCTTAGACAGGAGCAGATTCACTGCAGTACACTGTGTGATACTGCTGATCTGCACAGAGTGTCCTTGGCTCCTCCCACGCGTTACATCACAGTCACGTGACTTTTTCAAGTCACGTGACTGTGATGTAACGCGTGGAAGGAGCCAAGGACGCTCTGTGCAGATCAGCAGTATCACACAGTGTACTGCAGTGAATCTGCTCCTGTCTAAGGCGGCTGACTGCTATAGTAAAACCTGCATATGCCTTATCATTATAAGGCACACGTGAGTGGATTGAAGTTTGCCTGTGTACCTTGGTATCCTAACTATTGCACAATGATTGTTTTTTTTTCTTATATGCCTGTCAAATGAGATCTGTTTATGATTCTCACATTGGTTGTGAACAGAAGCAAAGGAAACATTGTTACTATAAATGTCAATGAGCACCTTAATTAAGCAAGTGTTTTAAACAGCTTTGCTAGTGGGACCGGATCAAAGCTCTATACCAATCGGATTCTACACTTGTATAATTGAACCTGCTGAATACATCCCTATATATTTATTTTTATGTTGATTTTTTATGTGGATTTTTTTACACATTTGGTGGCACTAATAATTTTACACTTTTTTGATTGCTGGATTTTTTTAGGAATTTTACTCACCGCTGGATTTATTTGAGTATTTATATTTATTTATATTTATTCATATATAATCATTTTTATGCACATTGTGAAGCACTTCAAATATCATTATTTATTCTTTTTAAGGGGTTTTCAATACCTTGGCTGTCGTGTGTCCCAGACCACCCGGGGCCGGTGAAATTCCATACTAGTAGGAACCAATACCGACTTCGTGAGAAGACTGTTATCATCAGTACTGAGTGAAGACGGATCCACCAAGTATAAAATTCACCTGCAGTTATGGAAGGTTTGTCGGTATGTGGTAAGAGAGAAGAAGGTCCCTAAAAGAGGAGTGGGGAGGTTGTGGAGGCTGGAGAACAAAGAGAGGGTACTACAGCTGGGAGAAGTTCTTCATGTGAAGGCCATCACCAAGTTGACTTTGGACCAACTGGGCCCCTTTGTGGTGCTGGAGACAGATGTGCAAGCCAGGGCAGCTGGACTAGAGAATGTCCCTGAGCTGGTTCCTACCCCAAACTTGTCCAAAACAGGAAGGAAAGTGCCCATCAGCTTGAAGAATGTGACTGATCAGCCTATTACATTGGGAGCCCCTTATGCTGGTGGGACAGGTGAGTGCTGCCTCCCCTGTACTCCTCCAAGAAGCCAAGGATTTATAGAATGGCCAACAGCGATGTGCAGAGGTCCTGTCCCCTGTCTGGCAGAACAGGATGAAGTCTCAACTGATGAGATGGGAGAAGCTGTTTTCCAAAGACGATTTCGATGTGGGATGTGCAAAAAGTGCCCAACATAGAATTCAGCTTCAGGAAAACAAACCCTTCCAAGAGCGGGCCAGGAGAATACCTCTCAGTGACCTGGAAGAATTCAGAGAGCAGCTGGCACAGTTGAAAAGGTCAGGAATCATTTAGGAGTCTCGGAGTCCCTATGCATCCCCCATCATGGTAGTAAGGATGAAAATGGGTCGTTGCACATGTGTATTGATTACCAGACCTTGAATCTGTGCACTATCCCGTACCAGTACACCACACCCCGCATCGAAGATGCTGTGCAGTGCCTTACTGGAGCCAAGTGGTTTAGTGTGCTTGACTTGAAAAGTGGGTATTATCAGATTCCTATGCACCCGGAAGACCAAGAGAAGACGGCATTTATTTGCCCGTTAGGATTCTACGAGTTTAGTCAGATGCCTCAGGGCCTGTTGGGGGCCCCTGCAACCTTTCAACGTCTGATGGAAAGGACAGTAGGAGATATGAATCTCGTGGAGGTGCTGGTGTATTTGGATGACATCATCATGTTTGGAAGGACACTTGAAGAAACTCAGCTAGAAAAGGTATTCTCCCTCCTCCATGAGGAAGGACTGAAGTTGTCTCTGGAAAAATGCCAGTTCTATAGAACCTCTGCTACCTATTTGGACCATGTTGTTTCTGCAGGAGGAGTTGCCACAGATCCACAGAAGCTGGAGGCTGTTACCACCGGGCACAGACCAAGAACTGTGAACAAGTTGAGATCTTTCCTGGGATTCTGCTCCTATTACCGATGATTTGTGGCCAACCTCGCCAAGATTGCTCGGCCCCTTAATGAGCTGCTGCAAGTGGTCAAGGGAGAAGAAGAAGATAGAGCCAGAGCCCAGAAAAGTGGTGCTCGCAAGAAAGCCAATGGACCTCTCCATGTGAAAAAGTGTTTTGGCAGTTGAAGAAGAGTCTCACAGAGGCCCCGGTCTTGGCCTACGCTGACCCTGGCCTGCCCTATGAGTTACATGTGAACACCAGTAGAGACGGATTGGGAGGAGTACTGCATCAGGAACAAAATGGAGGATTGAGACCCATGGCCTATGTGAGTAGGAGCCTTACCCCATCAGAGAAGAATTATCTCATCCATAAATTGGAATTTTTGGCACTCAAATGGATGGTGGTGGATAAGTTGAGAGACTATCTGTATGGAGCTGAATTCATTGTCAAGACTGCCAACAATCCCTTAACTTACATCTTGACCTTGGCAAAACTGGATGTCTTAGGACGCAGTTGGTTAGCAGCTTTGGCAGGGTTCCGGTTTAGTCTGAAGTATCGGCTCGGAGTAGGGAACCGAGATGCGGATGCTTTGTCCCACAGGCCTCATAGGACGGAGAAAGACCCAGAGGGATGGACTTATGTAACAGAAGAAGGAGTGCGAGCTTTGTGTCAGGGCCTGGACCAGAAGATGAATGGGAGGGGTGGCTGCTGAATACCTTGAGGTTCACCCCTCTGGAATACCAAGATGCTACTGTGGATTGGCACAGATGAGAGGAGAAGGCCTACTCCAACTGACAAAGAGAGATTTGAGGAGAGACGAAGAGCAGGACCCATTGGGTCATTTGGTGGTGCAAGCTTTGAACAAGCAGGATCCCGGACTGTTGCTGAAAAGCCTCATAAAGGGAGCAAAAACTTTGCACAGAGAATGGGATCGATTACAAATCAGAGAGGGAGTGTTATACAGGTGTTTCCTGTCTGTAGACAAGGAGGAGTAGTGGCAGCTGTTCTTCTCAGAAAAACATCGTCCTACTGTCCTAATGTCCTTACCTGATGGCCATGGCCACTTAGGGACAGAAAGGACATTTCGCTTGATTAGAGATAGATTTTATTGGCCCAATATGAGAGGAGAGGTAGAGAGTTACTGTGACTCCTGTCTGACTTGTATCCAGCGGAAAAATTTCCAGTTCGGGCCGCCCCAATGGGTCATTTACAGAGTCAGGAGCTGTTAGATCTGGTCAGTATTGACTTTCTGTGACTGGAACACGATACAGGTGGAAGAAACAGCATCTTGGTTGTGACCGATCACTTCACCCGCTATGCACAGGCCTATCCTACTAAAGATCAGAAGGCCATCACTGTGGCCAAGGTGCTTGTGGAGAAGTTTTTGGTGCACTATTGGTTGCCCGTACGAATCCATTCAGACCAAGGAAGAGACTCTGAGAGTTGACCAGTCCATCAGTTGTGTGCCCTATTGGGTATCAAGAAGTCTCGTACTACACAGTATCACCCTCAAGGGGGCCCTCAACTTGAACGATTCAATCAAACTTTGTTAAACATGTTGGGAACTTTGCCCCCAGAAAAGAAACAGCATTGGGGTAATCATATAGCAGCACTGGTGCATGCTTACAATAGCATGGAGAGTGATGCTACTGGTTACTCCCCCTATCACCTTATGTTTGGGAGAGAAGCTTGTCTTCCTGCTGTTCTGGCTTTTGACTTCCCTTGATGACACCCCTTTGAAGTCACACAAGGGCTATGTGGACAGATTACGGAAGAACTTAAGACAAACCTATGAGAAAGCTATGGAACATGCTTCTACCAGAGAATCAGAATCTCAGAATAAACAAAACTTTGATCTGAAAGTAAATATACAGGACTTGCAACCAGGTGACAGAGTCTTACTGAAGAATCTAGGGGTACCAGGAAAACATAAGTTGGCGGATCGTTGGAGGCCACAGCCCTATGTTGTGTGTAAACAACTCCCTGGCCTACCCATGTTTTAGATCAGACCTGATTGAGAGAAGGGACCGATGAAGATGTGGCACAGAAATCACTTGTTGCCATTATCAGACACAGTGAGGGTGCCTCCAGCACCTCTACAGCCTCTCCCAAAGCCAACTCCACCTCAAACACGCTCACAAAATGACGCATGAAGAAGATGAGGAATTTGGAGAAGATTATGTGTATTCCCGAGTTTCTAGTCCAGTGTCCTCACCAGAAAGAAGGAGGATTGAAGTAGAGGAGGAGGAGGATGAGATGGTAAATGTGCCTTTCTGGTTGTGGTCTGCTGAAGACAGCTCAATATCCAGCCCTTTGAAGAGGATGGAAAAAAAGATGGAAGCTATTAAAGTGGTACCTCAACAGCCAAAGGAAACAGCTAGAGTGGTACCTCAACAGCCAAAGGAAACAGCTAGGATTGTACCTCAACAGCCAAAGGAAACAGCTAGGATGATACCTCAACAGCCAATGGAGACAAATAAGATGGTCCGTAGGTCCCTCAGACCAGAGTTCAAGACGTTGTCACCCTTTAAATATGTGGAAAGAACCAAGGCCAAAGGAGCTGTCCCTGAACAAGAAACTAGGGACCTGACAGACTTTTCTAGTGAGTTGTCACCAATCACTGATGTTGGTGAACCATCATTAGCTCTTGAAACTACAAATGAAGACCCTTCCATGGAATTGAATGTTCAGACTAGTGCTAATGAAGAAACCAAAGATTTGACACAGACTGCTGGAACATATTCGCCAATGCGGTTAAGGCGGGATGTGCACCCTCCCAAGAGACTCACTTATGGCACACTGGGAGAGAGCTCTGAAGAGCTTATTCATACCATTCACAGATCAGCTCCTGATGCTACACTCCCCACTTTTAATTGGGTAGGGGGCGACTCTGCTCTAACCTCTAACACCAATGGGTGGGATATGGCAATTGCCCTGGCCTGTTCAAAGACGGATTTTGAACTAACTGATAGTGTGTATAGATGGTTCCAGAGAAACCCAGGTGTGTGTCAGTATTTGCTAGATTTGGATTGTGGTTAATGAAAAAAATCACTAATAGTTTACTCCTTTCCTTCTTTGCTAGCTGAAATGGGTATTCTTCATGTCTTTGGGGACCAAAGAGTTCAAGTGGGGGGAGTGTGTAGCCAAGGGTTTGCTACTATAGACATTATAGTTTGTTGTTGTTTGCAAATGAGTTTGGCTCTCTCTAGTGGCTGCTGGACTCTGTTAAGATTTACTCCTTGAGAAGGATTGCAGCAAAGTATTGTGGGAGATATAGTTTGGAGGAGGAAGTGACTCTGTTAGCTGAATCAGCTCTGAACTACAGGACAGACAATGCAAAGCGCGCAGAACTGCCTGCTGGGAGGAGTGATAAAAGGACAGGCGCGGCCTGCTTTCAGCCTCTCTGGAAGTCATTTAACAACTGCCAGCAGGAGGTCTGTGTGTGACCAGGAATGAGAAACTGCAGCTTATACAGCAGAGAGCCAGATCGCCCGCCTCTGAGGGATCTTGGAGGACAGCCCTGCTATCCAAGCAAGCGGACCGGCCTGCGCTTCAGAGCAACTGGAAGTCACCTGCATTTCAGTCCTCCGGGAGTTGCAGCATGGCGTGGTGGCTCCATTTTCACCAGACAGAGACACCAGGATGGGATTCCAGACGGAGCCTCAGAGCTTTGGAGTCGATTGTGGTGAGTGGGCACCTGCCCATTTCAGTAGAGGCTACAGTATTGTTGAGTGAGTTCTTTCTACAGACTGCTGGTGAGACTTGTATTTCCACGGAGGTGAATCTACTTTTTCACAGGCATCATACAACTGGTCTTTGGAGCCTTGTTTCTTCCCAGCGCTGTTATAGGGCGTACACACGGTCGGACTTTGTTCGGACATTCCGACAACAAAATCCTAGGATTTTTTCCGTTGGATGTTGGCTCAAACTTGTTTTGTCTACACACGGTCGCACAAAGTTGTCGGAAAATCTGATCGTTCTAAACGCGGTGACGTAAAAAACGTACGTCGGGACTATAAACGGGGCAGTGGCCAATAGCTTTCATCTCTTTATTTATTCTGAGCATGCGTGGCACTTTGTCCGTCGGATTTGTGTACACACGATCGGAATTTCCGACAACGGATTTTGTTGTCGGAAAATTTTATCTCCTGCTCTCCAACTTTGTGTGTCGGAAAATCCGATGGAAAATGTCCGATGGAGCCCACACACGGTCGGAATTTCCGACAACACGCTCCGATCGGACATTTTCCATCGGAAAATCCGACCGTGTGTACGGGGCATAAGTCATTTCTTTCCCTTTGTCTCTGTGGATTACAAATTACAGCATCATACTGCAGTTTAACCATCAGGCTAGCTGAAGATATTGGGAGTTAAAGAACTTTCACCATTTTCTTCTTTTACTAAGCATTGCTGCTCTACTCACTAGTTGATCTCTGAATTATTGCCTAGGGGGAGCCATTTGCGTAGATGCTTAATTACATTGTGTCATTGAATGTAAAGTTTATAGACTGCATTTTGGTCTGTGTGTTGAGGCCTTATTGGGAAGGTATTTAATATATGTTTTGAAGATATTGGGTACTTAGCCCTCTGTGAATCTGTTCACATATACCTCTAAAGGTGATTAAAAGGTTATATGTTCTGTATATGTGCATAAAGTGTTAACTATTGTCAAGCATAACTGTGTTTATTCATGCTCTTTATTGTGTTCCATTACTTATTTCAGTAAACCTTTCTGAGTGGTTCAGTAATATTGTGTGAGTTTCTTATTGCTAATGCCACATTGCAGGATGCTAAATTTAGAAGGCGCCTTGTCAATTTCACCTTTAAAATTTTTGCCATGGATCCCCCAGGGGGACCAGTAGAGAAATCTACCTCACTCGTGTACTCATGGCTTCAAACTGCAAGACAAGAAGAACACCACAGAGCCCAGGCTTAGTTTGAAAAGACATTTCAAACACGTTTTTCTAATGAGCAGTGGAAACGAGCTTCTGTTTTCGCCCACAAATACTCGATTAGTACCAGATTACAGGAAATGTCCTACAAATTACTAACACACTGGTATGCAACACCAGTAAAATTGAAAATGGGGTACCCACTGTCCTCAGTTAATCCTATTCTGGAGAAAGGTGTGTAAGCTAATTACAGCATCACATAAATAAAAATAACACTGACCCCAGCCTGTTGTTACGCATTGCAAACTGCTCCATTCAATGTAACAAATGGTCTCTGACCAGAGACCTCCTGAACGCAGCAAAAATTTTGATTCCCAGACACTTGAAATCAAAACATACACCAAGAATCACTGAATGGTTTAATATGATAGAAGAAATTAAAAGTATGGAGGAAACGGTAGCTATTGCAAGGAGTCCACTGAAAAATTTCATAAAATGTGGTCAACATAGCTCATGTTTTGTTACTCTGACCGCTATACACAGCTAAGATCTTACTATCATTCCTGATACTTCTTCTCTATGTCTTTAGTGATAATTCCCACTCTCTCTAATTACCCTTTGTCCTAGTTAATTAGGATATGTCTCACCGGTGAGGTGCTCTAATCACATTTTGATCTCAGGTTGTACAACCAAGAAATATTTTTGACTTGGTCTTACCCGTGTTTTAATTTAATACATTATTTAGATTTTTATGCTCTATCATCTGATATAAGTATAGCCTATGGTACTCTTACAGAACTTGTTCGAGTTATAGCCTTTATGTTTCACATCACTTATTGTTCCTCTGTTTTAAAATGTTGGTCCATATTCTATTTGTGGATTAGCTTAAAACTGATACTCAAGTTCTGTACAATATTGTGCTTATTATCTTCTCTTCTGTACTTATTATCTTCTCAATAAAAAGTTTATTGACAAAAAAAAGAAATGTTAACTCTTTCCCACTTTATCAAACTTAAAACACATCTTTTGGCTTGGAGTGAGGCTTTAACACATGCAACTTTTCTTTAAAGTGGAATTAAACCCAACTAGCCTAAAAAGTGTCCCCTCCACCCTCTGAACACTTATAGCTAACCTGTGTAAAAAATGTTTATACTTGCCTATTTTCAGCCTGCTCTAGTCTGATCTCGTGATCTGGTTCGCCTTTGTCAGTCAGTGGTGGGAGATCGATAAGGTTAAAGTAGAACTATAGGCAAAACTGTTTTCCAGGTGCCTCCATGGCAGCATGCCTGTGACAAGCTCCGCCTTGGCTCCTCCCTCAGGACTGGTAAATATTACAAAAGAAAAGGATTAGTGCACTCCCAGCATTCTCCTTTTTTTCCTCATACCTCATGATCAGTGAATGGTAGTCGAACGTCCCCTACCTCTGCGGTGGGCAGCTTCCAGCTGGGTTCAAGCCTCTCCCAGTTGCAGTCCCTAGTCTTGGGAAGATAAATGCACTGATAAGATAGGGAGTCCCTTCTGTGGGTCTTTTGGGACAGCAGTTGTCTCTTAACTAAGAGCTCCTATCTGCATTTATATACTGGCATTTGCTCAAGCCTGCAGCAGAGAAAGCAGCTATATCTATTTTTCACTTAGCCTTCCATTTCCCCTTCCTGTCATCCATTATTTCTCTCGCTTTCCTTTCTTTGCGTTCCTCTCTCTCTTTTTCAGTTTCTTCCTCCCCCACCACCTTCCCCTGCTTGTGATATTGTACCTTCATTCCTTGTTACTATAGTGGGCGGCGCACCTTGCACCGGCTTTTCTAAGTCCCTCAGCGTCTTCGTGCCTGCACTGTGTGCGGACATCAGGAGCCGGCTCGGAGGGCTGGGCTGAGTTGGGCGGGCCACATAGGTCCTAGTGCCGCCAGCCGCGTATGCACAGTCTGGCCTGAGGTCGTGGTGGCCATCTTGAATAGGAGCAAATTTTACATTTTTTGCCCTTGTTTGTCAAAATCATTTTTCAGAGGGTTGTATCTTCCACAAGATGTCCATGCCCTCTCCATTGTTTATTACTGGGGACTTTCAGCATGGCAGCCTGTTGTCATCTGAGAAGGTTGCCTATGCAGGGAGCCCCTGGAGGGGACCCTGTTTTTTGTCAACGGTATATGTAGTTCCTTTCTTTTTCTTTACTCTGGAATACCGTTTCCTTACTCCAGCTGAAATACCAGTTGCTAACTCCTTTATCTTTCTCTAGCTGCTTTTTTCTGTCTGTTCCCTAAAATAAGCAGTACGCCACCCAAACAAGACCCTCTCCAACAATTAAGGTAGAGACTGTCGACCAGGTGAGTAAAAAAAAAAAAGAGAGCACTTATGCTGGTACGTTTATCTATTTCAGCCTTATACGCCAGAAGAAGTCCAAGCGGACATCAAGGCAACATAAACAAACCTATGAAGGCCCCAACCAGATCAGGATACCATGCAAGCGGTGAGGGTTCATCCGTGAAAAGACATAGTTCTTCACATTTACCAACTCTCAAATCCCTAAATGCCGAGCATGCAGGGTCATCCCATTACCAGCCAATTGGTCCGCAAAAGCTGTTTTAGAGTTTATGCAGCAGAGTCAGAGGGTTAACAGGTAAGCTGTCCTACTCAAAGAAGGGCAGGGGATACATAGTGGAACGAGCAACAGCAGTTCCATTGCAGCAATTAGCTCAATCACCTCCAGAGAAGTTAACTCTTCCTGGCCCATCCTTGAGAGAATCCTCTCACCACGCAGAAAGTATCCCTTCTAGACGGAGGGCCATCTGAGGATACCTCAGAAGAGCTCGGCCCTCGGACTTCAAATTTTTCCTAGTTCAGCCCTATGTCAAGCCTGTAAAGCCAGCTATTGGCTGGGAGGAAGCCGACACTATATCTGATGGCATGGAGGGAGGCTCCCGCTGTGTTACGCTTCTCTCTTCATCTTCTGTTCATCTTCTTCTGTTCATCTTCTTCTCTTCATCTTCTTGTCTTCATCTTCTTTTTGGGCCGCTCTGCATTCATGATGGCATGGAGGGAGGCTCCCGCTGTGTGACGCTTCTCCTCTTCTGACGGTTCTTAAATAACGGGGGCGGGGCCACCCGGTGACCCCGCCCCCTCTGATGCACGGTGACTTGACGGGACTTCCCTGTGGAGTCACGGGGAATGCCACGGGGAAGTCCCGTCAAGTCCCCGTGAGTCAGAGGGGGCGGTGTCACCAGTTGGCCCCGCCCCGTTTATTTAAGAACCGTCAGAAGAGGAGAAGCGTTACACAGCGGGAGCCTCCCTCCATGCCATCATGGATTCAGAGCGGCCCGAGAAGAAGATGAAAAGAAGAAGATGAAAAGAAAAAGATGAAAAGAAGAAGATGAAAAGAAGAAGATGAAGAGAAGAAGATGAAGAGAAGATGAAGAGAGAAGCGTCACACAGCGGGAGCCTCCCTCCATACCATCATGGATGCGGAGCGGCCCAGAGAAAAAGGGAAGAAGACGCCGAAGCCGCGGAAGAAGATGCCGGATGAGAACACCGGAGAAAGAACCAGAAGAAAAAGAAGATGGAGGAAGAAACCGAAGGAAGATAGAAGAAAGAAGAAGCATTTAAATAAAGGAATTGTCAAAAACTGTCTCTTGTCATTTTTAACATTTTTGACCCTGGCCAGTGGTTGTGGGGATGAGGCCCTTGTCCTCATCAACATGGGGACAAGGTGTTTTGGGGAGCTACCATAAAGCACCCTCTCAATGTTGACAGCATGTGGCCTGGTACGGTTCAGGAGGGGAGGCAATCTCTCGTCCCCCCCTCTTTTCCTGCGGCCTGCCAGGTTGCGTGCTCGGATAAGGGTCTGGTATGGATTTTTGGGGGGACCCCACGCCGTTTTTTTTTAAAGGGTCTGGTATATATTTTGATTGGGACTCCACGCCATTTTTTTTTAAATTGTGGCCGGGGGTTTTCCTTAATATCCATACCAGACCTGAAGGGCCTGGTATGGAATTTAGGGGGACCCCACGTCATTTTTTTTTTAACCACTTCAGCCCCGGAAGGATTTACCCCCTTCCTGACCAGAGCACTTTTTACAATTTGGCACTGCGTCGCATTAACTGCTAATTGCGCGGTCATGCAATGCTGTACCCAAACGAAATTTGCGTCCTTTTCTTCCTATAAATAGAGCTTTCTTTTAATGGTATTTGATCACCTCTGCCATTTTTATTTTTTGTGCTATAAATGGAAAAAGACCGAAAATTTTGAAAAAAAATGATATTTTCTACTTTTTGTTTTAACAAAAATCCAATAAACTCAATTTTAGTCATAAATTTAGGCCAAAATTTATTCGGCCACATGTCTTTGGTAAAAAAATTTTAATAAGTGTATATTTATTGGTTTGCGCAAAAGTTATAGTGCCTACAAACTAGGGTACATTTTCTGGAATTTACACAGCCTTTAATTTATGACTGCCTATGTCATTTCTTGAGGTGCTAAAATGGCAGGGCAGTACAAACCCCCCCAAATGACCCCATTTTGGAAAGTAGACACCCCAAGCTATTTGCTGAGAGGCATGTCGAGTCCATGGAATATTTTATATTGTGACACAAGTTGCGGGAAAGAGACAATTTTTTTTTTTTTGCACAAAGTTGTCACTAAATGATATATTGCTCAAACATGCCATGGGAATATGTGAAATTACACCCCAAAATACATTCTGTTGCTTCTCCTGCGTACGGGGATACCACATGTGTGAGACTTTTTGGGAGCCTAGCCTCGTACAGGACCCTGAAAACCAAGCACCGCCTTCAGGCTTTCTAAGGGCGTAAATTTTTTATTTCACTCTTCACTGCCTATCACAGTTTCGGAGGCCATGGAATGCCCAGGTGGCACAACCCCCCCCCCCCAAATGACCCCATTTTGGAAAGTAGACACCCCAAGCTATTTGCTGAACTGTCCTGGCATTTTATGCACAACATTTAGAAGCTTATGTCACACATCACCCACTCTTCTAACCACTTGAAGACAAAGCCCTTTCTGACACTTTTTGTTTAAAATTATTTTTTTTTGCAAGAAAATTACTTTGAACCCCCAAACATTATATATTTTTTTTAAAGCAAATGCCCTACAGATTAAAATGGTGGGTGTTTCATTTTTTCTTTCACACAGTATTTGCGCAGCGATTTTTCAAACGCATTTTTTTGGGAAAAAACACACTTTTTAAAATTTTAATGCACTAAAACACACTATATTGCCCAAATGTTTGATGGAATAAAAAAGATGATTTTAGGCCGAGTACATGGATACCAAACATGACATGCTTTAAAATTGCGCACAAATGTGCAGTGGCAACAAAATAAATACATTTTTAAAAGCCTTTAAAAGCCTTTACAGGTTACCACTTTAGATTTACAGAGGAGGTCTACTGCTAAAATTACTGCCCTCGATCTGACCTTCGCGGTGATACCTCACATGCATGGTGCAATTGCTGTTTACATTTGACGCTTTTTTATCTTATTTTTAAACTGTTCCTTTCATTTTTTTTTTAATCATTTTTATTGTTATCTTAGTGAATGTAAATATCCCCTATGATAGCAATAGGTAGTGACAGGTACTCTTTTTTGAAAAAAATGGGGTCTATTAGACCCTACCAAGAATACCAAGAATACAAGCCTTTAAAATTAGTACTTTTTATTTCTCCCATAGACTTTTAAAGGGTGTTCCGCGGCATTCGAATTTGCAGCGAACACCCCAAATTGTTCGCTGTTCGGCGAACTTGCGAACAGCCGATGTTCGAGTCGAACATGAGTTTGACTTGAACTCGAAGCTCATCCCTACTAATGAGATAATATCTTCATTTTATCAAAAGATCCAGCCCAGCTAGTGGAACACAGGTGGATGCTGTGGCCTACACTATCAAGATATGGTTGGAAGGTAAATCAAACTGGTCACCTTTTCTCCAGTTTAGGCACCTCATTCAACACTGCAAAGGGACAGTGTCCCTGCCATCTGAGAAAGTGTGGGCGACCATTCAGAAAGTAAGGAGAGTGAGGACATGGTCCTACATAACAGCTTCGAGCTAACTTAACTTAAGGACCTAGCCTCTTTGAGATTTGTTGTTTTTTTTTGCTAGAAAATTACTTAGAGCTCCCAAAAATTATACATTTTTTTTCTAACACCCTAGAGAATAAAATGGTGGTCGTTGCAATACTTTCTGTCACACCTATTACAAGGGATGTAAACATCCCTTGTAATAGAAAAAAAGCATGACAGGACCTCTTAAATATGAGATCTGGTGTCAAAAAGACCTAAGATCTCATATTTACACTAAAACGCAATTAAAAAAAATATTTTGTCGTTTGAAAAAAAAAATGGCCCTTTAAGAGCTATGGGCGGAAGTGACGTTTTGCTGTCGCTTCAGCCCTGCAATGGTATGGAGATGGGTGGGGGCTATCTTCCCCTCACTCGTCTCTATACCACACACAGAAGGGGACCCATTCGCCTCCGCCGCTGCCGACGGCTCCGGTAAGCGGCAGAGGGTACCGGAGAGTGGCGGGAGGGGGGCCCTCTCCCGCCACCGATAAAAGTGATCTTTCAGTGAATCCGCCGCAGAGACAACAATTATCGGAAACCGGACTGCCTGCTGAAGAAGAGGATGCCAGGGTTTTGGCAGCTAGCTGCTGCCATAACAAACATATCCCTCCTCAAACAGCCGACGTATATCGGCGTGCGGCGGTCCGAAAGTGGTTAATTGGGATTTTTTGACTATTTGTGTTCAGATGGTCCCATGGACACATGGATACCTCAGGCACCTTATATCTAGAATTCCTGAAGCAATGGAGCAAACCATCTATTCCAGTCCCTATATCAAACAAGTTGATGCACAGGGATCTGCACTAGTGGACAAAGAGAGAGATGCCGGTAAAGCCACGTCCATTAAGGCATGTCTACTGGACCACAGACACCAATGCAATAGGCTAAAAGGCACATTGCAACCAGATGTTGGTTCGGGAGAGATGGGCGTTCAATGCGGAAGACATCATCGCAAATATCCTGGAAATCCAGACGGCTTACCTTGCATCGACAGCATTTGCTCTCTCAGATCAAGGACAAATCAATTCTGATTCGGATAGACAATAGAGCTGCAATATCATACATACACCACCAGGTGTAACCCATAACAGTTCCTTACTAAGGGAATTGGAACCCATCTCCATTTGGGCAGAGGGGAATCTGAAGGACCTAAGAGTAGTCTATCTTCCAGCCTACATAAACACAGACACGGATCACCTATCCCAAGGATTCCTGGATCCCAACAAATGATCCCTACAACTGAAGTTATTCAGTTGGATTGTGGGCCAGTGGACCTTTCCTGAACTGCATCCTTTTGCTACAGCAAGCAATACCAAGCTGCAGAGGTTTATTTCACATCTACCTCACCCTTGGGCAGAAGCAATAGATGCCCTGTCAAGTCCTTGAGCATGCAATCTAATTTAGGTCTCCTCCAGATTCCTACCTGGAAAATTCTCTCTAGACTTGCAACAATTAAACATTGAACGGTGATAACAGTCCTGCCATATTTGCATGGAGACCCATGATTCCCTAGGGCAATATTTCTTAGTGTCCAACCTCCGGTAAATATTCCTCTGATACCCTTTCTTCTGGCTCGAGGCATCACACCCTTCTGAATCCTCACAGATTGAACCTTCACATTAGAATGTTAAAACAGAGGCTTTAATCATTAGAATGTTCCTCTAGAGTTTTTTTCAACTCTGCTCAAAGCACAGGAGCCTTCAATGAACAATATGTGTGACAAGGTTTGGATAAGTTTAGATCTTTCGCGAACTGCAAAACTTCATTCCTGATGTATCCTCCCAACTCCTTAACTCCTTAACTTCCTGCAAGCAGACCTTGATTTAGGATTAGGATGAAGCAATTTAAAAGGTACAGCTGGTGGCAATCTCTGCTGTGACAACAAGAGATGGACTGAAGATCCTTTAATAATCAAATTCTTCAAGAGAGTCAAGAAGATAAGCCCACCCATTAAAACAAATCTTTCCCACTTGGGATCTCTCTATCACTCTGAGGCCCTTATCCAAACAGCCTTTTGCCCCATCTGATTCAGCATCCTTGTGGAATCTCACTTGGAAACTATTTTTCTTTGTGGCGATGGCATCGGGCTGGGGAGTATCAGAACTTCAGGCTCTGGGATCAGAAGACAATAATATTATTTTTTGTACTCGGATAGAGTGGAACTTAGAAAGGTACATTGATTCATCCCTAAGTTCTTCTCTTCCTCTACTATCTCTGAGCCTTGGGCCCTGACAATCTTTTCAGATCCAATTTTGACTTTCTTCATGAAGACAATATTAATTCAGTACTAAGACACTATCTTCAAGCCACAACTCCCTTCAGACTTTCATCTAACCGATTTGTAATGCCGTGTACACACGGTCGGACTTGCCAACCTCTGTCGGCATTTCTGACAGAAAAATTTAGAACATGTTCTCTATCTAAGTCCGTTGGAAATGCCGACAGAAAAAGCCAGATGGCGCATACACACGGTCGGGATATCCGAACAAAGGGCTCCCATCGGACTTTTTCTGTCGGAAATTCTGACCATGTGTACGGGGCATCATACTCCAAAAAAACAAAAAGACAGGGGCAAAGAATCATCATCTAGGGCCCTCTGCCCATTCCAGAACTGCAGTATCTATCATGCCTAGTCATGACTGTGGATATCAGAGCTTTACAATACCTCATGGGAAATGTGGTTCTGCGGCAGCTGGTCTAGCACAATAGTTTCATGGGTAATCAAGTTGGTTAAGAAGGTTTTAAAGGGATAGGGGACTGGAACCTCCTTTTCAGTTGGACTGTATGCCACCCGGTTGATTTCTGCTTCTTGGACAGCCAGAGCAGACGTAGCCGTCAAAACTATCCAAAGGGTAGCATCATGGTCATCCCAACATGCGTTTTACGAGTAGAGTAGACCCAGCAGCTTTTTCAGCTTTTTCATTTTAAATCCCTTTTCAAATAAATCTTTTGCTATGCATCATCCCTCCCATTTCAGCTAGTTATTTGTCACAGGTATGCTGCCATGGAGGCACAAGGAAAACAGAGAATTGTTTCATACTTACTGTAATATTCTTTTCCTGGTGCCTATCCATGGCAGCATACAATCCCACCCTCGGTATGCTACATTACGTAAAATGCTGGGAGTGCATTAATCCTTTTCTTTTGTAATATTCACTGGTCCAGAGGGAGGAGCCAAGGTGGAGCTTGTCACAGGTATGCTGCCATGGATAGGCACCAATAAAAGAAAATTACGGTAAGAAAGAAACAATTTTCTGTTTTTTTTTTTCATTTTGGTTAACGTTTTTTTACCATCTCCCATTGGGGAGATTTCCCTCTACTTCCTACCCCATAGGCAAAACAGGAAGAGAGGGGAAATCCCTGCAAATTCAGGGAATGCCTTAGGGACCAGCCTGTTACCAGAACTTGTGTCCACATTGGAATATTACCCCTCTATTACTTTTCTAAAGGACAACCAAAAATGTGGGGTTTTATTTTACTTTCACTTTTAAGGATAATGGTAAAGAGGACAAATAGTGAGGGTAAATCTCCCTAAAGGGGGTACAGACAGCAATACAAACTGACAGGTATTCTAATACCTCTCCACTATCCAAAACTAAAAACACAGTTTTGCCTTTAGTTTTACTTTAAAAAATATATATATATAAAAAATGTATAAATTAAAAACAAATAGGGCAGACTTGATGGGCCACTTGGTATTTTTTCTGTCTCACTCTATGAGCAGTTACAAATATGTAATTAATATTACTTACTGCATTTGACCTTCTTTTGCATTCCCATAGACTTTTGTGGGGAGAGAGGCAGATTAGAGATGAGCAAAAGTGTGAGTGCAGAGGATTTTTTCTAAGAAAAAAAAACTTTACTGTTGTCTTTACCAATAAATCTGATTTTTGTTGCCATTTTTTTTCTGTGCAGAGTTAAAAAAGCTATGGCTTAATCTTACATTGCTTTGTAGCTATTTCCTGTATGACACTTTTCTGTGGTCTTCTCAAGAATAGAAAAAAAAAAAAACACAATTTCTTCATTGCAAATCCCCCCCCCCCTTGCCAATATTTCAAAATAAACACATGTTTAAGACTTCAGTGATATATTTAACCACTTGCCGACCGCCTAACGCAGATATACTGCGGCAGAGTGGCACGGACAGGCAAAATCACGTACCCGTACGTGATCTGCCTTCCGCGGGTGGGGGGTCCGATCGGACCCCCCCCCGGTGCCATAGACGGTCGGCTCTCGTTCGCGGGCGATGGGAGGTGAGGGGGAGGCCATCCATTGATGGCCACCCCCTCCCGATCGCTCCCGGCGAATGAAAATGCTTCCTTTCCCTCTGTAATGTAAACAGAGGGAAAGGAAGTGATGTCATCTCTCCTCGAGTCGGTCTTTTCGTCCGGCGCAGAGGAGAGAAGACATCCAAGTAAGTGCACCAACACTACACTAACAGTAGAACACGCAGGCACACTTTTCACCCCCCTGTCACCCCCCGATCACCCCCTGATCACCCCCCTGTACCCCCTGTCACTCTGACACCAATAGCAGTGTTTTTTTTTTTTTTGCATTGGTGTCAGTTTGTCAGTTATAAGTGTTAGGGCAGTTAGGTTAGCCCCCTTTAGGTCTAGGGTACCCCCCCTTAGGTCCAGGGTACCCCCTAACCCCCCCCTAATAAAAGTTAACCCCTTGATTACCCCCCGTCACCAGTGTTGCTAAGCGATCGTTTTTCTGATCGCTGTATTAGTGACACAGGTGACGCTAGTTAGGGAGGTAAGTATATAGGTTCGCTGTCAGTGTTTTATAGCGACAGGGACCCCCATATACTACCTGCTAAAGGTTTTAACCCCCTGATTGCCCCCTAGTTAACCCTTTCACCAGCGATCACCGTATAAGTGTTACGGGTGACGCTGGTTAGATAGTTTGTTTTTTGTAGTTTATTATAGTTTATTACAGTTTATTATAGTTTATTATAGTTTTAGGGCACCCGCCGTTTATTACCCTATAAAGGTTTAACCCCCTAATTGCCCGGCGGTGATAGATTTATAGTTTTTAGGATCTGATAAGGTCTGCGTCGCCCCAGGCAGCGTCAGGTTAGCGCTAGTACCGCTAAAACCCACGCACGCAGCATACACCTCCCTTAGTGCTATAGTATCTGAACGGATCGATATCTGATCCGATCAGATCTATACTCCCCAGCAGTTTAGGGTTCCCTGAAACACAGTGTTAGCGGGATCAGCCCAGATACCTGCTAGCACCTGCGTTTTGCCTCTGCGCCCAGCCCAGCCCAGCCCACCCAAGTGCAGTATCGATCGATAACTGACACTTACAAAACACTAAGCACACAACTGCAGCGGTCGCAGAGTCAGGCCTGATCCCTGCGATCGCTAACAGTTTTTTGGTAGCGTTTTGATAGTCGCTAACAGTCAGGAGCTTTTTTGCCTGTGAGTCTCACTAGTGTACCCCTAAATTTAGAGGCCAAAATGGCAAATCCAAGGTACACTAGTGAAGAGGCCTACAGGATTCTGAGTATGACAGATAGTGAAGAGGAAGTCACTCATCTGTCAAGTTCAGGCTCAGAATACGAACCTGTAGAGGACAGCGGCTCCATGACAGATAGCTCTGACGACGGAGTTGTGGTCCCTGCTAGGGTCAGGCGTACCAGACCCCGAACTTATGCTGTCCTTGAAGTGCATGAACCGCAGGGCTCTCGTATGGAGCAGAGAAGTACTAGTGCCGCTACTCCTTCTGGTGAACTGGCAAGCACCAGCGGCCTAGTACACCCTGGTCGTACATCCAGCACTGCAGTATCACGTGGTGACGTGGCGAGTCCCATAAGTGCAGTTCAAGCTGGCGAGGTGGCAAGCAGTAGTAGTGTCCCGCTGCCACCAAGAAGACAAAGACAGGCCCGTCGTGCCCATAGTGCCCTTCCTGCTGCATTGGCCAATCCGAATTGGGAACCTTCCACTTCTGCAGCACCCGTACTTCCCCCTTTCACTGGCCAACCCGGAATTCAGGTGGAAACAGTTGACTTTACGCCACTCGATTTTTATTCGCTGTTTTTCACCGAAGATCTCTATAGATCTATTGTGGACCAAAGCAATTTGTACGCTGGTCAACACATCGCCACTATTCCCCAGTCCACCCTTGCCAGAGATTGGAGACCAATTACGGTCTCCGAATTTAAGACCTTTCTGGGCCTTTCCCTCCTCATGGGCATAACCAAAAAGAGTGAGTTGCGGTCATATTGGTCCACTGACCCAATTCACCATATGCCCGTGTTCTCTGCCTCCATGACCAGGGCACGATACGAGCAGATTTTGCGGTTCATGCATTTCAACAACAATGAACTCTGTCGTCCTCGTGGAGACCCTGCATACGATCGGCTCTACAAAATTCGGCCCCTCGTAAACCACTTCAACCAACGTTTTGCAGACTTGTTTACCCCCCATCAAGTTGTCTGCGTTGATGAGTCCCTGATTAAGTTTTCTGGCCGCTTGTCCTTCAAACAGTACCTTCCCAGCAAGCGTGCCAGATACGGGGTCAAGATGTATAAGCTCTGTGACAGGGCCACAGGCTATACATGTAGATTTATGGTTTACGAGGGCAAAGATAGTCACGTAGAGCCGATAAACTGCCCTGACTACATAGGAAGCGCTGGCAAGATAGTGTGGGACTTGGTGTCACCCTTATTCGGAAAGGGGTACCACTTGTACGTGGACAATTATTATACGAGCGTGCCACTTTTTAGTCACTTGTTTGATCATCAGATTGGAGCATGTGGCACCGTGCGACCTAATCGCCGGGGCTTTCCCCAGCGGCTTGTAGAGTCCCGTCTTAGGCTGGGGGAGAGAGCCTGCTTGCAGTATAATAATTTGCTCGCTATGAAGTGGAGGGATAAGAAGAATGTTTTCGTTCTCACCTCCCTTCATGCAGACACGACGACCCAAATTCCTACGGCGACTGGTGTTGTGGAGAAACCCCTCTGTGTCCACGAATACAACCTTAATATGGGAGGGGTGGACCTCAACGACCAGTTGTTGGCGCCGTACTTAGTTGCCCGTAAGGCCAGACGCTGGTACAAAAAAGTGTCTGTTTACTTATTTCAATTGGCTTTGCTGAATGCTCATGTGCTATACAGAGCTTCAGGATGGACTGGATCCTTCCTTAAATTCCAGGAAGAGATCGTCAGAGCCCTTCTGTATCCAGATGGTGCTCCACCTCACCTTCCCAATCCAAATGCAGTAAGCCGGCTGCATGGGAGGCATTTTCCTTATGTCCTCCAGAGTACCCCTACCCAACGAGCCCCCCAAAAAAGATGTCGTGTCTGCAGCAAGCGCGGATTTAGGCGTGACACCCGGTATTGTTGTCCCTCCTGTCCTGACAATCCTGGTCTATGCATTGGTGAATGTTTTGAACGCTACCATACACTAGTGGAGTATTAGCGTAGGGTTCAGCACGGCACAGACTAGGCACACTAACACAGGGTCTCCCAAGATGCCATCGCATTTTGAGAGACCCAAACCTGGTACAGTTACAGTTAAAAGTTAAAGTTACTAAAAAAAGTGTTAAAAAAAAAAAAAAAAATACAAAAAAAATAAAAAAATAAAAATACAAAAAAAATATAAAATAAAAAAACCAAAAATAGTTGTCGTTTTATTGTTCTCTCTCTCTATTCTCTCTCTATTGTTCTGCTCTTTTCTATTGTATTCTATACTGCAATGTTTTATTGTTATGTTTTTATCAGGTTTGCTTTATAGGTATGCAATTTTTTTTATACTTTTTTATTGTTAACCACTTTTTTGTTTTCAGGTACGCCATTCAGCTGCAGAGCGGATTTATTTATCTTGACAGCAACAGCGTTTGCTCCCACGATATATAAAGCCGTGACTCCAGCGCTGTCGGAGGTGATTTCACCACCACAGTTCCATACTTCAGCATATATGCCGAAGCGTGGGGGCAGTAGTGGGTGGAGGAGCAATTTGCTCCTGCCTTTTGCGGGAGGATGCCCCCATGCTTCGGCATATATATATTTTAGGTAGGCACAGGTTGCGTTAAATGTTTTATTTTTTACTATTTTTTTTTGTATTTGCTTTGCAGGTATGGTAAGGTATACTGTTATACTGTAATGTTACTTTGTTTTTTTGTTAACCATCATTTGCTTAGCAGGTACGCCATTCAGTTGCAGCGCGGATTTATTTATCTTGACAGCAAAAGCGTTTGCTCCCACGATATATAAAGCCGTGACTCCAGCGCTGTCGGAGGTGATTTCACCACCACAGTTCCATACTTCAGCATATATGCCGAAGCGTGGGGGCAGTAGTGGGTGGAGGAGCAATTTGCTCCTGCCTTTTGCGGGAGGATGCCCCCATGCTTCGGCATATATATATTTTAGGTAGGCACAGGTTGCGTTAAATGTTTTATTTTTTACTATGTTTTTTTTGTATTTGCTTTGCAGGTATGGTAAGGTATACTGTTATACTGTAATGTTACTTTGTTTTTTTGTTAACCATCATTTGCTTAGCAGGTACGCCATTCAGTTGCAGCGCGGATTTATTTATCTTGACAGCAAAAGCGTTTGCTCCCACGATATATAAAGCCGTGACTCCAGCGCTGTCGGAGGTGATTTCACCACCACAGTTCCATACTTCAGCATATATGCCGAAGCGTGGGGGCAGTAGTGGGTGGAGGAGCAATTTGCTCCTGCCTTTTGCGGGAGGATGCCCCCATGCTTCGGCATATATATATTTTAGGTAGGCACAGGTTGCGTTAAATGTTTTATTTTTTACTATGTTTTTTTTTGTATTTGCTTTGCAGGTATGGTAAGGTATACTGTTATACTGTAATGTTACTTTGTTTTTTTGTTAACCATCATTTGCTTAGCAGGTACGCCATTCAGTTGCAGCGCGGATTTATTTATCTTGACAGCAAAAGCGTTTGCTCCCACGATATATAAAGCCGTGACTCCAGCGCTGTCGGAGGTGATTTCACCACCACAGTTCCATACTTCAGCATATATGCCGAAGCGTGGGGGCAGTAGTGGGTGGAGGAGCAATTTGCTCCTGCCTTTTGCGGGAGGATGCCCCCATGCTTCGGCATATATAAATGGTGCATGTATGCCCATCATTAGAAGTGGGCGGATGAAGGGAGGTATTCTAATGGTGGGCATACCCACCGATCAATATCTTTTTTTCGTTCAGCCCACAGGCTGCATGAAAAAAAAGTTTACAATACAAGGACCAGCAACGTACTGGTATGTTGCTGGACTTTGAGTGGTTATACCAGAATGATGCCTGCAGGTTTAGGTATCATCTTGGTATCATTCTTTTCAGCCAGCGGTCGGCTTTCATGTAAAAGCAATCCTAGCGGCTAATTAGCCTCTAGACTGCTTTTACAAGCAGTGGGAGGGATTCCCCCCCCCCCCCACCGTCTTCCATGTTTTTCTCTGGCTCTCCTGTCCCAACAGGGAACCTGAGAATGCAGCCGGTGATTCGGCCAGCTGACCATAGAGCTGATCAGAGACCAGAATGGCTCCAATCATCTCTATGGCCTAAGAAACCGGAAGCTACGAGCATTTCATGACTTAGATTTCGCCGGATGTAAACAGCGCCATTGGAAAATTGGGAAAGCATTTTATCACACCGATCTTGGTGTGGTCAGATACTTTGAGGGCAGAGGAGAGATCTAGGGTCTAATAGACCCCAATTTTTTCAAAAAAGAGTACCTGTCACTACCTATTGCTATCATAGGGGATATTTACATTCCCTGAGATAACAATAAAAAAGATAAAAAAAAAAAAAAAATGAAAGGAACAGTTTAAAAATAAGATAAAAAATCAAAAAATTAATAAAAAAAAAAAAAAAAAAAAAAAAAAGCACCCCTGTCCCCCCCTGCTCTCGCGCAAAGGCGAACGCAAGCGTCGGTCTGGCGTCAAATGTAAACAGCAATTGCCCCATGCATGTGAGGTATCACCGCGAAGGTCAGATCGAGGGCAGTAATTTTAGCAGTAGACCTCCTCTGTAAATCTAAAGTGGTAACCTGTAAAGGCTTTTAAAGGCTTTTTAAAATGTATTTAGTTTTTCGCCACTGCACGTTTGTGCGCAATTTAAAAGCATGTCATGTTTGGTATCCATGTACTCGGCCTAAGATCATCTTTTTTATTTCATCAAACATTTGGGCAATATAGTGTGTTTTAGTGCATTAAAATTTTAAAAAGTGTGTTTTTTCCCCAAAAAATGCGTTTGAAAAATCGCTGCGCAAATACTGTGTGAAAAAAAAAAATGAAACACCCACCATTTTAATCTGTAGGGCATTTGCTTTAAAAAAATATATAATGTTTGGGGGTTCAAAGTAATTTTCTTGCAAAAAAAAATTATTTTTTTATGTAAACAACAAGTGTCAGAAAGGGCTTTGTCTTCAAGTGCTTAGAAGAGTGGGTGATGTGTGACATAAGCTTCTAAATGTTGTGCATAAAATGCCAGGACAGTTCAAAACCCCCCCAAATGACCCCATTTTGGAAAGTAGACACCCCAAGCTATTTGCTGAGAGGCATGTTGAGTCCATGGAATATTTTATATTGTGACACAAGTTGCGGGAAAAAGACAATTTTTTTTTTTTTTTTTTTTTTTTTGCACAAAGTTGTCACTAAATGATATATTGCTCAAACATGCCATGGGAATATGTGAAATTACACCCCAAAATACATTCTGCTGCTTCTCCTGAGTACGGGGATACCACATGTGTGAGACTTTTTGGGAGCCTAGCCGCGCACGGGACCCCGAAAACCAAGCACCGCCTTCAGGCTTTCTAAGGGCGTAAATTTTTGATTTCACTCTTCACTGCCTATCACAGTTTCGGAGGCCATGGAATGCCCAGGTGGCACAAACCCCCCCCAAATGACCCCATTTTGGAAAGTAGACACCCCAAGCTATTTGCTGAGAGGTATAGTGAGTATTTTGCAGACCTCACTTTTTGTCACAAAGTTTTGAAAATTGAAAAAAGAAAAAAAAAATATGTTTTTATTGTCTTTCTTCATTTTCAAAAACAAATGAGAGCTGCAAAATACTCACCATGCCTCTCAGCAAATAGCTTGGGGTGTCTACTTTCCAAAATGGGGTCATTTTGGGGGGTTTTGTGCTATCTTGGCATTTTATGGCCTTCAAAACTGTGATGGGTAGTGAGGAGTAAAATCAAAAATTAACGCTCTTAGAAATCCTGAAGGCGGTGATTGGATTTTGGGGCCCGTATGAAGCTAGGCTCCCAAAAAGTGCCACTCATGTGGTATCCCCATACTCAGGAGAAGTAGCAGAATGTATTTTGGGGTGTAATTCCACATATGCCCATGGCATGTTTGAGCAATATATCATTTAGTGACAACTTTGTGAAAAAAAAAAAAAAAAAATGTCACTTTCCCGCAACTTGTGTCAAAATATAAAATATTCCATGGACTCAACATGCCTCTCAGCAAATAGCTTGGGGTGTCTACTTTCCAAAATGGGGTCATTTGGGGGGGTTTTGTGCCATCTTGAGATTTTATGGCCTTCAAAACTGTGATAGGTAGTAAGGAGTGAAATCAAGAATTTATGCCCTTAGAAATCCTGAAGGCGGTGCTTGGTTTTCGGGGCCCCGTACGCGGCTAGGCTCCCAAAAAGTCCCACACATGTGGTATCCCCGTACTCAGGAGAAGCAGCTAAATGTATTTTGGGGTGCAATTCCACATATGCCCATGGCCTGTGTGAGCAATATATCATTTAGTGACAATTTTGTGCAAAAAAAAAAAAAATTGTCACATTCCCGCAACTTGTGTTAAAAAATAAAATATTCCATGGACTCAACATGCCTCTCAGCAAATAGCTTGGGGTGTCTACTTTCCAAAATGGGGTCATTTGGGGGGGTTTTGTGCCATCTTGGCATTTTATGGCCTTCAAAACCGTGATAGGTAGTGAGGAGTGAAATCAAAAATTTATGCCCTTAGAAATCCTGAAGGCGGTGCTTGGTTTTCAGGGCCTCGTACGCGGTTAGGCTCCCAAAAAGTCCCACACATGTGGTATCCCCGTACTCAGGAGAAGCAGCAGAATGTATTTTGGGGTGTAATTCCACATTTGCCCATGGCATGTTTGAGCAATATATCATTTAGTGACAACTTTGTGCAAAAAAAAAAAAAAAAAAAAAAAAATGGTCACTTTCCCGCAACTTGTGTCAAAATATAAAATATTCCATGGACTCAACATGCCTCTCAGCAAATAGCTTGGGGTGTCTACTTTCCAAAATGGGGTCATTTGGGGGGGTTTTGTGCCATCTTGGCATTTTATGGCCTTCAAAACTGTGATAGGTAGTGAGGTGTGAAATCAAAAATTTATGCCCTTTGAAATCCTGAAGGTGGTGCTTGGTTTCGGGGCCCCGTACGCGGCTAGGCTCCCAAAAAGTCCCACACATGTGGTATCCCCGTACTCAGGAGAAGCAGCTAAATGTATTTTGGGGTGCAATTCCACATATGCCCATGGCCTGTGTGAGCAATATATCATTTAGTGACAACTTTGTGCAAAAAAAAAAAAAATTGTCACATTCCCGCAACTTGTGTCAAAAAATAAAATATTCCATGGACTCGACATGCCTCTCAGCAAATAGCTTGGGGTGTCTACTTTCCAAAATGGGGTCATTTGGGGGGGTTTTGTGCCATCTTGGCATTTTATGGCCTTCAAAACTGTGATAGGTAGTGAGGTGTGAAATCAAAAATTTATGCCCTTTGAAATCCTGAAGGCGGTGCTTGGTTTTCGGGGCCCCGTATGCGGCTAGGCTCCCAAAAAGTCCGACACATGTGGTATCCCCGTACTCAGGAGAAGCAGCTAAATGTATTTTGGGGTGCAATTCCACATATGCGCATGGCCTGTGTGAGAAATATATCATTTAGTGACAACTTTTTGTAATTTTTTTTTTTTTTTTTTTTTTTTGTCATTATTCAATCACTTGGGACAAAAAAAAAAAATATTCAATGGGTTCAACATGCCTCTCAGCAATTTCCTTGGGGTGTCTACTTTCCAAAATGGGGTCATTTGTGGGGGTTTTGTACTGCCCTGCCATTTTAGCACCTCATGAAATGACATAGGCAGTCATAAAATAAAAGCTGTGTAAATTCCAGAAAATGTACCCTAGTTTGTAGACGCTATAACTTTTGCGCAAACCAATAAATATACGCTTATTGACATTTTTTTTACCAAAGACATGTGGCCGAATACATTTTGGCCTAAATGTATGACTAAAATTGAATTTATTGGATTTTTTTTATAACAAAAAGTAGAAAATATCATTTTTTTTCAAAATTTTCGGTCTTTTTCCGTTTATAGCGCAAAAAATAAAAACGGCAGAGGTGATCAAATACCATCAAAAGAAAGCTCTATTTGTGGGAAGAAAAGGACGCAAATTTCGTTTGGGTACACCATTGCATGACTGCGCAATTAACAGTTAAAGCGACGCAGTGCCAAATTGTAAAAAGTGCTCTGGTCAGGAAGGGGGTAAAACCTTCCGGGGCTGAAGTGGTTAAAATCATTTAATAGTAGATAACATAGATAAAAGACAAGCAATTGACTCTAGTCCAGCGGGGTCATTCTATACATTGGATTACTTGTTTATTCATTTTATCCCCTTCCTGCTGACACATATTTTTCTTTATTCTTTAGGAGTGATAAGCAGATCTTGTTGTTCCTCAAATAGGAAAAGAAAATATGCATCAAATTTTGGATTAAATAAATAATCAATTGAAGCAATACATTTATTAGTACTGAATACAATTTATCTAAAGAATGGTGGCACATTGAAAGAATTTCTGTAAAATAAATTGCAATATCAAGAAAGCATGATAATTCTCTAGTTTCCTTGGCTATTATTGCTTTTTCCAGGCCTTCAAAGAAGTCAATAGGTAATTGATAAATTTTCTGTCACCCCAGGCAATAATAGGAGTTACACAGCATAGGTCACATCAATTTTAATCTCTGTAAAGAGAAAAAAATTGATTTCACAAACTTACTGGAGCCTATTGATCCAAAAGCTTTCTCTAGGCCTTACCCAGTTAACACCTTTGTGCAGCCATTGAATAAAAAGAAAATCAGTCTTGTCAAATAAAATGTGGTTTCACAGAGTCTTTATCCCCTACACATCTTTGCTGGAATGTTCAGTTTGAGTACTATGTTTCCATATCTGAGGAGTTGAGGAATTTATGAAACTAGGGTTTTCTAAAGAATGTTCACTTCATTTTACAAACAAAATTTAATATTTCAAGGTCCTATTTGCAAAGATCAGACTTGTAATTGGTTTCTGTTTTGTAGCAATCCCCTTATTTCACTACCAATGTTTTTTCAAAGTTTATAAAAGTTTTAAATGCAAAGTTCAGAAGTTGAGGTAAAGCAAAAAAGATAGATAATTGAAAAAAAATAAAAATAAGTGACAGAACTTAAAAAAAAAAAAAAAACCTTGAGTTTCCCTGCTCGAGATGGATTATGACATAATTTGTCAAGATAAGGATAACATTTATTTTCAGCAAAAGAACAAAAGCCAGCAAAATGTTTCCAATTATCCTACAGAAATATTCAGCATCATTATTTTGTTATCAAAATATGTCTTTTACTTAATTTGGGAGGTTGGGTGGCCTATGAGTTGGTATCAACTTCGTACCCAGGTGCTTATGGCTAGTAATCCCTCTATAAATCGACCATGCCATTAAATCTAAAATCCACAAGCAGCCATACCTGCCAAATAAGACTGTCAATAATTACCTCTTACCTTCTCAGCTGCCCATGCCATCAGAAGGCCGCTCTGTTCATGAGCTTATGCATGTGTAGTTCACAGGAAAACATACACTTCTGAGAGAGTCATTCTCATGTGTCCCCCAGAGCTGTCACTTGTTCCTCCCATTGACCTGCACACATTGAACTACTCATACAGCTAACTGCAATACAATTTTGGGCCTCAACGAATCCTGAAACTGAGGAAATCTGCTAAGGAAGGTGCTATGTTGCTCAAATTATAGTCTGTGCAGTTTAGTTTAGACTACAAGCATTATCTTGTTTAATCTGAAAGAGAAGATCTGCAGAGAACCCCTTTGACTCCTCTCCTTGTGGACACTGAATGCTGGGGCTCCTGATTTCCCCTGCAGCTTTTAATATATACTGTTGTGTTGTTCTCTATGTTTGTATGCAGTTTTATTTCTCAGTAAGTACAACTGACTTGATGTGTTTCTCATTGTATTAAGTGATAATCTGTGCTGTATTATCCACTTATACAGTAGCAGTAAGGAGTATGTGAGGTAAGGACAATCTTGATTAGTGGCTTATGTTGTGCATTGTGATATGGACTGAAAACACTTTGAACCCACAGCTTCTGTTTACTGTCTTGTACTGTTCACATTTAAACAAAGATACAGGATGGGGTCATGCAGCAAAGGACAAGAAAGATAAAAACATTTAAACATGGGCAGGATGGGTGCACTGCTTGAAAGAGATTAGATAGAACAACGTTGTAAAGAGCAGTGTGGTCTCTGGGTTGGATCGTGGGTGTCCCGGGGGGGGGGGGGGTATCATTAATTTTTTATTTTTTTTCCTCTTCTCCCTTATTAGTTTTTTTCACCTTTCATCTGGGGTTGAATACGGGGAAGGGATAACAGGTGGGGAAATGGGAAGGGATAGAACACTTTGGGAGGAAGGGGGGCACAGAAGAGAAGGGATAGTTTGAACAGATATAGTAAAGGGAAGAGGGCATATTTACTCACTGATTATGAAGGATGTATGGCTCATAGAAGCCTCATATAGTTCTCTCTATTTTTTGGGGGGGGATATTAAGGTTGATGCTTAAGAGTGATTTGAATTGGCTTAGTAGCCTCCTTAACAGAATTTTTTTGCACAGGCTGTGGGTTTTTTTTTTTTCCTTTTTCTCTATCACAAGGACGGAATGACTTTTCAATTTTGTGGATTTGGAAGGGAAGTGTGGAGCACAATGGAAACACTATATTTGGAGGAAGAGATGAGACGACCGTGGGAGGGAGCACTACTGGTGCAGGGGTGGTAGAAATAAGGAAGGGGGAAGGTGTTTAAATTTTATTGGGTTTTTTTTTTTTTTTGTGCTTGAAAGGGAGAAGAATTGTTAAGAATTGTTAATTGTTAAGATGAACTTGTCTATTTGGATAAACTTGAATATTGTAGATTCAAAGTATGAAGTAATGTATATAATGGAAAATAAATAAAAAATTTGATAACAAAAAAAATAAACAAAGATACAGTATCTCACAAAAGTGAGTACACCCATCACAGTACCGAATCACAAAAAATGCTCTGGTCAGAAAGGGGGTAAATTCTTCCGGGGCTGAAGTGGTTAAATTATTGAGATGTGACCTTGTAACACTAACGAGTCACATGACACCAGGGAGGGAAAATGGCTAATTGGGCCCAATTTGGACATCTTCACTTAGGGGTGTACTCACTTTTGTTCCCAGCGGTTTAGACATTGATGGCTGTGTGTTGTACAAGCTGTAAACTCACTACTTTACATTGTAGCAAAGTGTCATTTCTTCAGTGTTTTTTTTTTTTTTTTTGCCACTTCAGCTTGAAGGTTTCTCCCGGGAAAAGATTTTTCAAATATTAAAATTCAAATTTCTTTCCCATCTTATCGTCACATCATCGTGGCTTTACATTTGCTTGGTACTCCAATTTAGTATATTACAAAACAAAAGAGGATACATAATTATCCCAACGATAGCTAATGCTTCCCTCTTACCCATCCCCCCCCTCCCACCCCCTACCCCCCCCCCCCCCCGAGACCATACCCATCCAGTCCTCTGCATTCCTCTACTTATGTAGACCACATCTCAACCGCATTTGGAGATTCTTTAAATTTTTCCCAGTCTTTCCATTTTGTTTCAAAGGCCCCCATTTTTGTCCCTTCGCTAAATCTTAGGTACTCCAAGCACTGAATCTCATTAATTTTATTAAACCATTCCCTCATCTTTGGCCTCTCTTTCCTTTGCCAATACTTAGGGATTAAGCTCTTAGCTGCATCAATAAGATGTGGTAAAAGTGTTCTGAGATATGTTTTAGTCGGCATATCACTCATGTGGAATAAACAGATCCAAGGGTCATTTGGGACATCCAAGTTTGTGATCACTTTGATAAATTTTCTTACTTCGCCCCAAAACCTTTTCATTTCCGGACATAGCCACCAGATATGGGCCATTGACCCCATCTCTGAGCAGCCCCTCCAACAAAATTGCGACTTATCCCTATGTATTTTATGCACCCGATCGGGGGTCAGGTACATTCTGGTCAGGCATTTAAAATTTAATTCTAGGAGTTTATTATTAACTGAAGTAGTTGAGACTCTTTTCAAGATCAGGGAGACTTCTGTATCTGTAAGATTTCTCCCTAACTCCTTTTCCCATTTCCCTATATAGTCCGGGGTTTCTAACCTTTCTAAATCAACTAGAACTTTATATATCCGGGAGAAACCCCCCCTCCCCTCTCTATCCACGCATATTTTTTCTAGTGGTGTTAAATTATCCACCGATCTTATTGGCTGTGGGAGTGAACCAACATAGTGTTTTAATTGGCTATAGCGCCAGGGGTTAATGACTAACATATCTCTTTTGTCCTGCATCTCTTGGAATGAGCATATTCGACCCCTATGCATTATGTCTTTTAGTTGTATATTTTCTTCTAGTAACCATTTACCAAACCATTCCTCTTTCCCTGGTGCAAACTGTTCTAAATTTTAAGTGGCATTAAGGGTGAGTTATACTCCCAGTGTTCCTTTCTGTGAAGGGTGTCCCATATCTTAAGTGCGTGTTTAGTGATTGCATGCGTTTCAGTGCTGTACTTTCTCTGTTGAGGCGAAATCCATATAATCTTATCCAGTTTAGTGTCACTAATTTTATTTTCTATTACTACCCATTGTTTTTCTATGTTTTTGACCCATTCAATCACTCTGGCTATAGCGATAGCTTCGTAATATTTCCTTATATCTGGTGCTCCCCATCCCCCTTTACCTTTAATATTAATCAATTGTGAGAATTTTAATCTAGGTGACTTTCCCCTCCAAATAAATTTTGAAAACATTAAGTGTAGCCTTCTGAGGTATGTATGTGGGAGTGTTATTGGTATCATTTGCATTTTATAAGTTATTTTCTGCAGTATAACCATTTTATATATGTTGATTCTTCCCGCCCAGGATAGTTGACCCAGATGAATTCTACTCAATTCAGCTTTTACCTCGTTTAACAGTGCTATAAAGTTCGCTTGGTATAGCGTTTCGGTTGATGTAGTGATTTTGACCCCCAGGTAATTCAGTTCTTTTTTCCCCCACACAAAGGGGAAGTGTTTTTGGTAGGAGTGGTCACTCTCCTTGAAGTGGTTTATCTCAAGTGCTTCAGATTTAGTTGGGTTTACTTTGAAATTTGATAACTTTCCGTATTCTACTAGGTTAGCCATGATATTTGGTAGGGATATCCTTGGCTGGGTTATATACAGCAGGATGTCATCTGCAAAGGCGGCCAGTTTGTATTCCATATTCCCTATTACGACCCCACTAATATCCCTATTCTGTCTTATCCTTAATAGAAGGGGTTCTAACGTCAACAGGAAGAGCATGGGGGAGATTGGACACCCCTGCCTTGTACCATTGTACATGTCGATTGGGTCCGAGAAGGTCCCATTTATTTTCACTCTTGCCGATGGTCTTGAGTATAAGGCCCTAATCCATTTACACATCCTCTCCCCACAGCCTACCTCCTGGAGCGTACTCATCATGAAGTCCCAGTCTACTCTATCAAACGCTTTTTCAGCGTCTATGGATAGAAGTAGACCTGGAACTCCGCTCTTTTTGATTTCCTGGGCTACTAGGAGGGTTTTGATGCTGTTATCCCGTCCCTGTCTACCTCTAATAAACCCCACCTGGCCTGGATGTATGATCTTCTCTATTACCTGCTTCATTCTGCTCGCAATCACTTTTGCGAATAATTTAGTATCCACATTTAGCAGGGAAATAGGCCTATAGTTTGAACAAACTGTCGCATCCTTATCCTCTTTTTGAATAACCGTAATATTGGCTGCCAGGACTTCTCTGCTCATTTCCCCCTTGTCTCCTATGTCGTTCATATAGGCACACAGTTTAGGGATTAGATAGTCTTGGTATTTTTTATAATAAAGCACTGTCAACCCATCCGGTCCTGGGCTCTTACCTACTTGTGTTTCTCTAATTGCCTTTCTAACTTCAATCTCTGTAATAGGGGACTCCAGTGTGGTACGCTCATTTTCCGATAATTTAGTCATTCCCACTTCACTTAGGTAATTTTTGATCTTCGCTTGTTTTTGTTCCCTCTCCTTAGTTGTTACATTTCTATTTATGGAATAAAGCTCACTGTAGAATTCTTGGAACGTCCTTGCAATATCTGGATCCCTATATTGGATCTCGTTTGTTCTAGATCTTATCTTGTCGATATATTTGTTATTTTTTTTTTTTACTTAATATCTTTGCCAGGAGTCTACCAGGTCGGTTACTGCCTACATACCTTTCTTTTTTAACAAGGTTATACTTCTTCCTATTTTCCTGTTCAATTAACTGCCGTATAGCCTCCCTGCTCCTAAATAGTTTTGCCAGTGTTTCGCTATCCCCCTTTTTCTTATGATGTTGCTCTAATTTAATGATTTCCTCCTGAAGCACGCGAAAGGTCTCTCCCTGGCTTCTCTTTTTCTCTACACCCGCCTTAATCATGATCCCTCTGATATAGGCTTTGTGGGCCTCCCAGACCATAGTTTCTGATGTTTCCTCAGCGGTATTAACTTTAAAGTAAAATTCTAGTTCTTCTTTAATAAGTTTGTCTATCTTTTCATCATGTAGGAGGTCCTCATTAAGTATCCAGCTACTGCTCCGTGTTTCATGCTTGCTTAATTTTATTTGTAGGCTAACCGGGGCGTGGTCCGAGAACGTCATTGGCCCTAGGCTTGTACCCTCAACCTCTTCCACATAGCGATGCTCCACGAAGAATAAGTCCAGCCTAGAGTATGTCGCATGAACGGGGGAATAGAAGGTATAATCTCTTATGTTCTGATGTTGCATCCTCCATATATCTACCAGCTGCTGATGACGCAGTTTTTTCCTGAGTTTTTTCATCCACTTGCCTTCGGACCCCCGAGCACGCGACGTACTGTCTTTACCTGGCTCTAAACATATATTGAAGTCTCCTGCGATAATGGCCCTACCTCTCTTAAAGGTTTCAAACTTTGCCAAGATTCCCACTAGGAACCTTGCTTGGTTATTATTTGGGCAGTAGATATTTGCCAGGGAACATTCCATCCCTTTCAAGCTACCTCTTATGAACAAGAAGCGACCCTCCGGGTCAATTACTCTCTCCTCTATTGTGAACCCAACTCCCTTTGCAAAACCAATCGCCACTCCTTTTGCCCCTCTTATCGGGGAGTCTCCATAGATCCAGTACGGAAACTCGCTTGTAGCTATTCTCTTGCTTTTGCCTAGGTATAGGTGGGTCTCCTGAAGGAAGACCACCTCTGCTTTCAGGGATCTCAATTCTCCCATTATGTTCGCACATTTTATGGGGGAGTTGATGCCCCTCACATTATATGTGACTATATTTATCCCAGCCATCCTGTTATTTTAGCCCCATTTAAACCTTTACGTAGCCCCTCCTGGCTGAATAGTCGGATCCACCAAGGATTGGATTGGTCTCGTCCTACCCTTAACCCCCCCACCCCCCCTCCCTCAACCCCACCTCCTCCCTCTCCACCCGTGTACCCTCCCCCCCATCCCCCCCCTCCTCCTGCCCGCTCACCTCCCTCCCCCCAAATCCCTCCCGCCCAGCCCCTCGCCTTTTCCCCTTTCCCATCAAGTTGGGGGGAGTATTGGGGTGCCACATGAGCCCCCTAAATGAAGAAAAAAGAAACCCTGGCCTACCCACTCCACCTGGCCACACGGTTTACTCCCCAGAGGTTGAGCTCAGAGGAGGGTCTAGTCTGGCCAAGAGCTTCCCCCTGGGTGTAATCCCAGCCATCCCTCCCACACACCCTCCACCCACCCCACCCCCCCGCCCCCACCGACAATAGATCGTATAGAGAGAGAAACAAAGAGGGAAGAGAGAGAGAGAAAGACAAATCCATTTTCAATCACTTTTTACATTCGAGGCCTCTTTCAGTCCCTGTGTTCTTTTGTCATTAGTATTGGTTTCCAAGTGACAGGGTCCCCTAAGTGTTCCTGACTTCCGCTTTTCTCCCACCACCCCGGGATCTCCATTACTGGGATTCCAAGTCGATCGCAGAAATTCTGGGTCTCCTCCGGAAATCTCAGCACCGCCTTTTGGCCGTCCTTACGTCCAGTAAGATTGGCAGGGAAGCCCCAGGAGTATTGGACCTTGTTCGCCTTTAAGGCAGCTAGTAATGACTTCAAAATTCTTCTTCTGCTTAGAGTTTCTGCGGCTAGGTCCTGGAAGATGTGTAAATTTGTTTCACCGTACTTCACCTGTGGGTTTCTCCTTAAATTCATGCTAATCTGTTCTTTGTCCCGGAAGTTATGAAATCGCACTATTACATCCCGCGGAGTGTCTCCCCTAATTTCGGCTGGTTTCCTAATTCGATGGACTCTGTCTAGGTTTAAATTACCGCTGATATTGCAAGGACTCTTCAAATCTTTGAAAATACAGTATGTGAAGTATATACAACGCCAAAGTTGCAACACTCAGTATGCTTTATTTCATAATCTTTTAGTAGTGATATCATTACGGCATATCAAAGGCAACATTGATCTTACTCAAGCCTTTAGCATTTAGCAGGGAAATATTTCATAATCTTTTAGTAGTGATATCATTACGGCATATCAAAGGCAACATTGATCTTACTCAAGCCTTCCTCAAGCCATAAGTAACATCTTAATAATTTAACCACTTCAGCCCAGAAGAATTTACCCCCTTCCTGACCAGAGTATTTTTTGCGATTTGCCATTGCGCCGCCTTATCTGACAATTGCACGGCCGTGCGACGTTGTACCTAAGCAAATTTATGTCCTTTTTTCCCACAAATAGAGCTTTCTTATGGTGGTATTTGATCACCTCTGCAGTTTTTATTAAAAAAAAGCAATTTCTTCCACAGTTTAGGCTGATATGTATTTTTCTACATATTTTTGGTAAAAAAAAAAAAAAAAAACGCAATAAGCGTATATACCGTATATACTCGAGTATAAGTCGAATTTTTCAGCACATTTTTTTGTGCTGAAAGTGCCCCCCTCGACTTATACTCGAGTCAAGCACTTTTCTGCAGCAAAAAATTTCATTTTCCGAACCGGAAACAACATATCCAAAGCTGAAGTTCCTAGCTCTAAGTGGCCCCGAGATACGGGGCCCCAGAATCGGTTAGGAAAATGTCATTCTCTGCTGCAGAAAAGTGCTTGACATTTTCTGAACCGAATTTGGGGCCCCATATCTCAGGGCCACTTGGTGCTAGGAACTCCAAATTTGGTGTACAAACCTAGTCAAACTGGCACCACAACATATCCAAAGCTAGAGTTCCTAGCACAAAGTGGCCCTGAGATACGGTACCCCAAACCCGGTTTAGAAAATGTCATTCTCTGCTGCAGAAAAGTGCTTGACATTTTCTGAACTGATTTTTGGGGCCCTGTATCTCGGGGCCACTTAGTGCTAGAAACCCCAGCTTTGGAAATTTTATGTTGTTAGTTCCACTGGGTTTGCACACCAAATTTGGGGTTCTTAGCACTAAGTGGACTCAAGATATGGGGCCCCCAATTTGGTCAACTGTGTCCATCTGCAGCAATGTCATTTCGGGACCCTTTGGGTTCAGAGACCCCAAATTTTGGCTGCAGCTAGGGGGCATCTAGGAACCCTTAACTACCGAGTTTGAAGTTCAGGGGACCTATGGCTGCAAATGGGCACAGTGAGGCATGCAAATGGGCACAGTGATGCTGCAAATGGGCATTGTTGACCCTCTTTTCCACTTACAGTAGCTGTGCATTTCTCACCCTCGTCTTATACTCGGGTCAATAAATTTTTCCCTTTTTTTTGTGGTAAATTAGGGCCTCGACTTATACTCGGAACGACTTATACTCGAGTATATACGGTAGGTTGGTTTGCGCAAAAGTTATAGCATCTTCAGAATAGGGGATAGATTTATGTCATTTTTATTATTATTTTTTACTAGTAATGACGGCTATCTGCGATTTTTAATGTGACTGCGACATTGCGGCGGACAGATGGGACACTCTTGACACTATTTTGGGACCATTGACGTTTTTACAGCTATCAGAGCTAAAAATAGCCACTGATTACTGTATAAATGACACTGGCAGGGAAGGGGTTAAACACTAGGAGGCGATCAAGGGGTTAAGTGTGTTCCCTGGATGTGTTCTAACCGTAGGGGGGATGGGCTCACTACAACATGACAGAGATCACTGCTCCCGATGACAGGGAGCAGTAGATCCCTGTCATGTTGCTAGGGAGAACAGGGAATGCCTTGTTTACATAGGCATTTCCCCATTCCGCCTCTCCTCACCGCAATCACAGGTCAGCGGCAAATATCGAGGCGCTGTTCGACCATTCTCTATGGCGCAGGCGCGAAGAGCGGGGAGGCGGTGACGTCATCCAGGCGGGTAATTTATATAGCTGTCAGCCCCTGTCAGTTTGGGAAATTCTGCAGGCAGTGAGTGGCAGCTTCCCAGAGCCCAGGATCACATAAGACAGGGTAAGCCTTAGCTGGGGAGTCTCTTTTGCTTGTCTTAAAGGGAAAGGCACAAATTTTAAAAAAAGTATTTTTCTTGCTTGTCTTCCTGGCTTATCATACGTCATTTGGGTATTGCCCAAGTCTGTGTGGTTCCTTCTTATTCAGATTGACATTCCGTCTAGGCATGTGCAATTCGTTTTGTTCCGAATTCGTTTTTTAACGAATTTTTACAAATTTGTTAATTCGGGAATATCTGAATTAACGAAAACCCGTTTAATGAATTTTTCCAAATATTCGTAAATTCGATAAAATTGGACATTCGTAAATTTGGGCATTCGTACATTCGTACATTCGCAATTTACGAATGTACATTCGTACATTAGTAAATTAGTGAATTCGTAAATTTGTAAATTCGAAAATTCAGAAATCTGAAATAATAGTTAACTAATAATAATTTAACTATTAGTAATTACTAGTAACTATTAAATTATAGGTATTGTAATTTCCTTTCAAATTTGGCTGTTAGTGAACGTAACACATACAAATTTATCCGAAGTTATGAATGATCCGAAAAAACGGAATGGAACGTAGTGAATTAATAATAATAAATAACAATAATAATAATAACAACATTTTAATATTATTATGTATTATTAATTTGTTCAATTCAATTTGTTTAGATGCAGCATTCGTTTTGGAAAATTTGTAACTTCGGATAAATTTGTATTTGTTACGTTCACTGACAGTCAAATTTGAAAGGAAATTACAATACCTATAATTTAATAGTTAGTTACTATTTCAGATTTTTGAATTTTCGGGTTTTAGGATTTTCAATCTCGAATTTACAAATTTCCGAATTTTCTAATTTACAAATGTATGATTTTACGAATTTATGAATGTACGAATTTACGAATGTACAAATGTAAAAATGTACGAATGTACGAATGAACGAATGTACGAATGAACGAATGTTCGAATTTACGAATGTATGAATGTAGGAATGAACGCATTTACGAATTTACGAATGAACGAATTTACGAATCGCTATCATAACAAATGACCCGAAAAACGAAAAAAATAATAAACTAATGAAACAAAAATGTACAAACTTTTTGGCTGTGCACATGTCTAATTCCGTCCAAGGTACCACGGACAGGTCACTGCCTCAGTGCGGCCAGCCCTCACACACAAGGTATGTGCAGACGAGGGGGAGGGACCGGGATTATTCATGGTTGAATAAGAATGTGTTAACACCAGACTTTGCATTTCTTCTTTTCCTTTTTTCCTTCAGCCCTTCCAGATCAGACCATCAAATCGTGGTCCGAGACGACAGAGACCTTGCCAGGCCACAACATCACTCATCATCCAGGTCCAGACAAGACTCTCTGTCCAGGACCCACCAGCAGAGATATTCCCATTCCTCCTCCAGACACTGCACCCACCACCATGACAGCCGCTCTGATTGCAGAGCCTGCTGCCGATGTGAGGGCAAATCATTGTGTGATCCATGTTATGCCCGGGGGGTCAGGGAGAAAGAGACGGAAAACCAACAGATGGAGTCTCTTGTTAAGCGTTTGGTGCAGCAATCCCTAAAGGAGTGGAGTACAACCCGCATGAGGAGCCAGTCCACTACTCTGGCTCCCTGACTGACGAGGCCCAGGAGGATCCAAGCCCATCCCAACCTTACGATGCTTCTCCCGGCTCTTCAGATAGCGAGTTAGAGGGAGACAAATTTGTCGAAGGGTTCGTCTTCGCTCTTGTTTCTCCACTAGTTAAGGCGGTCAAAGAGGCCCTTAAGTGGGAAGATCCTTCCACTCCCCCGGCTAAGCAAAGGAAGTTCTTTAAACACTTGAGGAAGGAACGTAACAAATTCCCGCTCCTTTCCGAATTGAGGGATATCATTGATGAGGAGGGTGCCCCGTGATAGACCTAACTTACCTAAATAAAATTTTTAAAGTTTATAACATGCGAAAGAATCAAAATGGAGACTGTGTCCAGCATCCAACAAGCCGCGCAGCAAGGCGATTGGCTAATCTCAATTGACTTAAAAGATGCCTATTTCCACGTGCTTATGGCACAAGAATTCCACAAATACTTCTGGTTTAGAGTCGGACAAGAAAATCTACAGTTCACCTGCCTCCCTTTCGGGTTGACAACCTCACCCCAATTCTTTCGAAAGTTCTTATGGCCATGGTGGCCCTCATCAGAACAAAAGGGATTATCTCCACACTGATCAAATTTGGGTGGCTTCTAAACCTGAAGAAAAGCCATCTGGAACCAGTCCAGCACCTGATATACTTAGGGGCCAGTACGACACGGTGGAAAGCATCATCTCTCTCCCAGTGGAGATGATCCCAGTCATTCGAGTGAGAATTTCATGGGTTCTGAGCTCCTCACACCTAAAGGCCTCACAGTGCCTAAGAATTATCGGCATGATGGTCTCTATGACCCCATGGTCAAATGGTCTCTGTGGAGGTTACACCCTTTTCAGACAGTGTTTCTTCAACAATGGAATTCAGGGGACAACAATCAGTCCATTCACATAACTTCAGTGATGAGGAACAGCCTCTTCTGGTGGCTCCAGCTCAGAAATCTGCTCATCTGCCACTCCATTGCTCCGTCTCATGGGTCACGGTCACAACTGATCCCAGCGGTGCCAGATAGGGAGCCCTTTGCAGGTCAGAACTTGCACAAGGCAGTTGGGATGCCCGCTTTCACAACCCTGGAACTACAGGCAGCATGGTGTGCCCTTCAATCTTTCAAGGAGAATCAGTTATATTGAAAATGGACGACAACACACAGACCATGGTTTCCCCTCCTGACCCAGCTCAGCTTCCGGGACCCAGTGCCTCTTCCTCTCAGGCCGGACCTTCTTTCTCAGGGGGCAGTCCTGCACCCTTGCCTGGTGTTACTGAGACTGATGGTCTGGTTCTTGAGAGGGAGAGGCTGGAAGGTGCGCGTCAAGAGTGATTTCCACCCTCATGAGCTCAAGAAAGGCGAGCACGAATATGGTCTATGAGAGAATTTGGGCCAAGTTTATTGAATTCTCATCCTTTACAGGCAGATCGTTCAGAGATCCAGGAACCCAGCATACCCTCAGCCTCCTCAAATCTGGTATAGATCTGACGCTATCCATCAGCTCTCTCAGAGTCCAAGTCTCAGCAATATCAGCGTTCTCCGGAACATCATGGGCTGTTCACCCTCTAATCTGGCAGTTCTTCCATGGGGCGACAAGACTCAGGCCCCAAAGAAGGCCAAGAATCCACAAATGGGATCTTCCCATTGTTCTCGACTCACTGTCTGGACTCAGTACTGTGGGATCCGCTCCACTTTCTATCAAGGACCTTTCTGCAAAAGTCGCCTTCCTAGTTGCTATCACTTCGGCCAAAAGGGTTTCTGAAAGGGTTTCTGCGTTCGGGTCCTTGGGTCATGAAGAACAATTCCTGACTTTCCGGGTGGTCCTCATCCCTATGCTTGGTTTAAACCCGAAAGTTACTTGTGTTCCATGAGAACCAAGAAATTGCCCTACTTACATTCAGGGCCCCAGGATCTACTGAAGTTCACCCTCTGGATGTAGGGGAAATACAGAAGGAATACCTGCAAGTTACTTCACCTTAGATACTCTGACTACCTGTTTATCCTGCACTCCAGCAGCAACAAAGGGAATGAAGCTTTGACCAGAACAATTGCGGCCTGGATTGTCCAATCCATTCAGCAGGCTTATAGGGCTAAGGGCTTGGCTCCTCCAGAGGCGCTGATGGCACATTCCACCAGGGGTATGGTGGCTTCGTGGACAGCAGCCCGGCATGTGGCTCCAGATGTCATCTGCAAAGTGGCCTCATGGGCCTCCATTAATACCTTTATGTCACACTATTGCCTAGAACCTGCTTCTCTATCTTCTGTGAACTTTGGTTTTAAGACGGGGCAAATTAAATTTATTTTTGATCAGCATACCCACCCGTGTGGTCTGGCTAGTTATTTCCCACACATAGACTGCCATGGAGCCTGTCAGGAAAACTGAAAATTTATTATCAAATACTTACTGTAATTTTCCTATCCTGATGGACTCCATGGCAGACGGAGTTCCCACCCATGGGTCAAGAGTTGGCTAGTTACGGAACGCAGTCTCTAATGGTGAGTTCAAATTTTTGGGACCTTTTGGGACCTATAGTATTGGAGAGGAGGTGGGGTTAACCCACACATAGACTGCCATGGAGTCCATCAGGAAAGGAAAATTACGGTATTTGATAATACATTTTCAGTTTTTCTTATTGCGCTGACCTCTGGGCAAAAGCCCTTCTGATGGATTATTTTTAAGGACCACTATACTCTACCACTGAGTGGTATGGTAATTATAGGCTGCCTCAGTTTGTCTGCAAATTTTCCAGAATTCCACTTCTATATTTATTATTCATAGTTACCTTTTTAGAATTCTTCTATAATATAAAATACAATACAATAGTTTTTATAATAATTCATTTTTATTTATTTATTTCATATATTTCATATGTGTATATACATATATATTTTAATAGTTGCTTTCTTACTAGCGGTTCTATATCCAGTTATGCAACAGTATGATTATATATTATATTTTCTGAATGAAAAAAATGCTCTGTCCCTTTAAATATCATCCAACTATATAGATTGAATATATATAAATTAATAAATTGTGAATAATCAAAAAACCATCATATCATATACAAATTTATACCCATGATCAACGTGTCCAATAATGAATGTAAATGTCAAGGCTTATTTCAATAAACAGCAAACAAATGACTAAAAATACAAAATTCATATATAAAAATTAAAATTAAAATAAAGTCCATAAGCAAATATTCAAGGTGCCTTCAAAGTGTTCAGTGCTCAAACAAGATGATGAAAGTGCTTCCGACTCGAAGTGCTTCAGACATTAAGGCCTCTTATCAGACAGGAATGATCTTGTATTACAGAGATCATAAGAGTCCACACAGAAGGCCGACGCTCTTACCATCAAAAGTGTGTCGGTGTCCACACACCTAAGATGTATGTCTCAGCTCTCTCCAGCATTACATAATTTAAAATAAATGTGAAAAACCTCATAGTGCAGTACTTGATAAAAATTGCACTTACATCCAAACAAAAAAATACAGGCAGCTCCAAACAACACAGTCATGGGACCCACTGGCGCCACTGTATGTGAACTGTCAGCGTGCATGTGATCAAACATAGCGTCGGCTGTATTCAGTCTAGGACTGCTGCCAGATCCACAGTGTCAGCTGGAGCTCCTATTAAGGGCGGTGTGAGGATTTTGGTGCATAGTACCATGGTGGAGAGTTTGATAAGCTCTGATTTATCTTTGCTTGAGATTGCATTTTTATCTAGTTTCTATTACAAAAATAAAGGGTATTGCACCAAAGCCTTTGCGCTCTTCTGTTTGTGTACTTGCAGTTTCCAGTGCCCACTGGTTGTGAAAGTAGCAAAGTTGTGGTGCTATTGAAGAGTAACCCTCTCAAGGCTGGAATCACATTGAACTTTTGGACCCTCTTTGTGCAGGTCACATTTGGCGTTAGCGCAAGTATTGGTATATACTGTATGTGTATACAATTTTTGAAAGGGCAGGGTCTTGATTAGATAATGGATGGATATTGTTGTGCTATGTGAGAAAGATAAAACAGAAATGAGTGCACAGCATATAATTGTATCAAATCAATTGTACAAATAGAAAGTACATCTATAAAAGCATAGGTAGATGATGTCTTAGAGGTCACACATACCTTGCTCTGGATTTCTTGCAGTACACTAACATGGAATTGTAAGGCATTAGATACACAACTGACCAAAGCTTGGGAACACTGCTCTGTCCCCGTGACTGTGCAATGTCATCTTAATTGTGTCTAAAATGATTGTTCTGCACACCCATAAGTTGTAGCATTGGGTTGGCCAAAATTCAGTAGAGTTTATTTACTAAACAGAGTGCAACATATGGTGCATCTGTGCATAGAAACCAATCATGTTCCAGGATGGTGTCAAAGCTTGATCAAACAAGCTGAAGCTGCACCAGATTTTGCACTCTCCAGTTTTAGTAAATCAACCTCAGTGTGTTCATGAGCAGCATGAGTAGAGCAAATCGTGCACACCTGAAAGATTTCTGTTGAAAAAGTCAGTTTTAAAGGTATGTTTGTTCAGACTGGCTAGAAATTCACTCATGTATTTATAGCCAAAGCTTTTTGGTTTTGAATAGGGTAGGGAAGAGTTAAAATCCCTGTCAGGTTATTTGTTGCTATATGTGTCCTGCTTCTTGGAGATGAAACAGGAGGTGAGAGATAATTTCCCCAAAATGAGGGGAACCACCCTCTCAGAGAGTTGTCAAGGGAACATTTGTCCCCATTAGAAGATTTCCCCCTACCCTTCGCTCTTATGACAACTAAAAAATGTAGGATTTTCACTAACTTTCTATCTTAGTGACAATGGGCACTATGCCATATTTGAATTTCCCCTGGGGGAGGGGGGCACAAATAGTAAAAAAAAACTTGGCAGAGGGGGTCTAACCCTTCCACACAATCCCATATGGGCTTACTTGAAAAAAATCTTCTTTCATGATGTAACTTCCTGGATTATCTGTATGCTTTGCGGCTTCTCCTCTGCTAATTCTCCTCTACTTTCAATTTCTAAGGACTATATATTCCATGATTTGCCTTGCTACCTGCAAGCAGCGATTCCTGTACTGACTCCACCTCCTTGAAACTCCTCCTCTCAGTACTTCTGTAGTTCACAAGGCAGGTTTTGTGAAATGCAGCATCTACTCACAGGGTATATTGAATATGTGTGATAGAATTTAAGGAAGTAAATTTGTGGGGAATTTAAGGAAGTAAATTTGTGGGGATCTTCGCAAGGTAAGTTTACAAACTTGAAGATCATTTCAATTAATAGGAATTACCTAGAAATAATTGAAATTCAATGTGGAAATTAATATAATGATTTTAAATTTTGACAATAGTCTTTATGTCAGTATAGATGACATTGGTGAAAGCTCACCTATATGCCCAATGAGTTCGTAGGTAGGAAGCTTTGAGGAATAATTAAGGGAAAATTCAAGTTAGACTTACCGGTAACTTGTTTTCCATGAGTCTTTCAGGACAGCATTTGAGAGAGTGACTCCTCCCCTTGCAAACAGGAAACACCTCTTCCACCAAACTTTAAAAGGAGGCTCCTTTCCACACATTGTCAGTAGTAGTAGAGAACCTCCGGCCCCAAACTGGAACACATAATCAAGATATGATTAGTCACAGTATATATATATAAAAACAATAGGGCGGGATGCTGCTGTCCTGAAAGACTCATGGAAAACAAGTTACCGGTAAGTCTAACTTGAATTTTCCCTTATCGTCTTTCAGGACAGCACTTAAGAGGATAATAGAGACTTACCCCCCTAGGGAGGGACCACAGCATGCAGAACCTTTCTGCCAAAAGCCTGATCCCCTGCTGATAGGAGATCCAGTCTGTAATGACGGACAAACGTTAAGTAGCTTGACCATGTAGCCGCCTTACAAATCTGATCCAGGGTGGCACCAGCTCTTTCTGCCCATGTAGTGGCTTGGGCTCTCATTGAATGAGCCCTAATTCCCAGCGGGGAAGATAAACCCATTTGAGAATAGGCTACAGAAATAGCTGTCTTAAGCCATCTATCCAATGATGCTTTCGATGCTTGTTGGCATTTTTGTTTCCAGAAAAAAGAACAAATAATGAATCTGAAACTCTAAACCCTCCTGTTACTTCCAAATAATGTAATAGGATACGTCTTACGTCCAAATTGTGAAACTGCTCTTCCTTTGCACCCGAAGGGTTAGCACCAAAGGTTGGTAGAGTAATCTCCTGAGACCTGTTACTAAAGCTTGCCACTTTTGGCAAAAACCCTGGATCTACTTTAAGGACAACTCTATCAGGAAAAACTGACAAGAAAGGCTCTTTTACTGATAGGGCGTGCAGTTCACTAATCCTTCTTGCTGAAGTAATTGCGACCAGAAAAATAGTCTTCAAAGTTAAATTCTTTAGGGATATGGCCTGTAAAGGCTCAAATGGTTCTTTTGCCAGAGCTTGCAGAACCACCGAGAGATCCCAATTTGGGAAATGCCTCACCGGGACCGGTCTAGACCTGGAAAGTGCTTTGAAAAATCTCATGATCAGAGTTTCTGAAGATGAGGATCTCTCCAGATAAACTCCCAAGGTGGCCACCTGCACCTTAAGAGTGCTGACCGCCAGATTATTGTCTGCACCTTTTTGCAAAAACTCCAGCACTGAAACTAGATCTTTAACCTCCCTATGTTCAGAATGACAGAAAGAAACATAGACTTTCCATACTTTGGCGTAAATATCGATGGTTACCTTTTTCCTACTGGAAAGCAACGTAGTAGTTAAACGTTCTGAAAAGCCTTTGCTTCTCATTAACTGCTCCTCAGATACCAGGCAGTGAGTTTTAACCTGCCTACATCTGGATGATGCACTGGCCCCTGAATCAACAGATCCTGACTGAGCTGAAGATGCCAACATGGTTTGATTGCCAACTGATGAATCGTGGAAAACCAAGCTCTCTTTGGCCAATATGGAGTAATCAAAATTATTGATTCTCTCTCTCAGAATTTTTCTCAACACTAGAGGGATTAACCTGAATGGAGGAAAAGCATACCCTAGGTGAAAATCCCATGGATGTGCCAGAGCATCTATCCCCTGAGAGCAATTGTCTCTCTGAAGGGAGAAAAAATTTGGGAGCTGCGTGTTTTGATTTGAAGCAAACAGGTCTACCTGCGGAAGGCCCCAAACACTGGTGATTAATGCAAACACATTCCTGTTCAGACTCCACTCTGATTCCTGAACTTTCTGTCGGCTCAGATAATCCGCTACTTCGTTTAATGTGCCTTTTAGATGGACTGCGGATAGAGATAGTAAGTGGTTCTCCGCCCACTCCAGAATCTCTACTGACAGTAAGTGAAGAGCCCTGCTTCTTGTGCCTCCCTGTTTGTTCAGGTAGGCTACAGTAGTGGCTTTGTCCGACAAAATCTGGACATGGCAACCTATGAGGTTTTGAGAGAAGAAAGCTAATGCTCGGGCAACCGCCTTCAGCTCTCTCCAATTTGAGGAATTTTGGGCCTCGAACTGGGACCATGTTCCCTGTGCTAAGGCCTGACCCATGTGGGCCCCCCATCCCTGCAAACTGACGTCTGTTGTGACCACTTTTCCGGTCGGAAAAGACCAAAGAAGACCCCTTTGCAGCACCACCTGACTTTTCCACCACCAATGTGAACATTTGACTCTGGTGGGGATCTTTATTTTTGTATCCAAACTCTGTCCTGTGGTCCTTAGAAGGAACCTCTGGAGAGCCCTGAAATGCAGCCTTTTCTAAAACCATTGGTTGCAAGCGCAAATCCTATCTTCGTGATAGCTCACAACTTTTGCAGGACCTACAAGAAATTAGAGGAGTCCAGAACCACATTCTTGCTGCCATTGACGTCAATTCTCCCTACACAAGTATTGTGCAAAAAGACGGCCTACATGGTGTAGAGAAAGCCTTACACGAACATACGCACATGAGACAGCCACAAATCAACTATATACTGGAAGGTCTAGAACTAGCAATGAGTTGTAATTATTTCTGGCATAACAACAACTATTATGTCCAACAAAAAGGAGTTGCAATGGGGGCACGTTATGCGCCGAGCGTAGATAATCTCCTCATGAATCTATGGGAAGAGGAGTATTTATATACAAGAATCATCCCCCATATCAAGTTCGAAGACCATATCAAGATACATTGATGACCTGTTGATAATCTGGAAAGGTACATCAGAAGAGTTCGAGAAATTTCTTAGTAACCTCAATCACAATAGATATGGCCTTACCTTTACTGATAAATGGAGTTACCAACACATTGAGTACCTGGATCTAGTAATCTTCAAGAATGGAGACAGATTACACACTAAGAAGTACTTCAAAGCCACCGATAAAAACGGATATATACCTATCACCAGCTGCCACCACCCACAATGGAAGGGAAATATCCCAAAAGGACAGCTATTGAGGTTACGAAGAAACTGCGACAATATCGAGGATTTCCTGACCCAAGCAGATGGGCTGATTGAGCAATTTTGCGAAAAAGGCTATAAGAAGGACGAACTGGTAAAACTAAAAACCGCCGTAGCAAGTAAGAATAGAAGACAACTATTTACGAAAAACACAAGAAAGAACAAACCAATGGACACAGCGTTTATAAAGGGATTTAACAGCCAATATAAAAACTTGGAATAAATAATCCGGAAGTACTGGCCCATCCTCAAGGAGGACAGGGTGTTGGCCAGGATACTACCAAACAAACCAAATTTCATATACAGAAGAGCCCCCAACCTCCGTGATCATCTGGTCCACAATGTCATCAACCCCCCGAAACAAATAGAGATCTTTCCTAACCTAAAGGGTTTTTACAAATGTCAGAGATGTTTACCCTGCAGGGTTAGTAAGAAGGTACCCCGCAGGAGGGAAACCTTTAAATCTAAGGTCGATCAGAAAGAGTACAAAATCAGAAAACTGATCACGTGCCATAGCACTCATGTGACTTATGTCAACGAATGCCCTTGCCGCCTCCAGTATGTGGGCAGGACTACCCGGCCCTTATATGTACGCATACGTGTGCACATCAAGAATATAAGGAACGGTTTTCCTAAACATAATTTGTCACGCCATTTTGATCAAGTGCATAAAAGAGACCCATCAGGGTTAATTTTTTATGGCATTGACTCCATAAAAGACCATTGGAGAGGAGGCAACAAGACCACTCTCATCTCCCAAAATGAAACAGCCTGGATATACAGGTTGAGGTCCCTAGCGCCTAGGGGCCTCAACCTAGATATAGACCTCAACTGCTTTATAACTGAGTCATGTCACACTTAATTAATCTCCCTCAGTGTAATTCTGGTATATTCGCACAATTTGTACCACTTGGGGACACAATTAATTTTTCTCCAGAGAGGGCACTCATGGATGAGCTCGGCTTTCCCAGAGATATGGCCTCCTCTCCTATATGTATGATCCCCTCTTTAAGCTACTGCATCCCTATACATAAACCCTAAAAAATCTTACAAACTTTTCATAAGCCTTATAACTAGGACGCCCGCATAGGTAATACTGACACACGTACAAAGTATCTAGCACACTCTTTGTTACACTGGAGTACATCCACAATGACACATATTTATATTTTGGTAGGGTTACTTATGTATTAACATAGTAGGAATGGTTTAGTATGTAATTGGGCACATAGTATTTTTTCACGCAAGGTTTAAACTATATCACTTTGTATGCATTCAGTTCCTACCATGTAGGATTTATAATTAGCCCCGACATGGATATGGGAGTGCCATCATAACAATGTTTCTCACTATCTGCATAATGATTATCCACCTATAGGTGGATCTATTCACTACCGTATGGGGCACACTAACATTTCACAAGCTTACTCTTTCTTCCTTACCTTTTGAAAAAATTAATATAATTAAACAGCATAAAATTTTTTTTTTATATAGCACCTATAGATGCAAGTTTATACACATCATTACATTTCTCAATCCAGGAACGGGTACATTTCCTGACTTAATATATTATCCTATGTGGTCTACATAGTTTTATTCTTAGACAGAACATTTGAGCTGCGCCTAATTAACTAGTGATAATTAGGCATTAGGAATAGGCATAACTGTATTCCTATGTTTATTGTATAGCAAGTAACACAATCCTACGTGATACATTGTATAATTATCCTCCCTGCATCAATGGTATATTGGAGTAATATTAGTGGAGTTCTATTTAGAACCAGCAGAGGGAGCCTGGTCTATGTAAATTGTTGTCAATGTATTCCTCTATGACTTGATGGAGAGCGCGTTCATGATCCTTATATGTTAATAACACGGACGAACAAATTAAAGATACAAAATTCATGTAGTGTAAAGTGGGAGATCACTTTGCTGTATACACATCCAGCCCCATATAAAAAAGAACACATGATATCTAAAGCACTGTAATCAGTGGGGTGGGCTGAGTATGAAGGCTCTCTCCATATAAAATCTAACAGATAGGGGAGTGTGACACCGTTGCTGAGGACGTCATGTGAAGAAGCGCGCACAACGGCATCACGCTCTGCTAGTCAGCTCCTAGGCATACGAGAGAGGAGGACGCTATCAGCAGCTGGGGAACAATTTACCCCCCACCTCACTGCTTATGCTTTCTAGGAGGGACATTTTTACCCTGATTTAACGTCTGGCAACTTATGCTGTCCATCTGGACAGAGTATACATCTGGTGCCTGGACTTTTTAATTTTTACTTTTAGTCTTATTTTTTATTATTTTTTATTTTTTTGGTATAAAAAATTACTTTTTTCTGTTTGCTTATTTGAACCTACTTTTGTCCACGTGCCAAGTCGCTGTATGGGCACTTAAGTTTTAAATAAAGTTTCAAACTTTATCACACCATGGAAGCTCTTTTCTGTCAATTTACGAGGGGAAGCAACATCCTTACAGAGTAAGAAGCCCAGGAAACATCCAACATAAAATATAACGGCAAGCGACCCATTTTCCAGCATAATCGCATTACCCTGATGTGAGACGTGGGGAGCTGATTACATCACAAGCATCTACCAGAGGAAGCAACAAGGGAAACAACCCAGCATATTATATCAAAGGCGTAATACCCCTGTTGGGGTTCTGGGAGCTGGTGAGTAGGCCACCAAGAGGGGGAGCACGAGAGTCACCAGGCAAATTGTTGCAGCACCATAGTCACCATTGGGGATTTATTTAATATATTGTCAATATATGGGACTGTTATAATATGCCCGAGATATAACTGCTGTGATTTTTGTGCTATTATTTCTAGTAGTGTTATTATTTCTAGTTGTGTATATATATGCAAGCTTCAGGCCTTAGAAAGAGAAAATAAATAAATCAGCGCAAATATGTAGAAAGTACACAGCAGCTGAACACCAGGGTCAACACAATCAAATCCCTCAATCAAAGTATATAAAATAAGGTGCAGCGCTCAAATAAATACAATAGCACAAAGTAATCCCTCATAGGGACATGATAAACAGTCCTGAAATGATTAAAGCACTAAGGGTGTCCAAAAGATGATAAAGTGAGTGTCCATCACACGTGACAGCATGCCAAAAAATATAGTGACTGATGAGTGTGCCCAGCACCGGTGAATAAGATGGCCTCTCACCTGAATGACAGGCTAATAAAGCATTCCCAACAGGGATCAATCAGTAGGAAATTCTTTATCCAGGTAGAGATCATTCCATCCGGTAAACACTAAGGTAGATACATCACGATGGCTCTGGGCTGAGCTGTGGGTGATGGTGACTCTCACAAAGCATATGTAATGCAAGAAAAAGGACAAAATAGTGCTCTCTGTATGCCACAATTTATTTAAAATGAAGTAAAAAAGTTGCACTTACAAATAAAGCACTTCACAAGTGCAAGATGAACAGCAAGATCAGTGAAAAACACCGCCGTGTCGATACACGGAGTGGAGCATGCGCGGTAGCAGCGGGTGACGTCACGTCGTTACGTTCTGGACGCGTTGCGTCCCAGTGGGCGGGGACTTCTTCAGCAGATGACGGCCTTACTTATGGTATTTGATTAAGGTGATTTAACCTGCATGCGCTGTATGGTATTAATATTTGCAACACACTATTTCCGGGTGTTCTCTAACGCTTGATATGGCTACGGATCCAATACAGGAATATAGCACACGGTATATGGTCTAATAAATGCACTCTAGGAAATACAGCCTCTGGACTCACTACCAGACGCTGTAGGACCACTTCATTTTTGTGCGACACCTGAACGTTTGTCATATACCTGCAGCATAAATTCAGCTGCACACATTCATTTGCTGAAGTGACATCCTTAATATAAGGGGAAACTTCTCTCTTTATGTGTAACATTTCATAAACCACGTTTACTGAGTCGCTTAACTTTAGGCTGTCCCTGTTTAAAATTTAGAGGTAGCGCCGTCATACCCATTCTTTATAATCTATTATTCTGAAATGCAGCCTTGCCCATTGGATGGCTGGCATGGAAGAGGTTAATCTCCCCAGAGCCGACATAACCTTTCAGACTGAAATCAGTTGATTTGTTTGTAGTGCCGTTATTACACTTTGAACCTTGATCTTTTTCTCTTCTGGGAGAAAAATCTTTTGTTCCACCGAATCTATCAAGTAACCCAGAAACATTACTTGCTGTGCTAGGATGAAATTTGATTTTTGAACATTCACTAACCACCCTAGTGACTCCAAATGACTGCGGGCTTTGTTCAAATCCTCCTGCAACTTTTCCCTGGATGGGGCAAAAAAGAGGAGGTCGTCCAGATATGGAATTACCGCAATCCCCTGGAGTCGAAGAGGGGCGAGAGCTTCCGCCATTATCTTCGTAAAAATACAAGGAGCTGACGACAGGCCGAAGGGAAGGGCCCTGAACTGAAGATGTATAATCTCTTTCCCCATATTCACCGCAAACCTCAGGAACTTCTGGGACTGAGGTGCTACAGGAATATGAAGATAAGTATCTCTCAGGTCGATTGATGCCATAAAACAATATTTTGTCAGAATGTTCCTGACCGTGAAAATTGAGTCCATACAAAACTTTTTGTATAGGACTGACTTGTTCAGGGGTTTTAGGTTGAGGATAAGATGGAAGTTTCCGGATGGTTTTCTTATCAGAAAGATGTGTGAATAAAAACCCTGACCCTGTTCTTCTGGGGAAACAGGTATCACTACCCTCTGGTGCCTCAGATCCTTTAAAAGGTTCTTCATGGCCAGAGCCTTTGTTAGATCCCTTGGTAGGTTTGTTACAAATAATCTTTCTGGTGGGTGATCCGAAAACTCTATCCTGTAACCTTGGGACAGCATGTCCAAAATATATAGACTTTTTGTCATGCTGGCCCAAAGGGGAAGGAAACTTTGAAGCCTTCCCCCCACTGGTACGCACAAGTCATTGCGTTTTACCGGAGGCTGCAGGAAGATGGAAAAGGACATTTCCTTTTCCTTTACCCTTTTGCGATTCCCAATTTTTTCTTTTCTCCTGGGGTTTGGTTTGTTCTTGAGCCCTTTGGGAACGAAAAAAACATTTAACTGGCTGTTTTTTTTTTTTTTGATGGGAAAACACTTCTTTTTATCAGCTGTTCTATCTAGAACTGCATCTAAGTCAGGTCCAAAAAGCAAGTCACACAGGAACGGTATCCCACACAGCTTGTTTTTGGATGCCGTGTCCCCCGGCCAAGTTTGCAACCACAGAGACCTTCTGGCCGAGTTGGCTAGGGCAGCAGATCTAGCTGTCATTTTAATCGATTCCGCTGATGCATCAGATATAAATGCAACAGCGGCAGACAGAGTCGAGAATGAATCCAAAATTTCTTGTTTTGGTGAGTCTGCTGAGATATGGGCCTTAAGTTTATCTAACCAGAACTCCATATTCCTGGATAGGACCGTAGTTGCCATAGCAGGTTTAAAATTTCCCATGATGGATTGCCAAGCCCTTTTTAGTATCTGGTCCATCCTTTTATCCATGGGATCTCTCAACACCCCCATGTCCTCGAATGCCAAATCTGTTGACCTCGAAACTTGGGAAAACGCGGCATCTAGTTTGGGGTTTTTGTTCCAAACCGGTGCTGGATCTTCATCAAAAGGAAAACGCCTTTTTAAGGCTTTGGGAAAGAAAGGCTTTCTCTCTGGCTCTGTCCACTCTTTCTTAATAGCTTCAGAAATAACAGAGTGTACTGGAAAATTGCGATTTTTGTGTTCGCTAAGCCCTGCATTCATTTTATCATACGGAGATAACTCCTTTCTTTCCTCCTCAAGACCCAGTGTGGTATAGATTGCTTTTAACAGGCCATCTACCTGTTCTAAAGACAATTTAAATTTTGAAGGTAATTTTTCTCCTTCCTCCCCCTCATCAGAATCCTCAGATTGAGAGGGGAAATGTCACTCTGGGGTGGGAGATGCCTCAGTCTCCACCGCCGGGACTATAAGTGAGCCTTGAGAGGACTGTGAGGTAGTAGGCTGACTCAGGGATGGGTTTGCTAGCGAAGAGCAAAATGATTGGATAGTTTCATCAAGTTCTTTTTTGACAGATGCAATCAAGTCGCTGCAAGCGGAAGAAGCTTCTTCTTTAACTAGCAAATCAATACAGGCTTGACATAACGTCTTCTTCCATCCTTCAGGTAGCTTGGATTTACATGAAGGGCATTTCCTTTTTGCCACTGGATCAGAGCTCTTGGCCTGCCATGAGACAAAAAGAAGAAACCATCCCAGTGAGATAACCTATCCTTTTCCCAAGGATGCTCACCACAGGTGCACACTAAGAACTAAACTGCCTTATGTGCCCAGACAGGCCCCTGCCACCGGGGGGAGAGATAGAGAGAGAGAGACCCCACAGTACAAGGAGGACAGTATACAATTGCCCCTTACCTGGGCCTTGCTCGTGCCTGTCCCACTCGCTGCCGCCATCGATTCCATCAAGGAGCGTTTGCTGTGTTCTGTGGCTAAAATGCCGGTTCCGGACTCCAATAGCGCCAGTGCGCCGGACTGGAACCGCTAAATAAGCCCCAGCCCCATTCCTCCCCTTTCCCTCTGCGATTTCCGGCGGAAATGATGCTGCACGCCTGTTCCGTGGGCGCCGCCCCCTTTCTGGATGCCTCACTTCCGGCGGATGAAGCCCCGCCGCCATCCCCAAGATGGCGGCAGTGCAAAAAGCAACAGGCGGTGGATCTGATAAAAAAACACAGTAAATGGCCACCGCCTGTCTTGCCGCCGCCTAGGAGCGATGCCTAGGACAGTCAGACTCACCCTGAGCCCAGATGAAGAGGGAGAGGGAGCCCAGCCAGCAGCACCTAACATCAGCTGTGCAATGAGAGGAACAGCTCTCATGAGGTAAAAAAGCATTTGGTGAAAAACACAGGAAAATTGAGCTCCCAGGACAGCACCTGAGAGCCCTGACTTCCCCACGAAGTGTTCCCTCCGGAGGAAACACAAAAACTGACAATGTGTGGAAAGGAGCCTCCTTTTAAAGTTTGGTGGAAGAGGTGTTTCCTGTTTGCAAGGGGAGGGGTCACTCTCTCAAGTGCTGTCCTGAAAGACGATAAGGGAAAATAGGCTATACTGCTCATTGTAATGTTGTCTGCCTCACATACAATGTAGATTAGTCCCTGATTCCTTGATTTTTTTTTTTTTTTACTATGAAATGTAGGTGTCATTCAACATTTTCCTGCATTTATGTCTCTGTGAACAATAATATTTGATACACAATTGTATATGGCTCGATTTGATTAGGGATCATCTTATGAACCTAGAGGACATTTTACTAATGAATTATTCATTGTGTAATATGAGATGGCAAATTTAATAGTAATCATTACATTTATGAAAGCTGCACATTAAAAGCTTTAGAAACTTCTTCTTGAGTCAAGTTCAGAGAAGAACATAAGCCTTATGAAAATGTAATTAAATTCATGTATCCTGCAGACAGTCATTGTAATCCCTTTTACAATTCTCCTCATGAAAAAGGTCAAGCTCTTGTTTGACGTCTATATCATACCAAAGAGTCCACTCCAGATATTCTGGACCTAAGGAGTAAGAGCGGAAAGATTGTTTCTATATCATTCTCTTCTTATTCCTATACATATTTATAAACAATTTTAAACTGCAGGACAAGTATTAAATTACATTCACAGTTCATGAAAGAAACAGCTGTCAGTTATACTGAGGAGGAAATGTTTATCTATATTGATTTCCATCGGACATCTTGAATGATTCATTTGCTTGACCATAATTGAGAACGATTAGATTGATTGCTTCATTCTGTGTTTCATGCATAATATTACAATTAACAACGCTTTTTTTTTGTTTTTGTTTTTTTATGTTCTATTACCATATGGGTCAGTTTTAGATTTGAGATTGTGAGAAATGAGCAAAGCAATTCTTCCAGTAGTTCGAATATGCAAATCTATCCTGTTACTTTTCAATATACTGTATTTCTATAAAATCTGCCAATCATAGAAGTTTCACTTTTAGGGAGCTTGTTAAAGGCTTACAAAAAGTTTATTGGGTTCAGCTATTATACTATTTTCTTTTTTGCTTTTGTTCTGTTAAACTGCAGTGTATACAAAGGAAAGGGAAAAAAAACAAAAAGAAAAAAACAAAAACAAAACTCATTTCTGAATTCAGCTAATTCTTAGGCTAAACACTGGCAAGTTCCAGAGATAATTTTTAATTGAGCTTGCACCTGCTTATTGGCATGTATTGTACAGCAACTGGGAAATACAAAAAACAATACAGTAAGAGAAGAAAGAGTATAGAGCATAACAATGCTTTAACGAACAGTGGGAAACTTTCTTGACTGAAAAAGGGAAAATAGGGAAATTCTAAGATGAATATAGACATTTTTATTAACAAAATTAGGCTCTGGAAAACACACATCAATATTAAGATAATGCAGACTTTAAAAGTAACAGTGCACAGTAAGATGTATTCTAAATGCAATCATTATAATGCAGTCTAATAAAGTTTCAAATGGCAAAAACGGTAGTCATAGATGGTGAAGTTCTTGCAATTTATGCACCTGAATCAAGCATAGTATAGTAAATGGCTGAGGAATGAACCATGAAGATTTTCTTAGGGGGGATGAAGTGCTTGGTATTGCACATATTATATGTTGAAAAATCTGTATGCAAGAAGACAGCAACCATTTTCTTTGCTATAGATAAAAAGGGAACCGGCATTTAGATGATGTGTGCTACATTTCTTTAGTAGCCTAGTCAGAGAGAAGTTAATAGGGATCCGGGTGGTTGTGATAGTGTGTAGACATATGCGATTTGTTTCATTATGAATAAAAATTTGGATGAAATTTTTGTTATTCTGAGATTTGGATGTATTCTCCAAATCACAATAGTAAGCAATTTCAACGAATCCAAAATAAATTATAATGAAACAACAAATTTATTAGTATTTATTTGTTTCATTCAGATGACATGATGCATTAGTTTGGACCTTTTGTTAATGTTTGAAGCATCTAAAATAACGTAACAACATTAACAAGAAATTATTTGGATCCATTTTGTTTTTATGTCACATTATCATTTTTCATTATTATAAAAAAAGCTTGACATATGAAATGGAAACATATTGCAATGAATACAGTAAGCTATAAAAATGAAATAAGATGATGATTCCTACTTATTGTGTTTGGGATGGAGGTGGATCCATCACAATCTCCCAATCATAACAGAGTGCATAAGTAATCTCCTGAAATAACAAATTAACACGGTAAAACAAATATAGCCAATCTTCCAATATACAAATCAATTTGGAACAAAGAATATACAAAACAAATCCAATATATGAAGTAAATCCAAATATACAAAGCGAAGTCCAAAAGCAAATCATTCTACCATAACAAATATGACAAAAATGAAATGATTAACTTAGCAAAAGAATCCAAAAAGTAACATTTTTCCATTGTGAACATCTTTAGTAGGGATGGTCTTGATGTTTGAATCGAACGTAAGTTTGACTTGAACATCAGTTGTTCATTTGTTCGCAAACAAAGAGAACATATGGAGCATTCACTGCAAATTTGAGCACCGCGGAGCGCCCCATAATATCGCAGTGCATTGACAGCTGCTGATTTGCCAAAACATGCACCTGACCTTCATGCTTTGGCCAATCACAGTGAAATCACAGTGAAATTTGCTGTAAAAGCCATGGTTGGCCAAATGCAGGGTGCCTTTGGTCAATCATGGCTCAGGGGACGAAGTCTACGCCCCACACTATATAAGGCTGCTTCCATGACGGCCGTATGTAGTGTGATAATGTGGAGGAGAAAGAGAACTTGAGCTAGATTAGGCAGGTTAGTTAGTGGCATGCAGGCAGTTTAGTGTCTGTGTATATATATATATATATATATATATATATATATATATATATATATATATATATACATACAGTATCTCACAAAAATGAGTATACCCCTCACATTTTTGTAAATATTTTATTATATATTTTCATGTGACCACACTGAAGAAATGACACTTTGCTACAATGTAAAATAGTGAGTGTACAGCTTGTATAACAGTGTAAATTTGCTGTCCCCTCAAAATAATTTAACACACAGCCATTAATGTCTAAACCGCTGGCAACAAAAGTGAGTACACCCCTAAGTGATAATGCCCAAATTTGGGCCCAAAGTGTCAATATTTTGTGTGGCCACCATTATTTTCCAGCACTGCCTTAACCCTCTTGGGCATGGAGTTCACCAGAGCTTCACAGGCTGCCACTGGAGTCCTCTTCCACTCCTCCGTGACGACATCATGGAGCTGGTGAATGTTAGAGACCTTGGGCTCCTCCACCTTGCATTTGAGGATGTCCCACAGATGCTCAATAGGTTTTAGCAAAAGAAAAAGAATTGTTGCCTGGATCAACCAATGAGTTAATTATATGAATGGTTGTTTTAACGGGTAAGTATCAAACAATCATGCAGGCAAAAGTCTGCATGCAGTTCCAGATGCCCTATAAATCATATAGCAAAAAACAAAAGAGAAAGAGTTCTCTTAAAGAGGGTCAGCAAAGAACACTGATGTTGATACAATCCAGCTTTATTAATTACCTAGTGATATACCAAATTTAAATACAAAAGAAAGTGAAAAAACAGCAATTTAGACTGACGGTTACCACAAAACAATTAAAATAGGACAACGTTGTCACAAGGGGTGATTAAAAACATATGGGAGCCGCGGCTACACATCCACTCATACACATCATGCACATCTCTTAATTGTTGATAAGGTATAATGAGCTAAAGAATATAATGAAAAACAATTCTGCCCTATTGGAGTAACAGTTTTATGTAGCGATTGGCAAAAAAATATATTGCAAAGTCCTGTATGGTAGGGGCAGATCATATATCAATAGCAGAGATGTGGGTGGATGGACGGTCTGGCTATAGATAAAGTATACTGTGGTTCAACTGTGGTAAATCGATCTCATGAGGAGTTAACCATGCCCAGATATTGCACAAACATTGTGTGTATAGCAGCTGTTAGATAGATGGCAAATCAGATCAAGTCCCGGTTTCAGCAGGTAGATATAAATTGTGCAGCTCAAACAGCAGAGTATATATCCATGGAGACAAGTATAGGGGGTGCAAAAAATACTGACATACGTTTTATAAAGGTGCTGAATGAAATGGAAGGATCTCACCAGCCTCAGTAGCTCCGTCGTCAGGTTTGCAGTAAGTCCTCAGTTCCTAGGTCTCCACATGGATAGGTGCCGCTGTGATAAGCAGTTAGATGCCAAGATGAAAGAACCGTTTGTTTGTTGGTGAGGCCGCCGTGGGGCGGATGTCTCAGTATAGAGAGATGTTAGTAGAGGAGACAAGCATCAGCTGTTGAGTTGTGCAGGAATAGGCCGGATTGAGTAATGCAGGTTGAATTGCCAGGTCCAATTGCCAGATCGAATTGCGCGTAGCTCCCAGTGACGTGCTGACGTCACACGGCTGACGCGTTTCACCAGCCAATGAACGCTGGTTTCCTCAGAGCGAGGAGGGGTCAATGGTGAAGAGCTTAAATAGATATTGAGGGATGCAGTTCCTATTTCTATCCACTAGATGTCACCATCCAGACCACTCACATGAAAGACATTCAGCAAAGGGAAAAGACGTGCACATTAAGCACAGAAATAAAACTAATGGGGATATCGATTGAAAGAGACTGTAATGTAGTGACTTAAAGAGATTGGCAGTAGAAAGAGTGAAGAAATTGATTATTTATGGCGATGGCCATATTGATAATTTACCCTAGCATTTTAAGGATAAGGTATTATTTCTCTAAGAAGGGTTGAAAACTGCATTCTGTGTTTAACCCCTTAGGGGCTAAGGAGTCTAAATAGTACGTCCACATTTTCTCCTTGTAGAAGTGATAAGGGTGGTAATGTGGTCCTACTTAGTGAAAAACTTTATGAGGATGAAGCTTTCAGACTATTAAATGATACATCTACTTATAAAAAACTGACAAATACCCCATTCCCAGCCCTGATAGACACTCTTAACACCAAGTTAAAACTAGCTATGGAAGCCGATCTACTTACTAAAAAGGAATACCTTTATCTCCGAGCTGATGACATTACTATCCCAACCTTCTACATAATCCCGAAGTTACATAAATCACTCACAAACCCTCCTGGGAGGCCAATTGTTTCAGCTATCAATGGTCCCCTTGAGAGAACTGGCAGATTTGTGGACTCGATGATCAAAGATATGGTAACAAAACTACGGTCCTTCATCCGTGATAGCAGAGACATACTCTCTATACTATCTCATTTCTCCTTGTCACCAAACGCCCTTTTGGTGGGAATAGATGTCGAAAGCTTATATACATCGATTCCCCACCACTGGGGTATCCAAGCGACAAAAACCTTTCTGGACATCCATTTCCCCCTATTGGGAGCCCATAATGAGTTCATTATTGATATACTCGAATTCATGCTAAGTAACAACTTTTTTCAATTTCTTGGGCGATTTTACCAACAGGTGAGAGGCACTAGTATGGGTGCCCCTTGGGCCCCTTCATACGCGTGTCTCCACCTCGGCCTCTGGGAGGAGGAGGAGGTTTACAAGTCCTCGATGTACCTTGACCACTGTATGTTGTGGTCAAGGTACATCGATGATATACTCATGGTTTGGGAGGGCACAGCGGAACAACTTGAGGAATTTATGCCCCAACTAAATACTAACGAAAGGAATATTCATTGAACTTATTCCTACTCTGCTGATGCCCTCTCTTTCCTTGACTTAAAAATCACTAGATGCGGAGATCGGATAGCAACTAGTACGTTCTGAAAGGAAACAGCAGCCAACACCCTCCTCTTGGCACAGAGCCATCATCCGAAGTCCCTAATAAAAGGGATACCAACGGGACAATTTTTAAGGATCAGGAGAAATTGTTCAGAGGAAGAACAATTTCTATCTGAAGCACATGAGATGTACAATAGGTTCAGAAAAAGAGGATACTCACATAATTGCCTTAAAAAAGCCAAAAATAATGCACTAGAAAGGAAACGTGAGGATCTCCTAACCACACAGAAAAACACTCAAGGACCTGAAAAATTAGAAAATGATTTCCCGAGAATCATCACTAGGTATGGTTCACAATGGACAAAAGTCCAAGAGATCCTTAACAAACATTGGCACATCCTTAAATCAGCACCCCTAATTACAGATTTAATTAGCCCCAATCCACTACTTACAGCCAAAAGGGCACGGAACTTGGGCGATTTTCTAGTCCATTCAGAATACACCAGAACCATCAACAAAAACTGGCTTACTGAAAGAAGACCCCCCCTGGCATGCATGCATGTGGACATTGTAACATATGCAAATATGTGGATCACACTGATGAGTTCGCCAACCCGAGAGGAGGTAAGCATTATCAAATTAAACAATTTATCAATTGCTCTACGACACGTGTCATATATATGCTCACGTGTCCTTGCAATAAAAACTATATAGGAAAGACTAAACGCCAACTCCGAATCCGGATTGGTGAGCACATCAGTGGTATTAGGAATAAGAAAAAGAATAAAGAAGACGATCGACCTATTCCAGTACACTTTGCCAAATTCCATGACAGTAATCCAAAGGGCCTTAAAGTTAAAGGGATCTATGTGCTGAATCTACCCCCTAGAAGAGGGGACTTTGACACTATTCTCCTTCAAAAGGAGAAAATGTGGACGTACTATTTAGACTCCTTAGCCCCTAAGGGGTTAAACACAGAATGCAGTTTTCAACCCTTCTTAGAGAAATAATACCTTATCCTTAAAATGCTAGGGTAAATTATCAATATGGCCATCGCCATAAATAATCAATTTCTTCACTCTTTCTACGGCCAATCTCTTTAAGTCACTACATTACAGTCTCTTTCAATCAATATCCCCATTAGTTTTATTTCTGTGCTTAATGTGCACGTCTTTTCCCTTTGCTGAATGTCTTTCATGTGAGTGGTCTGGATGGTGACATATAGTGGATAGAAATAGGAACTGCATCCCTCAATATCTATTTAAGCTCTTCACCATTGACCCCTCCTCGCTCTGAGGAAACCAGCGTTCATTGGCTGGTGAAACGCGTTAGCCGTGTGACGTCAGCACGTCACCGGGAGCCGCACGCAATTCGATCTGGCAATTGGACCTGGCAATTCAACCTGCATTACTCAATCCGGCCTATTCCTGCACAACTCAACAGCTGATGCTTGTCTCCTCTACTAACATCTCTCTATACTGAGACATCCGCCCCACGGCGGCCTCACCAACAAACAAACGGTTCTTTCATCTTGGCATCTAACTGCTTATCACAGCAGCACCTATCCATGTGGAGACCTAGGAACTGAGGACTTACTGCAAACCTGACGACGGAGCTACTGAGGCTGGTGAGATCCTTCCATTTCATTCAGCACCTTTATAAAACGTATGTCAGTATTTTTTGCACCCCCTATACTTGTCTCCATGGATATATACTCTGCTGTTTGAGCTGCACAATTTATATCTACCTGCTGAAACCGGGACTTGATCTGATTTGCCATCTATCTAACAGCTGCTATACACACAATGTTTGTGCAATATCTGGGCATGGTTAACTCCTCATGAGATCGATTTACCACAGTTGAACCACAGTATACTTTATCTATAGCCAGACCGTCCATCCACCCACATCTCTGCTATTGATATATGATCCGCCCCTACCATACAGGACTTTGCAATATATTTTTTTGCCAATCGCTACATAAAACTGTTACTCCAATAGGGCAGAATTGTTTTTCATTATATTCTTTAGCTCATTATACCTTATCAACAATTAAGAGATGTGCATGATGTGTATGAGTGGATGTGTAGCCGCGGCTCCCATATGTTTTTAATCACCCCTTGTGACAACGTTGTCCTATTTTAATTGGTTTGTGGTAACCGTCAGTCTAAATTGCTGTTTTTTCACTTTCTTTTGTATTTAAATTTGGTATATCACTAGGTAATTAATAAAGCTGGTTTGTATCAACATCAGTGTTCTTTGCTGACCCTCTTTAAGAGAACTCTTTCTCTTCAATAGGTTTTAGGTCTGTAGACATGCTTGGCCAGTCCATCACATTTTCCCTCAGCAGTTGTCGTCTTGGAGGTGTGTTTGGGGTTGTTATCATGTTGGAATATTACCCTGCGGCCCAGTCTCTGAAGGGAAGGGATCATGCTCCGCTTCAGTATGTCACAGTACATGTTGGCATTCATGGTTCCCTCAATGAACTGTATCTCCCCAGTGCTGGCAGCACTCATGCAGCCTCAGACCATGACACTCCCACCACCATGCTTGACTGTTGGCAAGGCACACTTGTCTTTGTACTCCTTACCTGGTTTCCACCACACACGCCTGACACCATCTGAATCAAATAAGTTTATCTTGGTCTCATCAGACCACAGGACATGGTTCCAGTAATCCATGTCCTTAGTCTGCTTGTCTTCAGCAATCTGTTTGCGGGCTTTTTTTTGTGTATCATCTTTAGAAGAACCTTCCTTCTGGGATGACAGCCATTCAGACCAATTTGATGCAGTGTGCGGTGTATGGTCTGAGCACTGACAGGCTGACCCCCATCCCTTCAACCTCTGCAGCAATGCGTCAAGTCCCTGTGCATCAGAGGGGGGCGGGGTCACTGGGTGGCCCCGCCCTCCGCTATTTAAGAACAGTCAGAAGACGAGAAGCGTCACACAGCGGGAGCCTCCCTCCATGCCATCATGGATGCAGAGCAGCCCGAAAAGAAGATGAAGATAACAAGATGAAGAGAAGAAGATGCCGCGGAGGGAGATTCTGGACAAGAACACTGGAGAAAGAAGCAGAGGATCTGAGGAAGAAGAAGATGGAGGAAAAAACCGAAAGAAGATAGAAGATAGAAGATGGAAAAAAGAAGACTTTAAATAAAGGAATTGTCAAAAACTGTCTCTTGTTATTTTTAACACTTTTGACAGTTTGTTTGTGAAATGATAGGGGTAATTTTGTACCCCCTTACCATCTCACACAGGGAGGGGCAGGATCTAGAGGTCCCCTTGTTAAAGGGGCTTCCAGATTTCGATAAGCCCCCCACCCGCAGACCCCCACAACCAGCGGCCAAGGGTTGTGGGGATGAGGCCCTTGTCCTCATCAACATGGGGACAAGGTGCTTTGGTGGGCTACCCCAAAGCACCCTCCCAATGTTGAGGGCATGTGGCCTGGTACGTTTCAGGAGGGGGTGCGCTCTCTTGTCCCCCCCTCTTTTCCTGCGGTCTGCCAGGTTGCGTGCTCAGATAAGGGTCTGGTATGGATTTTTGGGGGACCCCACGCCAATTTTTTTTAAAATTTTGGCTCGGGGTTCCCCTTAAAATCCATACCAGACCTGAAGGGTCTGGTATGAATTTTGAGGGGGGACCCCTACGTCATTTTTTTTTAAATTTTGGCGGGGGGTTCCCCTTAATATCCATACCAGACCTGAAGGGCCTGGTATGGAATTTAGGGGGACCCCACGCCAGTTTTTTGGTTTATTTTGGTTCGGAGTTCCCCTGTGGGGAAATCCCATGCAGTTTTTATCAATGAACTTTTCTGTGTATTGTCAGACCGGCAATTCATTAATAGCCGTTTTAAATGACTTTTTTTTCCTTTGAAATGTCATTTTGCTGTCAGACTGTTCTAAACACGGGAAACATGCGCTCCTTTACAGGCATACTATAGACACCCCCCAGGTACAAAATTTAAAGGAATATTACACTTTTATTGTTTTACTTTAAGCATTACTAAAATCACTGCTCCCGAAAAAACAGCTGTTTTTAAAACTTTTTTTGCATTGATACATGTCCCCTGGGGCAGGATCCAGGTCCCCAAACACTTTTTATGACAATACCATGCATATAAGCCTTTAAAATTAGCACTTTTGATTTCGCCCATAGACTTTTAAAGGGTGTTCCTTTGCTTTCGAATTTGCCGCAAACACCCCAAATTGTTCGCTGTTCGGCGAACTGGCGAACAGCCGATGTTCGAGTCGAACATGAGTTCGACTCGAAGCTCATCCCTATTGCCAACAAAGGATATATAACAAAGTATTGAGATGAACTTTTAATATTGACCAAATACTTATTTTCCACCATAATTTGCAAAAAAATTCTTTCAAAAATCAGACAATGTGATTGTCTGGATTTGTTTCCACATTTTGTCTCTCATAGTTGAGGTATACCTATGACGACAATTACAGGCCCCTCTCATCTTTTTAAGTGGGAGAACTTTGAACAATTGGTGGCTGACTAAATACTTTTTTGCCCCACTGTATATATATATATATATATATATATATATATATATACACATATATATATATATATAGTCAGTGCAGAATCATGAGCTGTTTCTATTTGCACCAGATCCCTGTGAGAGTTTCCTTATATGTTGCCTTTGGAGGATTAACTTTGGTCTTGGGCTAGCAGATTTACAGACTTGTGATTTGAAGCAAAGACCAATATTTAATGAATACGGATTGGACCTGATGTGCTTTCGAGCCCTCTTGTTCCTCTATCAGCAGCCACGCCTGCACCACCATGCATTGAGCCCATACAAGTTTTCAGAGGAGGATTTGTTCTGGTAAAGTCCGGACCAAGGAAACCATCCCACAGACGCCGTGATTGTGCCGATATCGGGATACCACTGAGGAAAAGGCCCTGGCTGGGTGTTAGCCACAGGCTTTACTTGACTGTGCAGCTGGTAAGCGCACACTTCTTATGGTGGTGGGTCTGTCAAGCAATGTCACATTGATTTTTGGAATTGATCACAATTTGATATACTCTTGTTTCATCGATTGGTCGATTGGAACTTGGATTGACTGTCTTTTGGAATTTCACATTACCATGAAACATTTATGGTACCACAGTTGTTTGAGAGACTACTTTTAGGTTATCAGCAACTGACTCACTTATTATCACGTTCAGGATGTTCAATGTGTAGAGCGCAACCATTTTCGTTTTTACTTTGCCTATATAATAGCTGTCAAAGCCAAAAGACAGCAGTCGCTGGTAGGCCTCCTATCGAAGGCCAAGTTTTTTCTTTTTTTTTTTTTAATTTTTCGGGTCCGTCTGGCGGCGTGATTGAAGATCGATGTACATCGTGGGACACTTTTTTTTTCTTTTTTTAATAAAGGAATTGTCAAAAACTGTCTATTGTGGTTTTTACTTTTTGACACTTTTTTAGTGAATGGGTAGGGGTACAATGTACCCGATACCCATTCACGGGGGGGTGGGATCTGGGGGTCCAGATTCCCATAAGACCCCGACAACCAATGGCCAGGGTTGTTGGGAAGAGGTTCTTGTCCCCATCAAAATGGGGACAAGGGGCTTTGGGAGGGACCCCAAAGCACCCTCCCCATGTTGAGGGCATGTGGCCTGGTATGGTTCAGGAGGGGGGGTGCTTGCTCGCCCCCCCTATCCTGTCCTCCAGGCTGCATGCTCGGATAAGTGTCTGGTATGGATTTGGAGAGGACCCCATTCCAATTTTTTTAATTTTGGCATGAAGTTCCCCTGGTATGTACTGGGGGGACCCCACACCAATTTTTTACCTTGATTTCTCATCAATATTGCCAGGAGCCAGCAATACATTACAACGGCGAGCAAGTTTAGATAAAATTTTTATTCCTTTAGAAATGTAATCTTGCTGCGACACAGTTGTACACATCACGCAGATGCACCACTTTACAGGCAGACTCCCCCAGGCACAATTTTTAAGTGAATATTTAATTTTTATTGTTTCACTTCAAGCATTATTGAAATCACTGCTCCTGAAAAAACGGTCATTTTAAAAACTTTTTTTTTCCATTGATACATGTCCCCTAGGGCAGTATCCGGGTCTCCATACACTTTTTATGGCAATAACTTGCATATAAGTATTTAAATTGAGCACTTTTGATTTTTCATGTTCGTGTCCCATAGACTTTAATAGGGTTTGCATGTTTGCTCAAACTTTTATGCTTGTTCGCATGTTCTGGTGCGAACCAAACCTGGGGGGTGTTCGGCCCATCCCTAATCTCTAGTAGTGTGATCGAAAACAGTCTACTCACCACTTTCAACCAGACACCCACACTACTGTGGCCAGTCTTATTTCCTGGTATTTCAGCATTGGTTGTACATTGGTGGATTATATCATCTGAATGTTTGTCTCTTAAGGATTGCAAAGAGATGATTTCCCTGTTTTTATTCCCACACTCTTGCTTTTTACATAAAGACTTTGAATAAAAAAATGTAACTATAAACTACAGTATATCAATTGGATTTGAAAATTGGTTATCAGTTTTAGATTGATATATTGCGCCAAAGAGAATTGTGTTTACAGTTGGATAACATCTGGTTGGCTTGCCTATAGTCCCTTACAGTCTACCCAAGCCTCTTCCGTGTCTTTTACATGCCATTGCACAGTCATCCAGGATGGATTTATGATGAGACAACTCTCCATGTAAATGCATTGCTTCATCATGCGATTTTGATTGACTGCAAATGCACTGAGTTAGATAAATAATTCAAATGAATTTCGCGCAATATTAGCAAGGGTGATGTGTATGGTGGGAGCAAAAAATGTTATTAAGGTGTCTGTAATGATAGATAGGATCAACGATCTCTATGTTGAAACATATGCCTATTACCACTATTTGACATTCGAGTGAAGGTGCTAATATTTAAAGTGAAGACGTGCCAGTATCTAGAATACCAAAAAAAGAGAAAAAATACAGTGCCAGCAAGGTTAAAATACCATAAATAAATTGACGTGAATGGATGCTGGTGAATAAAAATCTTTGTGTAAAATCCTTATAAAATTAAAGAAATTAATATAAAGTGCAACCCATCAAAAAAGTGTATACCTTATACACAGATAAATATCGACAGTGAATTAAAATATAGTGCAATCGCAATTCATCTAACTGTGCCTTAAAAAATAAATATTATAAATAGCAGCATTGCAGGATTGAAAATGCACAGTTCATAAATTCTAGGATAGATGGCGCTGTTGGAGAGATGAAAAAGTCCTTCTATTCAGATCTGTGTGTGTTCTATATACTGGATAAATTATTCTTACAGTGGTGTCCTCCAGTACAGTCTCTCAGGACTCTCACCTTAAGTTAGTACAAATCGAACTGTGATGATAAAATCCTTGAAGTGTGGAAGCACTGTCTGGAAACTTCTCCCTCTTAGTGCTTAACTCTCTAAATCTTCTCCTATGCTTCCTCCGCTCTTTTCATGTGAGGACTAGCTGCCATTTTTAACTCCCCAGCCGCTGCAAGCGTTTGACCAGTGGATGAGACAAATGTTTGCTTCCCCTGCCAGCCACTATGTTTCCTCCTGCCTGCTTTGACAGGCTCTGAGGAGACGTTATGTTGGTTCCTCACTGCTTGTTATAACTACTAAACCACCTGCACCACCACACCGCAAACCATATACAATGCATGCAGTTTCAGAGATGTGGTCTAGCCCCATTCAGGTGAAAATGGAGCATTTGGTGGGCAGTACTGCTCGCTGAGTTAGATAGACCTCTGAGGTGCACACTTCAAATTCATAGGTACAAATTGCTTACAATATTTATTTATCTTACTAATCTTCTTTCACTGAGCTTACAGCATACCCAGTGTTTCATCCTAAAGCCTAGTACACACTAGTAGTTTTTTTATTCAACCCAGCAGGGCTGAACGAAAAAATCTGTCAACTCAGGAGGAGCCACTGTACTAACTATCCTATGTTAGTAGAGTAATCTCCCCTGCTGTGCTATTGCGTTCTGACACGAGGACATCCCCCCCGCCAGAACACTCCAGTCAGTACTCTCAGTCTCAGCCATTCTGTTAAACCGACCACAGTATATACGAGCTGAATGTTGGTAATTTCTATTGAACCAGTCGATGTCACCCGACATTCAGCCCATATGTAGGCTTTACGTTTAACTGTTTTTTACTTCTTTGAATTTGCATCACATTCAGTCTATTAGCAGATCTGACCTGAACCCACTGTAATAGTAACAATGCTTGCTTTTCCTTATCTTCTTTTTTGACAGGGGAATGTAAGAATAATTTCAGTAACCATTTCATTTTTGTTGTATAGTTAGTGCCATGAGCAATTGATCGTGCCAAACCCTTTATACTGTTAACTGTCACAAATTATTTGCTCTCCTGACTTGATTTTTGTGGCTCACTGTAAGTCGACGCTCCTGTTGACGTCCAATGATGAAATGCGTAGGGCGTGGCCTACGAACATCTTGCGTCACCTCCAACCAGATGAGCACAGGATATTTCTGATGGCTTTTACACTCGATCTTTGATTCCTTCATGCTTATACTAACTATAAAAATGTGAGTAACAACTCTGCTTATATACAAAATAAAGATTTTTAAATGCTATGGGCATCCCTTCTCTTCCACATGTTTACAATCGATAAACAACATTAAAGACATGAACCAGAGCTGCCAAAAGTTGCTGCACAGTGGCAAATACTGTGACCGTGCAATACCCCTGTAGGGGTGAGGCTATTGTATGCACACTAGTGTATGCACATTAGGATCACGATTAAGAAGCACCATCACCAAGCCAGCACTTGAACAAGAAGATTTGTTTTTAACAATATTGTCTTTTTTGGAAGAACTAATCCCCCCCTTTTTTCATTTTTTTTTCATTTCTTTCATTTCTTTTATTTCATTCATTTTTTTCATTTTTTTTATTTTTTCATTTTGGTAAAAAAAGACCTTTAAAAGCAATATTGTTTTCTCAACAAGGACTGTTTTTTGTTTTTGTTTTAGCACAAGTCCTTTTGTCAACTAGCTTGTTGTTGCTAATTAGCATATTTTTCATCACTGAGCACTTTCTTGCACATGCACTTTTACTAGATTCACTTATGCATTGTATGTTATATTGGTCACTTTTTTATATATAACTAGCATTGAATATCAGTATATTCACAGGGACAATTCACAATGGAATACTAGAAATATAATGAATTAATTTTTCTGGTCACTGAAACCACTTCACTAAACAGCTACCAGAGGCGGCAACACCATCTAAACACATTCACAATTCACATTTTATCAGATTAATTTATGCACTGCATGTCACATTGGGCATATGTTTATATACAACCCCACTACAAAACTGAATATCTGCATATTCACATGGACAATTCCTATATGGAATACTAGTAACACAATGAATTATGTTTTCTGTCTATTGAAACCACGTTACTAAACAGCCACCAGAGGCTGTAACACCATTCAGACTCATTCACAATTCACTGTTAATTAGTCTTATCAAAGTGGGCTTGCCATCAATTACCCACTCAGCCAGAACAGCGCCACACCTACATTTTTCTCATCCTCACTGTAAGTAGGCCATTGTTGCTCATAGATGCATGAGTTTAACAATACTGTATGATATTTAGTGCCTGTTATCTACCAGGGAGGTGGTAATTGAACATAAATGGGCATGGTCAGGGGATTAGGGATTGTTTTCTGGTTTTCCTTTGTGTTCATATACAGCCTAAAGTTCTCTAGGTAACTTTTAGTTTAGTTTTAGTTCTAGATATTTTTATAGATCTTTTAAACTGACCACTCCCCTGTCAAAATATAACAACTGTTTCTTATAATTCAATTGATGTTCCAATTGTTCTTGTTTTGTTTATCAGACTACAGTATAAAAAACATTTTTCTTGCAATGTCTCTCAGCCAAAACTGAAAATCAATTTTCCAACAGGCTTCACTATCAGAGGCTTAATTAACAAGGAAAGAAAAAAAAACATGAGAGAAAGGAATATGTCACATTATATTACTTACTTTTGGTTAAAAAAAGAAAAAACTTTTTTTTGTATTTTACCCATGGCATTACTTACATAGATTAAAGCTTTGCATGTATTTCACATCCAGTTGTTAGGCCATGGCGAAAAAAGCTTTCTGCAAAAACTGAAATGCAAACATCATTTTTGAAAAACTAGAAAAAAACATTATTAATTTCCTTTATTATCCTTTCAGTTTTCAAGTATTTCCTCTCCTTCTTACTTTCATTTTATCACAAAAAACACTTTACTAACACTGCATGAACAATCTTCAAAGATCATCAGAATAAAAAGTCAACTTCTTGATACAATGTATTATAATTCTTCAATACAAAAAGAGTATCTTAGCAACGTTAGCAAAAAGGTAAACATGTAGACCATAAAAGATGAAATGGAGAGACCACCTAAAGATGTTAGCTTGCATTATTATTTCAAGCTAACTTGTCTTTGACTGTAAATATCATGGCTGATTTACAATGGAAATTGCAAATCTTCACTGAAATCTATGTGTGAATATTCACTTCAATTATTCAAACCATCTGTGTATGATTGGGTATTTAAAGTAATCATGATTTTGATTTTCACATGATTGAGTACATCAAATAAACATTCCCAAAATTGTTTCGGTTGAGGTTATTAACTTTTTTTTGTAAATGATCAGCTATGTGTACCTATACACAATAACTATAATACATGTGCTGGCTTTCCATATATGCTACCACCTACAGCAGGTGTATCGAAAGCAAAAATCGCTTTTAAGCTGCCGTGAATATCATTAGTATGATTATGCATCACAGCCAAGCAACTTAAAATGATACTAAAGTCTAGTCTTATTTCTTTAAAAATAACAAACCTGTCATACTTACCTGCCCTGTGCAGTTGGTTTTGCACAGAGAAGCTCAGATCCTCCTCTTCTCTGGTCCCTCCCCAGCTCTCTTAGCCCCTCCCTCCTGTCTAGTGCACTCACACCAAGGCACTTTAATTTAAAGGATTTGTTTATTTTTATTGTTATTTCACATTTTGATGGTTTCACTTTAACCACTTCAGCCCCGGAAGGATTTACCCCCTTCCTGACCAGAGCACTTTTTACAATTTGGCACTGCGTCGCTTTAACTGCTAATTGCGCGGTCATGCAATGCTGTACCCAAACGAAATTTGCGTCCTTTTGTTCCCACAAATAGAGCTTTCTTTTGATGGTATTTGATTACCGCTGCCGTTTTTATCCTTTGCGCTATACACGGAAAACAAAAATTTTGAAAAAAAATGATATTTTCTACTTTTTGTTCTAAAAAAAATCCAATAAACTCAATTTTAGTCATACATTTAGGCCAAAATGTATTCGGCCATATGTCTTTGGTAAAAAAAAATGTCAATAAGTGTATATTTATTGGTTTGCGCAAAAGTTATAGCGCCTACAAACTAGGGTACATTTTCTGGAATTTACACAGCCTTTAATTTATGACTGCCTATGTCTTTTCTTGAGGTGCTAAAATGGCAGGGCAGTACAAAACCCCCACAAATGACCCCATTTTGGAAAGTAGACACCCCAAGGAAATTGCTGAGAGGCATGTTGAGCCCATTGAATATTCATTTTTTTTGTCCCAAGTGATTGAATAATGACAAAAAAAAAAAAATTACAAAAAGTTGTCACCAAATGATATATTGCTCACACAGGCTATGGGCATATGTGGAATTGCACCCCAAAATACATTTAGCTGCTTCTCCTGAGTATGGGGATACCACACAGTTTTGAAGGCCATAAAATGCCCAGATGGCATAACCCTCCCCAAATGACCCCATTTTGGAAAGTAGACACCCCAAGCTATTTGCTTTGAGGCATGTTGAGTCCATGGAATATTTTATATTTTGACACAAGTTGCGGGAAAGTGACAACATTTTTTTTTTTTTTTTGCACAAAGTTGTCACTAAATGATATATTGCTCACACAGGACATGGGCATATGTGGAATTGCACCACAAAATACATTTAGCTGCTTCTCCTGAGTATGGGGATACCACATGTGTGGGACTTTTTAGGAGCCTAGCCGCGTACGGGGCCCCGAAAACCTATCACCGCCTTCAGGATTTCTAAGGGTGTAAATTTTTGATTTCACTCTTCACTGCCTATCACAGTTTCGGAGGCCATGGAATGCCCAGGTGGTACAACCCCCCCAAATGACCCCATTTTGGAAAGTAGACACCCCAAGCTATTTGCTGAGAGGCATGGTGAGTATTTTGCAGCTCTCATTTGTTTTTGAAAATGAAGAAAGACAAGAAAATTTTTTTTTTTCTTTTTTCAATTTTCAAAACTTTGTGACAAAAAGTGAGGTCTGCAAAATACTCACTATGCCGCTCAGCAAATAGCTTGGGGTGTCTACTTTCCAAAATGGGGTCATTTGGGAGGGGTTTGCCACCTGGGCATTCCATGGCCTACAAAACTGTGATAGGCAGTGAAGAGTGAAATCAAAAATTTACGCCCTTAGAAAGGCTGAAGGCAGTGCTTGGTTTTCGGGGTCCCGTGCGCGGCTAGGCTCCCAAAAAGTCCCACACATGTGGTATCCCCATATTTAGGAGAAGCAACAGAATGTATTTTGGGGTGTAATTTCACATATTCCCATGGCATGTTTGAGCAATATATCATTTAGTGACAACTTTGTGCAAAAAAAAAAATTGTCTCTTTCCCTCAACTTGTGTCACAATATAAAATATTCCATGGACTCGACATGCCTCTCAGCAAATAGCTTGGGGTGTCTACTTTCCAAAATGGGGTCATTTGGGGGGGGTTTGAACTGTCCTGGCATGTTATGCACAACATTTAGAAGCTTATGTCACACATCACCCACTCTTCTAACCACTTGAAGACAAAGCCCTTTCTGACACTTTTTGATTACATGAAAAAATATTTTTTTTTTGCAAGAAAATTACTTTGAACCCCCAAACATTATATATTTTTTTAAAGCAAATGCCCTACAGATTAAATTGGTGGGTGTTTCATTTTTTTTTCACACAGTATTTGCGCAGCGATTTTTCAAACACATTTTTTTGGGAAAAAACGCACTTTTTTCAATTTTAATGCACTAAAACACACTATATTGCCCAAATGTTTGATGAAATAAAAAAGATGATCTTAGGCCGAGTACATGGATACCAAACATGACATGCTTTAAAATTGGACACAAACGTGCAGTGGCGACAAACTAAATACATTTTTAAAAGCCTTTAAAAGCCTTTACAGTTTACCACTTTAGATTTACAGAGGAGGTCTACTGCTAAAATTACTGCCCTTAATCTGACCTTCTCGGTGATACCTCACATGCATGGTGCAATTGCTGTTTACATTTGACGAAAGACCGTTCGCCTTTGCACGAGAGCAGGGGGCGACAGGGGTGCTTTTTTTTTTTCTCTTTATTATTTTTTTGCTTTTATCTTATTTTTAAACTGTTCCTTTCATTTTTTTTAATCATTTTTATTGTTATCTCAAGGAATGTAAATATCCCCTATGATAGCAATAGGTAGTGACAGGTACTCTTTTTTGAAAAAATTGGGGTCTATTAGACCTCCTCTGCCCTCAAAGAATCTGACCACACCAAGATCGGTGTGATAAAATGCTTTCCCAATTTCCCAATGGCGCTGTTTACATTCGGCGAAATCTAAGTCATAAAATGCTTGTAGCTTCCAGTTTCTTAGGCCATAGAGATGTTTGGAGCCACTCTGGTCTCTGACCAGCTCTATGGTCAGCTGGCTGAATCACTGGCTGCATTCTCAGGTTCCCTGTTGAGACAGGAGAGCCAGAGAAAAACACGGAAGATGGTGGGGGGGCATTCCCTCCCACTGCTTGTAAAAGCAGTCTAGAGGCTAATTAGCCGCTAGGATTGCTTTTACATGAAAGCCGACTGCTGGCTGAAAAGAATGATACCAAGATGATACCTAAACCTGCAGGCATCATTCTGGTATAACCACTCAAAGTCGTGAATGGCGTACCTGAAGACAAAAAAATGGTTAACAATAAAGCACAGTAAACGGTAAAGTATAAAAAATTGCATACCTGAAAAGCAAACGTGATAAAACATAATAACAATAAAACATTGCAGAATAGAATACAGTAAAAAAGAGCAGAACAATAGAGAGAATAGAGAGAGAGAGAACAATAAAACGACAACTATTTTTTTTTATTTTATATTTTTGTTTGTGTTGTTTTTTGGTTTTTTTTTACACTTTTTTTTGTAACTGTAACTTTTATAACTGTAACCGGTTCCAGGTTCGGGTCTCTCAAAATGTGATGGCATCTTGGGAGACCCTGTGAAAGTGTGCCTAGTCTGTGGAATTCTGTACCCTACACTAATACTCAACTAGTGAATGGTAGCGTTCAAAACATTCACCAATGCAAAGACCAGGATTGTCAGGACAGGAGGGACAATAATAGCGGGTGTCACGCCTATATCCGCGCTTGCTGCAGACACAACATCTTTTTTGAGGGGGTTTGTTGGGTAGGGGTACTCGGGAGGACATAAAGAAAATGCCTCTCATGCAGCCGACTGCATTTGGTTGGGGATGTGAATGGGGGAAGTACGGGCACTGCAGAAGCGGTGGGTTCCCAATTAGGATTGGCGAATGCAGCAGGAAGGGCATTATGGGCACGATGGGCCTGTGTTTGTCTTTTTGGTGGCAGCGGGACACTACTTGTGCTTGCCACCTCACCAGCTTGAACTGCACTTATGGGACTTGCCACGTCACCAAGTGTTACTGCAGTGCTGGTTTGACTACGACCGGGGTGTACTAACCGCTGGTGCTTGCCAGTTCACCAAAACGCTACCAAAAAAACTGTTAGCGATCGCAGGGATCCGGCCTGACTCTGCGAACGCTGCAGTTATGTGTTTAGTGTTTTGTAAGTGACAGTGATCGATCGATACTGCACTTGGGTGGGCTGGGCCGGGCCAGGCGAAGGGGCAAAACGCAGGTGCTAGCAGGTATCTGGGCTGATCCTGCTAACACTGCGTTTTTGGGAACCCTAAACTGCTGGGGACGCCAGTATAGATCTGATCGGATCAGATATTGATCTGTTCAGATACTATACCACTAAGGGAGGTGTACACTGCGTGCGTGGGTGTTAGCGGTACTGGCACTAACCTGAGGCTGCCTGGGGCAGGTGCTTGCCAGTTCACCAAAACGCTACCAAGAAAACTGTTAGCGATCGCAGGGATCAGGCCTGACTCTGCGAACGCTGCAGTTATGCGTTTAGTGTTTTGTAAGTGACAGTGATCGATCGATACTGCACTTGGGTGGGCTGGGCTGGGCCGGGCAGAGGGGCAAAACGCAGGTGCTAGCAAGTATCTGGGCTGATCCCGCTAACACTGTGTTTTTGGGAACCCTAAACTGCTGGGGACGCTAGTATAGATCTGATCGGATCAGATATTGATGCGTTCAGATACTATACCACTAAGGGAGGCGTATGCTGCGTGCGTGGGTGTTAGCGATACTGTCGCTAATCTGACGCTGCCTGGGGCAACGCATATCACCGCCGGGCGATCAGGGGGCTAAACCTTTATTCAGTAATAAACGGCGGGTGCCCTGACACTATAAAAAATAAACGAACTAACCAGCGTCACCCGTAGCGGTTATACGGTGATCAGTGGTGAAAGGATTAACTAGGGGGCAATCAAGGGGTTAAAACATTTATTAGATAGTATATGGGGGTCCCTGTCGCTATAAAACGCTGACGGCGAACCTAAATATTTACGTCCCTAACTAGCGTCACCAGCGACACTAATACAGCGATCAGAAAAATGATCGCTTAGTGACACTAGTGACGGGGGGTGATCAAGGGGTTAAAACTTTATTGGGGGGGTTAGGGGGTATCCTAGACTTACAGGGGGCTAACACTAACTACCCTACCACAGTAACTGTCACAAACTGACACCAAGCAGTAATCAGAAAAAAAAAAAATACTGCTTGGTGTCAGTATGACATAGGGGGGAGGGGTGATTGGGGGGTGATCGGGGGGGGGATCGGGGGTGTTATGTGTGCCTGGCATGTTCTACTGTGTGTGTGTGTTCACTCACTGTGAAGTCTTCTCTCCTGAACAGAACGGAAACTGCCGAGCCGAGGAGAGATGACATCACATCCTCTGCCTGTGTGTACTATACACAGGCAGGGGATGTTTCTCATTGGCTGGGAGCAATCGCGAGGGGGGGGCCACGATCGGATGGCCTCCCCCTCGCCTCTCAACGCTCCCAGCCAAAAGTCGACCACCGCTGGCACCGGGGGGGTCCGATCGGACCCCCCGCCCGCGGGAAGGCAATCATGTATGGGTACGTGATTCTGCCTGCCCGTGCCATTCTGCTCACGTATATAGGCGTGAGGCGGTCGGCAAGTGGTTAAGCACCAGTAAATCACTGCTCATTTAAAAATGATGTTTTTTTACAAACTTTTTTTCATTGATACATGTCTCCCAGGAGAGGGTCCCATAACCATTTTATGCCTAATTACTTGCATATAAGCCTTCAAAATGAGCAATTTTGATTTTTCCATTTCGGGCCCTATAGACTTCAATGGGGCTCGTTAATCAGTTCCAAACTTTTGCGATATTCTAAAGTTTTGCCATGAACTGAACGGGGGGTTGTTCGGCCAATCTCCAATAATACAGTGCCTTGCAAAAGTATTCACCCCCCCCCCCTTGGCATTTTTGAGGATTTGCATAATTGGCATTGTTTGAGGATTTGCATAATTTAATTTACAGAACATGCCCACAACTTTGAAGATTTTTTTTTTTGTGAAGCAAACAACAAATAGGACAAAATAACAGAAAAAGTCAATGTGCATAAATATTCACCCCCCTAAAGTCAATACTTTGTAGAGCCACTTTTTGCGGCTATCACAGCTCCAAGTCCATTTTGATAAGTCTATATGAGCTTGCCACATCTTACCACTGGGATTTTTGCCCATTCCTCCTTGCAAAACTGCCCAGCTGCTTCAAGTTGGATTGTTTGCGCTTGTGAACAGTAATCTTTAGGTCTGACCACAGATTTTCTATTGGATTCAGGTCTTGGCTTTGACTAGGCCATGCCAACACATTTACATGTTTCCTCTTAAACCCCTCAAGTGTTGCTTTAGCAGTGTGTTTGGGGTCATTGTCCTGCTGGAAGGTGAACCTTCTTCCTAGCCTCAAATCACACACAGAGTGGTACAGGTTTTACTCAAGCATATCCCTGTATTTAGCACCATCCAACTTTCTCTCAACTCTGACCAGTTTCCCAGTCTCAACTGGTGTTCTTCGGGTGATGTGTTGGGTTTGCGCCAGACATAGCATTTTTTTTGATGACCAAAAAGTTCAATTTTAGTCTCATCAGACCGGAGCACCTTCCTCCATACATTTTGTGAGTCCCCCACATGCCTTTTCGCAAACTCAAGATGTGCCATTTTGTTTTTTGCTGAAAGTAATGTCTTTTTTCTGGCCACTCTGCCATAATGCCCAACTCTGTGGAGCATATGGCTTATTGTCGTCCTATGTACAGATACGCCAGTCTCTGCTGTGGAACTCTGCAGCTCCTCCAGGGTTACCTTAGGTCTCTGTGCTGCCTTTTTGATTAATGCCCTTCTTGCCCGGTCCATGAGTATTGGTGTGCGGCCGTCTCTTGGGAGATTTGCTGTTGTGCCATTTTCTTTCCATTTGGTTATGAGAGATTTGATGGTGCTCCTAGGGATCATCAAAGATTTGAATATTTTTTCATAACCTAAACCTGACTTGTACTGTACTTCTCAACAACACTGTCCCTTACTTGTTTGGAGAGTTGGTCTCCATGGCAGTGTTTGGTTAGTGGTGCCTCTTGCTTAAATGTTGCAGCCTCTGCGGCCTTTCAAAAAGGTGTGTATATGTAATGACAGAACATGTGACACTAGATTGCACTCAGGTGGACATCATGTCACTAATTATGAGACTTCTGAAAGTAATTGGTTGCACCCAGAGCATTTTATGGGCTTCATTAAAAAGGGGGTGAATACATACGCACATGCAAATGATCATTTTTTTATTTCTGAAAAATAGTTTTATTTATATATTTTTCTAATTTTACTTTGCCAACTTAGACTATTGTGTTCTGATCCAGCACATATAATTCAGATTAATAAACATTGAACTAAAGGCTGTAATGTAACAAAATATTTAAAAAGCCATGAATACATGGCATTGTATATACTTTATAATGGATATCCTAATTATTGACCTATTTTAAACCAATTTGTATCCATTTTTTTAAATAGCTTATATCTTTTATTGTAATTAAATATTGAAATATTTTTGTAAATATTTTATTATATCTTTTCATGTGACAACACTGAAGAAATTACCCTTTGCTACAATGTAAACTAGTAAATGTACAATTTGCATAACAGTGTAAATTTGCTGTCCCCTCAAAATTACTCAACACAGTCATTAATTTCTAAATCGCTGGCAACAAAATTGAGTACACCCCTAGAAGAAAATGTCCAAATTGGGCCAAATTAGCCATTTTACCTTCCCGGTGTCATGTGACTCATTAGTGTTACAAGGTCTCAGGTGTGAATGGGGAGCAGGTGTGTTAAATTTGGTGTTATCACTCTCACTCTCTCATACTGGTCACTGGAAGTTCAACATGGCACCTCATGGCAAAGAACTCTCTGAGGATCTGAAAAAAAGAATTGTTGCTCTACATAAAGATGGCCTAGGCTATAAGAAGATTGCCAAGACCCTGAAACTGAGCTGCAGCATGGTGACCAAGACCATACAGCAGTTTAACAGGTCAGGTTCCACTGAGAACAGGCCTCGCCATGGTCGACCATAGAAGTTGAGTGCACGTGCTCAGCATCATATCCAAAGGTTGTCTTTGTATGTATGTGTATTGTCTGTGTATTTCTTACAATGAACTTCTGCTATGATCTCTAACATCCAGTGAAAAGACAAGAAAGTAACCACATGACTTCAGCATGCCAAATCATGTTGAGGTGTGGAAGAGCCAATCCTTGCAGAGCTGCTGAAGAAAGGAATGGGGGTGGGAATTAAAAAATAATGCATGTCTTAGGCAAGTAAAATATTTACAAACATGTGAGGGATGTACTCACTTTTGTGAGATACTGTACATAAACAAAGGGAAGAAGTGTACCATTGTAACCATTGTATACCCAATTACTTGCATATAAGCCTTCAAAATGGGCACTTTTGATTTTTCCAGTTTGGGTCCCATAGAGTTCAATGGGGTTCATTATTCAGTTTCAAACTTTTGTGATGTTCTAAAGTTCTGCCACAAACTGAACAGGCCCATCTCTAGTCATCAGCATCTATATATCAAAATAATGTTATCGACTGGTGCTGTATACAATAAATATAAGTTATTCTTGAAGGGGTTTAATGAATTGACGAGTAATGATTTTTTATATAAAAATCGTTTTTAATATATATATATATATATATATATATATATATATATATACACTTTTGATAGGATATATTAAAATATTGTGTTAATTCATTTTTTGCTGATTTGTACACCTAACACTAAACCTGGTTGCCCGCCGGTTAATAAGGAGTTCATTCCACTGGGTGAGGCTCTCAAGGTATATAAATAACCTAGCAGTGTTGTCATGTGACTTGAAAAAGGAGGCCCCCCCCCTCCTAAATGCATTGTCATAGCAATAGGGCAGCCACCCCATACGTTGTGGATCCATCTCCTAGTACAGCTCCAAGCCCTATGTCAGCTTTACTGGCACCCACAAGTGTCATCTATCTGCTGCCTCACACACTGCAGCTTGCACTATTACTATAGGACTCAACTCAGAATGGACTCTGACAGTATCTCCTGTAGCCATTTCCATCTTTGGAGTTTGCCCAATCCATTAGGCTGGAAGTTGGCTCAACCAGCAGCAGCCTGTAGAGATCTCGCTGGGTTTTCTTTCTTGCATTTTTACACTGCAGTGTCCGGAGGAGGAAAATCATCCAAGCTGTCAGTTTAGACATTCTGCTGGGGGATGAGTTCAACACAGCATCTACAAAGTAATCATTTGAAATGTCATGCCTGATACAAGCCTCCGTTTGTGAATGCAACGTTTTACATTGTTTTTAATTGTTTTGGTAACTGCACTCTGTGTTTTGAAAGCAGCAAAGCTTTTAGATTTCAGTTACCCAGTTTAAATTGACATGTCCATGCAGTGACTCTAATCATTAGCACAATCACTAGTTGATGGTGTTTTAACCAGGCCCGGATTTACTCCCTTTGCCGCCCCAAGGCCGGGCCCTTCAATGCCGCCCCCCCTCCCCCCCCCACACACACACCACCAGAAAGAGCCCCCAGACATGATACGGTCAAAGACTGCAGACATGATACAAGAGATGGTCAGAGACTGCAATCATAGTACAGGAGATGGTCAGAGATTGCAGACATGATACAGGAGACGGTCAGAGACTGCAGTTCCTATGGACATTAGTAGATAATGGCCGATAGGCCCTCTCACCTGACCCAGCGATACAGCAACGGTTCCCTCTGATCAGGAGTCAGCTCACTCTGAATTGCCCGTGGCGAGTCTGTTGGGTAGCACCCAGATCTGTATTCCTGCAATGACTCCATTCCTTTCTCCGCCAGGGATGGCGCCAGGCTGTGTGGCTTTCCCTCTGGTGGTGCAGGGCAGCGGGGTTCTCTCTCTGATGGTGTTCCCTCAGCACTGCCCTCTCCCTCTGGAGTCCTGGGTGTACTTTCCTGGGTGTAGACCCCCCCAGGACAAACCACCCCCCTCCATTAGTACAGACCCCCACCAGGACAAACCCCCCTCCCTTCATTAGTACAGATCACCCCAGGACAAACCCCCCTCCCTTAGTACAGACCCCCCCTAGGACAAACCCCCCTCCCTTCATTAGTACAGACCCCCCCAGGACAAACCCCCCTCCCTTCATTAGTACAGATCCCCCCAGGACAAACCCCCCTCCCTTAGTACAGACCCCCCTAGGACAAACCCCCCTCCCTTCATTAGTACAGACCCCCCCAGGACAAACCCCCCTCCCTTTATTAGTACAGACCCCCCAGGACAAACCCCCCTCCCTTCATTAGTACAGACCCCCCCAGGACAAACCCCCCTCCCTTCATTAGTACAGACCCCCAGGACAAACGCCCCTCCATTAGTACAAACCCCCCAGGACAACCCTCCTCCATTAGTACATACCCCCCAGGACAACCCCCCCTCCATTAGTACATACCCCCCAGGACAACCCCCCAGGACAACCCCCCTCCATTAGTACAACCCCCCCAGGTCAACCCCTCTCCATTAGTACAACCCCCCCCCAGGACAACCTCCTCTCCATTAGTACAAACCTCCCCAGGTCAACCCCCACCCCCTCCATTAGCACAGACCCCCCCAGGACAAACCCCCCTCCCTTCATTAGTACAGACCCCCCCAGGACAAACCCCCTCCCTTCATTAGTACAGACCCCCCAGGACAAACACCCCTCCATTAGTACAAACCCCCCAGGACAACCCCCCTCCATTAGTACATACCCCCCAGGACAACCCCCCTCCATTAGTACAAACCCCCCTCAGGACAACCCCCTCTCCATTAGTACAAACCCCCCCAGGTCAACCCCCATCCCCTCCATTAGCACAGACCCCCCCAGGACAAACCACCCCTCCCTTTATTAGTACAGACCCCCCCAGGACAAACCCCCCCTCCATTAGTACAGACCCCCAGGACAACCCCCCCTTCATTAGTACAACCCCCCCCAGACAAACCCCCCCTTCACTAGTACAGAGCCCCAGGACAACCCCCCTTCACTAGTACAGACAGAGCCCCAGGACAACCCCCCCTTCACTAGTACAGAGCCCCAGGACAACCCTCCCTCCCAGGACAACTCCCCCTCCATAAGTGAACAGATGGAACAGATGGAGACAGGCTTGGGCTGGAGTGAGAGACACAAGAGAACACGCGCCCCCCCCCGCCCCCCGCACAGAGACCAGCCGCTCCGATCTCCGGTGGCTGCTCTCCTTCTCTGACAGGAGGAGGGAGGGGGGACAGGCTGAAGCCTCGAAAAAAACAGCAGCGGTGGCGGTGGGAGCGGAGGGAGCCGCGTCTGGACACAGAGAGTAGGAGGAGGGAGAGGAGCACTCTAGCGCTTCAGCGCCCCCACCTCTCTGGTGCCCGGGTGCGCTGCATGCTGCTAGGTTAGTGTGGGGGGCGGCCGAGAAGTCATTGCAGGAGCGGCGCCGGGCCGCCCCTGTACCACTGCCGCCCCGAGGCCTGGCCTCGGTGGCCTTGTGGGAAATCCGGCCCTGGTTTTAACGATTCAAGAGCGGCGGCTATATTTCCTGGTGTAGCTCTGTTTCTCGTTATTCTAGAGCCAGAGTGGGCTGTGTATATTAAAGAACAGTGGTTGCATTTTATATTTATCTTCAGTCATTGTACCAGATGGCATATTCACCTAAATATTCAACAAATGCAGATGTGTCTCATCTAGCATTTGAAGAGCAATCACACCATGTTGTGATAAAAGCATGGTGACCACCAATGCCAGAACTTTACTCCTCTTTACCATCATCTGTTTGGTGCCCAATACCTAGAGGGAATATGAGCTTGTATTTGTTCCCTTGGTGACCACTCATCCACAAAATCAAACTTCTCTGAAAAAGGGATGCTAAAAAAAAAAAAAACTTGCTACACTATAGCTTAGGTCAGCTTCACTTCCATCAGCAGTGTGACCTTCTCTTTATTCTTCCCCATGTCCTAGCAACAAATCACTGACTTCTAAACTTGAAAGTTGGGCAGTCCTGCCCTCTGTGCAGACATGCTGTGCCTTCTGCCTACCAACTGATGTGCAAGTATGAAAATTAAGGTGATGGTGGGGAAAGGAGGTCATTAATTGGGAGGGGACACTCTGGCTGCCCAGTGGCAGAGCAGCGGTCCATATAGGACTGTCATTGGGTCCATGTATGGACCACTGTCTGCCATTTAGTGACACCTGGTCTATAGCATGATCCTCTGAGCATGATTCCAAAAGAAACTGTTGACTAAGCAAAGTAAGGTCCTTTGCACATGAGAGCCGTAATTTACTATTGTTTACTCAGGAATTTGTTGACAGAAAGTGATGTTGAGTATAAGCATGCAAAGGTACATAAGTGTATAGACGAGTAAAATTCTTTTTCATTGCCAGAGTTGTAATATGCTAATTTATACTCACAAAAACATGCTTATAGATGCATAAACTTGCGTATATGCGTAATCTATTCCACTCACATGTAACCTTTTTTATTTTTATTTTATGACTTTGTACTCAACATTGTATTACTAAGCCTTACTCGACTGTGTGCATTGTTCCTTAGACAACAATGGATCTAATTTCAAATCAGTAACAAATGTGGCTTTTTCTTACTCCTGTGTTCAAGAAGCCTAAATGTTTAAATTGAAAAGTAAATATTCACTTTACAAAGCGATTGACGGTAAATAATGTGACTCACTTGGAATAACCACAGCAAATGCTAGCACCTAACTTTGCGTGGTGAGTAGTCTATATTTCTTTTGTAAAAACAATCCTAATATGTTGCACAGTGTTTTAAAAAAAAAAACATATATAAATATTACTACAAGGCTCAAAATAACGTGGTGTAAATTAACATCAGATCTAAACAATACAACCCATGTGTGTGACTACTAGGGATGAGCCGAACATCCCCGGTTCGGTTCGCAGCAGAACATGCGAACAGGCAAAGAATTTGTTCAAACACGCGAACAATGTTAAAGTCTATGGGACACGAATGTGAAGAATCAAAAGTGCTAATTTTAAGGGTTAATATGCAAGTTATTTTCATAAAAAGTGTTTTGGGACCCGATCCTACCCCAGGGGACATGTATCAATGCAAAAAAAAGTTTTAAAAATGTCCATTTTTTCGGGAGCAGTGATTTTAATAATGCTTAAATTGAAACAATAAAAGTGAAATATTCCTTTAAATTTCGTACCTGGGGGTGTCTATAGTATGCCTGTAAAGTGGTACCTTTTTCCGTGTTTAGAACAGTCCCTGCACAAAATGACATTTCTAAAGGAAAAATTGTCATTTAAAACTGATTGTGGCTGTAATGAATTGTCTGGTCTCGGCAATACAGATAAAAGTCATTGAAAAAACGGCATTGGGGTCCCCCCAAAAAATCCATACCAGGCCCTTTGGATCTGGTATGAATATTAAGGGGAACCCCAAACCAAAATTAAAACAAAAAATTGCATTGGGGTCCCCCCAAATTCCATACCAGGCCCTTCGGGTCTGGTATAGATATTAAGGGAAACCCTGCGCCAATTTAAAAAAAAAAAAAAGGCGTAGGGGTCCGCCTTAAAATCCGTACCGATTTTAAGGGGAACCCTGTGCTAAAATTTAAAAAAATGGCGTGGGGGTCCCCCCCAAAAACCCATACCAGGCCCTTATCCGAGCACGCAACCTGGCAGGGCACAGGAAAAGGGGGGGGACGAGAGAGCCCCGCTCCTGAACTGTACCAGGCCACATGCCCTTAACATGGGATGAGCCCTCGAACATCGGGCTCATCCCTAGTGACTACTACATATAATGAAGGAAGAGATATTGTTGAAAAAAAGACCACAAGAAAAGCATGAGCAAAAAATATATAAGCATAGCAAAAGGACTTTATGATGGAAATGCAAAAAATAAAAAAAAATGCAGGACTATTTTATAAGAGTGCAGTTCCCCTGATTTTGCTTCTGTATTTTCTGATAAGGTACCAGTCCAAGGAACCCATCCTCACTCCATGAAGGTGGACAGACAGAAAAGGAAAAGCCACACATCACTTGGCTCAGTAGTCATAGAGAGCTCTTTGACTAAGTCTGTGATGGTGAAATAATTCAGGGAGGGGCAGTCTCCACATGGGGCTGTGTTGTATGGTTGACACCACTGGTGTCTAGCCTTTACTTTTCTGTCATGTTATACATTGGTTGTATGCTTTGCTATCTTTGCCTGTAAGGGACATTGTGCAACCAAGCCTATTTATCTTTTGAGTTGGCTGTGACATGTTTTTTGGTTGCTGAAAGTTTTTGTTCAATTAAAATAAAAAATAAAAAATATCTATGTGGCTGTGAGACCTTTCATTCAGTTGTCCCACAACAGCTCTGCCCTGGGCTGTGTTCTGGGATCACAGCATGAGGTATACCTCCAAACAGGGGCGGATCCAGAGCCTAGTCTCGGGAGGGGCACTGCCATAAAATTTTGCGGGCAATTTGTCGGGCAATGGCTGGTGTTGGCGCTTCAATCATAACAGCACCATGGTTGATGTGGTGTCAGGATGATTGAGGCGCATTATTTATATTATTACATTGTAATGTAAAATGAAATCGTTCAACTCACCATAATGCAGAATCATTGGGAGCCCTGAGCGTGTCACTTGCTACCGTCGCCTGCCACCAGATGCAGCGTGTCACTTGCCAATGTCGCCTGCCACAACATGCGGATTGTCACTTGCCAATGTCGCCTGCCACAAGATGCGGATTGTCACTTGCCAATGTCGCCTGCCACAAGATGCGGATTGTCACTTGCCAATGTCGCCTGCCACAACATGCAGATTGTCACTTGCCAATGTCGCCTGCCACAAGATGCGGATTGTCACTTGCCAATGTCGCCTGCCACAACATGCAGATTGTCACTTGCCAATGTCGCCTGCCACAAGATGCGGATTTTCACTTGCCAATGTCGCCTGCCACAACATGCAGATTGTCACTTGCCAATGTCGCTTGCCACAACATGCGGATTGTCACTTGCCAATGTCGCCTGCCACAACATGCGGATTGTCACTTGCCAAGTTGCCAGTGGATGTGTCCTAGAGTGAGGGCGGGCAGTGAGAGATATTGTAACTCATCAGAACATGCATGCAAAAGCATGTTGCATTGCGGCCATCTTGGTACACCCTCACTTGTCAGCAGTAAGACTAGAGTTAGAAGTCGGTAAGCAGACATCTTTATACACCCACCGGAGTCTTGCTTTTCACAGTTATTTTTAATAGTAAACTCAGCTTATTTAGTGAAATATAAGTTGAGTTTACTGTTGAAAATAACTATGATAAGCAAGACTCTGGTGGGTGTATAAAGATGTCCGCTTGCCGACTTACAAACACTAGGCTTACTGTGGACAAGTGCGGGAGTACCAAGATGGCCGCGACGCAACGTCCCTTCAGTCACATTATCAGAAGGGGAGCGGCTTCAACACCTGCCTGCTCGCTGCCTCGCTCAGCCTCAGTCACACAGCAGCCGCCCGCTCCAGGCCCTGTCACACTGTCACGTCGGTCGGCTCTGAGAGACTCGAGTCCGACCTCCGACGTGACGCCGTGACTCACTCACTCACTGCAGTGTGAGTGTGACTGACCGTGACGTCACTCGTTGCTAATGCCAGGGCCGCCTGGCGTCTAGCAACGAGTGCAGAGCAGGGAAGAGGCTCCACCCACCTTCAGTGTCAGTGACCGCCGCCGCCACCCGTACATACCACACGCGAGTCTCTCTCTCGGCGCCGCTGATCGGCACATGTGAGAGAGACTCGGGCCGGCAGCGGAGCGCAGGAGACAGTTACATTAAGAGTGTGTGTGCTATTATTTCGGGGGGGGCAATTGCCCTGTTGCCCCCCCCCTGGATCCGCCCCTGCCTCCAAATAGTGAGAAATGACAGAAGACCATCCTGACAGGACTGCTTTGACACCTCAAGCTATCACTGCAGTCACCTGTAAAAATAGATGAAGCCTTTCATTACTAACTTCCTCTGTAGCAGGGACCAATTAAATCATCTAAATCAGAGCACAACACAGTGTGTGTTTTTTGCCGGGTTCTATGATTACAAGTAACAGTGGCAAACTGGTAAGCTGAGGTCAGGACTCTATGCAGGCCAGCCAAGTTCCTCCACCCCAAATTCTCTCATTTTCATCTTTATGGACCTTGCTTTGTGCACTGGTGCACAGTCATGTTGGAGCATGAAATTGTCTATAATGTCTTGGTATACTGATGCCTTAAGAGTTCCCTTCACTGGAACTAAGGAGCCAAGTTTGTGGTGGAGGAACTTGACTGGTCTGCACAGGTCCTGATCTCAACCTAATAGAACACCTTTGGGATGATTTAGAGCGGAGACTGCAAGGCAGGCCTTCTCGTCCAGCATCAGTGCCTGACCTCACAAATGCGCTTCTGGAAGAATGGTCAAACATAGGCATACTCCTAAACCTTGTGGACAGCCTTCCTAGAAGAGTTGAAGCTGTTTTAGTTACAAAGGGTATGTCAACTCAATATTGAACCCTATGGTCTAGAACTGGGATGCCATTAAAATTCATGTGCATGTAAAGGTAGGTGTCCTAATACTTTTGACAATATAGTGTATCATGGTAGGGTATCTTAATGGTTAACAATTCATAATTTGTCTATATATTTATCAAGACTTGTGCAGTTTTGGTCCAGAAAAATCAAAATGTCAAGCCAGTACCTCCACTGAGCACAAGTGCCCCCCCACCCACCCCTACTGATGACCAATATCCACCACTACCACTAATGAGCACTACTGCCACCACCCGTTCCCCACTGAGCACCAATGCCCCACCATTCTCCCCGATTAACTTTAATTTGTTTTCCCTCTAATAACAGGATATTTTTATTTTTCTCTGGTCAAGGACAGCAACACTGATCACCAATTGTGAGGAATTTTTTCCTCCAAGTGACCACAGGCAGTTTTTTCTTCCTTGCTGATCACTGGGGACAGGCATTTTTTCTTCCTGTTGATGACAGACCTGAGGCATTTTTCCTCCCTTGACCAGCAGTATAAAGTTGGCCATGGATGGATCAAAAATTTGGTCGGCTCAACAGGGACCAGCTGAATTTCAATTCATGTGTGGCCACTGCAGTTGAACAGAAGTCGATCTACCAGTTGACATCTGTTCAACCACCCCATCAGATAAAAACTGCTCAATCAGTGACTGCAGCCAATAACTGCAGCACTGATCTGTGTATTCTGACAGCAAGGATGTCTTTCAGCTGTCAGAATACAATTACGCAGCAGGGAAGATTCTCCCATCTACCTTAAATATGTGGATGAGAGAATCAGTTCAGTTTTCTTTCATTCAGCCCTCTGGCTGAACAAAAAAAATGAACCATGTATGGCCTGCTTTAGGGAAATTATGACACATGACCACTACACACTATTGATGGTGTTTAACTACTTAAGGACCGTAAGGATTTACCCCCTTAATCGCTTCCCGACCAACCGCCGCAGTTATACGGGTTGGCTCCCCTGCACGATCCGTCGTAGCTATACGTCGGCTCGTGGGGTCGGGATAGCAGGCACGCACCTGCTGCACAGCGGGGGTGCCGGTGTCATCGTGGCCAACGGTTGCGATGACCGCTGGCCATGAGCGATCGTGAGCAGGAGAGACAGAACAGGGGCGAGTGTGTGTAAACACACACTTCCCTGTTCTGTTCTGACAGGAGTGACAGATCGTGTGTTCCTATTAGCTAGGAACCCCGATCCGTCACTTCCTCCAGTCAGTCCCCTCCCCCTTCAGTTAGAATCACCTCCCAGGGAACACAGTTAACCCCTAGATCACCCACCTCTACTGTTAACCGCTTCACTGCCAGTGACATTTTTACAGTAATCAATGCAATTTTATAGCATTGATCGCTGTATTAATGCCAATGGTCCCAAAAATGTGTAAAAATTGTCCGATGTGCCCACTATAATGTCACAGTCATGATAAAAAAAAAAATCGCAGATCGCCGCCATTACTAGTAAAAAAAATAATAATAATTAAACCGCTATAAATCTATCCCCTATTTTGTAGATGCTATAACTTTTAAAACAGGAAAAAATCCCCTATGTGGTGGACTTTTAAGGCACTATACTCTTTCAAAGGATTTAAGTAAAGTGTATCGATAGTTTCAAAAATTTATTTAGCAAATATATAAACAAAAGACAATATTCATGTATAAAAACAAAGGAATGTTTGAACATATCTGTAAATATTGTACACTGCTATTCATGTAAAAGTATATATACAATACAGTTTATAATCTCTTGTGCCAAACACATTTCAGAGTGCTAATTTGCCTCCTTATTCAGGGGTGTGTGTGAGAAGAAACCATATTTATAAAATAGAGTAATAGCTGAATAAACAAATAATAATGGCATTATATGATGATGTATAGACTTTTTAACAGAAAAAAGAGAACACTTACAGATATTATTAACAATGTAGTCAACATTCCAATAGTTGTATCTAAAAAACATGCGAGGGTGCAGGTTCCTTTAAGTTCACTTTCTGGAGACCCACAGTTGCACATATGTGTGTAGAAATTCACAGATGTTAAACCTGGGAGAGACCTCACCACCAACCCAAAAATCCCCCTCCTCCACAGAGGGAGGGATGGCCTGAAAGAAGGGTGGGGAGAGCCTGAGGAAACACTGGGGTCGAGAAAGAAGAAGCCTTGTAAGTTGTAGACAGAAAAGTCCATGAAAGCAAATATTTATGGTATCCACTATATGTATGGTTATAATTAAAAAAGATTATAGTACCTGTTTTAGGATAAAAATGCTCTTACACAGAGCAGATGAAAGGAGGAACATAGAACCAAAAGCTCTGAAAAAAGCAATTACCGTATATAACGGTAATGAGTAAACATTTGTTATAAAAGAAACTCATGTATATCAATATTGTCAAGGGGTGGGAAATTAAACTGAAATAAATAAATATATATATTTCGGACACTGAATAAATAACGCTGATAAACCAGTAAGGTTCATTTTTATAGTTATTATATTATGAAGGTGATATATATATATATCACCAATAAAAAAGTTCATTTTTGTATTTATATTGTGATATGAGAAAAGTGGTATATGTATAGAGATTGTCATTTTTAGAAACAGGCAGTTCCCATGTCCATAGTGGTTTGCTGGTGTTAGGACACACTATAAGCATGTGTCCCAAGCCTAGGTTGAAGACAAAAGCTAAAGCTATTGAAAAAGGAAAGATCAAAGTTTTTACCTTTACAGCAAGAGCATGTTTCTCGTGACCGCTCGCCTCCACATCCAGCACAGCAGTGAGAGGGATGTGAGAACGAGCCACCACAGGTGAGTATAAATAATCCTCCCTCCCCAATAAGCTGTTAGAAAAACAGCTAATCATGAGGGGATGGGAGGAGAACAGGGCCACATATACCTGCCCCCCCGAGCGGCGTGCACGCCCAACCCCGGCGCGCTGATTCAAGAGCCGCACGTCGGAGCCCGGCCACACCCACTCTGCTCACCAGCACACAGAGCTTCACCAGTGGACAGCGCATGTCCACTGAGTGAAGCAAGATGGAGGCCCAGCGCCGAAAAACGACGCTAAGCAAACCCATACAGTGCCGCCGAAGATTCATATGAATCAAGGCGGCTCTGCGTGCTGGGCAGTCGCCAGAACACGACCACACCCAAAGGGGGATACAAGGCAAGGGGAAGGAAAAATGAGAGAGACCCTCCCAGGCAAAAGGACATCTGAAATATTTATTTATGACTGTCAGGGAGTCCCCAGGATGAACAGCAAAGGATTTGGTGTATGGCAAAGGAGATATAGAACATAAAAGGGAAAGAGAGCCATGTCCATATAACAACCAAAACGAGAAGTTACATATATTACAAACAGATTTGAGCATAGTGGGGGGAAGTATAATGCATCCATAGAGAACAGTTCATACATTTTAAATAGTAATCTAAGCATACATATAATGGGTACATGTGTATACAATATAATTAATAAGATTGCATAGAAATGCTCCAGTCGATAAGGATGACAACTCAAGATGGACCAGGCTATTGTAACAGTGGTAGGTATAGAGGACTTAAAGTTGCATAGAACTGTCCACATATAGACTAGAGCAGTAATATGCACTTCTATATCATCCAATAAAGTTTAAGAAAAAATGTATGTGTTACTGAATTTTTTCTGGGTAGGCCGGTATTCACAACAATATTTTAACTATGATATATGTTATTACTTTTCTATTCCTCCCGAGGAAAAACCCTCGAGAGAATGCTTAAACCAAATGGCTTCGTTCAGGCCAGGTGGTTGTGTTGCCTTTAGCCTGTGGATCCAACGTGCCTCAAGATGGAGGAGGGACTTATTCCAGTCCCCTCCTCTGGAGTTGGGGTGAATACGGTCCAGAATAAGGAATTTCATTTTTGGAAATCTGGCATTGTGTACAATTGTTGTATGTTGCGGGAGATCTGGATCGCACACCTGCATGCTCCTGACATGCCTGTAGGCTCTTCTCCAGAACTCCAGCTTGGTCTTGCTGACATAAAAGCATGAACAGTCACATAGTAGCATATAAACCACTCTGAATGTTTTACAGTTGGCAAAATGTTTTGCCCGAAAAACCTGACCATTTGGTAAGATTGGATTTTTTGTGGTGAGCATGAATCTACAATAGAGGCATGACCCACACATGTAGGTTCCCTTGTATTTGCAATTCTCTTTTGCATTTTCCCCTTTAAATTCACTACTGACAACTTGGTCCCTCACAGGTGTTGCTCTTCTAAAAGTGAATAGTGTTTTTTCCGTCACAAAGGGCCCCAGAGAGGGATCCAACGTTATTATGTGCCAGTATTTTTCCACAATATTTCTCACTTGTTGTTGGTTTGTGTATCTGGTAATGATTCTAAGGGAATTAATCTCATCTTTAGGATTTTAGAATTTTTTCTCTTGGTTGCAAGCATGCATGCTGGTAGGATCTCTTAAGAGAAGAATGCGAGTAGCCCCTTAGGAGTAATCGATCACGCAATTGGTCTGCCTCCATCTTAAAGATGGCATTGTCGGTACAATTTCGCCTTATCCTAAGAAATTGGCTATATGGTATGGAGATGGTATGGAGATTACCAGATGTGGGCTTCCTATATAGTTTGCTGAGAAGGGATCCACCCTCCCCTCTATATATCTCCACATCGAGAAACGCAATACTGTGTTGATTGTGAGACATGGTGAAACTGAGGTTGAAATCATTTCTGTTCATCGTCGAGAGACATTGTTCAAACATTTCTAGTGGCCTATCCCAGATAATAAAAATATCCTCAATGTATCGGTACCACCCCAGAATGTGGTCCGTATACACTGATAGGGCCTCATCCTCCAAAAACATTTACTCCCACTCCCCCAGGTACAGGTTAGCGTATGATGGGACACAATAAGTCCCCATCACAACCCCCTGCACCTGGAGGTAGTGGGAGCCGTTGAAAGTAAATATATTATGTTCGAGGATGAACTCCAATAGGGAAACAATAAATTCCCCATATGCAGGATCTACATTTTTGTCTCTCTGTATAATGTGTTTAATGGCTGCAACGCCCTTTTCATGTGAAATACAGCTGTAAAGTGTCTCAACATCCACTGTCACCATGGTTGCATGTTCAGGGATGTACAGCCCATCCATTATGTGTAGAAAATGTGACATATCCTTGGCACAGCCATAACAAAAAAGGGGGAAACTTGGGAGAGGCAAGTGGCTGCACACCCCAAGAAAATTTCAAAAATGGGAATTTACCCCCAAAATAAAGGGGTTTTCTAGGCAGCAGACAACGGATGCAGGTGGTATGTGGTTTAAAAGGTAACTTTATTAGACATAGGACATTAGAGTAAAAAACATGAACTGTGTAAGAAAAGTTATAAGTAGCACAGGAGCATGTACAGAGCTATACATGGATTTTACAATACACAAGCGCTTGGATAGTACTGACGCGTTTCAACCCCATTGGGTCTTCTGCAGAGGAAATGCATGCACTGTGGGGAAATTTTGTATGCATAAAAATGATGCCAATGTGATTGTGCACAGTTGTATATAATAAGAATTTTAAGCATAGTTGCCGAAAATATGCATGTAGCAATGTGTCCTGAGCCTACGGTTTCCAGAAAAACCTCCACCATCCGGTCCCAGCACCGGAGCCCCCCAGTCTGCCAACACCCCAAGAGAGGAAGCCAAGCAATGACTGCACGACTTACGATGAATTACACCTAGGGAATGCCCCGCATTCGGCAAGGGGCGCGTGGGTCAGCGGCATCTGTGGTCTGGACATCAAACAGCAGCATCAATGAGTGCGTTTAGAAAAGGTAATATGATCTATTTATATGAACTTGTGTAAGTCAAGTAATAATGTCAGTAGTACTATCATAGAGTTTTTTAAGGCTATTTGGCCTGAATTTTAGCAATAGTTAAAGTTTGTAAATTCTAATCAAAGATTATAAAGCATATATATATATATATATATATATATATATATATATATATATATATATATATACACAATGTAAATTGAGAGAGGAATTTATAAAGAATGAGAGGAGGAAAGGAAAGAAGGAAAATGGAGGAAAAAAGAAGGAGGAAAGAAGTGGGGGGAGAAGGAGGGAGGGGGAGGGGGGGAAGAGTGTGGGAAAATGGTGAGGAATGGGGGAGGGGAGTGAGAGGGAAAAGGGGGGGGAGGGGGGACAGTGAAGGGAGTGAAAGGGAAAATGGGGGGGGAAGAAACAGGACAGGACATGGAAGGAAATGAAAGGGAAAGGAACAAGGAAACGAAAGAATGAAAGGAAGAAAGGGGGAGGAGAGAAAGGAAGGGAAAGACTAGGTCAGCAGGAAAGGAAAAGTGAAAAGTGTGGATAGAATATAGTAAAAGAAAAAGGTGAACCACAATATGAGGAAACCAACAGGTGCAATCAAAAATAAGGAGAGTGAAAGTGAATGAGAAGGAAATGCTAAGTGAAAGGTAAAGGGGTATACGTGCAGGATGTATAGCAGGTGTGTATAGTGAGAAAACAAGCAGCAGGGGTGAAAAGGAAAGCAACAAAAAATATCAAAAAAATCAAAAAATACCAAATAGGTGAAATATTCAAGTGGTTTAACTGGAGATGCCAGACCTATAGCAGCACACCAGTGTGTGGAAAACAGTCTGTGAAGATTGCACCGGTAGTGTGTGTGAGGAACTAAAATGGGATTGTGGGACAAGTATTAAAATCAGGCTGACAAGGAGGGAAATGGTGGGGTATAGGGGATCAGGAAATACCTGTATTTAAGGAGCCCCTGTGAAGGTTGTGCTTCCTGCTGGGACAGAGGACATCCAATGCAGGATCCCACTAGGGATCTGCTCTCCTTAAATGTAAAGAGTAGAGCACTAATTGGCTGCTGATGAGGAACACAGGTGCGTGCCATCCACCCCCACTCTACTTACCATTGCAGGGATGGTGCTGACAGTGTGCGGGCGGGCACGGACACGGCGCCCGGAAGGATTCGGAATGCCGCTGGCAGGGGGAAGTCACGTCCTAGAGGGTCCAGCCCTTTAGTGGACGTATAGATAGGCACAGGGCCCTACGCCTGTCTCCCCCTGCCAGGAAGAGGCACAGTGATGCAGACAATTCCCCTGGAGGGGGAGATAGCTGGACCGGGAGCCCAGGTCTGGACCTAATGGAAAGAGGTATAGAAATCATACACCATAATAAATTTAATTTCAAAGCATGCCTAGGACACTGAATGGAGACCAAGGCATATATGAAATCATTACATTTTATAGCAACAATTATAAACACGTGCATTAACCCATACCATGATTAGTATGGGATGAAAAGGGAACTGGCATAAAAAGAATAGACCTGAAAAATAGGATGTCCTCCACTGTGCTTCACGTCCTAATTATGGGGTAGGGGGTTCAGGGTCCCCGGAGGCATCCACCCAGGAGGACCAGATTTTGTTGAACTTCCCCGGGCATTGCCTACTTTCATACGTCAATCTATATAGGGGGAGTACCATATTCACCGATCTTTTCCACAAGGCGAGGGTAGGAGGCTCTACCAGTTTCCATCCCAGTAAAATTTCTCGCCTAGCGTACTACAATGTGAAGGTTAGACACAGTCTGCTATACCTATCTCCCTCAACATCCTCCAGATGACTGAGCAATAGAATTTGGGGATCCACCGGTAAGTCCGAGCCTATGACTTTGCTCAGTGTGGAGGCAACTGCTGACCAAAAGGGCCGGATTTTGGGACAAGACCAGACCATGTGCCAAAACGTGCCCACCTCCTGCCTGCATCTCTGACAGTTAGGATCTCTTAGATGGTAAATGCGCGCCAGTCTCTGTGGGGTGAAATACGCTTTGTGTAGAAACTTAAATTGTATGAACCTGTCTTTTGCAGCGATCATGGAGGGAATGTAGGAGATTAAACACTCCCTCCATTCCTCCTCGTCTAAAGAGGGAATGTCAACCCTCCACTTCTCCCAGGTTTTAGTTAATTTGGCATCATACTCCACTGTAAGATACAGATATAATGTTAAGAGAGGCTTCCCCATCACACTAGAAGTCAAGAGCCGCTCAATGGAATCTGATTCCAGAATGAGGGGGGCTGGGAACTGCGCTTCAAAGGCATGTTTCATCTGCCAGTACCTAAATTGGAAGGAGGACGGAATACCGAAGGATTGCCTCAGGGCTTGGAAAGTCATAGGCCTACCATCTTTAACCACATGTTTTAATGTAAGGATTCATTTTTCGCCCAGAGAGAGGGGTCCGGTATACTGTAAAAGTGGGGGAGCATTGGGTTACCCCCTAGGGGCATGTCAAGTGAAATATGATTGGGCTTACGATATATTTTCCTAGCCTCCTGCCAGACCCTCACGGTGGTTCGCATCACAGGTGTCATGGACGAGTTGGCCCTGAGTCCACAAAACGGGAGATTGCTAAGGGCAGCAAAGGAGCCCAGAATGGCCACCTCAAGAGTAACCGCCGGATTCTGTGTGGGCTGGGAGAACCACCACCGAATCATGACCAGAACAGCTGCCCAATAGTAAATTTGAAAATTCGGCAGTGCCGAAAGCGGGAGATATAAGATCTGCTTGGCCACCCTGGGTGGCCTCCCAGTCCAAACAAACTGTATCAGCAGACTCTCCAGCTTTCGGAAGAAAGCCTTAGGGATGTGTATGGGTGTGTTATGGAAGAAGTAAAGATACTTGGGAAGATACATCATCTTTAGTAAATTGACTCTGCCAACAGGGGTCAGTGGAAGGGAACGCCAGGCAGCACACCTAGCCGTAAGCTGTGTCATGAGTGGTCGCAAATTGTTGTCCATGTAGTCCTGGACTTTAGCGCTAATTTTAATCTCCAAGTATTTGAAATCATCTACCCATTTGAGCTGCGGGTGTGGTACCCTAGGGGTCGAGGGATGGAGCGGGAAGAGAACTGACTTGTCCCAATTAATGTGAATCCCCGAATAGCCACCGAATCGGTTAATCAGATCCAGTGCGGTCTGTAAAGAGGTCGAGGCATCCGCTAAATAGAGCAGACCATCGTCCGCATACAGCGATATCTTCTCCTCAATTGGACCCACTTGAAGTCCCCTCACCCCAGGGTCAGCCCTCAGTAAAACAGCCAGAGGCTCCATTGCCAAAGCAAATAGGCCCGGGGAGAGGGGGCATCCCTGTCGCGTGCCACGAAACAGTCGGAACTTCCCCGATAGGCATCCATTGGTACGTATTCTAGCTGAGGGGCAATGGTATAACAAGCTGAGCCATTTTGTGAAACCAGGGCCAAACCTGAATCACGACAGCACTTCCCACAGGTAGCCCCACTCAACGGAGTCAAAAGCCTTCTCCGCGTCGAGTGAGGCCACCGTTCCTTTAGTCACCTCGTCTGCCCTGTCTATGTGAGTGTGAAGGCACCTGATATTAATGTCAGTTCCCTTCCCGGGCATAAAGCCCGTTTGATCCCTGTGGATGAGGGCAGTAATGACCAAGTTAAGCCTATTGGCCAACACCTTTGCCAGTACCTTTGCATCCACGTTCAGAAGGGATATAGGGCGATACGTGGGATCTTTCCCTGGCTTAGGGATCACCACTATAATCGCTTCGCTCATTGTGTCCGGGAGTTTTTCGAGACGCGTCCATGCAGAGAAAAGGCCCTAAAGTTTATCAACTAGTTCTGTAGCATATTGTTTATAGAACTCCACAGGGATGCCATCAGGTCCCGGTGTTTTCCCTGTCTGCATCGATTTAAGTGCCCGGAGTATCTCTAAGGATGTAATTGGGGCTTCAAGCTTGTCACGATATGTTACTGTGAGGGTTGGAATATCAATGTTATCTAAGTACGCTACAAGATCCTCCCTTCTGTAGTCTACCCTGGACCTGTAGAGAGATTCGTAGCATTGCGCAAAGCAGCCATTGATCCCTTCCGGTGTATGGATCAGCTGTCCCGAGGAGTCCCTAATATGTGAGATGCTCATCCCTCCCGCCTGTTCCCTGGAAAGGCAGGCCAACAAACAGCCTGACCTCTCTCCCTGCTCAAAAATCCGTTGGGATTGAGCCAACATTTTCTTCTGGGTAAGAGCAGTACAGAGACGAACCACTTCCTTCATCAGAAGTTGTAGATGTGAATAGTGCACAGAGTCTCGAGTACGAACAAAGAGAGCCTCTGCACTACCAGCCTCCCTCTCCGCCTTAACCAAGTCCGCCCTACGCTCCCGACGGACTCTGGCAATGATGGTCTGGTGTTGTCCCCTCGTCGTGGCCTTAAAGGCATCCCACACAACCGTGGGATCAGCTGAGCCCACATTTACGGCCCAGAAGTCAAGCAGTTCCGTTTTAAATTGGGAGTCTACTGCAGTGTCTGAAATCCAAAATCTGGAGAGCCTCCATATCCTTTCTACTGTGCCCAGGGAAAGGTCCAAAGACAGCAACAAGGGTGCATGGTCGGAGATTCCCCTAGGGAGTATTTGTATGTCCTTGACCCGCGGGAGGACCGGGCTCCCTGCAAAGACCAAGTCTATACGGGAAAACGTTCTGTGGGAGGCCGAGTGACATGTGTATGCCCTGGTCTTGGGGTAGCACCACCTCCAGACATCCGTCAGGCCATAGGTATCCGCCCACTCAGCCAACCCAGGGCAATGATGTCCCACAGGAGTTAGCCTGTCAAAGTCCGGGTCAGGGACCAGATTAAAATCGCCCAATATAACATTATTGTCAAATGCAAATTCGGCCATCTTGCCGGTGATCTGATTGAGCACCAGCAAGGAAGCCGGAGGAGGCAAATACAAGCCCACAATAGTCCACGTTAGAGAATATATTTTAGCATGAACAATAACATACCGACCGTCAGGGTCCAGGGCCAAGTCCAGAAGCCGAAAAGGAAGTGATTTCAATACCAGAATAGTAACACCCCTAGAGAAAGTGGAGTGCGTAGAGTGGTAATGGTGGCCCACCCATGTTTTTTTTAGGGCCAGAACCCTACGTCCTGTTAGGTGTGTCTCTTGGAGCACACATATATGTGGGTTATAAGTTTTAATGAATTGGAACACCAGGGAACGCTTGCCCGGGGAGTTCAGTCCCCTGGTGTTCCAGGAGATGATGTTAAGGGAGGACATGGCTACCAAGAATAATAAGAGTGATAGGAGTAATGCTGGTCACGGCTCCTGAACTGGACCCCGGGACCCAAAACGGACACATCTGGAAACAGTGCAATGCTGATAAGTCAAGTATTTTGGTACAATTATAAAACAAGAACAAAACCAAACTAAAAAATACAAGAAGAGGATACCAATATCTAGAGTAGATAAAACTTGCCCCATTAGGGGAACTTTCCCCACCCCCCACCCCACCCAACCCCCCAAAACTGGGGCGGGTTTTAATCCCAAACTTATTCAGCTCGCAGGCTGCAACAGGGGGTCCGTGGAAGAGGCGAGCCCACCCCCCCGAGGCTTCACACGGGGGGAGGAAGCAGCAGTTCAAGTGGCTTTCCACACACGAGATCTCCGCTTGTGATACAGTAGGCTGCGAGGGCCTAGAATGTTAGACGAAGGGGATTAGTCCATACTGCGGCCTCACAGTAAAGTCGATCCATCTTTAAGAGGATATACAAAACAAAAAACTCCAACAGTCCTCAATGGAACCAGCAAGAGTACAGGAACTGCATATCTTAATTGTCTCCTGACCAAGTCCTTTGGCAGGGGCATTAACTTAAAGTTTCCCTGGTAGGGATAGTGAGCATCCCCCCAAAATCCGCACACAGCATGGATTGAACTGGGCATAACCTGTGCAACAAAACTAAATTATCAATGTGGAAGTTCGTTCGGCAACCCAGACCTGGGCCCAGGTTATGGTGGGTAAACAGTAAAAAGGGTTATACAACACATACCAGGTAGACCCACATCGAATCTGTGGTAGGGAGTCCAGCCAGGCAGAGGCCTCTCTCGGTGTAGTAAAGAAACGAGTTGTCTCGCCGTCCTGGACTCTGAGGTGAGCAGGGAAGAGTACACTGTAGCGAATGTTGCGTGAACACAAAGCCGCTTTAACTTGGTCAAAAGATTTCCTGAGTTTCTGGGTCTCTACCGAGTAGTCCGGGAAGATCATTAGCTTAGTGTTCTGGAATCTGAGATCCCCGACATTTCTAGAAGCATGGAGAACTTCGTCTCTGTCTCTGAAGTTGAGGAGACGGAGAATGAAGGTGCTGGGAGGGGATCCAGGAGGCCCCGGCTTAGGCGGGATGCGGTGCGCCCTCTCCACCATGTAATAAGGTGACCAGTGGGCCTCAGGTAGTAGATCACGCAACAGACCCTCTATGAAGGAAGTAGGATTATTCCCCTCCGCCCCCTCTGGTAAACCAACAATGCGAAGATTATTACACCGGTTCCTGTTCTCCGCATCCTCGGTGCTGTATTCAAGGGTCTTTACTTTGGTTTGAAGTGTACGGAGTGATACCCCATGTTCCATAATGGCGTCTTTGCTCCGTCTCGGTGACTCGCGATCTGATTTTTTCTATATCTTGGCGGATTAAACCCATATCCAGCTGGACAGCTTCAATTTTTGTTGTTAACGTGGATTGGCAAGTGGCGATGGCCGCCATGACGTCCGCCAGCCAAGGGGGCCGAGAGTCGTCCGATTCCATAGTGGTCGTCTGCGAGGCTCTGTGGGCACTGCGCGTAATAAGGTCCTCTGGAGAGGGGCAGGCAGGCGTCTGAGGGGAGTCCTACTGTAGTGGAAAAGTCAACCTCTTACCCCCTTTACTATATTTGGCGCTGGAGTTCCTGCATCTCATTCAGGTGTTAGGGGGGCCCAAGCCGGGCAGTAGTCAGCAACTCACTGTGGGAGTCTGTCTGCAGGGTTAGGGGTAGTCAAGCAGTAGGTATGGTGCAGTGCGTGTCCCTTTAACGGTCTTTCCTCTCACCTGCAGTGATATAATGTAGAAGCTGTCCACTTCAGGCCTCCAGAGGCTTATCAGAGCATTCAGCCCAGCCGGCTTCTCCCACAATCGAGAGGACAGGGGGTAAAGGTGCTCCGGAAATAGTTCTCCTGCACAGGCAAATGTCCCCGATCTTCTCAGGGCCTCTGCCTCCAGGTCACCAGGATCAGAATCTCCCCCAGTCAGTCCGACGAATCCGGGTCTTGTGGGAAGGCCGCGATTGAGGCCTAGTTACACGTGAGGGGAAAGGAGAGACCGGGCCCAGAGCACGGCCTATTTGCAGTCCAGGGTCAGCTCACCTGTCCCCATCCACAATCCACGGCAGCCGGTTATTTGCAGCAGGAAGGGCGATCGCGCCAGGGGACTTCCGGCCTGCCGCGGCTTCGGCCTAGTTGAGCGGGAGCGCACAGCGGCACCGATCACGGCCCTGGAACAAAAGTTCTACTCGCTCCTCACTTGACAGGGAGTACCCGGGTCCCCCCCCGTATCAGGTGGGGTGAAGTTTAAGGGAGATTAGGGTCGATGGATCCGGATTTAGGGTTCGAAAAAGCCGCCGCTCACAGCGCCATCTTGGCCACCCCCCCTCCTCTCTTAATTTACATTGTATACATATATATATATATATATATATATATATATATATATATATATATATATATATATATATATATATATATATATATATATGCTTTATAATCTTTGATTAGAATTTACAAACTTTAACTATTGCTAAAATTCAGGCCAAATAGCCTTAAAAAACTGATAGTACTACTTAATATTATTACTTGACTTACACAAGTTTATATAAATAGATCATATTACCTTTTCTAAACGCACTCATTGATGCTGCTGTTTGATGTCCAGACCACAGATGCCGCTGACCCACACGCCCCTTGCCGAATGCGGGGCATTCCCTGGGTGTAATTCATCGTAAGTCGCGCAGTCTTTGCTTGGCTTCCTCTCTTGGGGTGTTGGCAGACCGGGGGGCTCCGGTGCTGGGAGCAGATGGTGGAGGCTTTTTTGGAAACCGTAGGCTCAGGAGACATGGCTATACACATATTTTCAGCAACTATGCTTAAAATTCTTATTATATACAACTGTGCACAATCACATTGGTATCATTTTTATGCATACAAAATTTCCCCACAGCGCATGTATTTCCTCTGAAGAAGACCCGATGAGGTTGAAGCGCATCAGTACTATCCAAGCACTTGTGTATTGTACAATCCATGTATAGCTCTGTACATGCTCTTGTGCTTTTTATAGCTTTTTGTACACAGTTCATGTTTTTTACTCTAATGTCCTTTGTCTAATAAAGTTACCTTTTAAACCACATACCACCTGCATCCGTTGTCTGCTGCCTAGAAAACCCCTTTATTTTGGAGGTAAATTCCCATTTTTGACATTTCCTTGGGGTGTGCAGCCACTTCCCTCTCCCAAGTGTCCCCCTTTTATTTGTTATTACCATTGGGTGCTTAAACACCCTGTCCCCCATTTTGACACTTGAGTCAGGACATGAACTGTGACCTCTTATTTGGTTGATCCATAGAGTCCATTTTCTTTGTTTTTACTATTTTTCTTACAAAAAGAATCTTTTATAATTTATTGTACACACAATGAGTCAATTTGTGGGTGATGAATGGGATGCTCTGATGCAAAATTATGAATCCACCTTTGCACAAGGAGAACAGAGAGATCTATCTGTCTCTTCCCTGTTCCAGAAACCTACAAAGGTTTTGGAAAAGAAATCGGCCCTCTTTTGGCACATTAAAACTTTTAAAAAATACATTGAATCACAGATTAGTCCGTCTGGACTACGAATTCAGATCTTTCCAAACATAGACCTAGTAAGCAGTGAAAGCAAAGCTGAATGGGAAGTTAATCTAAAGCTGTGCTCCATGAAGATGATGGCTATCCTCTCTCGGGAGTACAGCAAACAGATTGCACTTTTGGATAAAAAAATTGCGGAATTGGAATTGGCACTATTGCCATATACCAAACACGCCATGTCTGTGCAACTGCAAAACGATCTAAAAAACACTCTATCTGTATTTAATCAGGGCATACTCCAAATCAAAGAAACCCAATTTTTGCGTGACAGATCAGCGTTCTCCGAGGGGCGCGCTTATTGATGGAATGCCTATCCGATATCACTAGGGAAAAAACATGTTTCTAGAGAACAACCAAACAAACAAAAAACTCCCAAATCCATGCCCAAACCCACCCCCCACGTTGGGCGGAATTCCCTCCCTTCCCAGCGTGGCCAAGGCTGCGGCAAACAGAAGAGGGATCAGGTTAACAGAGGCTCAACCGAACAAGATAGCAAAAAACACATTGTGGACGCCAGTCCACAAAATATACGCTCTGTATCCAGTGATGAGCGCCCTGGCCCTTCCGTGGATATGGATCCATCCGCGGACTCGGACCAGACGCTCACCCCCGGTCCTCGTGAACCCAGTCACTCGTTACACGAATTAATCGAAAACGCCCACCTGACTTCAACTTCAGGTCAATCCATACCGACTTTACCCAAATCTTTAAACTTCACACGGGGACTCTGTTCCCTACAAATAAACAGAGTGGGCAAGGGCATGGACCCATTTTTTGTACGAATACCTCCAACTTCCTAAGTGTGATCAATTTATCCTCCTACAATCTATCTCCAGCGGAAATACAAATTCTGTCCCGAGGATTAACCTTCTGTCCGGAACAGAATTTCGATGTTTTTGAAGCTATCACAGTCCTACAGCTTTTCGCGCGCAGATTGCTCTTGAAATATCTACACGCGAAAGGCGACTCTCAGGAAGACACTACAGACTGGTCAGTATATAGCATGCGCAAATTTAAGGCCCTACGAGATTTGACACTCCTATACAAAGAAAACAATACGGTTGATCTTATTGATCAAATTGATTTAGATGCTCTATTACGGGACATTGATCCGCCCTCACACAATCCCATTACTAAGTTTAAAAAGGCGTCCACAAAATTTCCTCCTGCAAACACGAATCCTAATGTAAAAATCTTTCTCCAACAAACTATTTTGGATATATGCAAAATACCACGTACAAAATGCAATCCCCACAACTTATCCCTTGATGAATATGAGGCTTTGAAATTATTGAAAAAGCCTACCATTGTCATAAAACCCTCTGACAAGGGTGGCAATGTGGTCATCATGGACAATCTAAGCTATACAACCATGTGTCTAAACATTTTAAAGAATCAAGATTTGTACAAACAAATCTCCATTTTGAACATCAATCAATACAATACAACTTTTTACCAAATGATAGATCAAGCCTTTTCCAAAGGCTTCATCACTAAAGACACATACGATTACATCCGTATCAAACACCCCAAAGTGGCTACTTTCTACAGCCTACCAAAAATTCATAAGAACCAGACCGATCCACCCGGTCGCCCCATTGTCTCGGGTAATGGGGCAATATCTGAGAATCTTAGCCGGGTCATTGATGCCCACCTTCAGCCTCTCGTTCACTCTTTGCCCTCCTTTGTGAAGGACACAATACATTTTTTGCAAATTCTCGATAATCTTGAGATCTTGGATCATTCTATCCTTGGCACTATTGACGTGGAGGCTTTGTACAGCAGTATCCCCCATAATCTAGGGTTAGCTGCTGTGCAAAAAATCCTCCAACATAGCTCACACTATGATCCAGCTACGAATGATTTCATTCTCAGTGGCCTGCGATACATTTTGTATCACAATTTTTTCAGCTTCGATAACTCCCACTACCTCCAGGTACAAGGTGTAGCAATGGGGACATGCTGTGCCCCCTCATATGCAAACCTGTACCTGGGGGAGTGGGAGAAGTCCCTCCTAGGTGACGAGGAACTCGTCGAGTACACTAGCCATATCTCCCAATGGCTACGGTACATCCACGACATCTTTGTCATCTGGGAGGGACCAGAGGCCAAACTCATGGATTTTTTCAACTCAATAAATGTGAACAACTATGGCCTAAAGTTCACCATGTCCCACAGTCATGAAAGTGTCACCTTTTTGGATGTCCTGGTAAAAACAACCCCTGAAAATAAACTCACTACCACCTTGTTCCGCAAGAACACTGCTGGTAATACGGTGCTAGATGCTACGAGCTTCCATCCGATACCCTTGAAGAACTCTGTTCCCTACGGACAATATTTGTGCCTCTGTTGCAATTGTTCCACAGATGCACTCTTCAAGGAAGAAGCTGGGCTCCTCCAGGACCGCCTTTTGTCATGCGGATATAGTAGATCTTGCCTGAAAAAGGCCTATAATAAAGCAATTGGACAATCTCGAACTATCTTGTTGCAAAAACCCAAATCCCGTGATTCTTCCAATCCAACCCGTATAATTATGCGTTTCTCACGCCAACACGTTACCATCAAAAACATATTGCAGAAGCATTGGAGCATTTTGACTGATGATCCCACATTAAAAACTCTCCTCCCCAAACAACCCTCAATAACCTTTTAGGAGAGCCACTTCCCTCAAAGACATGCTTGTCCAAAGCAAATTTAAAAATCAATACAAAAGATTCAAACAATGTCACATTGTTGGATCCATTCCTTGTGGCCACTGCACCTTTTGCCCACTCATAAGAAAAGCTAAATCTTTCCGCCTTCCCAATGGAGAAATATTCAAGCCGTTGCACTTTGCGAATTGCCAAACCCGCAGGGTGGTTTATTTCATGGAGTGCGAGTGCGGTGCCAATTACATCGGCAAAACCAAGCAAGAACTATGGCGATGCATATCTAAACACATGTATAGCATGGAAATTGGAAACAGATATCTCCCGATTGGGAGACATGTTGTTTACAAACACAACTACAAGGTGCCCAATGTAACCTTTACAGTACTTCAGAAAGTACAAATATCAGAGAGGGGAGGCGACTGGAATAAGGTCCTGCTCCAAAAAGAGCAAAAAATGGATCTTTCATTTACAGGCCATGTCACCCCCTGGACTTAACAAATCAATCTCTTTCGCCCCCTTTCTTTCAGGTTTTTCCTCAGGCAAAACACACTAAATACATGGTGGTATAATTCATATATTATTAGCCACTAACATTGTAAGAATTTTTAGTACTTTTTGTGTTTGTTGTATCGTATTTCATATGCTTTTCTGTTTCCCCCATGTGAATTGCACTCAATGTGTTGTTTGCTTATGACAATGTTTTCAATCAAAAAATGGTTTCCATTATATGCACCTCTTGATGGATGTGTAAGAACAATACAATTTGTTTTGCAATAGGAATAGATGATGTGAGAATAATTTATGGACACTTTGAATATACGCCAATAGCTCCCGGTTTCTGTAAAAATAACTTTTCATCCCATACTAATCATGGGTTAATGCACGTGTTTAGAATGGTTGCTATAAAATGTAATGATTTCATATATGCCTTGGTCTCCATTCAGTGTCCTAGGCATGCTTTGAAATTAAATTTATTATGGTGTATGATTTCTATACCTCTTTCCAATAGGTCCAGACCTGGGCTCCCGGTCCAGCTATCTCCCCCCTCCAGGAGAATTGTCTGCATCACTGTGCCTCTTCCTGGCAGGGGGAGACAGGCGTAGGGCCCTGCGCCTATCTACACGTCCACTAGAGGGCTGGACCCTCTAGGATGTGACTTCCCTCTGCCAGCGGCATTCCGAATCTTTCCGGGCGCCGTGTCCGTGCCCGCACACGCACTGCGGTGCGCGTGCGTGCACGTAATGTAACGACGCTACGTCATTACATCGGCAAGGATGGCGGAGCTGGGACAGCGTCTTTTGGAACGCCGGGTGAGTTACACATGGAGTGCTGACACTGTCAGCACGGTCCCTGCAATGGTAAGTAGGGTGGGGGTGGATGGCACGCACCTGTGTTCCTCATCAGCAGCCAATTAGTGCTCTACTCTTTACATTTAAGGAGAGCAGATCCCTAGTGGGATCCTGCATTGGATCTCCTCTGTCCCAGCAGGAAGCACAACCTTCACAGGGGCTCCTTAAATACAGGTATTTCCTGATCCCCTATACCCCACCATTTCCCTCCTTGTCAGCCTGATTTTAATACTTGTCCCACAATCCCATTTTAGTTCACCACACACACTACCGGTGCAATCTTCACAGACTGTTTTCCGCACACTGGTGTGCTGCTATATGTCTGGCATCTCCAGGTAAACCACTTGAATATTTCACCTATTTGGTATTTATTGATTTTTTTTATATTTTTTGTTGCTTTCCTTTTCACCCCTGCTGCTTGTTTTCTCACTATACACACCTGCTATACATCCTGCATGTACACCCCTTTCCCTTTCACTTAGCATTTCCTTCTCATTCACTTTCACTCTCCTTATTTTTGATTGCACCTGTTGGTTTCCTCACATTGTTTCTTCCCCCCCCCCCCATTTTCCCTTTCACTCCCTTCACTGTCCCCCCTCCCCCCCTTTTCCCTCTCACCCCCCATCCAACATTCCCACCCCATTCCTCACCATTTTCCCCCACTCTCCCCCCCCTCCTTCTCCCCCTATTTCTCTTTCCTCCTTCTTTTTTCCTCCATTTTCCTTCTCTCCTTTCCTTTCCTCCTCTCATTCTTTATAAATTCCTCTCTCAATTTACATTGTATACATATATATATATATATATGCTTTATAATCTTTGATTAGAATTTACAAACTTTAACTATTGCTAAAATTCAGACCAAAAGGCCTTAAAAACTCTATGATAGTACTACTATCATTATTACTTGACTTACACAAGTTTATATAAATAGATCATATTACCTTTTCTAAACACACTCATTGATGCTGCTGTTTGATGTCCAGACCACAGATGCCGCTGACCCACATGCCCCTTGCCAAATGCGGGGCATTCCCTAGGTGTAATTCATCGTAAGTCACGCAGTCTTTGCTTGGCTTCCTCTCTTGAGGTGTTGGCAGACCAGGGGGATCCGGTGCTGTGACCGGATGGTGGAGGCTTTTCTGGAAACCGTGGGCTCAGGAGACATGGCTATACACATATTTTCGGTAACTATGCTTAAAATTCTTATTATATACAACTGTGCACGATCACATTGGCATCATTTTTATGCATACAAAATTTCCCCACTGCTCATGCATTTCCTCTGAAGAAGACCCGATGGGGTCGAAATGCATCAGGACTATCCAAGGGCTTGTGTATTGTACAATCCATGTATAGCTCTGTACATGCTCCTGTGTTTTTTATAACTTTTTGTACACAGTTCATGTTTTTTACTCTAATGTCCTATGTCTAATAAAGTTACCTTTTAAACCACATACCACCTGCATCCGTTGTCTACTGCCTAGAAAACCCCTTTATTTTGGGGGTTAATTCCCGTTTTTGAAAGCCATAACATAGGGTTTCAGAAAATCATCTATCAGTCTGCTAGCATGCTCACTAATTGTGCACCTACCCCGGATATTATTTGTCTTCTGGGGGGATCCTTTTGGTTTTTATGGATCTTTGGAAGCTTTGGATATGTTGTGTTCCACTGGGTTTGCACACCAAATTTGGGGTTACTAGCACCAAGTGGCCCTGAGATACGGGGCCCCAAAGTCGGTTTGGAAAATGAAATTTTTTGCTGCAAAAAAGTGCTTGACTCGAGTATAAGTCGAGGGGGGCACTTTCAGCACAAAAAAATGTGCTGAAAAATTCGACTTATACTCGAGTATATACGGTATACTTCTCAACAATGCTACTTGGCATACATCGATACCAATCTGGGATTTTTAGTATCTGATTGCACATGTTTATGTATTTGTCATTATCTAAAAGGACAACATTACCACCCTTATCCGAGGGCTTGATGACAATTCGGTTATTGTTTGAGAGTTGTTTTAAAGCCGCCTTCTCTTTCTAAGTTAAATTAGTTGGTTTATATGCATGTATTTTCATTTTCTCAAGGTCCCTATTTACCAGGCTTAAGAATGCTGCCACATTCGGATTAGTATTGGGTGCTGGGCAGAAGTCTGACTTCTTTTTTAGTGTTGACGTAATAGTTTTGGGATTCTCACCTTGTTTTTCTACCAGATCCAAAATTTGTTGGAGATCGACGCGATCGATCAAGTCGGTCGGGTCGCTCTCCTGCAAAAGTGAGACCAAATTATCGAGCGCCCGACTTTCTTGTGGGGTACAATCAGGTGGTATTCCCTGTTTTTGGAAAAGTTTTCTCAGAATTAGCTTACGGATAAAGAGATGAAGGTCTTTGTATATTTCAAATTTATCAGGAGTTTGATTTGGACAAAAATGTAAACCCTTCTTAAGGACTCCTATTTCCTCTTCAGACAACAAATGTGAAGAGAGATTGATAACGTTAAGATCAGCCTCATCTTGTGTATTAGTGCTGTTTGAATTGACTGTGTTGGGATTGTGCAGGGAAGGCTGGATGCCTGCCAAGATTTTCTCTAAAAAAGAGGGGTCACTTGAGATGGTGTCAAGAGGTTCATTACCATCGGTGTTGATTTGGGAGGTTCTCTCACCGTAGTGTTTTTGGTGGGTAACTTTGTGGGGTGCATTATTGGCTTGTCATTTATCATAGTGCTTTGGGTTAAAGGTGAATCATGTGAGGTTGGTTCTAATGTTGATTTTTTAGCTTTCTGAGCTTCAGAGGGATCACCATGGTATTGGCATTTAGTGCTGTGAGTGATTTTTGTTTTGTGAGGAGGTTGTAAGGGAAGGTTTGATTGATGAGGGGTTCTTTTTGTAGTTACGGTAGGTTGTCCGAGGTTTAAATTGGCCTTACTAGGATTTTCCTTATTTTGTATATGCTTATTTTGGGTCCACTGGTAAGCCCTACCATCTTTGAACGCATTTCTATCTCGAGGAAATTTAAGTCCCTTTTTAATTAATATGTCTCCATTAAAAGCCTCCAAATGTGTTCTCAATTTCTCCTCTTTATTTGTTATAGGCTTCTGAGATTTCAATTTTTGAAGCTTTCCACAGATGTTGACTATCTCAGTATCCAAAATGGATGATCTTTTTTTGTATTCATCCATTAGGAGTTGTATTAGGCCCTGGGGAACAGACTTTCAAAACTTCCTCCCATTTAGCCTTAAATTCAGAGTCCAGGCCTTCCAAGGTGGGGAAAATCTGGACTCTGAGACCTAGAGGGTTGATGTCCTCCTTAATATAGTCTTCAAAAGATCTGGTATGCCAAAAGAGCATAGATTTTTTCTCCAAGATCCTTGAGAGTCTTTAAAACAGGGAGGATATTTCAGAGTCAATTTGCTCCTTGTTACCAAACTCCTTCAGATATCCTTCCATGAGGGACTCCCATTCATTACCAATGAACCCTGTTTTAAAATTGTTCTACTGAGTACTAGTACTAAAAATATGAATTTTTTAGAAACTAAAAAAATAAATAGAAAATGTTTTTTTATTCTTATTGCTGTTATTGATTATGTTGTTTGCGACAAGATCTTGGCCAAAACGAGGAACGGTATCTACTACCAAATATTGAAGAAAAGACTATTAGGCCAATGATATTGCTTATGGGGTAGTGCCACATCCAATATCAAATGAAAACATAAAAAAATTCCCTATGTGGTGGACTTTTGAGGCACTATACTATTTCAAAGGATTTTAGTAAAGTGTATCGATAGTTTCAAAAAATTATTTAGCAAATATATAAACAAAAGACAATATTCATGTATAAAAACAAGGAATGTTTGAACATATCTGTAAATATTGTAAACTGCTATACATGTAAAAGTATATATACAATACAGTTTATAATCTATCGCGCCAAATGCGTTTCAAAGTGCTAATTTGCCTCCTTCTTCGGGGGTGTGTGCGAGAAAAACCATATTTCTAAAATAGAGTAATAGATGAATAAACAAATAATAATGGCATTATATGATGTATAGCATTTTTTATCAGAAAAAAGAGAACACTTACAGATATTATAACAATGTAGTCAACATTCCAAAAGTTGTATCTTAAAAACATGCGAGGGTGCAGGTTCCTTTAAGTTCACTTTTTGGAGACCCACAGTTGCACATATGTGTGTAGAAATTCACAGATGTCAAACCTGGGAGAGACCTCACCACCAACCCAAAAATCCCCCTCCTCCACAGAGGGAGGGATGGCCTGAAAGAAGGGTGGGGAGAGCCTGAGGACACACTGGGGTCGGGAAAGAAGAAGCCCTGTAAGGTGTAGACAGAAAAGTCGATGAAAGCAAATATTTATGGTGTCCACTATATGTATGGTTATAATTAAAAAAGATTATAGTACCTGCTTTAGGATAAAAATGCTCTTACACAGCTATAACTTTTACCAAAAATATGTATAAGAATACATATCAGCCTAATCTAAGGAAAAAAACATTTTTTATATATTTTTGGGGGATATTTATTATAGCAAAAATTAAAAAATAATGCTTTTTTTTCAAAATTGTCTTTTTTTTTTGTTTATAGCGCAAAAAATAAAAACCACAGAGGCGATCAAATACCACCAAAAGAAAGCTCTATTTGTGGGAAAAAAAGGATGTCAATTTTGTTTGAATACAAGGTCGCATGACCGTGCAATTGTCAGTTAAAGCAACGCAGTGCTGAATCGCAAAAAGTGCTCTGGTTAGGAAGGAGGTAAATTCTTCCGGGGCTGAAGTGGTTAATGATCAGGCCATTTTTTTTGCGATACAGCATTGCGTCAATTTAACTGACAATTGCGCAGTCATGCAATGTTGTACCCAAAAAAAAATGTATGACCTTTTTTTTTCCCCACAAATAGAGCTTTCTTTTGGTGGTATTTGATCATCTCGGCAGTTTTTATTTTTTGCACTATAAACAAAAAAAGAGCGACACTTTTAAAAATAACACTATGTTTTTTAATTTTTGATATAATAAATATCCCCCCAAAAAAGTCTTTGTCAGTTAATGCCAATATGTATTCTTCCAAATATTTTTGCTAAAAAAAATGCAATAAGCGTATATTGATTGGTTTGCACAAAAGTTTTAGTGTCTACAAAATAGGGGATAGATTTATGGAATTTTTATAATTTGTTTTTTACTAGTAATGGCAGTAGTCTGCCATTTTTAGCCGACTGCAACATTGCAGCGGACAGATCGGACACTTTTGACACTTTTTTGGGATCAGCGGCATTTATACAGCGATCAGAGCTAAAAATAGCCACTGATTACTGTATAAATGTCACTGGCAGGGAAGGGGTTAAAGCTAGGGGGGATTAAGGGGTTAAGTGTTCCCTAGGGAGATGTTTCTAACTGTGGGGGCAGTGTACTGACTAGAGGAGGAGAGAGATCACTGTTCCTGATTACTAGGAACAGCAGAGCTCTCGCTACTCCCCTGTCAAAATGGGAATATGTCTGTTTACCCCATTCTGGCTCTCTGAGGAGTGATTGCAGGTGGCTTGTGGACATCACAGCCACCGACCACACGCTCCGGTCGGCGTGGAGCGGGTTTGCGCACACTCCCCCATCGTTCTTAAAGCAGCCGATGTACACCTAAGGCAATTCGTGCAGCTGTGCCAACCTGCCGCAGTATAATGACAGAGGCTGGTCGGCAAGCGGTTAACAATACATTTTGCTGACTGTCTTATTATTGCAAAGTAACTTATAGTTACTGTATCTGCTGAGAACCTTAGGCTGAGTATAGGTGTACAGCTATGTTAAACTGTAAAAATATTTTTTTTCTATTGATCCTAATTAAATACAACAGAAAAATGTGAATATTGTAAAAAAGATCATCTAGACTTACAATGAAAGTGTAAAATCTGATATTTTCTTCTGTTCTTGGACCATTATAAAAAAAAGAAGAAAGCTTTAACAGAAAAAAGAGTTTGCAGCTGTAGAAAACTTTGATATCTGGACAAAAAGTAACCTTTGGTGATGATTGTTCAAATATTTTAATGAATGACTTAAAGTGATACTAAAGTCTTGTAATTTTTTTGTTTAAAATAACACATGTTATACTTACCTGCTCTGTGTAATGGTTTTGCACAGAGCAGCCCAGATCCTCCTCTTCTTGGGTCCCTCACAGGCTCTCCTGGCTCCTCCCTCCTGCTGAGTGCCCCCACAGCAAGCAGCCTGCCATGAGGGCACCCAAGCCGAGCTGCTATTCTGTGTGTCCATTCAGACACGGAGCTGCAGCTCGCCCCACCCCCTCTCTCTTCTCATTGACTCACTGACTGATTGACAGCAGTGGGAGCTACTGGCACCTGCTCTGTGTCTCAGCCAATCGAGGGAGTGTCCTGGACAGCCGAGTCTCTCATGGATGGAGATGGGGCTCAGGTAAGTATTAGGGGGGCTGAGAGGCCTGCTGAACACAGAAGATTTTTTATCCTAATGCTTAGAAGGCATTAAGATAAAAAAGCTTCTGCCTTTAGAACCACTTTAAAGTAATTCAAAAGGCAATTTTTTTTATTTTTTTCAAAATAACAATATACAGTACTTACTATACTTGCCTACTCGGTGGTTTTTCACAGAGAAGCCTGATCCTCCTCTTCTGGAGTCCCCCGCTGATGATCCTGACCCTTTCCTCTGACAAGTGCCCCCATAGCAAGCTGCTTGATACGGGGAACTTGTGTGTGCTCACTCCTGACCTGGCTCTGTGTGTCCATAAGACACACAAAGTGTGGGTCAGCCCAGCTATGTACTATATTTTTAAAATATTTATTTCCCTGAATTTAGATTCTAAATTATAGCAACGGTTTTCTTGATGCTTATCACCAATTAACTCTACCACTCATGCTAGTTCAGGACGTTCAATGGGATAACATGCCAGAATTCCAACATAGGTTTTTCCCTATCTAGTTTTAACTTCATAGACTGACTTTTGCATGGCTTTGCAGGGCAAATGCCACTTCACTTCTGGGATTTGTTAATACTCTGTACACTGGCCCGGCTACTGTGCTCTCACCTCCCTACATAACCTATAATGTAGCAACCAGGAACATAGTAAAATGAATAATGATGAAGAGGTATGTTGATGACTTCATATTTGTGTGTGCCCCAAGCGGAAACACATGCAGAACCAGCAAGCTCTACTTTTTGGATATGACAATTTAAGTTGGTGGTAGAGGGAGTCAATACAGACTATAGATTATCAAAAAGATATAGACCATAACTGTTTTGTACAAGTTAATAGGTATTCCGAAGGAACAATTTGTTGAGGTACAGGCAGAAGTGTTTAGAGCAATATTAAAAGTGAAAATATTAGAAAAAAAAGGATACTGATGTACCTCTTTGTATCCTTTCTGTACTGTAAGGACAAGTATAAGGCAAACAGAATTAACAAGAAGTTCTAGCCCATAGTTTTTATGCAGCCATGTTCAAGCCCTGCTCAGCACCTCCCCATCCAGACATAACAGACGTTAACCACTTGCCTACAGGGCACTTTCACCCCCTTCCCGCCTAGACCAATTTTCAGCTTTCAGCGCTCTCACACTTTGAATGGCAATTAGTCAGTCATGCAACACTGTACCCAAATTAAATTTGCGTCCTTTTTTTCACACAAATAGAGCTTTCTTTTGGTGGTATTTAATCGCTAGTGGGTTTTTTTATTTTTTGTGCTATAAATAAAAAAAGACTGAAAATTTGGTGGAAAAATGCCTTTTTCTTTGTTTCTGTCTTTAGCAAATTAGTAATATTTTTTCATAAATTTTGGCCAAAATTTTTACAGCTGCATATCTTCTAACCCTATATTAGTGTATATTTTTGGTCTTTGTGAAAGTTATAGAGTCTACAAGCTATTGTGCCAATCATTGAAAATTGATCTCACCTGATCACTCCTGATGTACTGAAGATCTAATTTCTTGAGACATTAACAAGCCAGGAAAGTACAAATACCCACAAAATGACCCCATTTTGGAAAGCAGGCACCCCAACATATAATCTATGAGGCATAATAAGTCTTTTGAAGGGTTCATTTTTTTCCAGTTTTTGGAAAATGTGGAAATGTGTCCATTTTATAGATATTTCCAACACATAGCATGTACATAGCAAAAATGACACCCCACATTCTGCTATTCCTCCTGAGTATGGTGATACCACATGTGTGAGACTTTTACACAGCCTGGCCACATACAGAGGCCCACCAGTGAAGTAGCACCTTCAGGCATTCTACAAGCATAAATTACACATCTCATTTCTCAACCACCTATAATAGGGCGTACACACAGTCGGACTTTGTTCGGACATTCCGACAACAAAATCCTAGGATTTTTTCCGACGGATGTTGGCTCAAACTTGTTTTGCCTACACATGGTCGCACAAAGTTGTCAGAATTTCCGATCGGCAACCACGCGATCACGTACACCACGTACGACGAGACTAGAAAAGGCCGGTTCAGAACCAAGAGCGGCACCCTTTGGGCTCCTTTTGCTAATCTCGTGTTAGTAAAAGTTTGGTGAGAGACGATTCGCGCTTTTTCAGACTCGTGGCTTTCGGATCGTTTTCTGCCGTTCAGTTTGTGCTTGTGGGTTTGTATCTGCTCTTCAGTGCGTGCAGCAAGTTCCACGTAACTTTAGGTAGTCATTGTATTCTTGTTCGTTCGTTACTGGTTTTCAGGTCGCTCTTCACAGGCCTTGCTGTTCTTCAGTGCGTTCTGTTACTTCGTTCTGAGCAGCCGACCGTTTTCTAGCCATGTTTTGTATGCGTACTCCTCGGTAGAGTTCGTGCTGTGCGGGGGCTTGGTGTTGGGGTCCTGACCTTGACACAAGTCCAGTCCATGAACAGGGTGGGGAGGAGTTCATGGACCAAGAATTGGTTGCTCAAGCGTGACCAGTTCTCTCATATGCCTTTGCTCCTTGAGATCCGTGAGAATAATCCTGATGATTTCAGGAACTTTCTCAGGATGACGGACCCCGTGTTTCACTGTTTGTTGGCTTTGCTGACCCCTTATATTAGCAGGCAGGATACCTGCATGAGGCAAGCCATCACTCCGGAGCAGAGGCTCGTCGCTATTCTGCGGTATTTGGCCACAGGGAGAAGCCTGCAGGGCCTCAAGTTCTCGACAGGCATCTCCCCCCAGGCTCTTCTTTGTGGACATTTACTGCTTGTGTTTGTTTGAGCTGACCCTGACAGAAATGTGTGGAGTCCAGAAAATGTTGTGATTGTGTAACCTTACAAAGCACTGTTGGCTGTTATTTACTAAATGCAAAAACACATTTCACTACAAGTGCACTTGCAACTGCACTGAAACAGCACTTGTAGTGCAAAGTGGATTTGCCCTTACGAAATTACCCCCATTTTCTCATAAAACAACAATTACATCACCCTAAAAGTGTTGTAGCGTTGAGACAATAATCCACACATTCTTGATTAACAATCTTTTTAATACCTGCACAATCACATGTGCATTTACCAAAGGTTTTTTCTGATAAACCAACATGTTTGTTGTATAACAATTTTTGTGGTGTCATTATCCAAAATCAAAATGTGCATTTTATAGAAAACAGGCCTGTGTAAAACCAACAAGAAAGACACAAATCTTGATCTTACAAACGTCACATTTGGTAGAACTGGAAGGCAATATCAGACATGAGTATTTAGGAACTGGGTTTGATATAGTGTTCAGATGGGGGGAAATCACCCCTGGAAAAGCCAATTTCAGAAGATGCACACAAATTTCACAATGTCAACATGTGCTAGCTGCCATCACGGGGGATCAAGGGATGTGTTTTGGGGGAGAAAGCCCTTCCTCACCGCTACTTTATTATTGAGGAAGGGGTTGCACCCCCAAAACGTGTCCATTGATCTCCCGTGATGGCAGATAGCACATGTTGGCACACTGTGTGCATCCTCCAAATTTGGCTTTGGGAAAAATCACAAAAACATTTCGCACATTGTAGCACACAAAAGAAGAAAGTGATTTGGAGGGGTTTTAAACTCGCCCCAAAACATCAATGATGTTTTTATATTTTGGAATAACATCATTGATGTTTTGCTTGATGATTTCCAATTGTAAATTACACCCTATGATCTCCCCGATCAGGATCTGGGCACTTTCGGATGTGAAAGGATCTGGATCCACAACCTCACGATCACCTAAAAAGAGAGGAAACCCAAAATAAATTAGGTTTCAAAAAAATGCCGCCATCCATCTCTTATCTGAGCCTGTGGTCGCAGACACTCACCTGTTGTGGTGACTAGTTCCACCACGTCTTCATCCTCCTGCTCAGCTTGTGTTGGGGGGATTTCCCCTTCTTCCAGAGGGGGGGGCTCTGGTCTCCTCGGATGAGGGGTGTCCCCCGAGTCTTTTCTCCCCTATGTAAAACAAAAATGGTATAATTAGCACACAGATATTTAATGTCAGAACTATAAAGATGAAACATTGTTTGGAAGTGGGGTTACAATGATCTATTTTAGCAGAGTTCCAAGATGTAGCTTTTTTAGTATCCTTTGTCAAGCTGCAATACTTTACCTGTTTAGTACAAGCTTCACAGATGTAGCCCCCCCTATAGTATACACTGGAGCACCTGTGTGCCCTCCCTAATAAAAAGGGTGTTCTTGTGTCCCACACTAGTGCTCCAGTGTCCAGATGTGAAAACAGCTGCTGAGTTTCCTCTCCTTACACAGAATCTAGTTTGCATTTCATTCTAGTAACAAAGCCATCTACACAACCCAATTCTTTGAAGCCAAGTATAGGGCGTCAAAATGGTGGCCAAATGCATATGGCCTAAACAATGGTATTTTATAGTCCGAAATAAAAATGTGTGGTCCGAATGAATAATGTGCCCATGAACATGAAAGTTGCCATTTTAAACTGTACAACAGTTCCTAAAAGAACATGGAGCAGCACGAACGTAAGAAACATAAAGAAAAGGGACACAGCACAACTACTTACTTTTTTGCAGCACTCTCCGGATCTTTCTGTACTGCTCATGTTCTCGTAATTTCAGGTCCGACCACCGCTTCTTGAGCTGATCTTTCGATCGTCGTACCCCGAAATTCCGGTGCAGACTCCTGACCACTTTCGCCATGATCTTGGCCTTTCAGACATTGGGGTTGGGGTAAGGCCTATACTTTCCATCATAGTCGGCCCTCTTCAGGATGTCCACCATCTCCAACATCTCCCCAAAGGACATATCTGATCATATGTGATCTGTGAGTGGAGGAAGGAGCATCGGAGACGCCGATCGTGCTAACGAAGGTAGGATCTAAACTTGGGCCTATACTGCTTTGAAATGGAAGCCTATATTGTAACAAGATTAGGGGAGTTTGGCCTGACATTAGGGTTTGTCTTGTGTTGTGTCTTGCAGAGAAAATGGATGGGTTCAACGACCACAATTTCCTGCCCCTGTTTATTGACAAGTACAGGGAGCTGCCCTGTTTGTGGCAAGTTAGACACCCACATTATAACCACAAACAGAAGAGGCAGGCAGTGCTGGAGAAACTTCTGGAGTTGGTGAAGCCGGTGGTCCCCACGGCAACCATCACCTATTTAAAGGCTAAAATTGGTGGCCTGAGGAGCACTTATCTTAGGGAGCGCAAGAAGGTCACAGATTCCCAGAGGTCCGGAGATGCAGCAGATGACGTTTATGTCCCCAGGCTGTGGTACTATGAGAGACTGCGATTTCTGTCAGACCACACTGAAGTCAGGGAATTCCTCTCCACTCTTCCTTCCACGCTTCCTCCCATACCAGCTGAGGCTTCCGATGTCCAACCTTGGCCTTCCAGTCAGGAGGAAGTGGAGGAGCCCAGCTGGAGTCAGGTATAGCATTCTTCTACAGATTTCTGGGCAATAAATAAATGATGTTTACTAGATGTTATTATTGATCATTAATTGCTGATTAAAAAAAGTGTTTTACATATCAATAGACAGTAGTGGGCACCCAAAATTGGGACAAGAATGCAAAATGCTGAGCTCAGAAGGATAGTCTGTTATATTTGTTAACATTCAATTTGCAGCAGTCAGGAGGTGAAAATTGTGTGTGATTGATGGAAAAAATACTAAAACTATGTCCCTTTTTCATACACAGGAAGACCTCAGCCAGAAGGAGGCTGTGGAATGTGGCAGTCAGGAGGAGGCAGGGATTAGTGACAGCCAGGAGGAGGCGGGGCTAAGTGTCAGCCAAGAGAAGCCTGGGACAGGTCGCAGCCTGACTGAGTCTCAGGTTCCTCCCCTCCGCCTGCCATATAAAAGGGCCAGGAAGGCCACTCCCAGTCCTGTGCAGGATTCAGCATACAGCCTGATCCAGGAGGCTTCTGCGTCCCTCAGAGCCTTCCCTAGTCCTGCAGAGGCCTTTGCCTGCATGGCTGCCACAAAATTGCAGGGCATGCAGGAGGGCCAACGCAGGCTCTCTGAGGACCTGATTTATAAAGTCCTACATAAGGGGGAGAGTGGGGAACTAACACCCAAGACGGATGTCATTGAGATCGACGATCCTCCTCCTACTCCTGCTGCCACAACTCCACCACCACAGCCAAAGCCTGTAAGGAAGCGTGGAAGGAAGACCAAAGAGTGATTACCCTGGGTTTAGTCTGGTCTGACAGAAGATGCAGTCTCTCGTATGACCACAGCCTGGGGATATAGATGTCATCTGCTACTTTCCGGATCTCTGGGACTTCTGGACCACACTGCACTCCCTTAGATATGGACTCCTCAGGCCACCAATTTTGCTTTTAAATAATTGATGTCTGCCCTGGGGGTCCAAGGCTTCGCCAATTTCTGCAGTTTCTCCAGCGTTGCCTCCCTCTTTGTTTTTTTATAGTTGTGACCCCTTAATAAAATTTTTTTAGGTAAATTCTACTCTCCTGTGTGTGTTTTCATCCAAAAAGAACAGTTTGTTGGTGAGTATTCAGGTACATTTCTAAAGTACAATGTGAAATTAACAAGGGACAACAACACCAAACAATCTCCTACAGATTAAATAGAACAACATATTAGTGGTGTTGTGGGAGCTTGTCACCAAAAACACACAAACATTTTCGGGAGTACAAATCAAAATCACCAAAAAAAAAAAATATAAAAAAGAGAAACACAAAAAAAGATTCTACATTAAAGCCAAAAAAAAAAAAAAAAAAATATACAAAAATATGTTGTCAGATGTGAGAAATCAAAATATATTGAGGGAATCCCGATAAATAGTAACAAAATAAGTTTGTGAGAAGTGTGTGTGAATATGAGCAGCAAAACTACTATATTCTTGTCACATTACAAAGAAGAGAGTGCGCTGTATTAAACCATTTTGAACATTGCAGCGTGACGAAAGTGCTGTATTCATTGCGAATGCTAAGTTTACCAGAACGAGTTGTCCCGTGTCGGAATTTCTTCTGAGCATGCGTGGCACTTTGTGCGTCGGAACAGGCCACACACGGTCGGAATTGACGCGATCGAATTTTGTTGTCGGAAAATTTTATCTCCTGCTGTCCAACTTTGTGTGTCGGAAAATCCGATGGAAAATGTCCGATGGCGCCCACACACGGTCGGAATTTCCGACAACACGCTCCGATCGGACATTGTCCATCGGAAAATCCGATCGTGTATACGGGGCATAACACTTATGAAGGCCCTGGAGCACCAATACAATGTAAACGCCCACAAAATGACCCCATTTTGGAAAGCAAACACCGCAACGTATAATCTGTGATGCATAATGAGTCTTTTGAATAGTTCATTTTTTTCTAGAAGTTTTTGGAAAACGTGGAAAAAAATGAAAACGCATTTTTTTCCCACAAAGTTGTCCATTTTTAAGATATTTCCAACACATAGCATGTACATAGTAAGAATTACACCCCAAAATACATGCTGCTACTCCTCCTGGGTATGGTGATACCACATGTGTGAGACTTTTACACAGCCTGTGCACATACAGAGGCCCACCATTGAAGTAGCACCTTCAGGCGTTGAAGGCCCTTATATTTCTAACACATAGCATTTACACACCAAAAATTACACTCCAAAATAAATTCTATTGAGGAAAGGGTAAAAAAGTATTACCTGCGGTTTTAGTAGTGTCCCCAGAGGAGAGAATTGGTCCAGGCAGCAGGCAGCAGGCAGGGATGTGCTTAGCAACAACAATAGTAATTATCCAGGCAGTAGGCAGGGATATTGTCTATAGTCAGCACAAGGATATCGTCAGCACAGCCAAATCATTTGTCCATAGAAATTGTCGAGGCAGAGACAGCCAGCACAGCCATAATATTGGTCCTGGTTCACTGTTACCCGCCTGCACTCATTATCGTACCGCTATCCAGCCCTTCATAAACATACTGCCTCTTGCTACAGCCAATTATTTCCATAGTCCAGGTAGCAGGCAGAGGTGTGGTCAGTTTATGCGGCAGGCAGAGGCATGATGGCAGTAAGTCAGCAGCAGGCAGAAGGCCGCAATCAGGTAAGACCTGTGCATAGGGGCACAGGGGTAGAGGCTTCGACCCACCCAAATCTCTATGAAGCCTCCAGACTCCAGACCCTAATCCTGAAATTACGAAACCCGGAGACAACAAAAAAAATAGTTTTCTCCATTCTCCAACCCCTTTGTACTACCATGGCAGGGCAACAGATCAGTCCAAGCGGTAGGCAAAAGCAAAGTCCATAAAACAGGACAGGGTCAGTTCACGTGCAAGCAGTCCAAACGGTGGGCAGAAGCGTAGTCAAAAAACAGGCCAGGGTCAGTTCACGTGGAAGGCAGTGGCATGGTTATTTGAGGAAGCATGGGAAAAGGTCAGCACAGATGATGAAAATGGGGAAATGGTTAGGAATATGGGCTAATATTTTAGGGTGTGTGATATAGTCTGAAGCATTCACCAATCCAAGGGCCGGGTTCGGAGGGACACTGGGGACAATGGTAGCTGGTATCTCTTATCTCTTTGAAATCCTTTTTTGCTGCATACTTGACATCTTTTTTAGCGTCAGAGGGACACTGGGGACTAGGGATGAGCCGAACACCCCCCTGTTCGGTTCGCACCAGAACATGTGAACAGGAAAAAAGTTTGTTCGAACACGCGAACACCGTTAAAGTCTATGGGACACCAACATGAATAATCAAAAGTGCTAATTTTAAAGGCTTATATGCAAGTTATTGTCATTGTCATTTATTGCCCCAGGGGACATGGATCAATGCAAAAAAAAGTTTTAAAAACGGCCGTTTTTTCAGGAGCAGTGATTTTAATAATGCTTAAAGTCAAACAATAAAAGTGTAATATCCCTTTAAATTTCGTACCTGGGGGGTGTCTATAGTACGCCTGGAAAGGGGCGCATGTTTCCTGTATTTAGAACAGTCTGACAGCAAAATGACATTTGGAAGGAAAAAACACATTTAAAACTACCCGCGGCTATTGCATTGCGGACAATACACATAGAAGTTCATTGATAAAAACGGCATGGGAATTCCCCACAGGGCAACCCCGAACCGAAATTTAAAAAAAAAATAACGTGGGAGTTCCCCTAAATTCAATACAAGGCCCTTCAGGTCTGGTATGGATATTAAGGGGAACCCCAGCCACAATTTAAAAAAAAAAATTACGTGGGGTTCCCCCTAAAATCCATACCAGACCCTTCATCTTCTGGCATGGAGGGAGGCTCCCGCTGTGTGACGGCCTCTCCTCGTCTGACGGTTCTTAAATAATGGGGGGCGGGGCCACCCGGTGACCCCGCCCCCCTCTGACGCATGGGACATGACGGGACTTCCCTGTGGCATTCCCCGTGACGTCACAGGGAAGTCCCCTCAAGTCACCGTGCGTCAGAGGGGGCGGGGTCACTGGGTGGCCCCGCCCCCCGTTATTTAAGAACCGTCAGACGAGGAGAGGCTGTCACACAGCGGGAGCCTCCCTCCATGCCAGCATGGGTGCGGAGCGGCCAGAGGAGAAGAAGATAGAAGACGCCGCGGAGGAGATGCTGGACGAGAACGCCGGAGGAAGAACCAGAAGAACCAGAAGATGAAGGAAGATAGAAGAAAGAAGAAGCATTTAAATAAAGGAATTGTCAAAAACTGTCTCTTGTCATTTTTAACATTTTTGACAGTTTTTTAGTGAAATGGTAGGGGTAAGTACCCCCTTACCATTTCACACAAGGGGGGGGTCGGGATCTGGGGGTCCCCTTGTTAAAGGGGGCTTCCAGATTCCGATAAGCCCCCCACCCGCAGACCCCCACAACCACCGGCCAGCGTTGTGGGGATGAGGCCCTTGTCCTCATCAACATGGGGACAAGGTGTTTTGGGGGGCTACCACAAAGCACCCTCCCAATGTTGAGGGCATGTGGCCTGGTACGGTTCAGGAGGGGGGGCGCACTCCCGTCCCCCCTCTTTTCCTGTGGCCTGCCAGGTTGCGTGCTCGGATAAGGGTCTGGTATGGATTTTTGGGGGGACCCCACGCCGTTTTTTTTTTTTGGCGCGGGGTTCCCCTTAAAATCCATACCAGACCTGAAGGGTCTGGTATGGAATTTAGGGGGAACCCCTCGTCATTTTTTTTTAATTTTGGCCGGGGTTCCCCTTAATATCCATACCAGACTTGAAGGGCCTTGTATGGAATTTAGGGGGACTCCCATGTCATTTTTTTTTTTTAATATTGGTTCGGGGTTGCCCTGTGGAGAATTCCCATGCCGTTTTTATCAATGAACTTCTATGTGTATTGTCGGCAATGCAATAGCCGCGGGTAGTTTTAAATGTGTTTTTTCCTTCCAAATGTCATTTTGCTGTCAGACTGTTCTAAACACGGGAAACATGCGCCCCTTTACAGGCATACTATAGACACCCCCCAGGTACGAAATTTAAAGGGATATTACACTTTTATTGTTTAACTTTAAGCATTATTAAAATCACTGCTCCTGAAAAAACGGCCGTTTTTAAAACTTTTTTTTGCATTGATCCATGTCCCCTGGGGCAGGACCCAGGTCCCCAAACACTTTTTATGACACTAACTTGCATATAAGACTTTAAAATTAGCACTTTTGATTTCTCCCATAGACTTTTAAAGGGTGTTCCGCAGCATTCGAATTTGCCGCGAACACCCCAAATTGTTCGCTGTTCGGCGAACTTGCGAACAGCCAATGTTCGAGTCGAACATGAGTTCGACTCGAACTCGAAGCTCATCCCTACTGGGGACAATGGTAGCTGATATCTCTTTGAAATCCTTTTTTACTGCATACTTGACATCTTTTACTGGCGTCTTCGGCCTGCTTCAGATGGTGGAATGTTTTCCGGGAAGTGGCGTTCATGAAGTCGGCTAACCGCATCAGAGCGAAGGTTTTCTGGGGGAGTCTTTGATGGTAGATGAGGGACGTGACAACTTCTTCGATAAATTTTAGGAAGTGGGCAGGGCTTTCTGTGAATTTGGTGTGAATTACATAGGCATTAAAAATGGCCAAATGAATTAAATAGATTGCTACTTTCTTGTAGCAGAAACGGGACATCCTTATTGATAAATAGGGCTGAAGCATTTTGTCTTTGAAATCCACCCCGCCCATGTACAGATTGTAATCTTTTACACATGTTGGCTTTACAATGGGACCTTGTCTTCTCTGAACTTCAACTGTAGTGTCATCATGGATGGTGGACATCATGTACACATTCTTGGTATCCTTCCACCTCAAGGCCAGCACTTTGCTGCATCTCAAAGTTGCTCTTTCTTCCCTTCGTAATTTCTTATTCACTATGGCTTGTGGGAAGCCCTTCCTTTTCTTTCTGGAGGTTCCACAGGCCAGGGTTTCTATGAGGTATAGGTGAGGTGTTTGAAAAGGGGCAGGCTGGTGTAAAAGTTATCCAGGTATATGTGGTAACGTTTCTTCAGCAGTGGGTATGCCAGATCCTCTACAATTTTACCAGTTGTGCCCATGTAGGCCGGGCAATCAGGGGGCTGGAGATAGGGATCTCTTCCTTCACATATGCGGAACGCATACAGATATTCCGTGACTCTCTTGCAAAGCTTATAAAATTTCACTCCGTATTTGGCCCTTTTGCTAGAAATGTATTGTTTTATTTCTAGCCGGCCTATAATCTATATTTATCATAATTTGGATGATTGTGGGGAGGGCACTGGAAATGAAGAAAGTGCATTATCATCTCGTATCGGGACCTAGACTTTACAGAAGAATAAATGAGCATGTGGTGGATGGGGTTGGTGGACCAATAGGCATGTCCTTTCATTTTTTTTGTAAGCCCCATGTTTACGGTGAGGCCCATAAACACTTTGAACTCCTCCAGAGTCAAATCCTTCCAGTCAAACGGACGGGTGTATGATGATTGGAGGTTATTGGCAATATGCTGCTGGGCATATAAATTGGCCTTGTCCACGAAGAGTTGCAGCAAAGTGTCAGGCAAAAATAAATAGAAAAAATCAATTTCAGTAAAATTTTGGGTATTGGCCTGCACACCTGGCTGTGCAGTGAAAGGGGGAATTCTTGCTGATACTGAGTCGGAAGGCAGCCATGTTGGATTGGCAAGATCAGCTGAAAGATGTGTAGTGGGCCTGGCTCTTGGGGGACGTGGCACTCCTGCGCTGGTAGTTGGGGGATTTGAAGTTCCTGTGCTGGCATTTGGGCATGATGCAGCGGCAGTGCTGGTACTGGGCCTGGGAATTTCTTGTGGTCTTTCCCTGGCGGCAGCGCTGGTAGTGGGCCTTTGGTTTTGGCATCTATCGCTGGCGGCAGCGCTGGTACTGGGCCTGGGAATTTGATCATGGTTTATATTGCTGGTGGCTGCCTGGTTTCCAGAGCCCTGTGTCCTTTTATGAGGGATCCATTCTTCCTCTGATTAATTTGCTGATCCACTACTATCGATCAGTTCAAATGCTGAATTTGATTCACAATCAGAATTGGCATTTAAATCTGATGAGAACTCCCCGCTGCTCTCATCAGTCATGGAGAGGATCTGGAACCCCTCCTCACTTGTATAGAATCTTTTGGCCATTTTTTTCTGATGGGCTGTGTGATGGGTGACAGGTGACGGTCACTGATGGGTGACAGGTGATGGGTGACAGTCACTGATGGGTGACAGGTGACGGGTGACGGTCACTGGTGGGTGACAGGTGACATGTGACGGTCACTGGTGGGTGACAGGTGACGGGTGACAGTTACTGATGGCAGTCTCTGATGGTGACTGGTGCACTTTATGGGACTGATAGGTGACAGATGAGAGTCACGGATGGGTCACTGATGAAGGTCACTGATGGCGGTCACTGATGATGGTCAATGGCGATGGTCACTGATGGATGACAGGTGCACCGCTGACGGCAGTCTCTGTCGGCGACAGGTGCACTTTGTGGGCACTGATGGGTGACAGGTGCACTTTGTGGGCACTGATGGGTGACAGGTGCACTTTGTGGGAACTGATGGGTGACAGGTGCACTTTTATAAGCACTGATGTGGTGACTGTTGGATGACAGCTGTTATTGGGGGGGGTGATGTGACAGGTTCTCTTTACTGTGGTGTTGGTGCAATACACTACAATACATAGATTGGTAACTCACTGCTCCTGGCTCTTCTCTCCTCACACTGGAAACGGTGTGTGAGGAGAGAAGATCCGGTAACAGCTAGTAACCGGTAAATGTTTATATTTAGTGATCGGTTCTGAATGGATCACAGCCAATCACGTGGTAAACACCTGCCAGCCATTGGCTATTTACCCTTGTCTGTGATGAGCAGTGTTCCTGGCAACACGCCGCCACCGACATGACTGCGCTGCACACTCCTAATTGCGCGCATGTGTGGTCTTAACCGAGGAATACCCATTTGTGACCGGCCGTGATGTGAATCAGCTTAATGGCTGTTCATCCCTGTTGGGAACATGCCGCCACCAACAGTGAAGGGCTGCACACCCGCGATTGCGGGCATGCCCTGTGTGAATGGGCCACCGTCATATGACGTCGGCCCAGAACAAGAGCCGCACCGCTCCGCCGTCATATGACGGTGGGCGGGCAGCAACAGGTTAATGAATGAGCTCATAAAAAAACACTACCAGAAATAATAAGAAAATATAATTTACACTATAGGGATGGCAGAAGATCTGTGCAAGGCTTTTAATTGAGACTATTTTTTTTGTATTTTTGTTATATTTCTTAAGCAGGCCATAGATGAGTCTTTTTTTTTGTTCAACGGCAGGTTGAACAAAAAAAAAGACTTGATTCCTCCATCTATATACTAAAGGTGTATGGAGGAATCCTCCCGGCTGAGCCTTTGTATTCAGACAGTGGGAAGACCTCTCCACCCTTAGAATACACTGATCTGCCCTGCCAGCTATAGCTGGCAGCACTGATCAAAGAAAATCTGACAGGCTAGTTCTCCAGGAGTCTATTGGTAGATTGAGTTCTCTGCAATCAGTCTGCCTATACATGTATTGAAATTCAGCCGGTCCCTGCTGAACCAGATGAATTTCTGTCCATGTAAAGCCGGCTTTAATTTTCTCATCAACGTGAAGGCACAAATGCCCTCTTTCATGAAAGAGCTCTGGCAGACAAATCTATATTTAGATCCTCCCATCCTGTACATGCCGACCATCTATAAAGGAGTAGGGCACATCACTTCTGGAAGTGATATTGCTAGCCCTTACTAGACGTGCCCACCAGCCAACTTTTGACTCCGATTGTAAGCTCTAATGAGCAGGGCTCTCTCATTGCTATTTTATTAAACTGTATTGTAATTGTACTATCTGCCCTTATGATGTAAAGCACTGTATAAACTGTCGGCTCTATATAAATCCTGTATACATTTAAAAATAATAATAATTGGGCTTGCAGTCACAAAATAAAGGTATAGAAACTGCAATTTTGTATTTTGGGATTTAGCTCACATTAAACCACTTCCACACCGGGCCTATTCTAGCACTTCTCTCCTACATGTAAAAATCATATTTTTGTTGCTAGAAAATTACTCAGAACCCCAAAACATTATATATTTTTTTTAGCAGACACCATAGGGAATAAAATGGTGGTCATTGCAACTTTTTATCTCACACGGTATTTGCGCAATAATTTTTCAATATTTTTATGAATTGAAAAATAACAAAACAGTAAAGTAAGCCCAATTTTTTTATATAATGTGAAAGATGATGTTACGCCGAGTAAATAGATACCTAACATGTCACGCTTTAAAATTGTGCACACTCATGGAATGGCACCAAACTTCAGTACTTAAAAATCTCCATAGGCGACACTTTGAAAATGTTTACAGGTTGCCAGTTTAGAGTTACAGAAGAGGTATAGGGCTAGAATTATTGCACACGCTTTAACGCATGCGGCGATACCTCACATGTGTGGTTTGAACCGCGTTTACATATGTGGGCGGGACTTGCATGTGCATTCGCTTCTGAGAGCAAACTAACGGGGACAGGGGCATTTTTAATTTTTAAATTTTTTTTATTTTTTATTTAACTTAATTTTTTTAATTTTTACACTTTTTTTTACATTTTTATTTTTTTGATCACTTTTATTCCTATTGCAAGGAATGTAAACATCCCTTGTAATAGGAATCTATTGTGGCAGGTCCTCTTTATGGAGAGATGCGGGGTCAATAAGACCCCACATCTCTCCTCCAGGCTGGATAGCATGAGATCGAGAACAAAAATTCACCGATCTCATGCTGACAGCTGTGATCGCAGCTTTGTTTACATCCGGGAACCCGGGCGTGATGTCATAACATCGCGCCCTGGCCTCCGATGGTCATAGAGATGACTGTTAACCATCTGGTCACCGGAAATCTCTATTGTCGTCTTCCGGTGCTGGCCCATTCTTTCTCCGGGCCCCCAATGGCACGGGAGAGCCCGGAAAAGCACCATATTGTGGTGGGAGGGGGGGCGTCCCCTCCCGTCGCCTATAAGAACGATCAAGCAGTGGAACTGTCACTATGATAATTCTTATCATGCACAGAACCGTCGCTTGGAAGTAATGATATCTGAATGATGCCTGTAGCTACAGGCATCATTCAGATATCCCCTCACAAAGTCAAGGACGTCATTTTACTATGGCCCGGTAGGGAAGTGGTACTTATGGGGGAGTATTTAAGTAAAACAATTTTTTTTCCACTTTAGGAAGAACTGTCACAGGAGTCTAATGGAACCTGGGCTATAAGCTAAAATGTTGCAGGTTAATGTGACAAACTGATGACTGAGCTGACTGAATGTAATGCTATCCTCATTGTTTAGCCACTTGCCTACCAGGCACTTACACCCCCTTTTTGCCCAAGCCATATTTCAGCTTTCAGCACTGTCGCACTTTGAATGACAATTGCGCGATCATGCAACACTGTACCCAAACACATTTTTTATCATTTTCTTCACACAAATAGAGTTTTATTTTGGTGGTATTTAATCACTGCTGGGTTTTTTATTTTTTACAAAAAAAAGACCAAAAATTTTGAAAAAAAAGTTTTTTACTTTTTTCTGTCAGTAAATTATGTAACTAAGTCATTTTTGCCTTCACTGATGTGTGCTGATGAGGCGGCCCTGATGGGCACTGATAGGCTGAACTGGTGGGCATTGATGAGGTGGCACTTATGGGCACTGATAGGTGGCACTGATAAGTGTCAGTGATGAGCACTGCACCTATGTTTTATTGCACATTTTTCGATTGTGGATTTTAGAAGATTTTATTCGATTTATTCACCAGGAATCATTTTTTATGCACGTATTCTTTTATGCAGATTACAGGGTGGTATTAATAATATTTTACATTTGATTAGCATTTATAGAAGATTGTATGGGTTGTTGAACCACCAGAATTTGCCATTGTTTATTCTTGCATGCTAGTTACAGGGTGGCATGTTTACTATTCTAGTATTTACTGCAAATATTTAACTATTACTATATGGGCAATTAGCAGCGATCACTATAGTGCATAAGAGAGATCCTAAATCCTAGCACTAAAACCAATTAGTCACCAGTGTCCCACATTATAATATGCACTTTATGCATCTACCCACACAGTTTATTTTTGCTTAATATTGCGCAAAATTTATTTAAATATTCACTGATAGGTGGCACTGATGGGCACTGTTGGGTGGCACTGATGGGCACTAATAGGCAGAACTGGTGGGCACTGATAGGTGGCACTGGTGGGCACTGATAGGCGGTACGGATGGGCACCAATGGACATTGATGGGTGGCACTGATGGGTGACACTGATGAGCATTGATCGACAGCAGTGATGGGCAGCACTGATAGGCAGCACTGATTGCCAGCACTGACTGGCATCACTAATGGGCATTGATTGGTGTAACTTGTGGGCAGTGGTGGACACTGATTGCTGCCACTGGTGGGCACTGTATGCTGGCATTGGTGGGCAATGGGGGGCACTGTTTTGTGACACTGTATTTATTAATTGTAATCAGGGCACTGATGATCGATGCCCTGATTACATCCCTAGATGTCACCCTGTGAGGAGATGCCGCTGATCGGCTCTCCTCTCCTCACACTCTGTCAGTGTGAGGGGAGGAGATCGATTACTGGCATCTCTTTGTTTACATGTGACCAACTGTGATTGGACACAACCGATTACATGGTTAAAGAGTTGCAGATGTGCCTCCTTACAGAGATCGGGGACGTACTGTGTCCTAGCAACACGGCGCGGCCGGCAGCAAGCAGTTATAGGAGAAGTACAGCCAAAGCTCGTTTGGCTGTACTTCTCCTGTGGATCACAATAGTGCAGATTGTTTTGCACTCCTGTGACCCATTTTCAGGAGACAGCTGGCTGAAGCCTCCTGTTGGCCGATGTCACAGAGACGTCTAGGCTCAGGAAAGAATATGACCATATGGTCGGGATCTGCCCACATTCCTGGACCGGCACTGAGAACCAAGCGATTAGTGGCGTTTGATTGCTCGGTTCTCAGCCTTAGAGCCAGCAGGGGACAGATGCTGCATCCACCTAGGTAAGTATGATTAAAAAAAAATCCCATACCTCTCTTTAAAATTCATAATCAGCTGATGGAGGGATTTCATTTATTTTATCTTTTTATTTGAAACAAAAAGTTCAGATTTTTGTATTCAATATAAAACCATAAAAAGAATATAGAATATAGAACACAAAGACTAAATGCAGTCTTTTACATTCACCAAAGCATATAAGTAACAGACTTGAGCATCTGAAGGCAAAAGCAGTATACATAATCACATTCAACAATACATAACTAAATGATTTACAGAAATATATAACAAAGAAGATGTCAACGAGGTTAGTATAAAGCCAAGAAAATATCACATAAGCCACTTCAACGTGTAAACACAACTAGTTAGATATTAACACATTCATTTGGACAGAATAGTTGAGGATGGAGCTAGAGTAGGGGAGGTCAACCAAAATAACAACTAGGGATGAGCTTGATGATTGCGTCGAACGTAAGTTCGACTCAAACATCGAGTGTTCGCCCATTCGCTGAACAACAAACATTATGCTGAGTTTGTGGGAAATTCAAGAGCCGCAGAACGCCCCATAATGCACTGTGGGATCACAGTGCATTGCTGTATGCTGATTGGTCAAAGCATGCACCTGACCTGCATGCTTTGGCCAATCACAGCTATGTTTATGCCCCACACTATATAAGGCTGCTTATATAGCGTCCGCATTGTAGTGTTGGTGGCGTGGATAGAGAGACAGCTTGAGTTAGATTAAGCAGGCAGGTTATTTAGTTAGTGGCAGTGTATTTGATATAGAGCATACTCTGCATTCTGTGTAGCGTATATATACAGTGCATTCTGTGTTGTACAGTATCTAATACAATTCAGGCAGTGTGTAAATATGTATATACAGTCTAGTATATACAGTATTTCACAAAAGTGAGTACACCCATGTGACAACACTGAAGAAATGACACTTTGCTACAATGTAAAGTAGTGAGTGTAGAGCTTGTATAACAGTGTAAATTTGCTGTCCCCTCAAAATAACTCAACAGATAGCCATTTATGTCTAAACCGCTGGCAACAAAAGTGGTCACACCCCTAAGTGAAAATGTCCAAATTGGGCTCAATTAGCCATTTTCCCTCCCTGGTGTCATGTGACTCATTAGTGTTACAAGGTCTCAGGTGTGAATGGGGAGCAGGTGTGTTAAATAGGGTGTTATCGCTCTCACTCTCTCATGGCAAAGGACTCTCTGAGGATTTGAAAAAGAGAACTGTTGCTCTACATAAAGATGTCCTAGGCTATAAGAAGATTGCCAAAACCCTGAAACTGAGCTGCAGCATGGTGGCCAAGACCATACAGTGGTTTAACAAGACAGGTTCCACTCAGAACAGGCCTCACCATGGTCAACCAAAGAAGTTGAGTGCACATGCTCAACATCATATCCAGAGGTTGTCTTTGGGAAATAGACATATGAGTGCTGCCAGTATTGCTGCAGAGGTTGAAGGGGTGGGGGGTCAGCCTGTCAGTGCTCAGACCATACGCCGCACACTGAATCAAATTGGTCTGCATGGCTGTCATCCCAGAAGGAATCAAATTGGAAAAATTCTGTGAGCCACAATGATCTTATGCCTTTACTTGTGCTACCTCCAGCTGCATGCGCTAATCATGCTTCATATAACGTGCATAGGATAAATTTACAAGTTATGCGCTGGGGTGACCCCAAAAATAAAATTAATAATAACCAACTCTGTGCTTACTAGTGTGATAATATTAAATACAAATAATATGAATGTTGAATAAATAAACAAGGTGTGAAAAAACAAGTGCTTGTTACACCATAAATTGGTGCTTAATAGTGCTTGTTACACCATACATAATGTCTTAATCAACATAAAAAGTGCTTAGTGCTCAATATAAAGTTTCCTGCTATTTTAAATGAAAAAATTAATAAAAAAAAAAAAAAAAGTTCTCTTTGGCACTCTAAATAGTGCGTGCAAATAATGTCCAACAGTGATAATAAAACAATGTGTACAGGTGGTGTTCAGCTGTGACAACAATCCAACATCATGCCGAAGATATCCTGAGTGCTGCAAAACATGCTCCTGTGCTCCTTCATGACCCCCTTAAGCTAATGTGCTCACCTCAGAGCGTGTGACTCAGCTTCTACCCTGAGTCCAAATAGGCTTTGGAGCCACCCCTGGGCTCAATCTCAGTGTCTGCTGCACTCTTCCAGCTGGAAACAATGTGGCTCCATACATATAAATGAAAAGGAAACTATATAGTGTAATATAGTCAAAATACTTTTATTAAAGAAAATGCTCCCCACACCGGGGTACTCACATGGCATTGGTGCGTCAGTGCACCATACTTTAACGGCTTTCTATGCACAATCACTGGATGTTTGGTGCGGTATGCTGTGCTGGGACTGCGCTGGTGTAAAGTCCGTGTCAGTCTCTCCGTCCTGGCCCCTCCCCTTGGAGAGACTGACACGGACTTTACACCAGCGCTGTCCCAGCACAGCATACCGCACCAAACATCCAGTGATTGTGCATAGAAAGCCGTTATAGTATGGTGCACTGACGCACCAATGCCATGTGAGTACCCCGGTGTGGGGAGCATTTTCCTTTAATAAAAGTATTTTGACTATATTACACTATATAGTTCCCTTTCATTTATATGTATGGAGCCACATTGTTTCCAGCTGGAGGAGTGCAGCAGACACTGAGATTGAGCCCAGGGGTGGCTCCAAAGCGTATTTGGACTTAAAGTAGAAGCTGAGTCACACGCTCTGAGGTGAGCACAGTAGCTTAAGGGGGTCACGAAGGAGCACAGGAGCATGTTTTGCAGCACTCAGGATATCTTCGGCATGATGTTGGATTGTTGTCACAGCTGAACACCACCTGCACACATTGTTTTATTATCACTGTTGGACATTATTTGCACGCACTATTTAGAGTGCCAAAGAGAACTTTTTTTTTTTATTATTATTTATTATTTATTCATTTTTTCATTTAAAATAGCAGGAAACTTTATATTGAGCACTAAGCACTTTTTATGTTGATTAAGACACTATGTATGGTGTAACAAGCACTATTAAGCACTAATTTATGGTGTAACAAGCACTTGTTTTTTCACACCTTGTTTATTTATTCAGCATTCATATTATTTGTATTTAATATTATCACACTAGTAAGCACAGAGTTGGTTATTATTAATTTTGTTTTTGGGGTCACCCAAGCGCAGCGAATAACTTGTAAATTCATCCCAGAAGGAAGCCTCTTCTAAAGATGATGCACAAGAAAGCCCACAAACAGTTTGCTAAAGACAAGCAGACTAAGGACATGGATTACTGGAACAATGTCCTGTGGTCTGATGAGACCAAGATAAACTTATTTGGTTCTGATGGTGTCAAGCTTGTGGCAGCAACCAGGTGAGGAGTACAAAGACAAGTGTGTCTTGCCTACAGTTATGCATGGTGGTGGGAGTGTCATGGTCTGGGGCTGCATGAGTGCTGCCGCCACTGGGGAGCTACAGTTCATTGAGGGAACCATGAATGCCAACATGTACTGTCACATACTGAAGCAGAGCATGATCCCCTCCCTTCATAAACTCGGCCGCAGGGCAGTATTTCAACATGAAAATGACCCCAAACACACCTCCAAGACAACCATTGCCTTGATAAAGAAGCTAATGGTAAAGGTGATGGACTGGCCAAGCATGTCTCCAGACCTAAACCCTATTGAGCATCTGTGGGGCATCCTCAAACGGAAGGTGGAGGAGCACAAGGGCTCTAACATCCACCAGCTTCATGATGTCATCATGAAGGAGTGGAAGAGGACTCCAGTGGCAACCTGTGAAGCTCTGGTGAACTCCATGCCCAAGAATGTTAAGGCAGTACTGGAAAATAATGGTGGCCACACAAAATATTGACTCTTTGGGCCCAATTTGGACATTTTCACTTAGGGGTGTACTCACTTTTGTTGCCAGCGGTTTAAACATTAATGACTGTGTGTTGAGTTATTTTGAGGGGACAGCAAATTTTTACTGTTATACAAGCTGTACACTCACTACTTTACATTGTAGAGTTGTCATTTCTTCAGTGTTGTCACATGAAAAGATAGAATAAAATATTTACTAAAAATGTGAGGGATGTACTCACTTTTGTTAGATACTGTGTGTATGTATATGTATGTGTATGTATATATATGTATATATATATATATATACTCATATATACTCTGCATGCAGTGTAGCGTCTATAGAGTGCATTCAGCAGTGCATTCAGCAGTGTACAGTATATAATTGTCAGAAACCAAGAATCAGACCGAGAAAGAAGTGCAGTTAAAATCACACTTGTTTAATAATAAAAATAGTAAAAGGTACACAGAGCAACGTAGACACAGCCAGAGTTCGGTAACTGGGAGGGATAGTCAGACAAGCCAGGACATCTGGGAGCCAGAGATCAGCGTACTTACGGACAGGCCAGGAAATCAGGAAACCAGAGAATCAGCGCAGTGGAACAGCAAGCAGGATCAGGAACCAGAAGGGATATCAGCCAAGCAAGTCTTCAACAGGTACACAGGAGAGAGTCTCTGGATGTGTTGACCAAGGCAAAGGCAGAGAGGGACTGCACTGAACAGCTTAAGTAACTAGTAGGTCTGACGAACAGGATATCATCACCAGGTGAGCCACTGTGGAAAAGATTTTAGCTAGCAATTAACTGACAGCTGAGCGGCCTGCTCGGAGAAGGAAGGGCTGAGCCCAGCCCTGACAGTACCCCCACCTCAATGACCCCTCCCCCTCGGAGGACCACCAGGTTTAAGGGGAAAACATCTATGGAAAGGACAAAGGCGAACAGGGGCATGCATGTCCAAGGATGAGACCAAAGAGCGTTCCTTTGGACCATACATTTTACAATGCACCAGGTACTGTATGCGCCCACCTACGGGAGTCAACAATGGACTGTACTTCATACTCCTCATGGTTCTCAACCTGTACTTGTTGAGGACATGGCATTGAGGTGGTAAAGTGCATACCAAAGGTTTTAATAAGGAGACGTGGAATACATTTGAGATACGCATATTAGAAGGAAGGTCTAAAGCGTAAGCCACTGGGCTAATCCTGCGGAGAATTTGGAAAGGCCCAATAAACCGAGGTGCCAACTTCAGTGAGGGAATACGGAGTTGGAGGTTGCGAGATGACAGCCATACCCTGTCCCCAACCTGGTAGGAAGGCTCAGACAGGTGTCTGCGGTCAGCATTGAGTCTGCACCTATCATTGACATTTAGCAAAGCCTCCTGGACTTGTGCCCAAGTAGAACAAAGACCTCAGAGATGCTCCTCTAATGCAGAACTAATGAGTCAAATGACTCATTTGTGGAACAAATGAGTCAGGCAACATGGAAGGTTGGAAACCATAGTTTGCCATAAATGGGGACAATCAGGAAGTAGAATTCAAGGTACTATTGTGAGCAAACTCCGCCCAAGATAAGAGGTCTGACCAGTTGTTATGATGGTCAGAAATATAGCAACATAGAAACTGCTCCAAGGACTGGTTGGCACATTCTGCGGCCCCATTAGACTGCGGGTGATGCGCAGAGGGGAAAGAAAGCTAAATTTCCAACTGTGCACAAAAGGTTTTCCAGAACCAGGGCACAAACTGACTACCCCTGTCCGAGACAATCACCTTGGGTAGCCCATGTAAGCAAAAGATCTCCCAAGCAAAAATGGAAGCCAGTTCCTTAGATGTGGACAACTTCTTAAGTGGAATACAATGAGACATCTTTGAAAACCGATCAACCACCATAAGGATAACTGTGTTGCCCTGAGAGTTGGGTAACTCCACAATGAAATCCATGGACAGGTGGGTCCAAGGCCTCTCTTCATTGGAAAGTATTGTGGTGTCTTACTCTGAGCACACACGGAACAAGCAGTACATAGACTAGGCCATCAGAATTGTTGGGAAATGGCCCAAAAGAGTTGATTCTTCCCAGGGTGGCCAGCAGCCTTGGGAGAATGGTAAGTCTGGAGCAGTATGGAGACTCTCAGGGACAAAACAGCGGTCACAAGGATTCTCAGGAGGAGCATGGACCTGAGCGGCAAGAATTTTGTCATCCAAAGGAGAAGTGAGACTGGTATGAACCGTAGCCAGAATACGATCAGGAGTTAATCACAGGAACACAAACCAACTCCATCTTGGAGGTGAAGGAAAACTGTTGCAACAAAGCGTCAACCCTTACATTCTTAGTACCGGGTAAGAATGAGACAATATAATTGAAACTTGACAAGAAAAGAGCCCATCGGGCCCTTCTGGCAGAGAGGTGTTTAGCCTCAGACAAGAATGTGAGATTCTTATAGTCAGTAATAATGAGAACCGGCACAGTGGTACCTTCAAGGAGATGCCTCCATTCTTTAGGGCTAAAATGATTGCTAACAAATCTCTGTCCCCAATCTTGTAATTACATTCCGCAGGTGACAATTTCTTGGAAAAGAAGCTACAAGGATGTATAGTGCTCTCAGAGGTAGGATGTTGAGACAGAAGGGTGCCAACTTCCTTAATGGACTTCAGAGACCAGCTCTGTGGGTTACCATCCTTTCTGGTCATATCAGTCATGGGCTTAACCAGAGATGAGAAGCTACAAATAAATTTTCCATAATAATTGGCAAAGCCAAGAAAACGTTGCAGAGGACGTATACCCATGGGTCGGGGCCACTGTAGGACTGCTGAAAGTTTCTCTGGTTTCATCAAAAAACCGGCAGTGGAAATGACATAACCCAGGAATTTAACCTGTTGATGATGGAACTCTCACTTCTCCAATTTACAATACAGATTGTTCTCTCTCAGCTTCTGAAGCACACAACAGACATAAGTGTGGTGGCTCTCTAGGGACTTGGAAAAAATGAGGATATAGTCGAGATAAACCACCACACATAGCTGCAACAAATCTCGGAGGACATCGTTGGAAAACTGCCGGAGCGTTGCAAAAGCCAAATGGCATTACGAGGTACTCATAATGGCATGTTCTGGTATTATACGCAGTTTTCCATTCATCGCCCATCTTGATCCTCACGAGATTGTATGTTCCTCTCAAATCCAGCTTAGTGAAAACCATTTCTCCCTTGAGGCACTCAAATAACTCCATAAACAACAGAATTGGATAAGTATTCTTAATCCTGAAACGATTGAGACCCCTATAATCAATACAAGGTCTCAGTTCACCACTCTTCTTCTTCACAAAGAAGAAACCAGCAACAGCAGGAGATGAGGACTTGCAGATGAATCCTCAAGAAAGTGCGTCTGCAACATTCTCCTCCATGGCCTTATTCTCCGAGACTGACAAAGGGTAAACCCGGCCACAAGGGGGTATGGCACCAGGTTGAAGGTCAATTGCGCAGTCATATGACCGGTGTGGAGGCAAACTATCGGCTTGACCTTTGTCAAAGACTTTGCTAAAATCATGGTACTCCTCCGGCAGGGAGGATTGTGAAGAGGTGCTTAGGACATTAGCCACATTCTGAAAAAAATGTCTTGCTGCATTGTGGCGACCAGGAGAGAACCTTAGCACAAAGCCAATCAAAAGAGGGGTTGTGCCTCTGTAACCATGAGTCACATGGGCAGGTCTCCCACCAAGAGCCTCAATAGCAAATGGAGTGGCACAAAGCTGCAGCGGAATCGAGTGCTTAGGTACCAAGGCAGAATCACTGAACAGAACTGCAGCCCCAGAGTCGATTAGAGCCTGTATCTCGACGGACAACTCAGACCAAGAATAGATAACTGGGACAAGAGGCTTATCCTTCTGTATAATTGGGGACAAAACAACGCCAACTAAGGTCTGTCCGCCACAGGACCTCGAGGTTCGGGAGTTCCCTGGACAGGTAGGACAAGACTTCAAAAAGTGACCTGCCTAGCCACAATAAAGGCACAATCTCTCCCTCCTCCTAAAGGTTCTCTCATCAGCAGAGAGACGTGTGAAGCCCAAGTGCATGGGTTCACCTTTACTGACCGACTCACTACCAGGAGGAATGGGAGGTGAGGGAGGCAAGGGTGGGACTGCAAATCTCAGAGAAAAATGTACAGGAGGCTTCTGCAAGCGCTCCTTAAAAGAAATTCTTTCTCTGAGTCTGGAGTCAATGAAGATCAGGGACGGACTGACCATTTGGGCATATCGGGCACTGTCCGAGGGCCCGGCAGCCAGCAGGGGGCCCGCCCCTGACTATTGTCAAACATCCAGTGCGGACAGAGAGAGAGAGCTCTGCTGTCTGTCAGCATATACCCCCCGATCGGCAGGTTTCCTGGATACTGCACGCACCCTGCTGACATTTCCCTCCCTCCAGCACTACTTTGGGCATAACTATATAAGCTGTGAGCACCTCCGCTCTCACACCAATCCAGCCTATCACTGTCTCTTGTAGCCCTGCAGCCGCAGCACAGATGCCTCTGTGATCTTTCCTGCACACTCCCCCCCTCCTCTCCCTGTGATTGATAAAGGAGGTGAAGTCCATTTCGGTCAGCTACTGTCTTTTCTGGTCTCCCGGGAGTCCCAGCCACTGCATGTTTCTCTGTGTTCCTTCCCGTGCTCTCCCCCTCCTCTTCTCGGGCTTGATAAGAGGTCACTGCATTGGCTCCTTCTCAGCATTCCAGACAGCACATCTCCCACCCCTGCGTTCTGTGAATCTTCCTGAGCTCCCTCAGACACCACAATAGGATTGGGGTGGGGGGGGACATTAAGAGCACCTGTCTTTGCTCCACAATAGCTTGGTCTGTCATTACAAATTCTGGCCCTGCTACCTGCACTCTGCTGCAGGTGAGCAGCAGGTACATCTGGCTCCCTTGCTGGCCTGGCCACATGAGGAAAGGAGAGGAGAACTAATAACCAGGTTCAGTAAAAGGGACATCTACACTGATATGTGCAGTCCCAACAGTGCCCACAATGTTGCCAATCAGTGCCCTCTAGTGCTTGCAATCAGTGCCACCTACCAGTTCCTCCTCGTCAGTGCTGCCACATCAGTGGAGCCTATCAGTGCCTTTTATTTTTCAAGTGCCCATCAGTGCCTCCTCATCAGTGCCCCCTATCAGTGCCGCCTATCAGTGCAGCTTCATCAGCACACATCAGTGAAAGAGAAAAGTTACCTGTTTGCTAAATTTTATAGCAAACTATGAAAAAAAAAAGTTGGTATTTTTTCGTTTAGTAAAAAATAAAAACCCAGCGGTGATTAAATACCACCAAAAGAAAGTTATATTTGTGTGAAATTTCATATGGGTTTCATATGGGTACAGTGTTACATGAATTCGTAATTGTCATTCAAAGTGTGACAGGGCTAAGAGCTAAAAATTGGCCTGAGCAAGAAGAGGGTAAAAGTGCCCAGGAGGCAAGTGGTTAAATAGGGGCACCCTGGAGGAGCAGAACATAAGGGGACACTCTACAGGAGGATGTAAGGGGGCACTCTGAAGGTACTAACTTCTCCAGAGTTCCCTTGGTACTTCTAAAGTGCCCCCTTATTTCCTCCAGAGTGCCCCCTCCTTTCCTTTACCACTGGCAGCAGCTGCAGGTATTTTTTGTGTTTTCTATGCTTCAGTTCATGAATGGGCAGGAGCCTCTGTCTTCTGTTTATTCATTTTCAGTGCAGCTAAGGCTACAGAGAAAGGAACTGTGGATTTGTCCTCAGTCCCTTTCTCTGTCTCATAAATGAGACTTGGGAGGTCTATTTAAACCCCTGATACTTCATCAAAAGAATGTATATATTCTGCATTCAGTGTAGCCTATATATACAGTACATTCGGTGGTGTACAGTTTCTAATACAGTGTAGGCGGTGTACACAGTATCAAATACAGGGTGTACAGTTTCTAATTGTCAGAAACCATGAACCAGACCGAGACAGAAATACAGTAAAATCCCACTTGTTTATTAATAAAAATAAAAATGTAAATAGAGTAAGTGTAGTCAAAGCATAGCCAGAGTCCAGTAACCTGGATCGGGTAGTCAGCCAAGCCAGAGTTCAGTAACCAGATCGGATAATCAGTCAGGCCAGACGTCAGGGATCCAAGTAAAGGAACAGCAAGCAGGATAAGCAGCCAGAAGGGATGTCAGCAAAGCTTTAAACAGGAACGCAGAAGATGGTTTCTTGTGATGTGACCAAGGCGAAGGCAGGATTGAAGTGAGCTGGAGTAGGTGGGACTGACGAGCAGATCCACAACAGCTGGTTAACTGTGGAGAGAGATGAGAGCTGGCAACTAGATGACAGCTGAGCGGCCAGCTCAGAGAATGAAGGGCTGAGCCAGCCCTGACACTAATACACTTCAGGTGGTGTACACAGTATATAATACAGCGCAGTCGCTGTACAGTTTCTAATACAGTGCAGGCGGTGTACACAGTATCTAATGCAGTGTATACAGTTTCTAATACACTTCAGATGGTGTATTAATATACAGTATATATACATATTCAGTATAGTGTGTGTATATATACACACACACAGTGGGGACAGAAAGTATTCAGACCCCCTTAAATTTTTCACTCTTTGTTATATTGCAGCCATCTGCTAAAATCATTTAAGTTAATTTTTTTCCTCATTAATGTACACACAGCACACCATATTGACAGAAAAACACAGAATTGTTGACATTTTTGCAGATTTATTAAAAAATAAAAACTGAAATATCACATGGTCCTAAGTATTCAGACCCTTTGCTCAGTATTTAGTAGAAGCACCCTTTTGATCTAATACAGCCATGAGTCTTTTTGGGAAAGATGCAACAAGTTTTTCACACCTGGATTTGGGGATCATCTGCCATTCCTCCTTGCAGATCCTCTCCAGTTCTGTCAGGTTGGATGGTAAACGTTGTTGGACAGCCATTTTTAGGTCTCTTCAGAGATGCTCAATTGGGTTTAAGTCAGAGCTCTGGCTGGGCTTTTCAAGAATAGTCACAGAGTTGTTATGAAGCCACTCCTTCGTTATTTTAGCTGTGTGCTTAGGGTCATTATCTTGTTGGAAGGTAAAACTTCGGCTCAGTCTGAGGTCCTGAGCACTCTGGAGAAGGTTTTCACCCAGGATATTGCTGTACTTGGCCGCATTCATCTTTCCCTCAATTGCAACTAGTCATCCTGTCCCTGCAGCTGAAAAACACCCCCACAGCATGATGCTGCCATCACCATGCTTCACTGTTGGGACTGTATTGGACAGGTGATGAGCAGTGCCTGGTTTTCCCCACACATACCGCTTAGAATTAAGGCCAAAATGTTCTATCTTGGTCTCATCAGACCAGTGAATCTTATTTCTCACCATCTTGTTTTTTAGCAAACTCCAGGCGGGCTTTCATGTGTCTTGCACTGAGAAGTGGCTTCCGTCGGGCCACTTTGCCATAAAGCCCCGACTGGTGGAGGGCTGCAGTGATGGTTGACTTTCTACAACTTTCTTCCATCTCCCGACTGCATCTCTGGAGCCTAGCCACAGTGATCTTTGGGTTCTTCTTTACCTCTCTCACCATGGCTCTTCTCCCTCGATAGCTCAGTTTGGCCGGATGGCCAGCTCTAGGAAGGGTTCTGGTCATCCAAAACATCTTCCATTTAAGGATTATGGAGGCCACTGTGCTCTTAGGAACCTTAAGTGCAGCAGAATTTTTTTTGTAACCTTGGCCAGATCTGTGCCTTGCCACATTTCTGTCTCTGAGATCTTCAGGCAGTTCCTTTGACCCCATGATTCTCATTTGCTCTGACATGCACTGTGAGCTGTAAGGTCTTATATAGACAGGTGTGCGGCTTTCCTAATCAAGTCCAATCAGTATAATCAAACACAGCTGGACTTAAATGAAGGTGTAGAACCATCTCAAGGATGATCAGAAGAAATGGACAGCACCTGAGTTAAATATATGAGTGTCACAGCAAAGGGTCTGAATACTTAGGACCATGTAATTTTTTAAACAAATGAAAGGGGTGTGTGGCGCTACCTAATAGCCAAGAGCACACAGATTTTTTGTATGGGGAGAGTGAGAGGACTGCAACATAAATATAAAACCCTCACCGGCGTGCTTCTCCTGAAACCCCAAACAAAAATAAAAAATAAATAAATAAAAAATAAATACCTTTCTTTTTTGCTGATTTTATCTGTTTTTTTAATAAATGAACTTACTTTATTTTATTACACTATGGGAGTCTATTTTTTTCTCCCTCGAAGGGTTTAACAAGGATCACTCCCGTTCTACCTGGAGATAGAGGAACGCTTTGGGAACAGTCACAGCAGACACCGTGGTGAACTGATCTCATTGTCTATATCTGCATGTGTGTTTCCCCTGCTGTGAAGATTCAGTGAGTGGGGACCCTAAGTGGGAGCACAAAAGTCACCTGAGGATACTGCAAGCACTCAAGTCACCCATAGGTTTTCTGCCTCACAACAGAGCATTACCAGACTTTATACGAACTGTTTTTTACTAATTCATATGAGGACTGATTCCGTATCATGCATACGGGCGCTTTATGCCTTTGCAGTGTGGTTTAACCCTTTTGGACTGTACTACATGCTTATAATGGGGTTAACCCTCCCGTGACCATCTGACACAAACACATTTTTTCCTTTGGATGTGCTTTCATTTACTTATATGTATTTTGATTATTTTTTATTTTTCACTTTGACAGTTGGATTAATATCACTTAGAATCAACTTTTATATTTGTTGTACTATATGTATCACCTGTCATGCACTTGTGGTATGTAGTTGTGAGGATGCACATACTACTCTTTAGTTTTCAGGCCTGCACTTACACAGTTACTAGGTAATTTTGGATCGTGGTTTTTACCTTCCACATTAGGGGTGCACCTGCACTGCAGTTCACGTATACACCTGACAGTGCGTATGTCCTTCACTACTATACTTATATATATCACACAGGGATACCTATACATGAGGTATTGATTTTTTATTTATTTATTTTCTATTTTTGTTTGGGATTTCAGGAGAAGCATGCCGGTGAGGCTTTATTATTTATGTTGCAGTCCTCTCACTCTCCCCATACAAAAAACCTGTGTGCTCTTGGCTGTAGCCCCACCATCATGCACGGAGGAGTCCCCAGAATTATTCGACCACAGTGTCGGTTACATGTTGCTGGAGGATGTGCAGTGATTTGAAGGCTCAGATGTTGGTTCCCAGTTTGAGGAAGGGAGTAATGTGAGCCTAGAGAGAGGGGGTGCCACAGAAGGACAAGAAACTGGCAGTCATGTTCCCCCAGCTGCAGCATACTGCCAAGTTTTTTTCAGTGACGACAAGGAAGGGGATGATGAGGTCACTGACTGTACTTGGGTGCCAGAGAGAAGAGAGTTGGAAAGTGAGGAGGAGGAGGCACAAATCCAATGAGGCAGGGGGCAGCTTAAGGGCAGCTACCATATTGCATTACACTGTAGAGCTCCGCGGGTGCGGGGCACTGCTGACCCCCCCTGCTGACTTTTATGGTTCAATAAGTTTTTATTGAAGTTTTCACATGTATATAAACATATAAAAACAGGAGAATAATAAAAATAAAAAACAAACAAAAAATGAAGGAGTGTAAACAGTGTCAGTTACCCGACATATAGTCTCCTAATAAACAAATATTTCTTATAAATGTTGAGATAGTGCAATCGTATACAAGTGCGAGGGTTATTATAAATAAATTGTTACGATAAACCCGTATAACAGGTGTTTGTTGATGTGTAAGCATTAACTACCCTGTGTGGGGGTGCCCCTTTGGGAGCCTGCTGCACCCCTGGACACAGGGAGTCTGGGATAACCAACGTATACATAAGTTTTCAAAAGTGTGGTTAGTAACAAGTTGTTAGATCTCTATTTACATAAAAGATCCTATAATTATATTGCACCAAGAGAGATATATTGGAGACATAAAAAAGAAAGGAAAGGAGAGACAGAATGGATGAAAGCGAAATAAGTGTAGAATAGAAAAGTAATAGAAGGGGAGGAGGGGGGGAGGGGTAGTGAGACAGCGAGCTTCGGTCCACATATGAGGTCTTCATTTTAAATGAGAGGTATAATGGATATGGCTTTTTCAACTCCTAAGTGGAGTTCTTAGCCGAGAGTCTTTGTTTGAGTTTGTCTGAGGTAGAGTAACTCCTCCAGATACTCCAGACAAAAGAGAACTTAGCATACTTATCTAGAGCTTTAGCCTGCATTTCTTCCATTAGCATGTAATTGTTTACCTCCCCTACCCACTCAATTAGGGTGGGGGGCGTAGTGGTTTTCCAATGTCTGGGTATGAGTTGTCTACCCGCACTAACAAAGAATTTCAAAAGGCCGTTTTTTTGTGATTTGATTGTCCCTGGAAGGATGGATAGGAGGGCAATAGAGGGTGATGGTAGCAGTGGTTTGTCATAAATGTCTGAGTAAATCTGAAAAATTTGGGTCCAGAATTGGAGAAGAACATCACACTCCCACCAGATATGTATATAAGTACCTTCCATTGTGTTGCATCTCCAGCATCTGTCTGAGTTGGATGGGAACATGATCCTGAGAGTAGTTGGGACCCGATACCACCTCGACAACAATTTATAGTTTTTCTCTTGTGTATAGCATGATACGGAGGTTTTGTTCCTGAAGAGGAAGGCTTTCCCCCACTCCGCCTCGGTTATGTCTTTCCCGACCTCCACTGACCATTTAGAGGTATAGCTAGGTAGAGCTTCGTGGGTATGGTCTACAATTGATTTATATATCAGTGATAAGGTGTGTCGTGGAGTTTCAGAAAGGGTGCATAGTTGTTCGAACCCGGTCAAGGGTCTATGAGTTTGTCTGGAGTCATGCAGTGTCTTGCAATAGGAGTTTAGGTGTCCACGAGTGAGCCATGTCATCTTGGAGGTAACGTCTGTTGGGGTGGTTATAAATGTGCCCAGGGTGTGATCAACGAATTGGCGTGCAGTGGGCCATGAGTCTCTGTTGTAAGTGTCCAGTGAGTGGGTTGAGTGCCCTTCTGGGAGGTTTGGATTATCAAACAAGGGGGTGAGGGGGCTAGGTTCCGAGGATAATGAGTGGGTGTCTCTTTTGCGGTACCGAATAGTCAGGGCATCCCTAGTGAGGGGGGACAATGTTGATAAGGATTTGTATGTCCTGTCGTAGCCCCAAAGAAGCGCTCGTAGGTCATGTGTGGATAAATCTTGTTCTACAGTCGTAGCAGCTTTGGCCATAGGGCGAGGGAACCACTCAAGGATACGAGATAGGACTGCTGACGTATGGTATGTTTCAAAGTCGGGTAGGCCCAAACCTCCCTTCGTGATAGGAGAGCATAAGAGTTTGTGTTTCAATCTTGGGTGGTTGCCCTTCCAGACAAATTTGATTGCCAGAGAGCGGAGGGTACGGAGATACGCAGAGGGGAGGGCTATGGGTAGGGCTTGGAATATGTATAACAGTTTGGGGAGTATATCCATCTTTAATGTGTTGATACGTCAGGGAGTAAATGTCAGAGGTTTGTTTAGGTATAGCTGTGCCTAGATAAGAGATAGAGTTAGGTCTCCATTGAAATGAAAAGTTGGATTTGAGGGAGGAGAGAGTAACGTGTGATAATGAAAGGTTTAGGGCTTCGGTTTTAGAGACATTTAGTTTATAGTTACTAAGATTACCAAATCTGTCTATCTCAGCCAATATGGAGGGTATGCTGGTATGGGGTTGTGTGACGCAGAGAAGGAGATCATCGGCGTATAAGGAAAGTTTACAGTGGGACGAGGGAGTTTGTATCCCCTGTATGTTGGGGTTAGATCTTATGGCTTGTGCTAAGTGATGAAATTACTAGGGCGAACAGGAGAGGGGAAAGAGGACAGCCCTGTCTGGTGCCGTTAGTTATCATAAATTTTTCTGATTGAATACCGTTTACCAGTACTGTGGCCGAAGGTGCAGAGTAGAGAGACATGATACGCGTCAACATTTTCGGGCCAAGACCCAGTTGGGAGAGGGTGGCTTGGAGAAAAGACCAGCTGACCCTATCAAAGGCCTTCTCTGCATCACACGAGAGAAGGCAGGCAGGTATGTGATGACGGTGAGCGTATGTGATTAGGTGTATGGTCTTGGTGGTATTGTCCCTGGCTTCACGGCCAGGAAAAAAGCCCACCTGGTCTCTATGTATAGTTTGTGGTAACAAAAGGGAAAGGCGGTTTGCGAGGATCTTAGCATATAACTTTAGGTCAATATTTAGAAGGGATATCGGTCTATAATTGGGGCAAATGGAGGGGTCCTTTCCAGGTTTAGGAATGACAACAATCTGAGCTTGGAGTATAGATGAGGAAAGAGCAATGTTTTCATCAATGGCATTAAACGCTTTTGTTAGTAGTGGGGATAGTTGTGGCGCAAACGTTTTATAAAAGCGGGGGGGAAATCCGTCTGGACCCGGACTCTTGCCATTCTTGAGACTTTTGATAGCGGTTAGAAATTCCGCTTCGGACAGAGAGGTCTCCAGGTCCTCCGTATCCGAGAGCGGAAGAGATGGAAGTGCTGTCTCTTGAATATATGAGGACAGGTCTTGTGGGGTGGATGTAGTAAGTGGGGTCTGGGGGGTTAGATTATAGAGGGTGGAATAATATCTGCGGAATTCCTTGGCTATTGCTGAGTTCTGCATGAGTTTACCCTTAACAGGGGAATTTATTAACGTTATAGGTCGTCTGGCTTGGCGTGGTTGGAGAGTGTTCGCAAGGTGTCTGCCACATTTGTTGGCTTGTGAGTAGTGATTAAATCGTCCCTTATCTCTGGCAATTAGGGACCTTTCTGCGAAAATAAGCAGGAGGTCTCTTCTTGCATTGGAGAGTTCTAGGAGAGACGAGTCAGCTGGGTCTTTTTTGTGTGATTCTTCTAATTTGGCGATAGTGGAGAGAAGTCGTGTTATATCCGCAGTATGGGCATGTTTCAGTCGGGCTCCGTGCTGGATTAGTTTGCCCCTGAGTACAAATTTAAGTGCCTCCCATTTAGTGAGTGAGTTAGTGGTGTCTTGGGCATGATCCGAGACAAAGTGTCTAATGGTCTGTATAATGTCCTGCGAGCATACAGAATCAAATAATAAATTATCATTAAGTCTCCAGGAGGAGCTCCGTTTCCGTGTTGGGATATGCCCTAAGCTCAAGTGTATGGGGGCATGGTCTGACCAGAGGGTGAGACCGATAGAGGCGGAAGGTGAATAATCCAACATTGATTGGGATATGAAGAGGTAGTCAAGTCTGCTGTAAGAGTTATGTGCGGGAGAATAGAATGTGTAGTCCTTAGTGTTAGGATGTAGCATCCTCCATGTGTCTACCAAGGATAAATCAGATAGGAGTGTTCTGATGTTGGTCAGGGAGATCGGGGAGATCGAGGACTTACCGGTGGATGAATCAAGACGAGGTATCAAGGCGGCATTGAGGTCCCCTCCCAGGATCATGTTGATTGTGCAAAATTTTTTCAGACGGGAGATCACGGAGGAGAGGAAGTGTTGTTGATTCTGGTTAGGAGAATATATGTTAATGACAGTATAAATAGTATTCAGATAAGACAATTTAAGAAAGATATATCTTCCTAGGGGGTCAATATGAGTATAAAGGACATCTGGCGTGAAGGAAGCGTGAAATGCTATAGAGACCCCCTTAGATTTTGCAGAGGGGTTGGTGCTATGAAAACCAAACAGGATATTGCTTATGGAAGACTTGTGGGCATTTATCTGTTCTAAAGTGGGTTTCCTGTAGGAGAAGGATTTGGGTCCTTATTTTATGAAAACGATATAATATTTGCCGTCTCTTCTCTGGGACGTTAAGACCTCTGCAATTCAGCGTTGAGATCTTTAGGGAGGGTTGTACTGCCATGTAAAGACAAATTTATTGTGTGTACAATAATAAGGACCATGGAGGCTCGCTGCCTCAAAAGTATGGGAGAAGGAGGAGAAAGAGGAAGAGGAGAGACCTCTAGTGGCGAAACAAGAAAAGGAAATTAAGTGAAGAAATAGGAAAAGACATACAAAAGTAAAAAGAAGAGGACGAGGCCAAAAAAGCCTCACTAATGTAGTTGTTAACAACATTTCAGCTAATACCGCTGTGGGCGCTGAAGGGCCTAAGTGGGGGGACAGCGGGTTATGCACAGAGGAGCCCGCACACGTGACAATTGTCAAAGGTGCAAAATATGAGAACTATAAACTTAACATCTCAGAACTCCGCGCTGCCACGTAAATACTAAATAGGTACACATCTTAGCTAAAGAGGGCCTATCTCATAAAACATCTCAGAGTGTAGGCAGCCCAGAGGGACTTCATATCCAGCTATATGATACTAACATATTCAAAAGGGGATGTATAGGAAGAGGGAGGGGGGGAGGGGTGGGGGTGGGGATTGGATGGGATGAGGTAGGGTTGGGAATAGTTGAGGAATGGAGAGGCGTGTGGCCCGTGTCACAGGCCATTACACTACACGGGAGGCAAAGGCATGGAACATTGACACAAAACCTGTGTGTAGGGAAAAGGAAAGTAGGTTAGTAATAAAATGTCCCAACAAAAACTGCAATCAGGGACGTCTGCACTGGTCTGGAACCTGTGAGAGAACTATAGAGAGGAGTCAGACATCACAGGACTGGATTCAGCCATCTGTCGCAGTGGAGAAGTCCTGTTTGGATCTCTTGTTCGTCTTCGTTCGTTTCTGCCATCCTGCTGCAGTCTTGAAGCCAGGGGTGGCCGCATGAAGTGGCCAGTCTGGAATGGAGATCTGTGGTAATTCAAAAGTTCCGAGGAACCTGGGGAGATCACCCAGCGTGCGAAAAGTCGCCGATTTCCCTTCATGAGATGCAAACAGATTAAAGGGGAAACCCCATCGGTATTTGATTTGTTTTGCTTGCAGGGCTCCAGTCAGAGGTTTTAGGGCATGCCGCATGTCCAAAGTCAGTTTGGAGATGTCAGGAAGCAGGGACACAGCAGTGCCATTAAAGTGTACTGCAGCTTGAGATCGTGCGGCTTGCATGATGGCGTCTTTGACTGCATAGAAGTGTACTCTGCAAATCACGTCTCTGGGGTGCTCTAGGTTTGGGTTCTTAGGGCCAAGGGCTCTGTGGATTCGGTCAAGTTCCAGAGGGGCGTCTTTGTCTTTCTGGAGGAGCTCATTGAACATGGCGATTACTGTAGGAGCTAAGTCCTTAGTTTCAACTGATTCAGGTAGGCCGCGTATGCGTATGTTGTTACGTCTGGCCCTGTTTTCCTGGTCATCCTGATGGTACATCAGTTGCTGGATCTGGAGGGTATGTTCATGCAAGATAGTTTCATGCGCATGCAGGGTGGATGCATTCTCTTCTATGTTGTGTTCCACTTCCTCAATTCTATTGGTGAAATCTCTGCGAAGTTCAGACATTTCTTGTTTGTATGAGCGCTCCATGCGTTGCATGCAGGCCTCAAAATCATGTCTGGTGGGAAGTGCTTTAATATAAGCCTCCATGTCCCATCCATAGGATCTGTGGGATTCAGGGGAATGACCTGTAGAGCAGACCGAGCCTGTCTCTGAGTCAGGGGGAGAGTGAGTATGCTGCCTGGTCTTCATATGGGGTGTGGAGCGCTGAGACATAGCTCCCTGTGAGGCCGTATGTGTGCCAGGGGTCCGGGCCGGCGCCATCTTGGACGGGGGGGGGGCGGAGCGATTTTGGCCCAAATGTGTGAAAAATCGGTCGATCTCACCTGCGGGGTGTGGATCGGAGGAACGCTGGCTGTCTCCCCCACCTCTCCTCCCCATATCAGGCCTGGATGCTTGTGCTGGGAAGCGCTGAGAGCCTCTGTATGTGCGGCGTGTGCGGGAGCTCCAGGAACAAGCGTCCTACTTCCTCATGTGCTAAGCCACGCCCCCCCGCTGACTTTTAAAGGTTCCTTGGTGTGGGCCTTTCTTCGACACATGTGCAGCAGATCATACCAGTTCTGTTTGCAACCTATGTCTGAAGTGGATCAAGTGTGGCCAGGACAGCAGCTGCTTGGGCACCACATGTTTGAACAGACATGTGACAACCTGCCATTCAGTCCGTTGGCAACAGCACTTGAAAGACCCACATCATAGAAAAAGGCGGACTTCTCCTTGCTCCTCATCTGGGATTTCCAACCCTACTATACCTCCAGTGCTCTCAAAAACATGAACTGAGAGGAATGAAGGTATAGCAATAGGTGTCACAAGTACTTGCAGCCAATCTGCTAGCAGTACACCACCAATTGATTTCAGCAGGGAAATTTCCCTACCCCAGTTGCTGAACCGTAAAAAATAAATTTGGTCCCAGCCATCCACATGCTAGCTTGGCCAAATTGCTAGCACTGCAACTGATGCCTTTTTTCAGCTGGTAGACTCTGCCCCCTTTTGTGAATTTGCGGAATGTGCTGTACCACAGTGCAGGTTCCAAAATGACACTTCTTTTCACGTAAGGCCATTCCGGCTCTCTACCGGTATGTGGAAGGCAATGATTTTGCCTTGTTGGACAGGGCGGTCAGCAGTAAGGTTCATATTACCGCTGACTCATGGTCCAGCAGGCATGGGCAGGAACGTTACCTTTCCTTCATGGTGCACTGGGTAACTCTGCTGGCAGCTGGGAAGGATGAAGGACAGGGTCCAGTGTTGGCGCTTATTCTGCCACCATGCCTCCAAAAAGCTGATGGAGATTCTGTCCCAACATCTGTATGCACCCCTCCCTCCTCTTCTTCTTACTCTGTGGCCTCTTCTTCAGAATTGTTCACTGAACCAGCAGTGCTCCCGCAGCGTCAAAGGGCTACGCAAGCAGTCAGGCTAAAAGATGCCATGTGGTGCTTGAGTTGGTCTGCCTAGGGGACAGAAGCCACACTGGGGCAGAGATTCTGTCAGCTCTGTAGGGGCAGGCTCAGAGGTGGTTGACGCCATGCCAGTTCCAGCCAGGAATGGTTATATGCGACAATGGCATCAACCTACTCTCCACCCTCCGACAGGGACACTTGACCCATGTTTCATGTTTGGCACACATCCTGAATTTTGTTTTGCAGCATTTCTTGACTAAGTAACCAAGGCTTACAAGATCTCCTGAGGCATGCCAGAAAAGTCTGTGGTCATTTCCGTCGGTCATACAATGCAAATGCTCAGCTCACTGACAATCAAAGGGAATGCAACCTGCCCACCAACCGCCTCATTTGTGACATGCCCAACAGGTGGAACTCAACGTTGGCAATACTGCAGTGGCTGCACACACAGCAGAGGGCCATCAATGAGTACCTGTGCGAGTATGGCACCAGGACAGGGTCAGGGGAGCTTGGCTTCTTTTTGCCACGCCAGTGGCTACTGATCAAGAATGCATGCACTGTCCTGTCACCATTTGAGGATGCCACAAGGATGGTGAGCAGCGACAATGCATGCATCAGTGACACTGTCCATATAGTCTTCCTGCTGGAGCACATGTTTCGTTGAATCATGGACAGGGCACTTGAGCAGAACAGCGGGAGGAAGAGGAGAGCTTCCTTTCCTCTCAAGGCCCCCTTTATCCAGATAGCATTCCTGCAGGGCCACCAAACACACAGGAAGAAGAGGAGGAGGAGGAGGAGTGTGTCAGCGAGTAGTATTTAAGGGATGGTTTTCAGTTCCCAGAAACCCAAGGAGTTGTACGTGGCTGGGAGGAGGTAGTTACGGATAATGTGATCCTTAGTGACCCAAAAGACTCAGAATCAAATTCCTCTGCAAACTTACGCTGCATGGCCTCCCTGATTCTGCAAAGCCTGCGAAAGGACCCTAGGACTTGTGGTATTAAGGAGAGGGATCATTGCTGGCTGGCAACCCTTCTTAATCCACCTTAAAAGGGTAAAGTTGCAGAACTCATCCTGCCTTTGCAGAGGAAACAGAGGATGAAACATCTTTAGGAGGCCTTGAAGAAAGTTTGTGTAACGCATTTCCAGACCCTGGGAGTTTACCATTTCCTTGTGCTGGACAAAGTGTTTCTGAAGCTTTGTTCGTTCAGAGCAAGAGCGGTAGAGAAGGTGGCTGGCTAAAAAAAATGGCATTCCTCAGTGCCAAGGTCTGATAGGTTCAAGCAACCATCGCCAGTGTCTTCATTATATGGTGCAGGAATATCTAGGGGCAAGAGCAGACTTGGAGACCTTTCCAACAGAGCATCCAATGGGTTACTGGGTCTTGAGGATGGTCAGAACTTGCTCAATATGCAATCGAGCTACTCCACCCAAGGCCCAATTTTTCTGCCCCAGGAGCATGTAATTACAATTTTTGAAATAATATTTAAGAGCAGGGCCCGTTCCTGCGCCCAACAAGAGTAACTGTGAGGGGTTACGTTGTTCTTGTTCTGGCACCACCAACACCTAAGGCCCAATTTTCCTCCAATATATAGTGCAGTCCATATAGTATATATACTGCAGTTCAGATTATATAGTGCCTGGGGGCCCCCCACGCCATTTTTTTTCAAATTTTTAGCATGGGGTTCCCGTTAATATCCATACCAGACCTAAAGGGCCTGGTATGGATTTTGGGGGGAACCCCCACATCATTTTTTTTAAATATTTTGGCGCATTTATTTCAATGACTATTTTATGTATATTGCCGGGATCCGGCAATATGTTACAGCTGCAAGCAATTTTAAAATAAATGTTTTCCTTTTAGAAATGTCATTTTGCTGCGGGATTGTTATGAACATTGGAAAGATGCACTACTTTACTGGTAGACTAAGGTCACCCCACAGCACGATAATTAAAGGAATATTTCATTTTTATTGGTTTACTTAAGCATTAATAAACTCACTGCTCCTGTAAAATGATCCATTTTTAAAACTTGTTTGCAGTGATACATGTTCCCTGGGGCAGTTTCGGGTCTCCATGCACTTTTTATGGCAATAACTTGCATATAAGCCTTTAAAATTTGCACTTTTTGATTTTTCATGTTCGTGTTCAATAGACTTTAATGGAGCTTGCGTGGTCGCACTAATTTTTTGCCTGTTCGCATGTTCTGCTGCGAACCAAACCGGGGGTTGTTCGGCTCATCCCTAATAACTACACATCAAGGAATTTTTGAGGATAGTCCCTGTATTATAATTAAGTTTCTCCATTCCGATTAAGGTATTGACTGTATACTTCCACTGCATGAAAAATGGACGGGGGGGTCTATTTCTGTGCTATCAATTTCTGAGTAGTACTGTATATAGTAACCTCATCAGCATCAGTTGTAGCGATTGGCCAATAAACTCAGAATGATTTTTGTGAATTGGAGGAAGAGTGAGTTTAAATGTCTGTCATACTTCAGCCATGATTTTTTAGGAATGTGAGTCAGAGCAAACAATCCTTTTCCAGAAATGAAGTGCTCCGGCAGGAATCCAACAGAAAAGGTAGTCTGCAAGATGTGGTATCCTTAATGATTCATAGACTAGGCTTTGCTTTGCTTATAGACAGTTAGACAGCTATGTGCCCAAAGAGGAGTCTGGAGCATGCTAATGGGATAGCAAGGGAATTAGCGGTAACTCATCCAATTATCGGCTGATTTATGATATCCACAGTCTCCTTTCTCAAGATGCATCCTGCTGATGTTCCTGGCCTCCTCTTTATGCATTTGCCATTAACTCTTTGTAAGTATATATTTAAATATAAATAGTAAGAATTATTACTTTTCAATTTTTATTATTCTGTTATTACTATAAGCTATTTGTTTCTAGAATGATGTGTTTTTTATGAATCATTTCTGATGTTAAAAACATCCTTAAGGTAATTAAATGTGTGTATATTTTTTATAAATATAAATCTAAATAGTCTAAATCTATATAGTAAAACTATAATCAACTATAATAGAGAAAAACAGTGCTTGCAAGAGAAGCAATCATAAGTATATAAATATCAGCAATATCAGTATCAGCCAAGAAACTGAACATAAGAAGGACTGATGATTAAAACAACTGAACATAAGGAGCAGTAGTTTAGTTTTAAAAATAAATGGTAGTAATTCAGTTAAAAGCAAATAGTTCTATCTCTATGCTGAGGCCATAAAAATGACACAAAGAATAAGGTGCATCACAGAGAGTCGTATTATACAATAAATCCATTTAGTTTGTGCTCTGGACATTGTTCTGATGAAATCAGAAAGCAGAGTTTTATAACTCTCTCAATAGCCCCTCTAAGGTTGAAGCAATATTAAAAGCAAGATTGGGGGCTTCCATGAATTACAAAGTGTTTTCTATCTTGAAGTGATGCACCTTATTCTTTGTGTCATTTTTATGTATTCCATTGTTTCCTTATTATTTGAACCTTGGAGACTTATGAGTTATAATTAAGTAGAATACTAAAATCTATGTTCCTCCCTGGTCCCTTCCTTTTCACTTTCTTATTTTTAGCTTGTAGTAACTTCTTTTTGTCTATCTTTGCATCCACTTCCTCTGTACTCTGTAGTAAAAGTTTCTATTGGTACCCCTTTTCATTAAATTGATTATTGAGCATTATTGAGCATTTTTGCCTCCATCTTGTAGTGACTGACTTTTACACAATTTTCAGGACTTCTCCTGAACTTCCTTTTTGGAACATTCAGTAACCACCTCTTCATTTCAGATGGCAGCTTTCAGAGATTTTAGAGCTGTTAATGTCAACCAGTTTGTGGTATGCTTTGGTAAATTCTCAGTAAAATACATCTATCTACACCCCAATAACAGGACAATCCACAACCCGGTCTAACTTTAATGGCCATCAGCCTTAAAGTGGTGTTCCACCCTAAAAAAAAATGTTATGATTGTGCCTAAAAAATTTTTTTAAAAAAATGTGGATTTTTTTTTTTACTTACCTCTAAATTCCTGTTACTAGGGGGTCCCTCGTAGTCTGCCTCTTCCAGTGCCTGGGCTGGTGACATCACTTCCACCTCGGCACAGGAAGGGCTCAGCTCTGCTCCCTCCCTCCTGTCAATCATCTGGGACCCATTACAGGTCACAGCTGACTGAGCTGCCAATCACGGCGCACGGCGCCGCTCGCGCATGTGCAGTGGGTGCCAGGCTGTGGAGCCACAGCCCGGCGCCCACAGTTGCAATGCCGGCGCCACTGAACGGAGGGGGAGACGAGCGGGGCTTCGATCCCCGGCATCGCTGGACCCTGAGACAGGTAAGTGTCCAATTAAAAGTCAGCAGCTGCAGTATTTGTAGCTGCTGACTTTTAATTTTTTTTTTTTTGACTGGCCCTCCTCTTTAAGTAACTAGAAACTTAACAGATATCCATCCTGGTCCATCCACTTGTCCTAAACAGCTCAGCCAAAAAAAAAAACATTCCTGACTGGCTGTTATTAGCCAAAGAATCCAAACTTCAGGGTATTTCAGAACTCCTGAGCTAATAATAGTACAATCAGAATAAGGACATATTTACCTGCATCAGTTAATAAACAGTATTTTAAGCCCAAAAAACATTACTTTATCAGGAAATGAAAGCAAATTAAGCCCATTGATGACTGCGATGTGAGTGGACGTGTGTAGGGCGTACTCCGGCTCTTCTACCCTGCAGTCCATTCTGACTAATCTCCTACAAACTTATGCCTAGGGCGTTTGGATGGCAGCTGCTTTAAATGACCTTAATTTTCCTCCTAAACCCTCCTCAATCAGAGTATAGCTCTTGGTGAGCTGAGAGCCAGCGTGGATGTGTGGACGTTTTAAAGCTATTAGCTTATCAGCCTATGCTTGGCTACTTGGTGGCCCCCTTCTCCTTGCATTACATCCCCTCTGCTAAAAATAATATTCCTGGATCGGGGGGGATGCTCGGTGTGGAGCCCGCTATGTGCTATTTGCTGATGTGTTGAAATTCCTGTCCCCGGGGGGCTCCGGGTGGTGGTTTGCCAGGTCTCCCTCCTCCAACCTCCATCTTCATTTGGGCCTCTCTCGATTGATGGTGCTGTTCTGTGATCCATGCTGCCAGTGCTGCCCTGTGCCTGGTCTCTGCCTGTGACCCGTCCCCCTTTCTCCGGTCTCCTTCTCTGTTTTCTTCTCTGCCTCCTCATCCGGTAGTGGACAGTGGCTTTTGGATCTCGGTTGTTGTCAGTAAAGAGGTCTTGGAACTTCGGCGGGCCTCAAGAGACATCGGCGAGGTTCAGAGTGACTCCTCTGAAGACTGACCGAGGTGGGAGTGGTGTTTGGAACTACTTTGGCCAGCCGGGAATCAGCAAAGTTCGGTAAAACTCGGCGGAGTTCGTGAGAATATGAGAAAATCTGATTAAACAGACAGGTAACTTCTTTAAAAGTTAAGAACTTTGGGAGAGCTGAGCTGCAAAGAAGTAAAATAATTATAAAATTTTAAAAAAAGCAGGAAAATAGCAAGAAATAAGGAATAATATAAGGAACTAAAAAAGGACAAATAAGAAGAAAGGGGAGAACAGAAAAAAATGGAAAGGAGAGGTGGAAATAAAACCACAAAAATGGGGAAGGAGGGACAGGGGGGTTTAAATACTGTAGTCCCTATGCAAGATGATGGTGGATTCCCACAGCAAGCACAACGTGGTAAATCAGCAAAAGGGGAAGGCTAAATAAGCTGCTGCTGCCAAACTGCCAAAAATAAAGTTGTACAACATGGTACCAGTGAAGAGTTGGAAGACCTGTGTCGCGAAAGACATCTGCGGAGTACAGCTGCTGTTTCCAGGTGCATACCTGTGCGCAGGCGCCAACCAAGAATGTCCAGAACGGCCACAGGTTCTTCTGCAAATGCGCATACACATGCACGAGCACATGCGCACACCTGTCACCAGAACTGGCGCCAGTAGGCTTATTAAACAGAGCTTCAACGCTGACTGGTTGCTGCTTGGTTTACAGCATTTACCTGAATTATGATTCCTGTGTGTTGTCTTCTGTTACTGATCTGGCTTGCTCCCGACTACCTCTGTCTGCTTCCTGCCCTGACCTCTGGTTTCCTATGGATTTATCTCTGCCTCCAGTTCCTGTTACCTAGCACCTGTTGCCAAAACCTGCCTGTGACCCGACTACAATTCTGCCTGCTGTCTATGCCTGATCTGCCCATCGGTTGCCAAACCCTGCCTGTGACCTGACTATGTTTCTGCCTGCTGCCTTTGCCTGATCTGCCTGTCTGTTGTCAACCTGGCTCTTCTGAACCTGCTTCTAGCAGTACAGCCTGCTACAGCTCCTGCTTCCTGTGGCGCACCTCTGCTTGTCCCTTGCCAAGTCTGCCAGCATATCTGCTTGCCTGCTACCTGCTGAGTCCGGCTTCCTGTTCATGAGTTCCTGGCTCCTACTTGCACAGACTTCTGGACTGATCATAGGCATTTACCCCGCCGTGCTCCTGAGCCTGCTGTCCCACCATCAGTGGCTCACGAGCTGGAGCTGTACGAGAGGCCTTCCTCTACACATCAGGCTCACCCACCAGGTACATGACAACCTGTGTACTGGAACAGATATAACTATGCTACATAAATATACAGATCAATCAATAAGTAAAGTGGAAGAAAGGGATAAATGTGAGAGACAGCATATTGATAAACAGCTTAATGGCCAGCATGTAATAATCACCAATGTCACTAGAGCCCACGCTATTAGATGTGCTAAAAGCGGTACAACAATGTCAGAACTCTATATGTAATTTAACAGGGCAAGTGCAGGGTCTTAAAGAAGAATTCACCTTTCTTCATCAAAATGTACAGAAAATAGGGGAAAGAATGTCAGCTTTGAAATTACGTGTTAAAGAACTAGATAATGCTTCACAGCCATTGGCCAAAGATATTGAAGCAGTAACTAAAAAATCTGATATTAATGCTCATGAGCTGGAAGTCTTTGAAAATCGATTTCAACATAATAATATTAGGCTGGTGGGCCTTCCAGAGCACTCTGAGGGAGCAAACCCTACAGAATTTGCAGAAACGTGGCTATTGGAGATGATTGGGAAAGAACATCTTTCTATGACATTTTCAGTTAAAAGAGCACATCGAGTACCTAGTAGGCCCTTACCAGCAGGAACTCTGCCACAGCCATTTTTAATATGATTGCTCAATCAACGAGAGACTTTATCCTTAGAAGAGTCAGATTATTGAAGGAAGTTCTTTTTAATAGAACTAAAGTCATGTTCTTTCTGGATTTTTCTCCAGATGTACAAAAAAAGCGTAAAAAAAAAAAAAAATTCTAGATGTAAAAAAAAAGGTTGCAGATCCTGCAACTATCATATTCAGTGCTTATACTCTGCTAAATTAAGAGTGGAGGCAAATCAAGTTGCACAATTTTTTGATAATCCACAGGATGCCAGTTAATGGCTGAATAGGCATTATAAATAAAACGGTATGAGAGGAGGAAAAGAGAAGATCCTATAATTCCTTATAATTTTCCTCCTCTCTTTCTATCTGTATGGGGGATGGTTGGTTTGACTTTTTCACTTTTTATATAGAGCGGGGGGGGGGGGGGGGTGCAGTAAATTGTTACTGAACGGACTCTATATTTTGTTCCTGTGGGGAATGTTTGGTTATTGTATTTTGTCTTTTGTGTAGGAATACACATAGGTATGAGTTGATTTATTGGAAATCTTTTTTGAATAATTTTCAAGAGAACCCACTTTGTGTATATTGTGATTTTTTTTATATATAAGACCCTCCAGGAAATAATTGCTGAGGGGGATAGAAACTTTAAAAATGTGAGATTTTTAAATTGTTTGGGATTCTTCATTTTTTTTTATTATTACTTATTTATTTTTATTTTTTTTCCTTTGGTGATATTGTTGTTATATTTTTTATATAGATTTTTTGCAAGCGCTCACCAGATAGCTAAACTGAATATATACATTTTCCCTGTACAAAGAAGGGACTTTTTTTCCATTATTAGAAAGGATTATTTGATTTAAAGCTATGTTAAATTTAATGCAAGTTCTATTATCTTGGAATATTAGAGAGATTAGTGACCCAGTAAAGAGACAGGCAATGTTTACTACATTAAAACAGTTTTCACCATCTATTATCTGCCTGCAGGAGACCCATTTAAATATACATAAATTAAATTTTTTGAAGCGTGCTCAAGATAGTAGGCAATACCATTCTATTTATACTACATACTCTAGAGGTGAATCTATAATGATAGCAAATTATGTTGATCTCTCCTGCAGACAGGTAAAAATAGAAACTAAAGGTCGCTTTTTTTTTTTATATTGCACAATGTATAGAAAAACATATGTGCTAGCTAATATATATAGAGTATGCCACCCCAATATTCCTCAGAGATACTTAAAAAAACTGTTGAATTTTACTTCTGATAAAACTGATGTTCCTTGGTTAATAGTAGGAGATTTTAATAATCTCAACCCTTCATTAGATAGATTTGGCTGCCGGTTTGGCTGCCGGTTTGGCAACTACAGTATGTACCTCTTTTGCTGGTTATATTCAGGAGATTTGCCTCATGGATACCTGGAGAATGCTACACTCTAACGAAAGAGTGTTCTCTTGCTTCTCCAGTACCCATGGGACCTTATCTACAACTGATTTAGCATTGGCTACCTCTATGATGCTACTGAGGTGACTTATGCAGCTAGAGGATTGTCATATCACTCCCCGTTGGTTCTTAAGTTAACTCTAAATTCAATTAAGAATTGTACCCTATGGAAAATTAACCCTTATTGGTTTGAACTTTTTCCTTCAAAACAGAAAATAATATTTGACATTTTAGTTTATAGTACTGTTAACAAGCCCTCTGTATCTTCACAGATCTATTGGGATTCTTTAAAAGCTTATATGAGAGGCTTATTTATCTCTCAAATTTCAAGGATTAAAAAATAATCTAGGGAACTGGAACATTCAGTAACTGAAGATGTTTTAAAGGCCGAACTACAATATATAGCGAATCCTACCATAAAAACACAACAGAAGTGGGTACAAAAACAACAGATGCTGATATCTTTCATAAAAAAAGTAGAACAGAAATGCTTTTTTCACCAGCAACCTTATTTTGAGGATGGGGAAAACACAGGCCATCTTTTAGCAGCAATAGTAAAAGCTCAGAAACCAATGACACAAGTAGTAGAAATACAAGTTTCTCCATCTGAAACTGTACAAGCTACTTTGGAGATCTCATTAGCTTTTGTTCATTTTTACAAAAACTTGTATAGTAGTATTCTATAAGGAGGCTGAACTTCAACTTTTTCTTAACTCTATTAAGTTAACAGAACTATCAGTAGCTGATAGGGAGATTTGGGATCAGCTCTTCACATTGGAGGAACTCCAATTTGCTTCTGCTAGTCTGCCTAATAAGCTCCAGGGGTAGATGGGTTACCGGGGGAAGTATCTACAAGGTCTATGGAACTGATTTGTTGACTGAATTATTAGAAGTATTTAATACAGCATTACAATGTGGTAGTCTTCCACTCTCTAACGAAGCAATTATTATACCGTAGTTTTGTTAAAACCAGATAAAATTCCCATTAATCCTGAATCCTATCATCCAATTTCACTACTTACGTCAGATATGAAAACTATATGAAAAGTTTTAGCAATTAGATTGGCAAAAGTAATATCTAAGGTGCATATAGATCAATCTGGTTTCATTCCAAATAGATCTATTGCAGTGAATACAAGGTGCCTAATTCTTAACCTGCAGGTCCAGTCTGAAAATCTGGGCAATAGAGCTATATTGTCGCTTGATACAGCAAAAGCTTTTGATAGTATAGAATGGGATTTTCTATGGCACAGGTGGCACAGGTGTCAAACACAAGGCCCGCCGATCCTTGTCATGTGGCCGCCACCTTCGGCTCTCACACGCTTTTCCTCCCATCACTTGTAAACACAGGAACTTCTGTGTTTACAGTGACAGCTATGGTCTCAGCGAGTCCCAGCTCCTGTTACTGCGCATGCGCTGGTTTCAGGCTATATATGCCAAGCGCGGAGATGCTGCAGCCGAACAGGCAGCTTACAAAAATTAACTCCTTACATGCTGAGCGGTCGTCCGGACTTGCAGGCACAGGCTTGAACGGAGGACACACAGGCTGAATGAACCACTTGAATGTCAAAAAAAGGAGTGCTTATCCCCGTGGATTTCACAAGGGGTGGTGGTCTGGTAGTGGGAGGCAGTAGTTGTGTGGGTGGTGGTCTGCTAGTGGGGGGGGTGGGCGTTAGTTGGGGGTGGTGATTTGTCAGTGGGAGTATCTGTCAGTGGTGAGTGGCAAGGCAATAGTTGGGGGGGGTCTGGTAGTGGAGGGGCATTAGTTGGTGGGGTGAGCTGACCCTCCTGAACCCTGTATGTAGCTCACCCATTGATCCTGCACTCTGTACACAGGACACTTTTGAACCCTGCACTCTGTACATAGCGCAACTCCTGAACTCTGCACCCTGTGTGTAGCGGACCCCTAAACCCTGAACCGTGCACTCTGTCCACAGCGCAACCCTGAACCTTGCACTCTGTCCACAGCGCAACCCTGAACCCTGCACTCTGTCCACAGTGCAACCCTGAACCCTGCACTCTGTCCACAGTGCAACCCTGAACCCTGCACTCTGTCCACAGCGCAACCCTGAACCCTGCACTCTGTCCACAGTGCAACCCTGAACCCTGCACTCTGTCCACAGCGCAACCCTGAACCCTGCACTCTGTCCACAGCGCAACCCCTGAATCCTGCACTCTATCCACAGCGCAACCCTGAACCCTGCACTCTGTCCACAGCTCAAACTCTGAACCATGCACTCTGTCCACAGTGCAACCCTGAACCCTGCACTCTGTCCACAGTGCAACCTCTGAACCCTGCACTCTGTCCACAGCGCAACTTCTGAACCCTGCACTCTGTCCACAGCACAACCTCTGAACCTTGCACTTTGACCACAGTGCAACCTCTGAACCCTGCACTCTGTCCACAGTTCAACCCCTGAACCCTGCACTCTGTACACTGCGCACTCTTGAACTCTGCATTCTGTACGTAGCGCAACACACCCCTGAACTCTGAGCTAACTATTATTTGAATTAAAAAACTGTTATAATTAAATGCAGAGGCAATTATTTAATATGAAAAAGAGTAGATACATAGTCTGATGCTGCGTACACATGACTGGACTTTCCAGCAGACTAGGTCCGTCGGTCTTCCCGACGGACTTTCAACGGAGTTACGGCAGACTTCTGAATGAATGGACTTGCCCACACATGGACTAAAGTCTGTTCATTTTGAATGTGATGAGGTACGACGGGACTAGAAAAGGAAGTCAATCTCGCCACTTTTATCGGCAAAATTGACACCTTGCGAGCCCCGTCGCAGAGCATACCAGGCCCTCAGGTCTGGTATGGATTTTAAGGGGGGTCCCCCCAAAATCCATACCAGACGCTTATCCGAGCATGCAGCCCGGCCCGTCAGGAAAGGGGGTGGGGACAAGTGAGCACCCCCCCTCCTAAACCGTACCAGGCCGCATGCCCTCAACATGGGGGAGTGGGTGCATTGGGGAAGGGGGCGCCCTGCGGTGTGAGCAGTGTGCAGTGACTTATATAGGCATGGGACTGTGCCGTCATAAGGTGACCATGCCCCATGTCTGTATTGCGCACCTCAAACACAGCATTACAGCGGGAGAGAGCGTTGTGTCAACATCGAAAGAAGAGAAGAAGGAACAAGACGATGGAGAAGACCGGGCCACCACTAGCAAAAGAGTGGCAAAAGAGTGGCAAAAGAGCAGAAGATAGCAGAGGAGCCTGGCAGAAGAACCGGAGAGCAGGAGAAGAACCGGACACCGGGAGAAGAGGCCGGAGAGTGGGAGAAGGACCGGACACTGGGAGAAGAGTCCGGAGAGAGTAGAGAAGTTGGAAGAGACCCCTGAAGTCAGAACAAGACCCCCGGAGCTGCCTAATAAACTACTTTAAAAACCTGTGTAGTGTGTTTTTTATTGACACTTTTTTTCCCCAGGTGAATGGGTAGGGGTACGATGTACCCCATTCTCATTCACTTAGGGCGGGGGGCCAGAATCTGGGGGTCCCCTTATTAAAGGGGGCTCCTGGATTCCGATAAGCACCCCGCCCGCAGACCCCGACAACCATCGGCCAGGGTTGTCGGGAAGAGGCCCTTGTCCTCACCAACATGGGGACAAGGTGCTTTGGGGTGGGGGACCGCCAGATGCCCCCCTTCCCCAAAGCACACCCCCCATGTTGAGGGCATGCAGCCTGGTATGGTTCAGGAGGGGGGGTGCTCGCTCGTCCCCACCCCCTTTCCTGATCGGCTGGGCTGCGTGCTCAGATAAGGGTCTGGTATGGATTTTGGGGCGACCCCTACGCCGTTTTATCGGCGTAGGGGGTTCCCCTTAGAATCCATACCAGACGACATTGTCACCTCTTTCTCATGCTTGCTGCAATAGGAAAATGTGTTTTTCCTATTGCAGCGAGTGCAAGATTATACCCTGTCGTCGAGAACCAGCGCGATAGGATCAAGCTGGAAACATTCTCACGGGCAGGTGCTGTAGCTGCCCTTGCGTCGTGTTTGGTTCATCGGACCAGCATACAGACAAACGGGCTTCCCGATAGGAGCTGGGTCTAGCGGAAAGATTTGAAACATGTTTTAAATCTAAAGTCGGGCGGATTTTCGACCGAAAAGGTCCGTCAGAAGTCCAATGAAGCCAACACACGGTTGGATTGTCCGATGGATTTGGTCCGTCGGACGAGTCCGGCCAAAAAGTCCGCTAGTGTGTACAGGGCATGAGGTATACAACCGGCCCCTTGAGGACAACCATATTGCTGATGCAGCCCCCGATTAATTTGAGTTTGACACCCCTGATCTATGGAATTGTTTAGAAAAATTTAGCTTTGGATCCCAGTTTATATACAACTCCTTTACGCTGCACGAGTGGCAATGGATGCAGGTAAATGGACATATATCGGCGCTTTTTCCACTGCAATGAGGTACAAGACAAGAATGTCCATTGTCACCTTTACTCTTTGCATTGGCCCTGGAACCGTTAGCTGCCTCTATTACAAGGGATTTTTACATTCCTTGTTATAGGAATAAAAGTGACACCATTTAAAAAAAACAGTGTAAAAATAAAAAAATAAAAGGTTAAATAAATAAGCAAAAAAAAAAAATTTGAACGTGCCCCATCCCGAAGCCCTAAGGCTACATCTGTGAAGCTTGTTTGGTACAAATTTCACAGATGTAGCCCCCCCTATAGTATACACTGGAGCACCTGTGTGCCCCCCCTAATAAAAATGGTGTTCTGGGGACCCACACTAGTGCTCCAGTGTCCAGATGTGAAAACAGCTGCTCAGTGTCCTCTCCTTACACACAATCTAGTTGGCATTTCATTCTAGTAACAAACCCATCTACACAAACAAATATTTGACATCCAAGTAGGCCCAAAAAAATGTGTGAAAATGCATATGGCCTAAACAATGGTGTTCTAGAGGCCGAAAGAAAAATGTTTGATACGAACGAATAATGGGCCCATGAACATTAAAGTTGACCTTTTTAAACGTTACAATTACTAAAAGCATATGGAGTAGAACGAACGGAATAAAGACAGAAAGAATAGGAACACAGCACAACTACTTACTTTTTTGCAGCACTCTCCGGATCTTTCGGTACTGCTCTGGCTCTCTCAACTTCAGGTCCGACAACCGCTTCCTGAGCTGATCTTTAGATCTTCGTACCCCGAAATTCCTCTCCAGACTCCGGACCACTTTACCAATGATTTTGGCCTTTCTGATGTTGGGGTGTGGGTAAGGCCCATATTTTCCGTCATAGTCGGACTTCTTCCTGATGTCTACCATCTCCAACATCTCCCCAAACGACATATTTGTGGCCTTAAAACATCTCCTTCTGGATCGGGACGTGCCTGGATCCGGGCTTTCCTCCTCCTCGTTGTTAGAATTATCACGCACCTGTTGTAACTCCGCCATCATGCTCTTCCCCCACTGCGCCAAACAAAAAGGGGCGGGGAATACACTAGAAAGAACGTCAGGGGCGGGCGGAGTTACACGCATGCGCAGTGTGTATAAAGCGTAACACGCGTGCGTATTACGTACGATCTGTGAGCGGAGGAAGGAGCATTGGACGCGCCGATCATAAGAACAGAGACAAACTTGGGCCTATACTGCTTCTAGATTGAGGCCTATATTGTAACAAGATTAGGAGAGTTTTGTCTGACATTAGGCTTTGTCTTGTGTTGTGTCTTGCAGTGAACATGGATATCTTAATGAGAGATACTGACTTCATGTCACTATTCATTGATATGCTAAGTGAGCTGCCCTGTCTGTGGGAGATTACCCACCCCCATTTCAAGAACCAAGCAAAGAGAAAGGCAGCACTGGAGCAATTGTGTGAAATTGTGAAGCAGGTGATCCCCACGGCAGACATCACTTATTTAAAGATATTAATTGGTTGCCTGAGGAGCACATATCTGAGGGAGCGCAAGAAAGTCCTGGATTCACAGAGATCCGGAGCAGCAGATGACATCTATGTCCCCAGGATGTTGTCCTACGACAGGCTGCACTTTCTGGCAGGCCAGAATGAACCCAGGCCATCCCTCTCAAGTCTTCCTTCCACGCTTCCTTCCCCCCCGGCTGAGGCTTCTGACGCCCAACCTGGGCCTTCCAGGCCATATGTGGAGGAGCCCAGATTGAGCCAGGTACAGCATTCCTCTAAATATTTCTGCTTGTCCAATCAATGATGTTACCTAGATGTTAGTTGGGAGTACTAATTTAGGATTGTGATTGATGATGCAAAAACTAAAACCATGTCCCTTTTTCATACACAGGGAAGTCTCAGCCAGGAGGTGGCCGGGCCGAGCCGGCTGGCTGATATCAAGGTCCCTCCACCACACCTGAAAACAGAAAGTGGCAGTAGGACGAGTGCCCTAGAGGAGGCAGCTATCAGATTCTTTTGGAGGGCTACAGAGGTCCTGGGAGCACCACACACCAGGCAGGAGAACATTCCTGCATTCATTGCCTATAAAATGCAGAGGATGGAGGAGGGCCAAAAAGCCATGTGTCAGGCCCTCATATCAGAGGCTCTGGAGAAAGATGTGAGGGGCCAAATTACACCTCACACACAGCTTTGGGATGGTCCTCCTCCTCCTCCTCCCTCTCCTCCAGGTCCTCCCAGTCCTCCTCCAGGTCCTCCCAGTCCTCCTCCAGGTCCTCCCAGTCCTCCACCTCCTCCTCCTCCAGGTCCTACTCCTCCTCCTGCCACATCTCCAACTGCACAGCCACAGCCCGGAAGGAAGCGTGAAAGGAAGACTAGACAGTGATTGCCCTGGGTCCAGTCTGGTCGGCCAAAAGATGCAGCCTCTTGTGGTACCACAGCCTGGGGACATAGATGTCATCTGCTGCTATCCGAATCTCTGAGAATCCTGGACCAGACTGCCCTCCCTTACATATGGACTCCTCAGGCCACCAATTTTGATGTTTAAGAATTGATGTCTGCCGTGGGGGTCCCAGGCTTCACTAATTTCTCATGTTGATCCAGTGTTGCCTTCCTCTTTGTTTGGTTCTGATCCCTTAATAAAGGATTTTTGTTTTGAATTATACTCTCCTATGTGTTTTACTTCAAAAATGACAGTTTGTTTGTGAGGATTCAGGTACATTTCAAATATACAATGTGAAATGAACAAGGGACACCAACAACAAAAAATCTCCTGGAGATTAAATAATAAAAGATATCAATGGTGTTGTGGTAACTTGACACACAAAACACACACAAAAATATTCTGGAGTAAAAATAAAAATAACATTGAACAAAGATCAGCCTTGGAAAAAATCCAAACAATAAAGAAAAAAAAAGGCTTAAAATCCAAAAAAAAAACCATAAAAAATATAAAACTGTCTGATGTGACAACTAATAACAATATATTGAGGGAATCCCACTAAAAAAACACAAAGAAAAGTTTGTGAGAAGTGTGTGTGAATATGAGCAGCAAAACTACTTCATTCTTGTCACATTATAAAGAAGAAGAGATTGCGCTGTATTAAACCATTTTGAACATTGCAGCGTGACGAAAGTGCTGTATCCATTGCGAACGCTAAGTTTACCAGAACGAGCTGTCCCGTGTCGGAATTTCTTCTGAGCATGCGTGGCACTTTGTGCGTCGGAACAGGCCACACACGGTCGGAATTGACGCGATCGGATTTTGTTGTCGGAAAATTTTATCTCCTGCTGTCCACTTTTGTGTGTCGGAAAATCCGATGGAAAATGTCCGATGGCGCCCACACACGGTCGGAATTTCCGACAATACGCTCCGATCGGACATTGTCCATCGGAAAATCTGACCGTGTGTACGGGGCATTAGACCGCTGCGCAAATATGGTGTTACAAAAAGTATTGCAACGACTGCCATTTTATTCTCTAGGGTGTTAGAAAAAAAATGTTTAGGGGTTCTAAGTAATTAAAAACTGTTTTTAACTTCTAAACAACAAATCTCAGAAAGAGGCTTGGTCCTTAAGTGGTTAAAGATCTTTCTGAATGCCCAGAACCAGGACACTGTTAAGTATTTCATTATTAAAACCTTCTTGTTTTTCATTATTGTCTCTTTTTTTCCTTTATAATATTCTTTTTATGTAAATATTTTGTATGCAATGTTTTACCTTTTCTATTATTAAACAATATTCTGAAAAGTAATAAAGAGTATGTAAACCCAACAATTCCTGATATGTGCCTGCTGTGTGAGAAAGTTTCCTGTTCTCTTTGTATTTCTTCTTTTGTGTGAAATCCCTGGTGTTCTTGCCAGTCCCTCAGCTTTCCTATTGGCCTTGGCCTTGCACAGCCATTATTAAATTTATATATATGTTCCCGCGCTATTATAAAGATAATAGTTTAACTGCTGCAAGCACAGAAAAGAGTCAGTCCATACCCGCACACATAAAATAAATAAAATAGGTGGTGCTGCGCTGTTAAAAGCTGAATTCAAACTAAAACTACCTAGGCAATTGATGTTAAAGAATATCCAGAGCAATATAATATACAGTGAATGCTAAAGGTAGAGGTAAGGTAAAGGTAATGCTAAAGGTACACGTGAAAAAAAATCCCAAATAGATAAATGATTAAAGTCTCATAAGTGGATGCAAACATACAGTGATGTGTACACTCTCCAACTTAGTGTAATTACAAAGTGACTTGTCCTTAAAGTGCAAAAAGTTGTGCAACTATATGCAATATACAAGGTGCAGAAGTGATTTCTCCTCTTCCGGGCAAGAAAAGCAATGTGCAAAGTGCAAAAATTAATTTCTCCCCTGTGCAAAACACCCAGATCTCCTTGCTGGTCCCCCTGTCTCCCAGGGGGACCAGCAAGGAGATCTGCACCACTGCTTTGAGAGTACACCACCAAGAAGAATGCGCCGTGAACATCATTAACCTTCATTATCACATACAAATGCAGTTGCCCCATAACCATAAGGTAAGAGGCCATGTTCACTGGAGGGTTTTGCACAGAAAAGGATAAATAATTTTTTGCACTTTGCACTTTGCACATTGCGTTTGTTGCACGGAAGAGCAGAAATCACTTCTGCACCTTGTATATTGCATATATTTGCACAACTTTTTGCACTTTAAGGACAAGTCACTTTATAATTACACTCAGTTGGAGAGTGTACACATCACTGCATGTTTGGGGGACTCAGAAGCCAATTTTTTAGATTAGGACGTATGAGGGATAAAATCTCTATTTGGCCCCAAGGTGTGATAGGATGAGGTTGGAACCATTCTGGTAATTGGGCGAGGATGGCTGCAAGGTAGTAATCATCGAAGTCAATGGAACCCACCCCTCCCACCAATTTGTGTTTAATAAGTTTGGAGTGAGCACTTCTGGGCCGTTTACCTTTCCAGAGATGTTTGTTAAGAACTGCTTGGAGGGTTCTGAAAAATGATGTGGGAATAGGTATCGGAAGGGTTCTAAAATACAATATTTGCAGGAGACATAACATTTTGAAGGCTGCCAGTCTGCCTGACCAGGATAGTTCGTATTTCGTTATTTTTTGTGATTCGATTTGGATCTTGTGATGTAGGGGTATGGAGTTGGTGTAGAAAAGATTCTTGATTGATTTTGTTCATTTGAATCCTAGGTAGGAGATGTCCTTGTCTGCCCAAGTGATTTGGTGTTGTAGTTGTAATTTTTCGTCGTGTTCACTTTATAGTAGGAGATCTTGCTAAACCAGGTGAGAATTTTTTGTACTTCTGCTAGGGAAGAAGCCGGATTTGTGAGTATTAGAATCACATCATCTGCGAACAGGCTAATTTTGTGTGAGGTGTGTGTTTCCTATTGGATGCCTGAGATGGAAGGGTGAGCTATGATATGTGTTGCTAGTGGTTCCATGGGTAGGTTGAAGATAAGAGAGAATAACGGGCAGCCTTGATGCGTGCCATTAGTTATAGGGAATGGTCGAGAAATCATGTCTGCTGAGAACACTTGGGCCGAGGGGGTAGAGTACAGTGCCATGATGGCGGTGAGAATATATTCTCTAAAGCCAAATTTTTGGAGCACTAATTTGAGGTAGGACCAGTGTACTCTGTCGAACGCCATCTCTGCACCCAAAGAGAGGAGCAGAGAAGGCGTTCCACTATTTTTTGCATGATGGATTAGATTAATCAACCTTCTAGTGGCATCTGATGCCTGTCTGCCTTTAGTGAAACCAGTCTGGTCTCTGTGTATGAGGTTGGGCATGATATCTAGCAGTCTCGCTGCAATTGTCTTAGCGTAAATTTTTAAATCAAGATTGAGTAGGAATATCGGGCAAAAGTTTTGGGGTGTGTTCATCTCCTTCCCTGGTTTCGGTATCGTTATTATTAGTGCCTTTAGAGATTCAGACGGTATTGGAAAGAGGAGGCAGTGCTGTAAAACACATCGATCATGTGTGGGAGTAAGTGCGCAGGGAATTGTTTGTAATATTCTCCCACGGGAAGTGAATTAATTGTCACTTGAATTTCCCGCTCTGAGAATGGGACATTCAGGGATGAGAGTTGTTTAGCAGTCAGGGAAGGTAGATGGATGTTTTGGAGAAAACGATTTATGTTGTCATGGGAAGGTTGTGGAGTTTGAGAATCCTGTTTTAAGTTATATAATTCTCTATAGTAGTCACTGAATGCATTGGTGATGTCTTGTGGTTCGTCAATGAGTTGTTAGTGTGGGGGTGAAATAGTTGGTGAATTTTGGTCTTGATTCTTTTACCTTTAATACGTTGTGCTAGTCTTTTCCCAGCTTTTTTGGATGTGGAATATGTGGTGGCTTTTAACTTCCATTGAAGGTGGTCATAGGAATGTAGGAGTAGTGTTCGAAGTTCTTGTCTAAGTGACATTAGTTGGTCAGGTTGTGGGGTCTGGGGGTTGGACTTGTGTTGTGTTTCAAGAATTGCTATCTGAGATGTAATCTCATCAATGTGCTGCTTCCTCTTCTTTTTGTGAACAGAACTGATTTTCATCAGTATTCCTCCTATAAAAGCTTTGTGTGCACTCCACACCATGTTAGGTTCAGACACTGTGCCTCTGTTAAGTGTAAAGAATTCTTTAATTTGGTCAGAAATCTCTGGTGCATAATCATTGTGTTGTATTATGTAGTTATTTCCTCTCCAGAGAAATGTGTTGTGGTGGTGTTTGGAATCTTCAATGGTGATTGAGATTGGGGCCTGGTCTGACCATGCAGTGGTGTGGATTGCAGAGGCAGAAATTTTTTGTAAAAGCCATTTGTCTGTTAAGAACAAATCAATTCTTGAATAGGAGTAATGTCTAGGGGAGAAAAAGGTAAAGTCTTTCTCAGAGCATCTCCAAACATCGAATAAGTCATGAGTAGAGATGAGCTTTTTCAATGGAGTTTCTTCTTTTTGCTCCAGATGTGGTGTCCATATGATCGTCGAGGGCTAGGTTAAAGTCTCCGCATATGACTAGATTGCCTTTTTGTAAGGGTTTGCCCATACTTAGGACTTTATGAAGAAACTTCATCTGGTGGGTGTTAAGGGGCATAAATGTTGATAAGAGCATAGAGTATTTTGTTGATGGTGCAGACCAGAATTATGTAGCGACCTTCAGGATCTAGTGTTACATTAGAAGGGTGGAAGTCCACATTATTCTTAAGTGCTATCATGACTCTCCTTGACTTGGTGGTGTGAGAGGCATTGAAGATGTGAGGGAATTGTTGGTTGTTGCATAGAGGTGAGTCAGACGGTAGAAGATGCATCTCCTGGATGCAGACAATGTCACTGTGAAGAGCCTTGACACTTTTCCAGAGTGAGTGTCGTTTAGCAGAGTGGTTAAGCCCATTGACGTTAAGTGACAATATGTTGAGTGACATCTCGGGAGTGTTGTGTAGTTGGTGTGGAAGTTACAATGCTTACAGTTAGCACTTTTTTGTGGGGACTGAAGTTCACCGAAGACGAGACTGTATGAAAGATGAATGAAGGTCCAGGTATCTATTTGCTAGATGGATGTTAGAGCTGCGGATAGAACAATATAATAAAAAACACAAACAGTGTAAAAAGTATGAGCTGAATTGAAAATCTATTAGATATTAAACACTATAGTAGAGGTAGAGATGGAGCAAAACGCAGCTGCGACCTCTGTTAGGGGGTAAAAACAGTTTGAAACAAAGGGAGCTGAGATATCGAAAAATTTGCTCTGTCAGAGCCCATGGGAGTAATAGTAAGTAAGTAAGTAAGGTGGCCCATCCTGACAATGAGGAATGTTTCTTCTTAGTTGTAGTTTCGGTCCAGGTTTTGGCGGGGTATGGCAGTTTCATTGCGTGGCGGGGGGTGATTTGGGTGGTTCTTGCAGGGTTCCCCATGTGTGGAGGAGGTGTAACCCTTTATTGAGGTCGTTGATCACATGGGTTTTGCCGTTTCTGGTAATAGTGAGCGTTGCCGGGTATCTCCACTTTTATTGGAGTTTGTGGTTTTGACCGGATTCATTTGTCTCTGCAATTGGAGGGTGTATTTGGAGAGATCTGGAAAGAATTGAATACCCGTGTAGGGAGCGGGTAGGGGGGGTTTTGGTTTTAACCCCAAACATGAGTTTTTTTTTAATGTGGTAAAAATGTACTCTCATCAGTACATCTCTCGGTACTGTGGCAGCAAGGTGAGCTGGTTTGGCAATTCTGTGTATCCTGTCTATTATTATGTCTCGGGAGACACTTCAGGAATGATGAGATGCTTGAGCTCTTTCGCATATTTGGGCAGGTCCGCCGGCATTATGAATTCAGTAATTCCTCCCAGTATGACGTTATTTCTGCAGGACCTGTCTTCTAAATCGGCCAGCTTGGCCCGCATCCATGTTTGTTCCTCTCTGACATCATCATACACATCAATTACTCCATTCACTGTGAAGGTACACTCATTCATGCCCCTTTCAATACATGACACTCTATCATCCAGAGAATGGATGTCTGAGGTGATTTTAGTGAAGAGTGAGGAGAGATCCGTCATTAGGCAGGTCTGTAGGAACAGGAGCATGTCTTTAAGGGTAGAATCAAACACTGATTGGCCTGAGGTGGGTAAGGAAGCCATTGAGGAAAGTAAGGCCTGGTTGGAAAGGAGGGGATTGAAAGCTGGGGCCTCAATTTGGGACTGGGCCGGCAGCTGCGGCGGCGTATCAAGCCGCATTTTGGCTTTTGCGGGACTGCTGGTGAGGGGATCACACTCAGGGGGGTGATCAGAGAGTATAGGGGTGTCATGGCTGGAGGATCCCTCCGGGAAATTCGTCCGGGAGATAAGTGTAGGAGTCCCGCAGCGCGGCCGAGCCGGCGCCATCTTTGTGTTCACTGACCTTCCCCGCCGGCTTGAAGGAGAACTTGATCAGTTATTGTGGCTTGTACTCTGTCGTCTTCTTCCTGGACATGATGTCTGAGCTCCTGTGTGTCTTTGGAGCAAGGATGGCTGTGGATTGAGTCGCTGTGCGGGCCGTCGTTGATCTGATGATCTCCCTGGATGACAAGCTTAGTAATTAAGCAGCCATCTTCAGCTCCAGTCGGCCACGCCCCCTAGATGCACATAAAATCTTTTTTATAGGACAAGGCCCACACCGAGTCTACATTTGCTGAAGATGGGATTGGACTTCCAGTGGGTCATAAAAGCATATACCTTGGTGTGAAATGCATCTCCATTGCTGTCCCAGTTGTTTACAGGAAGACAATGTCATCTACTGGAAAGTAATTGTGTGTTAAAATAAACATTATGTCTGCAGGGTGACCAAGAAAATAATGTACCCTGTATATGCCATATTAAAAATAGTGACTGATTCATACTGTTGGGACACATACTGTGAGGAGATGCTGATGTCAATTCCAGCCACATGTCTGTTGTCTTTTAGAATTAAATGAGTCTAGTGTGGCTTCTC